>CM054814.1:1667466-2266047 GCA_028984105.1 Lavandula angustifolia | reverse complement strand
TTGGTCGTCTGAGTCCTTGACCTGTCATACTGATTTCTTCTACTGACTCTACTCAGTAGGTTCCAATAGACCTAGCTCAACTAATAAGTCTCTGAATCTGTTCTCAGCTAGTGGTTTGGTCAGTATATCTGCCCTTTGCTTGTCAGTATGGATTTTCTCCATTCTGATATCCTTCTTCTCGACATGGTCTCTGATGAAGTGGTGTCGAATATCCACGTGCTTGCACCTCGTATGGAGAACTGGATTCTGAGTTATTACAATAGCACTAGTGGAGTCACAATAGATGGGCACTTCAACCTGAATTATACCATAGTCTCTCAGTTGTTGTCGAAGCCAAAGGATCTGGGCACAGCAACTTCCAGCAGCCATGTACTCAGCTTTAGTAGTGGACGTTGCCACTGAATGGTGTTTCTTTGAAAACCAATATATTAGCTTGCTGCCTAGAAACTGACACGTTCCAGAAGTTGACTTTCGATCTATCCTGCATCCTGCATAATCAGCATCAGAATAACCTGTCAGTATTAGATTATCATCAGCAGGATACCATAACCCTCCGTCAGGTGTTCCTTTTAGATATCGCAGAATCTTCTTTGCTGAGTCTAGATGACTTCGCTTGGGATCCGCTTGAAATCTTGCACATATACCTACAGCATACGTTATATCAGGTCGGCTAGCTGTTAAGTATAATAAAGAACCAATAATAGCTCTATAATCAGTAGAGTTAACAGAAGCTCCCTCTTTATCTAGATCGATTTTGAAATTCGTATTCATGGGGATTTTGACTGGCTTGCTCGAGTCGCAACCAAATCTTTTCAGGAGATCTCGAGTGTACTTGGCTTGATTGATGAATATTCCTTCACGTGATTGCTTGACTTTGAATCCAAGGAAATAGTTCATCTCTCCCATCATGGACATCTCGAATTTCCCCTTCATCATTTTCTCGAATTGTTGACATATAGTCACGTTTCTGCAACCGAAAATGATGTCGTCCACGTAGATTTGCACCAGTAGGATGTCATCTCCTGACTTTATGTTGAATAGGGTGCGATCTACTGTCCCCTTCTGAAAACCTTTCTGAAGTAGAAAGTCTGATAGGGTATCGTACCAAGCCCTGGGTGCTTGTTTTAACCCATACAGAGCTTTCCTGAGTGTGTACACCTGATGTCCCTACTGAAAGTCGGGTGGTTGTTCCACGTAGACTTCTTCCTTCAGTACGCCGTTCAGAAAAGCTGACTTTACATCCATCTGATATACTTTGAATCTTTGATGCGTTGCGTAAGCTAGGAATAGACGAATGGCTTCCAATCTGGCGACTGGAGCGAATGTTTCATCAAAGTCGATTCCTTCTGCTTGACAGTATCCCTTGGCAACTAGTCGAGCTTTATTTCTGATAATGACGTTGTTTTCATCACGCTTGTTTTTGAAGACCACTTAGTACCAATCACGTGCTGATGTCTAGGTCTGTCAACAAGCTCCCAAATTTCGTTTCTAACGAACTGGTTCAGCTCTTCTTGCATGGCGATGATCCAGTTAGCATCGTTGAGTGCATCCTCTATTGACTGAGGTTCTTCTGTAGACAAGAAATAAGAATAGAGTGAGCTTTCTCCTTGACTTAGTCTAGATCTTGTCCTTATAGTTGCTGACGGATCTCCTATAATAAGATCTGAAGAATGAGCGTCAAGCCATGAACGTTTGAGTCTGGCTTCTTCTTCAGATACTACTGCTGCACAGTCAATAGGTGTGTTAGGCATTTCAGTTGTATTGTTCTGTGATTGCATTAATTCAGTAAGAAGGTTAGGATCTACTGAGTTTCCAAGTTCAGGAGCATTTAGCTCAGGAACAGTATTTGTTCCCCCTGAGTTTATATTCTCAGTAGAGGTCTCAGTTACCACTGGGACTTCCTCATCGACCGTTGTTACCTGTTGTTGATTCTGTTCAGTAGAATCAACCAGGTCAGCTACATCGCTTGTTGGTTGAGTCTGAATTTCTTCATCGTCTGACTCATCATCCCAACAATGCTGGATCTTTTCAGCTTTGTCGTTTAGTGCGAGATCTTGTAGCTTGCTGCTGACATCTTCAGTATTTGTCTTTGTAGTTTTCCTGTTCTCAGTAACAAACTCATCAAAAACAACATGAGGGCTTTCCTCCACGCAATGGGCCCGATAGTTAAAGACTCTGAAGGCTTTACTGACTCGAGAGTATCCTAAGAATACTCCTTGATCAGATTTGCTATCAAAGACCTTCTACCGATCTTTCCCGTTATTGTGAATAAAGCACGGACAACCAAAAATTTGAAAATGAGAAATAGAAGGAATTCTCCCTTTCCATAATTCGTATGGTGTCTTCATGTCTTGCTGTGTAAGTAGTGAGCGATTCTGAGTGTAGCAGGCGGTGTCAGTAGCATCGCGCCCGTAACTTTGAGGGTAGTCCGTAGTCCGCTAGGAGCGTTCTTGCTGCTTCTTTAAGTGTTCTGTTTTTGCGTTCAGCAAGTCCGTTCTGCTGAGGGGTGCGAGCTGCTGATTTCTCGTGCTTAATTCCCTCCTTTTCGCAGTACTCTTTAACTACTGAGTTGAGAAATTCTGTTCCTATGTCTGAGCGAATTCTCTGTATCTTGATGTCCTTTTCAACACTGAGCTTTTTCAGCAGTTTGGGCAACTCAGTCTGGACATCAGATTTATTGGCTATGAAGATGACCCATGTATATCTCGAGTAGTCGTCAATAACGATGAGGGCATACTTCTTGCCTCTTAAAATCACTGGAGAAACTGGCCCGAATAAGTCCATGTGTAGCAGCTCAAGGATTCCATCAGTGGAAGGTGACATAATAGGTGGATTGCTACTCTTTGTCTGCTTTCCCTTCAAACATGCTTCACAATTCCTGTCTTTGATAAACGATTCGTTGGGCAGTCCTCTAACTTTAGAGTTCTTGGCTAGCTTGTTCATAGTCTTGAAGTTCGAGGGCCGAAGTCTCTTGTGCCACGCCCATCCTGCCTTGTCACTAGATTTAGTCTGTGCGAGTAAGCAAGCCTCATGTTCTGCGGTTTTCCAGTTTGCAACGTATATATTCTTCCTCCGCGAACCTGATAACACTGTTTTCCCTGTAGATTTATCAAAAATATCACAGAAACCAGCGTCAAAGATAACTCTATTCAGATTGTCACGAATTGACCGACGAGAAGGAGATTATGTTGAAGTCCTTCAACATATGTTACTCTTGGAACTGAGGCAGTCCCAATATTCAGTGTTCCGTATCCCCTTGTGTAGCCTTTAGAGTTGTCACCAAACTCAATTTTGGGACCATCTTCCTGTATGTAGTTGGTTAGCAGGCTCTTTTGATAAGTCATGTGTCTCGAGCAGCCGCTGTCCACTATCCAAGGGTCCTTATGCACCTGCAAAACAGAAACATTTTTAGGTACCCTTTGGTTCAGTTGGGTCCTTACATGTTAGTGGGTGATTTCTAAACCCAGATCTGCCTAGGGACCTTAGAAGTCTGAGACTTCTTCTTCTGAACCTTGTCAGCTTTCTTCTCCATAGGACTCGAAGATACTGACTTTCTGATGATTTTGGGTTCAGGAGCTTTCTTCTTCTGAGGCTTTGCGCTCCTCCTGACCCTGGGCTCATAGTAGTACGAACCATATTGAGTTGGATGTTCATACAGTGGTTCCTTGTACTGCTCTGCCCACCTGACCTTCTTGGTTCCCCCTGAGTTTGATCGTGGTGTCCTGGGGCTGGAACCTCTGGTCAGTAGTTTCTTGTTGCTCGGCTGAGGTGCAACTATCTTCTGTTTATTCTTCGCCTGAGGTGTTGAGTCAGTAGTCTGAACTTTACCTGTGGCGAACCTATCAGCCAGCAGTTCTGAGCTCTTTGAAGTGGAAGCTTCATGAGTATAGCCAAGTCCTTCTTTCATGGTTATTGGCCTTTGAGCTCTAAGCATACTTTCCAACTTCTCCTTAGCTCCTAGGTACTGTTCAGTCATCAGTCCTCGCCAAACTTCATCACTTCTTCGAAGTGACTCATAATCATTTTTAACTTCTGCGAGCTTCTGACTGAGTCGGGCTATCTCAGTATCTTTCTCAGAATTGTCCTTAGTCAGAACTGATATCTGAGTTTCTTGAAGCTGAGACTTAGTCATAAGAGATTTAATCTCTTCCTTGAGTCTCACAACAAGATTCTCAGACTCAGTAGAGACCTGACAATCAGAAGAAAGTCTCTGATTCTCAGCCTTTACCTGTTCCAGTCTCTCGAATGGTTCTGCTTGAACTCTGCTCGCTACGAATCTGCTCCTCTAGTAGATCATCGTAGGCTTGTACCACATCTAGAGGCTCATCTGTGACCGAGCACGTGTCGTGTGTGCTGTGTAAAGAAGAGGTTAAATTAAGTTTAGAATTTACCTCAGCCTCTTCTCCGGCCATCAGACAATATTCTGCATTTTCTTCAGGATCTATTTCTCCGATCTCAACGGCAACAAATGCAGCTTCGTCTTCAGAAGAATACATGAATGTATCTTCCTCGATTGAGTCATCGGATATCTCTCCGGCTATGTAGGCCTGCCTCCTACGGGCAAATTTCTCGCGTCGGCTCGCCGTTCGCTCTTTGAGCAGCTGAGAGTTCGGGACATTCGTACTGATAGTGTCCCTCCTTCTTGCAGTTGTAACAGACAGATGATCTGCTGCTTTTTCCAGCTGAATCTTTGGATGGACTCGCAGCAGGTTCTGTGTTCCTGCAGTCAGTAGAAGGTTTAGATTCTTCCCTTTTTCGAAAATCTTTCTTACCTGAGGGAGAATCTTTGTTGTATTTCTTCAGCTTTCTGACTCTCTCCTTTTCTCTTTGATATCTGATAGCCATAAGCGCAAGTGGGTCAGTAGCTGATGTCTCAGAGGACTTTGTTTCTGCTGCAGCTACTGCCTTGCTGGAAGAAATGGGTTTGATTTTAGTTTTGCTGACTGTTGCTTTGAAAGCATGGTCAATCTGAGTGTCAGCTGGAGCACTGGAACATAGTTGGGGTAGGCTGTGCTCAATTTCCTCTGTTTTTAATTCTGAAAAGATAACATCAGGAGTTAGAGCAATAAGACCAGAGCGCCGTAAATAAGTAGCAAATGGAAGCCACTTCTGTCGAGGTAGCGCTCTTAAGATCTTGGTGTTCATCTCTTTGTTGGTGAACATCCTCCCCAGCCCGTTGATCACATTGACTTGGTTTGTGAATCTGACGCTTAGCTCGTCAATGGTCTCACTGGGCTCCATGGCAAACGCGTCGAACTTTTGTAGCTCTAATTTGAGCTTGTTCTCTTTGATCTGCGGGGTTCCTTGGCTCAGTACAGCCAGGGCATCCCAAAGTTCCTTTGCTATCTTGCAGTCTTGCACCCTCCCAAGGTGAGAATCACTGAGCGTAGTCAGGATTGCATTACGCGCAACTCGGTCGAGGTTGTGCAGCTTTTTCTCTTCTGGTGTGAAGGCTGATTTTTCTTTAGCGACCTTAGCGCCAGTCTGCGCTCCTACACCTCCCACAGCGGCAAATTGTATGCTGTCGATCATGGGAATGATGGGTCCTGTCTCAAGGACGTCCGTCATGCTGTCATGCAGCGATGTGAGGTGTGCCTCCATTCTCACACGCCATACCGTGTAGTTCTCTATTGAGAACATCGGTACCATCCGAGTACCTAACATATCAGACATTATGAGTAAGAGTATAAGGATGTATGAAGAGATGCTTGTGCAGAAAAACGTTTTCAGGATCTGTTCGAGAAGACCAGTATTTCAGAACCGGTGATCAGAAGAACACTGTCGCTCTGATACCAATTGTTGGTCCGGAGATGATAGTCAGGTGTAGAGGGGGGGGGGTGAATACACCTGATCAAGGTTTCTTTTTCTCAGAACGCGAAGGACAGCTGAGCTGTAAGTTGCAACTGATGAACAGTGCCAAATAGTAACCTTCGATCGCGGGTCAGAAGTGTGCCAACTACTGAGCTCTCCTACTGACTTTTGTCAGTACTTGAAACTCAGTCGGAGACGTTGTGCGGATAAGAGTGTGGGGCCCGGAGATTCGTCTGAGTTTGAAAACGTGATTTCGCAAGTTAAGTAATTTTTTGCTAGTGCGCTTTGAGAATACGTTTTATGCAAAGATATGATTTTTAATCAGTTTGTATGCAATGCAATAAAATAGTAAATAACACAAGCAATTTTTAACGTGGTTCGGATACGCAAGATCCTACGTCCACGGTCCTGCCGAATAGGAGTTCTTGTTGATTTATCTGAGCAAGTCTCAACAAGGAATCTGTACACTGGACAGACCCTTCTAAGTTATAGTCCTTAGCGACTTTACAAATCAAACCAAAGTTTGAAAGGGAGGGGATAATCTCCAACTAGGAAGGAGTTCTTACAATAAGAATAATTCACAGAAAGTGAACTCCTTCGAGTTTCTAAGCTATAAATTTGGCAATGAGCTTAGCTAGAGAAGAAGGGATCTAAAGAACTCTAGAGAGAAGAACTAGTGATATTCTATTGGGCAAGTTCTTCGCTGGATTGATCTTGAATGTGCTAGAGTTGTTCGAAAGTTTGAGCGTTTTTCCCTTGATATCCCGTGCGTGAAGCTCGGATTTCTTCTCTATTTATAGTTGTGAACAGGCATATGTCCGTTGGAGAAGACGATGCCACGTGTCACAAGCTTCCAAAGAAAACGGCCATAAATTCGAATTGTTGCAGCAGAGTTGTTGGACACTGTACATGAGAGCAGCTTTAGTTGGTCAGAGCAGATAAAGCGTTGTCGGCTTCTCATTGGTCGAGGTTTGTGGTAGGTGAGATTGTGTCAGATATCGGAGTTGACTCTCTCTAATCCTCGTATGTCTTCTGCTGACTTTCGAAATGACTTTAGCGGCTGATTCGTTTTTTGTCGGATACAGTAGACTTTAAGCAGTCTCTGTCTTCTTCGTCTGAGTCGGCTGACAAGAGATATTCTCTTGAGTATGGTCAGCTGATGACTGTGAAGGTACTGAGCTTGCATAGAGTTCTTCTCGCGATGTCGTCGGTCGATGAGATGTCTTCTACTGAGGCGAAGATCAGCTGATGACTTAAGAACGCAAGCAATTACACTGATGATGTGGGGTTCTGGAAAGTAACTTCGATAGAAGATCAATCCAACAATTTACCCCGTACAGGACTTAGACACAAAGATAAACAATAAAAACAGTCTAGCCTATACATCATCTAGTCCTATCAAGACACTACACTACTGATATCAGCTGGGTTTTGGGATCTTCAATTCCATAGTACTACTATGATTTCCCCCAATATTATTTTAACCACTAACAGCTGAATACCATCTACTGACTCATAACCCAACAGACCTATTTAGCAAAATAAAACAGTTTAAGGACTGATTTCATAAATTTTAGACAAATAAGCTAATTGCTTCGTTTCGATGAGATTTTGCATTAAATTTTCAATTTTTCATATAACTTTATTGCTTCGTATCAAATATAAGCTAACGAAGACTCCATACCAATATAAACAGCATTTAATTTAAAATACTAAATATATATTGTAAATTCACCATTAAAAAACAAAGTTATTATCACCAAAAAAATTTACTTCAAAATAATCATTTAGTGCATAATATTTACTTCAAAATAACTAGAATACGAGGAAAATTGTGAATTCGCAATTGATGAGGAGGCTGACGACGAAGAACATACCCTGGAGCTCGCGGCGGAAGAGGAAGTGAGAGACAAATCCACCGAAGCTGATGAAGATGGGGATGAGGGAGATGCAGGCGAGGAAATGGCCGAGCTGATCGCCGTGCTGGTAGCGGACGTGAGTTAGGGTTAGGACCTTCAATAGCGAGGGGTGGTGTTGGGGATTCGTCATGGAAGTTCTATGCAAAGAATGTGAATACGAGACTAACCTTGTTTGCGGTAGTTTATTGGCTTGTTATAGTATTTGCAAATAAAACTAATATTTTCTATAAATTACGAACTGATACATATTTTCCTCGTATTCTATTATTCATCGCAAATTACGAATTAAATGTTGTTTATAACATATTATTCATCGTAAATTACGAACTGATACATATTTTCCCCGTATTTTAGTTATTTTGAAGTAAATATTATGTCATAAACGGTTATTTTGAAAAAAAAAATTTGGGTGATAATAGCTTTGTTTTTTAATGGTTAAATTCACATTATATATTTTGCATTTCGAATTAAATGTTGTTTATATTGGTATGAAGTCTTTGTTAACTTATATTTGATACGAAACAATAAAGTTATGTGAAAAACCAAAAAATTAATGCAAAATCTCCTCGATACGAAGCAATTAGCTTATTTGTCTAAAATTTGTGAAATAAGTCTTTAAACTATTTTATTTTGCTAAATAGGTCCCAAATCATTCTTCATTTACAATTTTGGTCCATGTAAATAAAAATTTCGATTTTGCCCTTTCAATTTTTTTTTTAGAAAATTGAATTAACGGTTAAATTAACGGAAAATCTAACGGTTGAAATAAAATCGCAAAAACAAGGAGTTGGGGGTCAAAAAAACAAAAAAAAACGTTTGAGAACAAAATTCGCAAAAACGTGAAGTTTGAAGATTAGTTTTGCCAATTTGTCGTTTTGATTCTAAATAAGACCGTTTGAATTGTTTTCCATTGTACGGTCTTCAACTCTGAATCGACGGAGCTCCTTAAAAATCTCGAATTCGCACTCTTTTATTTTTTGAAATTCACAGTATGAAGTTATGAGGATTTTTCTATCTCAATAACCCAATTAATTCAGTTTTTTCAATCCATAATGGATTAGGAGCTCAAGTCTATATATATAAATAATTAGATCATAATAAAGGGTCTGATAATTAAATACATTAATTATCTATTATTAACTAATTAATAAATTATTTATCAATAAGAAAATAAATAATTATTCTTAATTATAGATAATTAATCTTATACCACAAATTAATGTATTAAATAAATACAATATTGCTTCATTTAATCGAGCGGAGGCACTAATTAGGGGGCGTTTGGTTGGGGGTAATCAGGAAAGGGAAAGGGAATGATTCCGTTAATTAGTGTTTGGTTCGCATTTTTGGGGAATCCGATTACCCAATTTGAGGGTTTCGAAAACCCTTCAGACCCTATTTTCATTCCCCCGCTTGAGCCTGGGACTTGATTTCCTTTCCCCTTCTTTCCCCCCTTCATTCTTTTTTTCCTCATAAAAAAAATTCTCTTCAATCTCCTCTCTCTTCTTCAACCCACCATCGCCGCCTCCTGTACTCCCTCTCTCGCCTTCCGCCGGCGGCGGCGTTCGTTTCCTCTGCTCTCTCTCCCTCATCGTTGGACCACTTCCACTGCCACCGCAACGTTCTTCACGAGTCGCCGAATCGCTACCTCCCCCTGGCGAATCCCACCGGATCTACTACGCCACCGACGACAGGTATGGTCCCATATACCCGATTCGCTTGTTCGATTCGCTTGTCTTCGTTGTTCGATTCGCTTGTCTTCGTCTATTTGATTTATGGCTTATCTGATTTGATTTGTCTTCGTCTGGCTTATCAGATTTATGGCTTATCCAATTCGCTTGGCTTCTCGCTGATTTTTCCAAATCGTTATATTTTGATTTATGGCTTATCCGATTCGCTTGGCTTCGTCTATTTGATTTATGGCTTATCCGATTTGCTTGGCTTCTCTCTGATTTTTCCAAATCGTTATATTTTGATTTATGGCTTATCCGATTCGCTTGGCTTCGTCTATTTGTGTTGGTCCCGAGAGCACGTTCAGGTGTAGAGGGGGGGTGAATACACCTGAAACCGATTTCTCAACTTGAAACACGAACAGTCCTATTCAGGATGGTGTCGTCATCGAATGAATTCGAGCAGACTGCATGCCTATTCCCGAATCGTGTTAGGCAAAGAGATACCGACTCTACCGAGACCTCGCTAACCGACCGAGTCGAGTCCGTATCTTCGGTTGGAGTTCAGGGGGGGGGGAAATGTGTAGGCCCAAAACGGTTGAGTGGAAAACGTTTTATCAAAACAGTTTCAGTTCAGAAGAATAAGCAGTTAAGATCGCTGAAACTTAGTTGAATGATTTTAAAGGATAATTTTCAGTGTGAACAGTTAAAATCAATGCAACAGTAAATAAGAGAACAAGCGAGAGACACAGAGATTTTTAAAGTGGTTCGGATACACAGGATCCTACGTCCACTGTCCCGAAAGATCAGGAGGCTATTTATTATAATAAGTTAGTCTTAGTCAGCTTGTACACAGGACAAAGCCGCGTCTTGAAATTTATACTGAGCAAGTCTCAGTTTACAAAGGTATCAAACTGAAGCGTTTTACTAACTCTCCAACTATGAAGGAGTCCTTTTACAATAAGGATCAAGTTCAAGGATGAACTCCTTCGTCTAAGCTATGGATATAATCGGTTGAGCTTAGGGTTAGAGGGATAGGGAACGAGAGTGTTGCTTCTAGAACGACGAACAACTGAGTTAAGCTTTAAGTTCGTGTAACGTCGTTTGGATACTAGAGGCTTTGTATATCAGTTCAGCTTGGTTCCCTAAGAGCTAGATTGTAGTCTTTCGCCGGAGAAGTGTTCTTCGAGTTCTTGCGGAAGACTTAGGGCTTTTCAGTTTTGCTCGTTTGAATGCTCGTGTGTTCATTCTCTTGCTTGTATGCGTTCTCGTGTTTTTTTTGTGTATATTCTTCAAATCTTGAATCATCCCTCTATTTATAGAAAAGAGATTAGGAAAGATCCGTTGGAGACGATGATCCCTTTATCTCACTCTTTTGGTAGCTAACGGCTCTTTTTGAAATATGGTGACAGTGTCCTTTCCCTCCTTTTCTGGAAGGTTGTTGACTTGCAGCTTTAGTAGGTATAGGACAGGTGTCTGCTTGTCATTCGTCGAGGTTTACAAAGCAGTTGAGACAGAACAAACTTCGAGGCATACTAAAGTTGACTTCTCTCTTCCTCGTATTTGACTATGCTGATTGTCATTCAAAAGATCTGACAGTTCAGAAGACTGTCTGGCCGATGCTGAGTCTGATCTTTGATTCAGTAGCAAATATGCTGAGATGGCTTTAGTGAAAATCAGCTCTGAGTACAGTGAACTACTCATGCTGAGTTCAGTTCTACTGACTCTATTCAGTATACTGCTCCTGCTGAGTCCAGTATCTACTGAGTCTTCTACATCTGGTGCTGAGGCTGATAATCTACTGAACGCCTGAACCAGAGCAGAGTGTCTACTAAGTCTGAACCCTCAGAGACAAAAGCAATTACAACGAAATGGTTCACCAATCAAGATAGGGTTTTGGGATCTTCAAATCTTCATAGATTCACTCAGAGCAAACGCCTACTGAGCGCGTATCAGTACGGAAGATAGAATTATTTCCCACTAAGTATTACAGTGCTGAGGATAGAATCATCACCCAACAATTTCCCCCTATTTGATGATGCCAAAACCTAACACCATCTATGCTAACTAACACTAAACTACTCAGAAACAGAGCTCCTTACAATTTTACAAGTAGGTTCAGCGGAGTTGTTCTTCAAGTTCTAGACTACTGAAGGGAGCAGAGCAGGGAGTCAGAATATAGAGACTAAGCATATCCCTGTCTTAACAATTTCCCTTATTACAAGGAAGCAATTTCCCCTTATATCACAATAACTAGTCTATCAGAATCTCAGTAGCTACTGACAAAGAATATATACAGTGAGTGTGTGAGTCAGTAATCACTTCAGTGATTCTGAGTGTTAAGTATAAAACAGAACATGGCTTATATAGACAATAAGATATTGTCGAAGCCAAAAGATATATATATATATATATATATATATATATATATATATATATATATATATATATATATATATATATATAATGTGAGAAAGTTTAGTACATTACATCTCTTTCTAAGCTAGGAAAGTTAAAGAAGAATCTAAGATCTAGGAGCGCTTGTACTGCTCGATCCTATCCTTGAAATCTTGCGATTGAGTCTCGGGAAGGGGCAGTCCATACATCCTGTAGGTAAACTTCCTCACCTTCAGAAATTCAGCAAAGTCTGTTGGCTCGTCTTCTTCGAGAGATCTGGCTCTGGCAGCATCCTTTACTTCTTTTTCAATCACACCATAGTGAATAGAATCATCAAGTCTTCTTGGTGGTGGCAGAATTATGGGTTCAGGGACTCGGACTTCAATATTCTCTTTCACAGCATTCTGCATGTAGACATACAAGTCAGGTTCAGTCCTCATCATCCATTCAACATAGGCATCAACCTTTGCCTTGTCTGACCAGAATCTCCAGAAATAATTCCTCTTGATGAACTCTATCTTCAGTGACTCCCATCTCTGAGTGTACTGAGCTGGCATCCACTCATCAGTCCTTTGCCATCTATCTATCTTCAGATCTGTTGGTTTCCTGAACTTCCTAAATCTGTATGGAATGTCAGCTTTGGAAGGAACCCTCAGTCTAGCTTCTTGTTCAGTTCGGACTCTGAGTGCTTCTAAGTCTGCCATATGGATTCTCTCTCTGGCAGCTTCAATCTGTCTCGCCTCTTCTCCTCTGTACAGGTACCGATCCATCTGAGCAAAGATGGCTTCTATCTCAGCATCCAGTTCTTTTGAAGTTGTGTAGGAGGGCTTGTGAGGCGACTGATCTTCTAAGTCAGCAAGGGTACTAGATTTTTCTTTGGACGTACCCTTATTCTCAGTGTCCTTCTGTTGTTGTTGCTGCTCCCTATCATCATCATCTTGAAGTATCAGCTTTCTGGGAGGCAACCTAGTCGTTGTTGACTTCTTTCTGCCGTGAGCTCGTGCCTTTGTCTTTCCTTTTACAGTTTTCGCTTTAGGCTTGTTGGCTGCTTCAGCTTCGGCTATCTCCCTAGCCAACCTTTCATCGGCTGCTATCTGAGCCTCCTCCTCCTTACTGATATACCTCTTAGTCTTCTTGGAGGGAGGGGTGGGGAGTTTTAAGATCTTCTTACCTTTTCCTTCAACTGGAAGTGGGAGAGGTGCCTCTTCCTCTTTAGAATCCTCCACCTCAGCATACTCAGCAACCTCTTTGATTATGTCTAGAGGAGTTTGGGTTGCCTGAGTTGCTTGTTCCCTAGATCCTGAGCCACTTGGGCCAGTCCCTGCTGAGATTCCAGCTGAGACACCCCGGGCCTCACCGGTCCGGTTCAAGAGGGAGCAGCAGTGTGAACCGAGCTTGCTCCTTCTATCGACCTTGTCTTCTTCGAAGACTTCGCACTCGCTCCTTGGTCTTTTGAGCTTTCTCTTCCCCCTTAGATTTATCCTCTTGGGATTTCTTAGGTACGTTATGCAGGGACTTCTTTTCCCCCCTTTTTGGCATCAAGCAATTCCAACCGGGGTAGGAGCTAGTACCTTGGTGTTCAGGCTTTTGTACGAGGCTGACAGCTCATTATGTCTGGAGTGGATTTTAGTCAGCGCCTCGTGCAGCTCATTCTTCTCAGTAATCAATTCATCCTTGTATAATTTGTGAGAATGGTCAGCTGCGGCCTTGAACTCGTTCAGCTTGGCCTAAACCTCATCTTCCAAGGCCGTCTGGATAGAGTAGAGTCTGATCTCATGGGCCTGGAATATGGTTGTGACAGATTCAGTATGAGAGTTTTGGGTGGCCTTGAATTTGTCAAATAGTTGATTCTGGCCTTTCTGAATTTGTCTTAGCTGAACCTCGAGTCGGTTCTCCGCTAGCGCCGCTTCAGATATAATGGTGGAGATATCAGGGGCGGTTGATGATGTCACTGAGGTCCTCAGCCCCTGAATCTCTGCGCTAGTGGCTTGGACAGTCTCTTTCCATACTTTGTGGACTGCTTTGGCAAGGGCACGGTTCTGTGTCCCTTGGCTTCTAAGAGCCTTCGCCATTGCCTTGGATCGTCGGCCTTTGGGGCTGGGCACTACTTCAAACATAGATTCAAGCAAGAGTTGTTCAGAAGTACAAGCCGCCGACTTCTCAGGAGCAAGTATTATGAGAGGAAGCTCAGTCTGAGTAGAGGTATCCTTGTCCTGGTGAGTTCCCTCATCAGGCTTCTCAGGGCCTGAATCACGGGGTGGGTCCTGACCATCAGGGTCAGACCCATCTAAAGGAGCTGAGCCAGCCACCTGCTGACGGTCATTCAGCAGGGCAAGCATTGCTGCCCTTAGGTCTCCAGAGTGCCAAGGTCAGCAGGCTGTGAGTAGCCTATCTGCCGCCTTATGATCGGCTCCTCTTCATGCAGTTGCTCGCAGGTGTAGTGAAGAATGAGGCGTAGCTGATTGGGCCACTCTTGGAACCTCGAAAGCAAATGGAGTCTGGCCTGTTTGGCAATAGTCACCAGATCAAGGTGTCCAGAAATCTCCGGTATATGCTCAGTAATCTCCCGGAATGCTTGAGATAGGATAGCTGAAGCTTCCATTCCGACAGATTCCTATTCAGACGCCGTCTCCGAATCTTCAATGTCTATCGGAGACGTCTGTTTCTCAGCAGAAGGCAGATTGCTGAGTGGTGGAAGATCAAGGGGGTTGTCCAGGGTTTCCAGGTCACCACTCTGGACTGCTTCAGTTGGAACCCCTTGGTCCACTTCTACTGCCTGTTCAATGGAGACGGCCCTCTTCACTGATTGAGTCTTTTCTGAGGACTCTGACTCATCAACTAGCTGCATTGGCTGTCGAGTCTGTTCAGCAGTGGCCTCCGTTACTGCCTCTGTTTCAGTAGGCATGACGGGAATAGATTTCCTCAGTCGCTTCGCTGGTGCCTTAGGAATTTTGCCTTCAGGAGACCGCTTCTTAGTTGGCGTGGTCTGCCCTGTCCCTGTCTGCTGAAGGGCTGTTGCCCTGTTTTGGAACCTGACCTTCTTCACGTTAAAATAAGCCTTGTCGTTGTACGTGATTTGGTCATCTCCGCAGAAGTCCTCAATCACTACTGGCAGCTTCAGACCATACAGAAGCTTGCCTTTCGCGCTCAGTCTGTAGGAGGCTTTGTCAAATTTCGCAGCCTGGACCATGAATTCACGGAGAAAGAATTCAGTCCAGTTGATCTTGACTTGGTCATAAATTGCCATCATCAGCTGTATCTTGGGCCTCGAGACTTGATCGAATGAGCCGGCTTGGCTCGTCGCCAGGTGCGTAACAATGTACGCTAGAGCGCGGTGCCGAGGCGAAGCATTACGTTCTTAGGGAAGGCGCTACCGAACGCAGTGGGCTTCCCGCGAGAATATCGATAGGTAGTCGTCCACCATATCATCGTTGTACCCAACGGTGCTGACACCTTCAGACGGTAGGTTGAAGCTTATCCTCAGAGCTTCTTTAACTGACATCTGCTTTATCTGTAAAGCAGTTTCGCCGATTGTATGGACAGTGAATCTCCCAATGACGTCGCCAGCTATTGAGTCGGAGTTTAGGTAGATCTCAACAACTTGTCTGGGAAGGAAGAACGGCGGCTTCTTGGAGAGAAATCCCTCCAGTCCAGATGCCCGAAGAGCGTCGAAGATCTCTTCCATGTAGTCCAGATCACACGCACCGAACTCCATGATCGGGTTCGCACTGCACACGGTCTTCTTCAAGAATCTCCTTCATGTTTGAGGGAGCGGTTACTGAGACGTTTGAACTCGCCATTATATCTGTCACAAGAAGAATTTATCAGTATCGAGTTTGATAAAACAGTTAGTATACCGATGTTGAAAAAGAAGGTTATCGTGACAGATCTAATAATCATACCAATGAAAAACTGAGCGTTTAAGAAATATGCAAGTAGGGTTTGCTAGAAAGATCTCAGATTTTTCGGAGTAAAGTATGCTAATGGCGGTTTCTAAGATATGATCAAAAATATATATCTACGTGAAGATGAACGGTTATCGATCAATGGCTGAGTTTAAACTTGGTTTATGAGATGAACGGTTAAGATTAAATAGTATATTATAGGTAATGATCACAAAGCCGCCTAAGTCAAAAGCCAGTTGTAACTTGCCTAAGTAGTAACTATGATACGACATGCATTAAATGCGTGGCAGAGTTCAGCATACTTATGCATGGAATGTCGTGCATCAAATGTAAGTCGTTAATATTAAATGACAATCCTTGAGATATTAAATACGATGCTGATTCTGAGCAATAAATGCATATTACAGTTCTATTAGTTACTACTGAGTAGAGATACGCAAACCTGTCAGCTGAACATCGTAGTCAGCTGATACCTCGTGTAGATGGTTGTTGAGTCTCTACGTACTGAATTTACTCAGTACTGAGAGTGAACATTCCCCCTTACTGAATGCTCCTCTCCTGAAACCTCTTACTGACTGGAGTCAGTAGGGTCCAGCAGACCTAGCTCTACTGAAAGTTCTCTGAATCTGGATTCAGCTAGAGGCTTGGTCACTATATCAACCCTTTGATGGTCAGTATGGATCTTTTCCATCCTGATATCCTTCTTTTCGACATGGTCACGAATGAAGTGATGTCTAATGTCCACGTGCTTGCATCTTGTGTGAAGTATAGGGCTCTGAGTGATTGCAATGGCACTGGCACTGTCGCAGAAGATTGGCACTTCATTCTGAATGACGTCATAGTCTCGTAGCTGCTGTCTCAGCCAAAGGATTTGGGCGCAGCAACTTCCGGCAGCCATGTATTCAGCTTCAGTAGTTGACGTGGCTACTGAGTGCTGTTTCTTTGAAAACCATGAGATCAGCTTACTGCCAAGGAACTGACACGTTCCTGAAATTGACTTTCGGTCAATTCTACACCCTGCATAGTCAACATCAGAGTAACCAGTTAGTTCTATATTATCATCAGCTGGATACCATAAACCCATGTCAGGTGTTCCTCTGAGATAGCGGAGACTCTTCTTTGCTGAATCCATGTGACTCTGCTTTGGATTCGCCTGAAATCGAGCACAGACACCTACAGCATAAGTTATGTCAGGACGAGTAGCTGTTAAATATAATAAAGAACCAATTATAGCACGAAATTCAGTTTGGTCTACTGATACTCCCTCCTTATCAAGATCAATTTTCATGTTTGTGTTCATCGGGATCTTGATAGGTTTGCCGGATGTGCAACCGAATCTTTTGATGAGGTCTTGAGTGTATTTGCCTTGATTAATGAACGTCCCTTTTTCAGATTGTTTGACTTGGAAACTGAGGAAGTAGTTCATTTCTCCCATCATTGACATCTCGAATTTGTCCTTCATCATCTTTTCAAATTGTTGGCACATGATGACATTCTTAGATCCAAATATAATGTCATCTACATAGATCTGCACAAGTAGTAGATCGTCTTCCGATCCGAATCTTCGAATAAAGTGCGGTCTATTGTGCCTTTCTGAAAACCTTTCTGAAGAAGAAACTCAGATAGGGTATCGTACCAAGCCCTGGGTGCTTGTTTTAACCCATACAGAGCCTTTCTGAGTCTATAAACCTGATGTCCCTGCTGAAAGCCGGGCGGTTGTTCCACGTAGACTTTTTCTTTCAGTACGCTGTTCAGGAACGCAGACTTCACATTCATTTGATAGACTCTGAATCTTTGATGTGTTGCGTAGGCTAGGAATAGTCTAATTGCCTCCAATCTTGCAACTGGAGGGAAAGTCTCATCAAAATCTATTCCCTCAGCTTGACAGTAGCCTTTTGCCACGAGTCTTTCTTTGTTCCTTACTATGACGTTGTTTTCATCCCGCTTGTTTTTGAAGACCCATTTTGTTCCAATAACATGTTAATGCCGGGGTCTATCAACAAGCTCCCAAACGTCGTTTCTCGTGAACTGATTCAGCTCCTCCTGTATAGCTATGATCCAGTCAGCATCTTTCAGTGCATCCTCAATCGTCTGAGGTTCGTCAGTAGACAAGAAGCATGAATATAAAGCGCTTTCTCCTTGACAGAATCTGGATCTTATCTTTACTCTTGCTGAGGGATCTCCAATAATCAGATTAGCAGTGTGAGTGTCCAACCACGATCTACGATGTTTCAGTTCTTCATCTGAAATTTGTTCAACACAGATAGTAGGCGAGTTAGGCATTTCAGTTGTACTATTCTGAGATTGAAGCATTTCAGTAATGAGAGTGTGATCTACTGAGTCACCAGGTTCAGGGGCATTCAGCTCAGGAACATTAATAGATGTTCCCCCTGAGTTGTTATTCTCAGTAGTGGTCTCAGTTACCTCTGGGGTTTCTTCATCGACCTGAGTTACCTGGGATTGATTCTGTTCAGGAGAATCAATCGGCTCAGCTACATTTACTGCTGGTTGAGATTCAGTAGACTTGTCTTCAGTTTCCTCATCTGAATCATCATCCCAACAAAGCTGGATCTTTTCGACTTTGTCTTTTAGGCTTAGATCCCGTAGGCCGCTTCGATGTCCTCGGATTCGTAATTAGAGTTATCGCTCCCGTCTTGGTAGCAAACTCATTAAAAACAACATGAGGGCTTTCCTCCACGCAAAGGGTTCGATAGTTGAATACTCTGAAAGCTTTGCTGACCCGAGAGTATCCTAAGAATACTCCCTGATCTGACTTGCTATCAAAAGTTTTCAGCTGATCTTTCCCATTATTGTGGATAAAGCACGAGCACCCAAAAATATGTAAATAGGATAGAGAAGGTTTCCTGCCGTTCCATAGTTCATATGGTGTTCTCTTATGTTGCTTTGTCAGTAGAGATCGGTTCTGAGTGTAACAAGCGTATCAGTGGCTTCGCCTGAATTTGGTCGGGAGTCCCGAGTCCGCGAGTAGAGTTCTAGCCGCTTCTTTGAGAGTTCTGTTCTTTCGTTCAGCAACTCCATTTTGCTGAGGTGTGCGAGCAGCCGATTTCTCATGCTCTATTCCTTCTGCTTTGCAGAACTCCTCCATCATAGAATTAAGGAACTCAGTTCCTCTGTCAGAACGGATTTTGACAATTTTGGTGTTCTTCTCGACACTGAGCCTTTTCAGAAGCCTTGGTAACTCTGTTTTGACGTCAGATTTGTTGGCAATGAATATGACCCAAGTATAGCACGAGTAGTCATCGATGACCACTAAAGCATATTTCTTGCCTCTGATCGTCACTAGAGAGACTGGACCGAACAAATCCATATGTAGCAGCTGAAGGGTTCCATCAGTGGAAGGAGATGAACAGGTGGATTTTGATTCCTTGTTTGCTTTCCCTTCAGACATGCTTCACACTGAGTGTCTTTGCTGAATACTTCATTTGGCAGTCCTCTTGCTAGAGTGTTTCTTGCTAGTTTGTTGAGCGTCTTGAAGTTGAGATGGCTGAGTCTCCTGTACCACAGCCACCCCGTTCGGTTGTCGTTCTTCGCTAACAAACAAGCTTCAGGTTCAGCTGAGTTCCAGTCAGCTACATAGATATTCTTCTTGCGCGAACATGATAACACTGTTTTCCCTGTGGATTTATCAATGACATCACAGAAACCAGCGTCAAATATCACTCTATTCGAGTTATCACAAAATTGACTAACAGAGAGAAGGTTGTGCTGAAGTCCTTCAACATATGATACTCTTGGAACTTTGGCAGTTCCAATGCTGAGTGTTCCAAATCCTCTTGTGTAGCCTTTAACATTGTCTCCAAACTCAATTATGGGTCCTTCTTCAGGGATATAATTCTTCAGCAGACTCTTTTGATATGTCATGTGTCGTGAGCATCCGCTGTCCACATACCATGGGTCTTTGTGCACCTCATCCTCTTCTCCTGTCATTAGACACTTTTCAGCAGTTTCTTCAGCTTCAAGCTCTAGGGCCATGAAAGCTGCTTCATCATCGGATGAATCCATGAAGGAGTTGACTTCTTCTGAGTCGTCTGAGAGTTCACCAACTATGTATGCTTGTCTCTTCTTGGCAAATTTCTCTCTCCTTGCTTTTCGTGCTGCTCGTTCAGCACTACTGAGCTCAAGACAGTCATACTGATAGTGTCCTGGCTTCTTGCAGTTGTAGCAGGCAATGACTCTTTCTTCTTTGCTTTCGCTGTCTTTTGATGGAGCTGAGTCATCTCTCTTTCTGCATTCAGAAGTATGCGAGTCAGGAGTGCGTTTAGGCGTGTATTCAGACTTACCTTTCGATTCTCGATAGTCTTTAGTCACTTTTTTATGCCGCTCATTTTCCTTCTGATATTTTACGGCAAGCAGTGTACTTCTGAGCGAGACTTCCTTCTTGTATGTCGTTGAGTGAAGGTTCAGTCTTACTCGACGCAGGAGACGCTGTGCTGACTGATGCTTTGAAGGCATGGTCAATTTTGGTGTCCGCTTCACTGCGCTTTCGTTGAGGTCTGTCAAACTCGAATTCCTCTGCTTGAAGTTCTGAAAAGATATGGTCAGGAGTAACAATATCTAAGTCAGAATGTCGTAATAATGTAGCAAAAGGAGTCCAATGACCGTCTGGCAGTGCCCTCAATATTTTGAGATTCATCTCTCGGTTGGAGAATGTCTTTCCCAGCCCGTTGATGGAGTTCATCAAATTCGTGAATCTGACGCTGAGATCTTCTATGGTGTCTCCGGGCACGAGAGACAAACTCTCCAGCTTTTGGAGTTCCAGCGCAAGTTTGTTGGCTTTGATCTTCTGAGTCCCCCGACTCAGTAGCGCTAGAGCATCCCAGAGTTCCTTAGCTGTCTTGCATTCCTGAACCCTGCCGAGATAAGAATCACTTAAGGTGGTTAGTATTCCTGGCGACTCGGTCTAAGTTATGAAGTTTCTTCTCCTCAGGGGTGAAGAGACTTCTGTCCTTGGGAATCTTCTTTCCGATCACCATTCCTCCTCCAGCTGTTTGATCCTGAGTTACGACACTATCTATCATAGGAACGATAGGTCCTTCCTCAAGTACTTCGGTCATGCTGTCATGAAGGGAGGTCAGATGAGCCTCCATTCTGACCCGCCATACACCATAGTTCTCTACTGAGAACATGGGTACCATCCTTATACCTGACATATCAGTCATGATGAATAATGATATGAGTGTAGAATGATATGCAGTGAAAACATTTTTCCGGATCCGTTCAAGTAGACCAGTTTCAAGATAACAAGAGTCTTATAGAACTCCTGCTCTGATACCAATTGTTGGTCCCGAGAGCACGTTCAGGTGTAGAGGGGGGGTGAATACACCTAAAACCGATTTCTCAACTTGAAACACGAACAGTCCTATTTAGGATGGTGTCGTACTGAATGAATTCAGCAGACCAGACCAGCTATTCTGAATCGTGTTAGGCAAAGAGATACTGACTCTACTGAGACCTGCTAACTGATTGAGTCAGAATTCAGTATCTTCAGTTGGAGTTCAGTGGTGCTGAAATGTGTAGGCCCAAAATAGTTGAGTGGAAAACGTTTTATAAAAATAGTTTCAGTTCAGAAGAATAAGCAGTTAAGATCGCTGAAACTTAGTTGAATGATTTTAAAGGATAATTTTCAATATGAACAGTTAAAATCAATGCAACAGTAAATAAGAGAACAAGCGAGAGACACAGAGATTTTTAAAGTGGTTCGGATACACAGGATCCTACGTCCACTGTCCTGAAAGATCAGGAGGCTATTTATTATACTGAGTTAGTCTCAGTCAGCTTGTACACAGGACAAAGCCGCATCTTGAAATTTATACTGAGCAAGTCTTAGTTTACAAAGGTATCAAACTGAAGCGTTTGACTAACTCTCCAACTATGAAGGAGTCCTTTTACAATAAGGATCAGGTTCAAGGATGAACTCCTTCGTCTAAGCTATGGATATAATCGGTTGAGCTTAGGGTTAGAGGGATAGGGAACGAGAGTGTTGCTTCTAGAACGACGAACAGCTGAGTTAAGCTTTAAGTTCGTGTAACGTCGTTTGGATACTAGAGGCTTTGTATATCGGTTCTGCTTGGTTCCCTAAGAGCTAGATTGTAGTCTTTCGCCGGAGAAGTGTTCTTCGAGTTCTTGCGGAAGACTTAGGGCTTTTCAGTTTTGTTCGTTTGAATGCTCGTGTGTTCGTTCTCTTGCTTGTATGCGTTCTCGTGTTTTTTTGTGTATATTCTTCAAATCTTGAATCATCCCTCTATTTATAGAGAAGAGATTAGGAAACATCCGTTGGAGACGATGATCCCTTTATCTCACTCTTTTGGTAGCTAACGACTCTTTTTGAAATATGGTGACAGTGTCCTTTCCCTCCTTTTCTGGAAGGTTGTTGACTTGTAGCTTTAGTAGGTATAGGACAGGTGTCTGCTTGTCATTCGTCGAGGTTTACAAAGCAGTTGAGATAGAACAAACTTCGAGGCATACTGAAGTTGACTTCTCTCTTCCTCGTATTTGACTATGCTGATTGTCATTCAAAAGATCTGACAGTTCAGAAGACTGTCTGGCCGTTGCTGAGTCTGATCTTCGATTCAGTAGCAAATATGCTGAGATGGCTTTATCGAAGATCGGCTACGAGTACGATGAACTACTCCCGCTGAGTTCGGTTCTGCGACTCTATTCGATATCTTGCTCTGCTTGAATCCAAGATCTCATCGAGTCTTCTACATCTGGTGCTGAGGCTGATAATCTACTGAACGCCTGAACCAGAGCAGAGTGTCTACTAAGTCTGAACCCTCAGAGACAAAAACAATTACAACGAAATGGTTCACCAATCAAGATAGGGTTTTGGGATCTTCAAATCTTCATAGATTCACTCAGAGCATAAGCCTACTGAGCGCGTATCAGTACGGAAGATAGAATCATTTCCCACTAAGTATTACAATGCTGAGGATAGAATCATCACCCAACAATTTGGTTTATGACTTATCCGATTTGCTTGGCTTCTCTCTGATTGGGATTAGGCAGATTGTTTCTCTCTCACACACATATTCTTGATGATATGTTCTCTCTCTCACACATATTCTGTATCAGCTAAGCAACTTTGTTTCTAGATCACTTCCTACTACCCCGCTTTCTAGTAATCTTGTTTTGGTCTTGTAATCTTGTTTCTTTTGCTTATGTAGCCGTGTTGGGTCCTAGTTTGATTTGGCAATTGTTCTTGATAAAGACAATTGTTGAAATTTTGATGAAGACAATTGTTGAAATTTTGTATAGGATGAGTTCGAGTGTTAGCCAAGGAAGCGGTAGGTTTAAGCGACAATGGACTATTGACGAAGACAATGCCCTTGTAGAAGCTTTGCGTGAGTTATCCGTTGATCCGCATTGGAGATATGATAGTGGATTTATGAATGGTTATATGCATGAATTAGAGGCGAAGCTAGAAAAGAAAATTTACTTCGTGAGAGAGCCCCCGGTAATGACAACAATAACGGGCGGTGAAGACATTTTGTTGCTTTAATTCTGATGTTGTATTGTTGATTTGGATTTGTATTATGGATTTGGATGGATTTTGCATTATTATTTTTCATTTGATGTATTTTTCATTTAATTGATTACTTTTCCTATTTTTTTAGGTTATTTCTTGAATTTTATGTATATAAAAAAATCGATTCCCCTTGCATTTACCAAACAGTCAAAAAGGGAAGGAAAGAAAATCGATTCCCTTTCCTGGGTCCGAACCAAACAGGATGGCAAAAATGTAATCATTCCAAAACCTTTCCTTTCCCTTTCTTGATTCCTTTCTTTTCCCCTTGTCGAACCAAACGGCCCCTTATAATCTTAATGGGCTATCAATTAGGTTAGTCCAAGGATGAAATGCAAGAAATAAAGTATAGTCATAAATGAATTAGTTTTATGCGCTTATCCCAAAGCATAATTAATGCATAAACATAAACTCATGGAAGTAGATTCATATTTGCTTACCCTTTATCTCAATGTGAGTTAAGCTTGAATTCTAAATTTATCTAATCCTTATACTCCCTCCATCCCACTTATACTCCCTCCATCCCAGATATATATGTCTACTTTCATTTTTCCTCTACCCCAAATCTATATGCCTATTCGCATTTTTTTTTATATCTAACTAGATCTTTCACCAACTTTAATAGATCTAATTAATATGATAATATAGAAATAGACTATTTTATCCAAATTTTATAATAGCAAACACAATTATGACATTAACATTTTAGTCATTTACTTTAATTTACTCAAATTTCAATACCAACATTTATCTAGCTTTCATATCATTAAATTTTTTCTTAATCTATGTGAAAAAGCATATGTGCATATAAAATAGGGACGGAGGGAGTATTTAAGATATCGAATATCCATTAATTGATTATAATTTTCTGTTTGTTTAAATTAATTAATTGCTTATTCCTTGAACAATACCGCTCGATCATATCCGAAATTAATCAATCCGCAAAATTTAGCATAATAAACCTTTCGAGCTCCTCAAGGGGTTGTCATCAATTTATTACTGGATACAGGTAACTAGTATGACCTACAAGTAACTGAAATCACCAAAGAGTCACAATGACTCTCACCCGTATCACGTCAATGTGATAGTTAATTACATGTATTAAGTTGAGATTTTATCAAGCTTAAAATTAATTAAGTCACTAAGACCTAAGTTCTTCACCATGTTCAGATAGAAGCACACATCTCACCGTGATCCATCAATACGTCTTCACGTACCAGCATAGACAAACAACCAGGACAAATTACTTCTTATCTATAGTGCAGGTTATACTGAGAACTTGTCATTTAGTTGCCTCAATTGTGATATATGTTTATATCTCAATAGTTCAACTAATCGTTGTAGTATTTTAAATTATTATACACTGTATGGTCTAATTTTTATATGAAAAAATGAATTAATTTATAAAATTATATCAATTCAAATAGGAAAATAAGATTAGTGGAAAATTGGGAACATTGTATACACGCTTTCATAAACAATTCTCAAACAATTAAATCTTAATGTTTTTCTGGCCGAGATTATTCGGTTGAAGTGGCTATGTGATGGATAAAATTAGTACATATTTAATTTTTTAATAATGGTTATAGGTTGACGAAAATATATACTTAAGACACATTTGAAAAATGGAAAGAGGAATAAATGGAGTTGGTATGCTTTAGACCTTAGGGCTTAGGGTATTATTTAAAGTCATCTTTGCTCAAATTCGTCAAACCCCTATTTAATTATCCCATCCAGCATTTATTTCCCCATTCATTCGATGGCCACCACATCTATTGATGATTATTGAATTCAACTTTGGATGCTACATGGCATAAATACATGCACTCTACTATTAACTGGTAATAAATTTATTATGATTATAGTTGCACCATGTTTATATAGGTTTCTCCCATAGATTAAATATTGAAATAATTTATACATTTTTACATCTAGATGCAATTGATGTGGTGGCCATAAAATCCATAAATAAATGAATATAACCGAACATAAGGTGTAAATAATTATTAATTTGTCACATAAAATCCATACAATGTTAATAAAAGTAATGCTCGAAAAAAAACGTCACCTGTATCATCAAATTTAGAAGTCTTTTAACGATTCGAAATACCGAATAAATAGAGTAAATTATCTTAGGGTAAAATAATTAAGAATCCAAATTACATTTTTTATGTGATTCAGAAACTATTACACATGAATGAAGTTTATTTAAATGAACATTTCGAAAAATGATTGTAGACTTATTTGTCATACAAAATAATATCACAAATTTAAATCTCACTAACGTCTAATTAGAATCTATAACATGTGATTAATCTAGTAGTATAATTTATATCTTCAATACATCTCAAGCGGAGTATTTCCCTCTTTAGAAAAAAAGTGACACTTGTACTCTTATCTTTACATACATAAATTTTCTTCAAGCAACAGTCACAAAGAAATTCTCTAACTCGTTCTTAGACCTGCATGGATCCAATTCAGTAATTAATTTTTTTCTAAGTTTTACGACAAATTGCTTTCACCTCGACTCAACTAAAAAGCCCATCTACCAAAACTTAATCTGCTTTAAACAGAAAGAAATTATGAAGAATCCTAGTTGAAAAGCTGTGTGCAAGTGCAGTCTATTAGGTGGGGTTGTTGATGCTTCAATTTGTTGACTATAAATTTTCTTCCTTCACAATATGCAGCGCATATATAACCAATTCTTGATACTGGTGGAAAGATTTAATTAGACATATCTTCATCAAATCCCACTTGCGTTTCTTCTTCCTTTAATTATTCTTTCACTTTTACTCATAAAATACTTCATTTTCTTGTGGCTGGGATTCAGTGACCTGTATGTTCTGCATAGGGGTGAAAGCGGATCGGATATTATCCGCCCGATCCGGAGCCGGATTCGATCGGGATCAAATTCGGGGAGCAAATCTAGTATCCGGTCGGATACGGGTTCGAATCCGAATAGCCTAAATCGGATACGGATTCGAATTCGAATTTCACATTATTCGCCCGTATCCGATATTTTCCGTATTTAATCGGATATTTTCCGGATTATGAATTCGGATATTTCCCGGATTATGAATTCGGATATTTTTAGGATTATTTAATAATTAAAATTTTTAATATAATAATAAATTAAGATTAAGAAAAGATATTAAAAAAAATATTAAGTGCATCTATGGTTATTGTTAGGTATTTTATATTAAATTTTGGAATTTTTTCGTACTTTCTTGATCCTAAAAATTATGTTATTCATAATGGGTAGTATTTTAACTATAGTTTGCATTAAAACTTCTATTAAATATTGTATACGTGATTTTTTTTTTGTTGCAATCACAAATAGATGGTTATTTATGAATCATATTATCCGATTATTGTTATTCGAATTCGATCCGAATTCGTCAAATATTCGTCCTGTATTCGTATCCCGAATATTCCGAATCCGTATTCGTATCCGGCCTTCCCGTATTCGACTCCGAATTCGAGAAAAAAATATGGGACAAAATATGGGAAGAGCACTTTCCGTCCGTATTCGATCCGTTTTCACCCCTAGTTGTGCATGTCTACTGCTACCTACCTACCTTCATTTAATGTCTTTTTGCCAGAGGATTGATTGTTTTCACTTAAAGATTATGTCTTTCTTCTTCTTCTTCAGCCAATTGCCGTCCCATTTTTTGGATGTAGACTAGAAAATCTGAAGATTTTGTGTTGTTGTCTACTATTTCATTGTCCATTCCACGTTGATTTATTGTTTGTCAAGTTTCGTGCTTGAATCCGTTGTTTGGTTAATGAGAGGCAGCTTTGACATTGTCAGAACTTCCTCTGCTGTCCAAAAATTAGCTGTCTCTGTCATTTTCATGCTTTCTTGCAGTATTGGGGTTGTCTAGAACTTGATTGGATAATAGTGAAACCAGAAGTTTATCGGATTATTTAATGTTCTGTTTATTTGATTTGCAAGCTCAGAATTCTGGGGTTCCTTAAAATTCTTGATAAAAAAAGGCTTAAAGAGGGAAGGTGTGGTTCAGGTATGAACATCTTCACTTGCTAATCTGGTGTGTTTCTGTTGTGGTGTTGCTGGAGAAGGGAAATGGGGGTTTATGTTATTACTGTTGCTCGAGACCTGCAGTGGAAGTGTGCAAAATATAGGGAATTTGGATCTTGGATTCAAGGGGTCTCAAATGTATTGGATCGACAATGATGGGTTGTTTCTGGTGTCAAACAACTCCAATTTCGCCTTCGGTTTAACCCCCACTGCAGCAGATGTGACTCAGTTTCTTCTTGTTGTAATCCATACTGGCACCTCAACTACAGTTTGGGCTGCCAATAGAGCATCCCCAGTTCAGAATTCAGACAACTTCCAGTTAGATGATTCTGGGAATGCTTACTTACAAAGTGGGGGATCCACAGTTTGGTCAACTGCTACTGGTAATAAAGGAGTTTCTTCAATGGCATTGTTGGATAACGAAAATCTTGTGCTGGTAGGGAAGGATGGCAGCTTCATTTGGCAGAGCTTCAGCAATCCCACTGATACCCTTCTCCCATATCAAGAATTCTCTCAAGAGATGAGGCTTGTTAGTGATCCGGGCTCGAATAACTTGACTTACTCCCTTGAGATTAAGTCTGGGGATATGATTCTTTCAGCAGGCTTCCATCCTCCACAGCCGTACTGGTCCATGGGAGGAGATAGTCGAATAACCATGAATAAAGGCGGCGGTGCACCCACCTCTGCACTTCTGTCTGGCAATTCGTGGAAATTCTATGACTCGAGTAAGGTGTTGCTTTGGCAGTTCATCTTTTCCGAAAGCACAGATGCAAATGCAACGTGGATCGCGGTTTTAGGTAGTGGTGGCTCCATCACATTCACAGTGCTTCAACGTAGCTCTTCCAATCCCTCCTCCACAAGAATACCTGCAGATGAGTGCAGTAGACCGGCTGCTTGTGATCCCTACTACACCTGCAATCCGGGCAACACTTGCCACTGTCCCTCGGCCATACCCTCCTGCAAGTCCGTGCCTCCAACTTTCTGTTTACGTTCGGTAGAGCTTGTTAGTGGTGGTGATGGATTGAGTTATTCCGCATTGCCATTCATTCAGCCACTCTTTAAGACTACTTTAGAAGCCTGCAACGGTCTGTGTCTCGGGAATTGCTCTTGTGGTGCTATGTTCTTTGATAAAACCTCTGGGGATTGCTTTATGCTTTATGAGATAGGAAGCTTGGAGGGGTCTAGTAATGGAGGTGGCTACACTTCCTTCATCAAAATCTCCGGTAATGGAGGTGGAAGCGGAGGAGATCCCTCTCCTGTAGTCATCATCATTGTGGTTGTGACAGTGGTAGTTATACTAGCAATGGTGTTTGCCGGATTCCGTTTATACAAGAAGAGCAAGAAAGTGGGTGAGCCAACCTATGAGAGCTCTGAGGAGGATAACTTCTTGGAAAGTTTATCCGGCATGCCAATCCGATTCAGTTACAAAGATCTTCAGACAGCAACAAGTGACTTCTCAGTGAAACTTGGACAAGGAGGGTTTGGCTCAGTGTACCAAGGCTCTCTGCCTGATGGGACCCAACTCGCTGTTAAAAAACTAGAAGGCATTGGCCAGGGCAAGAAGGAGTTTCGAGCGGAAGTGAGCATCATAGGCAGCATCCACCACCTTCACCTTGTTCGGCTCAAGGGCTTCTGTGCGGAAGGGAGCCACCGCCTCCTCGCCTACGAGTACATGGCTAATGGCTCGTTGGAGAAATGGCTTTTCAAGAAAGATCGAGGAAAGTTCGTGTTGGATTGTAACACGAGATATAACATCGCGGTCGGAACAGCCGAAGGGCTAGCTTATCTCCATGAGGATTGTGATGTGAAGATAGTCCATCGTGACATCAAGCCGGAGAACGTACTCCTTGATGATCACTTCATGGCTAAAGTCGGAGACTTCGGTTTGGCTAAGCTCATGACGCGGGAGCAGAGCCATGTCTTCACGACGATGAGGGGTACTAGAGGGTACCTAGCACCGGAATGGATCACAAGCTACGCTATATCAGAAAAGAGCGATGTTTACAGCTATGGAATGGTTTTGCTCGAGCTAATTGGTAGTCGGAAAAACTACATTCCTTCGGAGAGTTCAGAGAAGTCCCACTTCCCATCCTATGCATTCAAGATGGTGGAGGAAGGGAAGCTTAAGGAGATCATTGATGATAAACTGAAGATGAATGAAGCGGATGAGAGGGTTGGTATAGCAATCAAAGTTGCTCTTTGGAGCATACAAGATGATATGCATCTACGGCCGCCGATGACTAAAGTAGTGCAAATGCTCGAAGGGCTTAGCCCCGTCCCTCCGCCTCCTATGGCGTCGAGACTCTACACGACCTTCTTTAAGACGGCTAGTGAGGAGGGAACGACCTCCTCTGGGCCGTCGGATTGCAACAGCGAGGCGTATCTCTCGGCTGTTCGGCTTTCCGGTCCGAGATAACTGTAAAATGAATTGGGGTCTTTGCAGATGAGCATTAGTGTGTACAACGATGGTTTGGGGGCTTGTTAATTTATGTAAATTTCATTAGATTGTTAGTCACAAGTTTTGTAACTCGGAAAGCTATCATGATATCTATTCTTGATTTGTAAATTAGTAATGGTTTTGATATAGAGTCTCTCATTTTTTTCATTATTATTTATTACTCGTTAGTTAACTACCACCCACCAACCTTTCGTTACAGTTAAACCTCGATAAAATAATAATTTTGGGACCGGAAGAAAATATTCATTTAACGAGGTTATTACTTTATCAAACATTATTTTAGTGTATTTATCTATATCGTGACCGAAAAAAATTTATTATCTAAACGAGATTATTACTCTATCAAATATTACTTTATCGAGGTTTAACTGTATCTCTACACGAAATTACAAAAAGTAAATAGTATTTTGACTTTAATGTCTTCATGAATTGTAAATCTCTTTTTCCAAATACCCTTTTCTGAACTGCTAGAGACCTTCTGTCCTGTTTTTTAAGAATCGCTATATAGGTCAAGGTCCACTACAAGACAAATATAACACTACCTGATTCATAGACCACATAATAATCTTCTTAAAATGGGCAGAAAATTCGGAGCGTTTTCTGAAGAACCTCTTGACTGAGATGTCAATCAAATTCAAACTCCATTATTATTTATTAGCATAAGAAGGATGCTTGAATTGCTTGAAATTTGAAGCGGCTCAAATGAAATAGTTTGGCCAAAGCCCAATTGGCATCCTTGCTCGTTAGGTGCATTTTCGTATGTATTTTCCAATCCTTGTTCATTTGTTCCAACACTGCACATCATATATGTATATTCATTTTAACTTGAACCATATGAATGAAGCTCATTACAACGTCACATCTTGGCTAGTGCGGATAGGGAAGCAAATGAAGATAAGAATATGTATATATATCAGATTTCAGAATACAACAAACAAATAAAATAAAGTTCAATCTTTTCCTCTCTTGAATTTAAAGAGCTGTAGTTTGGTGAGGATGCAGCAGCAGTTTGCTCTAATTTGGCTGTTGATTTCATCACTTTGACAACGAGAACATGTGTTTTATTAGAAAATACAAATGTAATATTCATTACATAAATTAATTATTATATATTAAATAAAATGAAAAATATATTTAAGACTAATTAATTGCTCAAGAAGGAATTATGGTCTGAATTTATATATATAGGAAACATAATAAAGATTTACTTGGTTCTCATAGTGAATTATACTGTTTAGGAGGTGTTTGAAAATATTTTTTTTTAAGTGTTTATCTATTTTATTAACTGCATAGATAGTTTTTTTTTTGTAATATTTATAAATCTATTTTTTGCAGTAACTTCTCTAGAATTAAGCATCTTTATAATATAAATATAAAAACACCATTTTTTATTTAAAAATAAATGCAAATAAGAAACGTTTATAAATAAACATCTAGTATATCAATTTGGTGGCATATAGCAATTATTAGAGTAGTCTAAAAATGCAAAATGGGCCATTACTAAAAAAGAAGAAAGAGAATAGCGTAGGTTTTGTTAGAAAAAACGAAACAAGTACGTCTCTCTCACTAAAAATGTTTCCATCTTCAAGTATTTGTCTTAGCCTGCCTTATCTAAACAAAATTTTATTTACCAAAATAACAAAACGAGGTTTCATAATATACAACTCATTTTAAGGAAAAGAAAATCCAAAAATGAAGAAAAAGTGAAAATCTTCTTTTTATTACATCTTATCTCTTCATTTTCTTTTTCGTCTAAAAAAAGCAATTGCAACCGAATTTGAGGAGAGTGTGGTCATCGAGAATCTGTCGGCTACTCATGAAATTTCAAAGATTCCACACGGCTGAAAAAAATAAAAAAAAAAAAAAAAAAAAAAAAAAAAAAAATAATTTTTTATTTTTTTTTTTTTTTTTTTTTTTTTTTTTTTTTTTTTTTTTTTTTTTTTTTTTTTTTTTTTTAATTATTTTTTTTTTTTATATATTAATATAAACGTATAAAACTAATATAAAAACCCCTACCCCCCCCCCCCCTTTCTCCCCCCCCCCCCCCCCTTTTTTTTTTTTTTTTATTTAATTTTTTTTTTTTTTGTTTGTTTAAAATCTTAATGGATGGTAAGTTTAATATGTAAAGAATTATAATATTTTTAAACTAAAACTTATATAAGATAATAAAAATAATTTTAAAAATGATATTTTTTATTCCACAAGATATAAACTTAGACTATTTAAAATGAAAAAAAAATCCTTACTTATATAGCCGCGGGTATGAAGTTTGAGATGAAAAATAGTTAATTATAGCCCAGTACAAACCATTAACTAAGAAAATGTATATATCCTTGCGTGTACCACATGATAAGGATATTGATATTTAACATTTTTTTATTAAAAAAATAAGCATTATTTACCACATATTAATACCTTATAATTGTAGTATGATACATATAAAGATATACTAATGTGGTACATACCAATCTTTATCCAAAAGAAGGTTAACCCCATTTGATCCCTATCAAACAAAGCAGCAAAAATTATGGATAGATAGATACTTGCATTAATAAATCTCCGTATAAACAATTTGTTTTGCATTTTAGTCTTATATCTTATATTTTATTAAACCAATACAAGTTACACATATATTTATGAATAATCATAACTAAAATAGGTTTTTTGCAATAAGTTTGGTCACGTTTTTGTTCGTCCTCACCGTCACAGACGCCATCAAGTGTATATGTTTCAATTTTTATATTAAATTTTTATTTGCACTAAATGATCATCGGTTGTGCAATAAATAAATATTATTACTATTGTATTATTACATGCTTATATACCAAACATTTTTTTTCCTTTATCGCATTTCAATTGATCGATGTAAATATAACTTCATTCAAATTTATAGGTACAGCAATTGTTTACTGTTAATAACATTCTAAAAGATATTCCCTCCGTTCCACCACTCTATTAATCCACTTTCCTTTTTTAATTTAAAATAACACTCTTATATATTCTAGTGGATCCCACTACTTTATACTACTTTACATACAACAAACAACTTTCTTAATCTCCGTGCCGAAAAGAAAGTGGACTAATGGAGTGGAACGGAGTGAGTAATAACTAGTAATAATCATTCTTTTGAACAAAGATAAAATTGATAAAAAAATTAAAATATTTATACTTTATAAATAAAGAGCCATACAAGTATAAGGTATTGATTTAGTAGGAATTCAGACTTGCATACAAACTATGAATTTATGCATAATTTTTTTTTATGCCTTCTATTTTTTTTATTGTTAAATCATACTATCTCCGTCCCGCTATTTCCGGCACACTTCATTTCGGTACGGAAATTAAGAAAGTAGATGATTAAGAATGAGATATAAGTAAATGATAAAGTAGGAGAGATGATTAAGAATGAGATATGGGTAAATGATAAAGTAGGAGAGAGAAGATGAGTGAGAATAGATGATAAAGTAAGAGAGAGATGATGGTAAAGTAAGAGAGAGAAGATGATAAAGTAAGAAAAAATAGGAGAAATAAGATGATAAAGTATGAGAGATGATAGTTATTTTCAAATTAGGAAGTGTGCCAGAAATAGCGGGACGTCCATTTTAGGAAAGTGTGCAGAAATAGCGGGACGGATGTAGTATAATTTTATACTTTTACCTTTTTATATAAAACATAAATGATTATATATAATGAAATCTTCCACAATATATTGGATCAAAATTATTTATAAATAAGATGAAAAGTGTAGATTTATTCCTAATTCTTAACGAATTAAATTCCTATAAGATGTTCACTATAAATATATATATTAATTTTATTGCAAAAGCTTTAGTTCGGCCGTCCGCATGTACGCTGGGTCTGCACATAAAATAAATTCCCTCCCAAATCTAGAGCTCATCCACAACTTTCAAATCTCATCCTCCTCCCCTATGCTCTAATTCCCTTCATCTCTATCTCCTCTGCTTACGTTTGGTCTCTCGTCCCTCATCTCTCTCTGCCTCCATCTCCCACTTCTTGCAACATGCGAAAACCTCCTTCACCAGGTCCGCCACCCACGCCGTCACCCCATACCGCCGTGTTCTCTATGGCGGAGCACGTACAACGAGCTCAAGACGCTTATCCTCGTCAGCAGCGCCAGGAAGTTTTTGATTTTCCGGCAAGCCTCTCGAGCGTTTTTGGGGTGGTTTTCTTTTGTCTTCAATCATGAATTGAGAACGCTTTATGATCTTCATAGAAATTCGAGGTTGGGGTTGTAATACTGATTGCTAGGCCCAGTATAATGTGCCTGAGCCCAAGCCCAACTATCACTTGAGCCAAGTAGCTGCCCGGCCCAACTGCATTAATGATGGACCGTTTGTTGCGCGGCCGTTTCCGCTTAAATCTCGAGCCCGTTATCAAGCCCTACCTATAAATAGGATTAGGGTTGATAACCTCAACATAAGGCGCAACTTCTTCGATCTCTTTTCTCTGTCTTCTTCTCTCTCGATTTCTATCTTCTCTGTGTGAGCTTTGTGTATAATCTTGAGAGAGCGTGAGATCAAAGCCTTGTAATAGTTGGGCTAGGCTTTTTGGTGTTGTACTGTTTGTGGTGTGGTGGTTGTAATCGGCGTCTGAGCCTCAATCAATTTATAATTCGATCCTTACAAGTGGTATCAGAGCGGGTTTCATTGCCGCTCAGCCACCCTTCCTTTCGGTGACCTAGATCGCGAACGGGCGGTTCACTTTTGAACTGTAACCCTAGATCTAAAGTCATCTCAAAACTCAGGTAAGAACGAGGTTCAAGTCTCCGAACCTCGCTCTGGTAAATTGGCTTCACCTCTCTGTTTCATTTATCATTTCATTTAGATCTACCGACTGGTGCAGTAGGTTTGGGATTTGCTGCTGTTAGATCTGCCGATTGGAGCAGTAGGATCTTTGTGTGTTTCCTATTTGCCTGCTTGTCCCTACCTGTGTGTTCTTCTTCTGAATCTGCTCTTTATACTTTGTGATTTGTTGATCTGTGTTTACTGATCTATAAAGATCATATCTTTGAACCGTCTATACGGTTTCATCCTTGTTTTTTTCCTTTTCTCCCTCTCAACAATGAGCTTTGGTGACCCCCTGCGCCCAGGAGTTGATCCTGCAATTGCGAACTGGGAAATCCCTCAGCATTAATTCACTGTAAGATACAGACCCAAAGGGGTTGGTATCTAGTTTTTCTATTATCCATGGTCTTTGTATCTTCTAGTGGGATTGCCACCTTTAATGGAAAAATTGACTTCAATCTGTGGAAAAAGAGGATGACTGCTATTCTTTGTGAAAAACATGTTTCTGCTGCTATTACTGAATCTTATGATGATGATTTATCTGAGAAGAAGAAAAATGAAATGAATGATCTTGCTCTATCTGCCATAACTTTAAACTTGACTGATTTTGTGTTGAGGAAAGTTGAACACCTTGAGTCTGCTAAAGAATTATGGGATAGGCTTAATGAGCTTTACACAGAGACCTCCCTTCCATCCAAAATGTATTTGTTACAGAGTTTTTTCAAATTTAAGCTAGATATGTCTAAGTACATAGATGAGAACTTAGATGAATTCAATAAGTTGTTACAGTTAATCAAACAAACTGGTGACACTAGTATTGACAACTATGCTCCTATTGCCTTGTTAAATGTTATTCCTGAGGCTTATAATGATGTCCAATCTACCATTAAGTATGGGAGGGACAAGATAGACCTTGAGACAGTCATTATTGCCCTTAAAAGTAAGGAAATAGATTTAAAATTCAATAGGGATGTGAAGGTCTCAGAACATAGTGCCTCTTATCAGGTAAGGGGTAGAACTAGTAACAGAACTGGCTCTTCTTACAGTTCTGAGAAGGGGGGAAAGAAATAGAACCAGAGGTTTAGGTCTAAGTCCAAAACCAAAGGGAGAAAGTGTTTTAATTGTGGAGAATATGGCCATTACATGAAAGATTGTTCTTCTCCTAAAAAGGAGAAATACAATTTTGAGTAGAAAAGTGTTTCTAATGCCATCTTATGTGATTATTCTGATGCTAATATTCTTGGCAGATATTTTATGGTTACTGAACCAAGTTTTCCTTTTGTGAACAATGTGAGTACTGAAATGATGAATGAATGGATCATGTATTCTGGTAGTGCTTATCATGTCTCTCCATTTAAAGAGTGTTTTTCAGAACTAAAAACTGGAAATTTTGGATATGTGATAGTTGCTAATAAACATAAATGCTCTGTGCTTGGAATTGGAAATATCTGTTTAAAATTCCAGTCTGGTTTTGAGTATACTATGAAAGAAGTGAGATATGTATCTGAAGTTGCATGTAATTTGTTATCTTTTACATCTTTAGAAAATGATGGTTTTGGTGGGAGTTGGGGGAATGGGTGGATGAAGGTTAGGAAGGGGTCTCTAGTTGTGTTCAAATCTAAGAGAACAAATAACCTTTATCCCTTCAGTGCTCTTCCTGTTAAAACTGAATCAAATGTGCATGCTTCTTTCTGTGACAAAACTGTCTTGTGGCATAATAGACTAGGGCATGCTAGTTCCAAGAATATGACTACTTTGAGAAAATCAGGGGTGTTTGGAAAAGATAAATTGTCTGATTTGCCTTTCTGTGATTCTTGTGTGTTAGGTAAACAGCATAAGGTCTCTTTTCCTGTCACTGTTCAATCTGAAAAACCTGTGTCTTCTGATATTCTTGAATACATACATGCTGATGTTTGGGGTCCTTCTAGTACCCCTACTCATAGCGGCTGCAGATACTATTTGTCTATTATGGATGATTATTCCAGAAAAACTTGGTTGTTTTTGTTAAAACAGAAATCTGAAGTTTTTCAAATGTTTTCTAATTGGAAACTTAAATTTGAAAATCAGACAGGTAGGAAAATCAAAGTTCTTAGAACTGATAATGGTCTAGAATTTTGTAACTTTCCTTTTGACAACTTATGTGTTAAGTCTGGGATTAGAAGGCATAAGACTGTCCCTTATAATCCACAACAAAATGGGGTAGTGGAGAGAATGAATAGAACCTTGTTAGAAAAGGTTAGGTGCATGTTAGAGAGTTCTGGTCTGTCTAAGAACTTCTGGGATCTTGCTGCCTTAACTGCCACCTATTTGATTAATAGGCTTCCCTCTAGTTCCATTAAAGGTCAGTGCCCTGAAACAGTATTCACTAGAAAACCACTAAACTTGTCTCATCTTAGAGTATTTGGTTGTGCTGCTTTGTCTATCAAAAGGGGGATAAGTTAGAACCTAGATCCAAAAAGTGTGTCTTTATTGGTTATCCAGAAGGGGTGAAGGGCTATAGGTTGTGGGATAGAAGTCAATCTGGTTTTAAAGTTATTTTTAGTAGGGATGTGATATTCAATGAAACTGAATTTCCTTGTTTACCTGTTTCTCCCTCTGTAAATCTTGACACTCCTTCTAAGGTGGAGTCTCAACCCCTCCTATCTGAGTTTGATATTACTAAGTGTGATTCAGAACCTGTGATAGACCATGCTGAATCTAGTAGTCATACTGAATCTTTATCTAATGCCTCTGTGTCTGACTCTGAAATATTTGATAATCCCACTTATGTGCATGATTCTGCTTCTTCAGATTATTTGCTGTCTAGAGATAGACCTAGGAGAGATATTCATGTTCCTCCCAAATATGATGATTATCTGATGTATGCTCTCAGTGTATGTGAATCTTTGGATAATGAACCTACTTGTTATTCTGATGCAATCAATTCTCCTGCTTCTGACAAATGGTTACATGCTATGCAATCTGAGATGAATTCATTGCATGTGAATAAAACATGGATTCTTGTTCCGAAACCTACTACATGTTCTGTTGTGGACTGTAAATGGTTTTTTAAACTTAAGCATGAACCTAAGTCTCTGAGGTATAAGGCTAGGTTAGTTGCTAAGGGGTTTACTCAAAAAGAAGGGGTAGACTACTCAGAAATCTTTGCTCCTGTTGTGAAATTAACTATTGTGCGCATCATGTTAGCTTTAGTTGCTCATTTTAATTGGGAACTGAAACAGATGGATGTTACAACTGCATTTCTTCATGGTGATTTAGATAAGCAGATATTTATGAAACATCCAGAAGAATTTATAGATTCTGCTAAACCTAATCATGTTTGTTTGCTGCAAAAGGTTTTATATGGTTTAAAGCAATCCCCTAGGCAGTGAAACAAGAAGTTTGATCAATGCATGTTGTCCTTGAATTTTACCAGGAGTACCTTGGAACACTGTCTGTATTATACTCAATCTGCATCTGTTTCTGTTTATTTACTGATATATGTGGATGATATGCTGATTGCTAGTCCCTGTATGAAGTCTATCAAATACATTCAGAAATGTCTAAGTGATAATTTTGAGATGAAAGACTTAAGAGATGCCAAGAAAATATTAGGAATGAATATAACTAGAAATAGAAAGCTTGGCACCCTTGTACTGAATCAGATTTCCTATGTGGAAAAAGTTTTGAGTAAATTTGCCATGTCTGATGCTAAACCTCTTAATGTGCCTCTTGCTTCTCATGTTGTGTTAAGTAAGGATCAGTCTCCAAAAACTGATTCTGAAATAAATGATATGCAAAAGGTACCTTATGCAAATGCTATAGAGTTTGTTATGTATTTAATGGTAAGTACCAGACCTAACATTGCTTATGCAGTAAGTTGCTTGAGTAGATATATGTCAAATCCAGGTATGCCTCATTGGAATGCTCTGAAGTGGTTGTTTAGATATTTAAAAGCTACCAAATCTGTAGGTTTAAAGTTTTCAAAATGTGCTGTAGGGACAAAACTGGTTGGTTATATTGATTCCAATTATGCAAATGATAGGGATAATAGAAAGTCTACAACTTCTTATGTGTTTACTTTCTGTGGTTCTTGTATAAGTTGGAAGTCCTAGTTACAACCTATTGTTGCTCTTTCCACCACAGAAGCTGAATATGTTGCTGCAGCTGAATCTTTAAAGGAAGCTGTTTGGCTGAAAGGCCTTCTGTCTGATCTTAAATGTTTGAATAATGCTGTTACTTTATTTTCGGATAGTCAGTCTGCCATTCAGTTGTGTAAAAATCCTGTGTTTCATGACCGCACTAAACACATAGATGTTAGGTTTCATTTTATACGGGATATAGTTGAAAAGGGGGTTATCATACTTGATAAAATTCACACAGATTTGAATCCTGTTGATATGGGTAATAAGTGTTTAAGTGTAGACAAACTAAATACTTGTCTCAAGATTCTGAATCTTGACTTAAGGTAATTACTCATGTATCTGTGTGATATTTCTTCCTATCCTACTGCTGCTTGTTTATTTTTGCAGGAAATAAAAGCTGCAAGGATGTGGAGGGAAGGGGGCGATGATGACAAAAGAAACCGATTACAAATCTTCCTTCTATATGTGAAGGCACATCACTACAAGGCCTAAGGTGGAGTATGTAATACTGATTGCTAGGCCCAATATAATGTGCCCGAGCCCAAGCCCAACTATCACTTGAGCCCGGTAGCTGCCCGGCCCAACTGCATTAATGTTGGACCGTTTGTTGCGCGGCCGTTTCCGCTTAAATCTCGAGCCCGTTATCAAGCCCTACCTATAAATAGGATTAGGGTTGATAACCTCAACATAAGGCGCAGCTTCTTCGATCTCTTTTCTCTGTCTTCTTCTCTCTCGATTTCTATCTTCTCTGTGTGAGCTTTGTGTATAATCTTGAGAGAGCGTGAGATCAAAGCCTTGTAATAGTTGGCTAGGCTTGTTGGTGCTGTACTGTTTGTGGTGTGGTGGTTGTAATCGGCGTCTGAGCCTCAATCAATTTATAATTCGATCCTTACAGGGGTGAGCGGCGGCGAGGCGAAGAAAATGTTGTTCCAGTCAGAGATGGTGTCGGAGCCAGTTTTGCTCCCCGAATTCTCCGTATAGTTTGAGGGAGTTTTGACTGAGCTTCTTCAAATATGGTGATGCGTCACAAAAATCTTTACCCGCCGATTTGTTTGAATTCAATATGAGGTTGATTTGAATGTTGTTGATGATGTTTGTTGGATTTATAATAGATGTAATTGTTCAGTGGGATATTGAGTTCATGTCCATGAACAAATTCAATTCTTCTTGTTTATCTAGGAAGGATGGACACCGTTGCACCGTTTAGATAATTTAGTGATAATTGATGGTATGAATTCAGTTGGAGAAGCTGCTGACGACTTTTGAACTAATATGTATGCTTTTTTTTAATATGAATAAAAGTATCAATTGTTCGAAATAAAAATGTCACTTGTTGTGTATAAAAATATTGATTGTTCTGAATAAAAGTATCACTTGTTGTGAATAAAAGTATCACTTTTTATGAATAAAAGTATAACGTGTTCTTAATAAAAGTATCACTTGACATGAAAATGCATTAATTATTCATAATATATAACTTGTTCTGAATAAAAGTATCACTTGTTATTAAAAAATGTATCACTTGCTGGTATGAATTCAGTCGGAGAATTTGCTGACGACCTTGATCTAATATGTACTCTCTCCGTCCCATTAGTAGTGTCTTATATCTTTCTGGCACGGCTATTAAGAAAATGATGTTTTGTGGTATGTGTTATTTGATTTTTTGGGTGGTTAATTCTTATCCACATATTTTTTTACTTTAGAAATGAGACACTTCTAATGGGACATCCCAAAGGAGGAAATGGGGCACTACTAATGGGACGAAGTGAGTATGTTTTTTTTCTTAATATAAACAAAAGTATCAATTGTTCGAAATAAAAATACCAATTGTTATGTATAAAAGTATTAATTGTTTTGAATAAAAGTATCACTTACTGTGAATACAAAGATCACTTGTTATGAATAAAAGTATAACTTGTTCTTAGCAGAAGTATCACTTGACATGAAAAAGTATCAATTATTCTAAAGGTATAGCTTGTTCTGAATAGATTAACAAATCCTAATATTATTATAAAAAACACTATCATCACGCCATTGATCGGTTATGAAATAAGAGAAAAAAAGAAATATCAATAAAAAAGTAATACGTGTTTTTTTTTATCTAAAATACCTAAAATACATTTTGCTTCTAAGATTAACAAATCCTAATATTATTATAAAAAACACTATCATCATACCATTGATAGAGAGGTCTGGAAATTAGAGAAGGTATAAAATTAGGTATGGTCGGTCCGTACCTGCGGCCGGCCATTGGCCCCGTTTGGAAAAATAACTTAAATAAATGCTTATATCATAAGTGCTTATGTTATAAGCGCTTAAATTGAGTAAACTGTTACGTTTGGATACACTTATATATAAGCACTTAATTAGAAGAAGAAAAAAAGTTTAAAAAATTATTGTCAGAGGGATTTGATATGATGAACTATTTTTCATAAGTTGTTTTTAGCTTATTTTCATAAGTTATTCCTACCATCTTATGAAAATAAGCCAAAAACAGCTTATTTTTAAGAATAAACTATTTTCATAAGCTCTCTAAAACGCGTGCAAAAATGCTTATTTTTTAGAATAAGCTGAAAGAAACTGCAGATAAGCTCTTCAAAATAGGGTCTATTAATGATTTTTAGTTTACAGTATCATTTGTTTTATTTTAATTTTTTTAATGCTTTATTTTAGTTTTTTTTATATATGTTAAATGATTTTTGATTTTATAATAATTATTTTTCCAACTTAAATTAAAATATTTATTTCTATTATTATTATTTTTTAATTGATATATATTCAGTGCTAGTGATACATGTATCGATTTTAATTGAAACATATATTTAGTAGAAATGATACATTTATTCATGTTAATTGATGTAGTAGATCAACAAGTGATATTTTTATTCGTAATAAGTGATATATTTAAAATAATTAATACTTTTATTAAGAATAAAAGATACAGTTATTTAAATAATGTGATACTTTTTGTTGGTCCGGAGACGAGCCTTCAAGTGTAGAGGGGGGGGGGTTAAATACACCTGAGTGCAAATTTCAACTCAAACGCGAAAGTCAATATCTACTAATTAATGCAACTGAGCAAGTTAGTTAGCCAAATAAGCTTTCTCGATCGTGTAGGCAGAGGATATATGTCTGCTGAGTCATATCTATTGACTTCAGTCAGTGAACCGTAATTCAGTATAAGATCGAGTGCGAAAGTGTAGGCCCAAAGAATTTTCGTCTCAATATGAAAACACATTTTATAGTGAGTATGATTTTTAAAGACCAGTTGTATGCAGTATGAACAAATAATCAATGAAACAAAAAAATCAACACAAGCAATTTTTAAAGTGGTTGAAATACGATGGATCCTACATTTTTGTCCTGAACAAAGCAGGAGTTCTTGATTACCTATACTGAGCAAGTCTCAGTCGATCTGTACACTGGACAAATACTCTAGTTATAATCTCAGTGACTTTATAATTTCAAACACGAGGTTTGATTTTTTTCAACTAATAAGGAGTTCTTACAATAAGAAGAGTTCAATAAGCTGAACTCCTTCGAATTTTCTAAGCTTAAGAGATTACACGAATTGCTTATAATAGAGAATGGGAACAATAGATCTCTAGAGTGAAGAACTAAATATATCTCCTTTTTGTAGTTCTTCGTTGTGTAAGTTTTTTGGTCGCTAGAGCGTTTGAATACTTGAATGTGTTTGGTTCCGGGTTGTCTTCTTTGCATGAAGACTATTCTCTATTTGTAGTCTCGACTCAAGAATAGATCCATTGGAAAAAGTCTAGACATGTGTGGAAAATGACAAGAAAACGACCATCTTGAGTTTCGAATGTCACTATAGGGATTTCCTCTCTTTCAGTCTAAGGAGCAACTTTGTGTCAGAGTAGGTACAGTGCTGGCAGCTCCTTGGTCGAGGTTAGGGAGTTGGTGAGGTTTGTTCAAACTCCAAGTATCACTTGATATTAACAATTGTACTCCCACCGTCCCGCTTGATTTGTCTTGTTTTCCTTTTTGGGTTATCCCACTTGACTTATCCTGTTTCCTAAAATAGAAAATTTTTACTACACAAACTCCCACATTTTCTTTGTGGGACCTACCTCTCTACACACAACCAACCACTCATCTTAATCTCCGTGCTGAAAAGAAACAAGACAAGTCAAGTGGGATGGAGGGAGTATCATTTATATGAATAAAACTATCACTTATATGAATAATAGTATCGTTGGTTTTGAAGGATTGCAAGAATGAATTCCATACATGCGTCCTTGGAATGCTCTGATATTCTCGTGTTTGAAATTTTTGGACTGTAACCCGACCCTTCTTATCGTCCGTGTGGAAAGAGGTTTGAGAAGAAATAATAACTGCTCTCTCTCACATTTTTGTAAGTTACGATTGCATGAAAACATATGTAGTATGAATGTGCGTTTGGAATATAAATATATATATATATAGGGAATGGATCATATGAGAAGCCTCCTTAAAATAAGAAATAAGAAGGAATCTGCACCCTTGATTTCATTTTTTGATGGTTTAGATTGAATATATATATATATAAATGGATCAAAAGAGATATTGGATTCAAAAGAGATATGAGAACCAATCTCCTCCATCAATTTCCTTAATCTATAGCCACCATTTTTTCCACAATAGCCATTTTAAAATAATTCAAAAAATGAGAAATTAACTTCATTAAGGGCAATACGGTAATCTTACCCCTTTTATTTATTTTGCTGTAAAATAAATAATCAATCGGGCAATAAAGCCAGAAACAACCCGTCCAAACAACATTTCTTCCAAATCTAGCGAGCAGTCACCGCGTTTCAGCAAACGGGAATTTCGATTTCAGCAAACAACCTCTCATTCATTCCTCCCAAACAGCCACCCATAATCCTTTGTCATGGTAGAAATCTAGCAAGTTGATTTTCGTCTCTTTTCCATTTGAAGAGAATCAAGTCGGTTGAATTTGGGTTCTCCATTCGAATTGTGTGTTAAATATGGGATAAGAATTCAATTTGGAACGCTTTCAAGATGGTTTTTGACAGTTGTTTTGATTCTTTGATGGCTCCTGAACAAGCTATGCTCAGTTTTTTGGGTTAATTATTCTTATCGTATTTTTCATCAATGGGGAGGTTGTATACGGATTCAATCATATCAGTACAAGTCTTTTTTATGTTCTGGTGTTTATGATCATCCTTGGTACTTTTATCATACAAGGAACAAGTATTTTCGTTGTCATTTTTTATGATTACATTTTTATGCATTTTTTTGTGTGTTTATGCTCATCCTATGTACTTTTCATGCATGTCAGAACTAGAATGACATAATTGTTACAGTCAAATGTTTCTCTTAACCTCGATGAGTCCATTTTTATTCCTGAATGCGAGTCTGAATTGAAACCGTATGTTGGACGGAAATTTGATACTCTATGAAGGGGAAAACTTCTATAGAGACGACGAAGGATTGTGCGGCTTCGATATCCGTAAATGAACCATAAAACGTCATGCTAATGGATCTATCATGCAGAGATATATTGTGTGCAGTAGAGAAGGGGAGAGATTCATGGATGGTGATAATGGTGATTCCAAAAGAACAAAGCGAAGGTGCATGGAATTCAAAACGGTCATCATATTTGGCACGCGTCGTTTTTAAATCCCACCCGAAGGTTTTGTTGTTGATCATTTTCTCGAGGCACACACACATCCTTTGTTATCCTCAACTCACAAGCAATTCATGAGAATGTTTAGTGAATTTCATCCACGAATGCTCATAGAGTATAATACAGTCTAGGAAGGAGAAGGCATTGGGAATTAAGATGAATCCTAAATGGATCTATAGAACGCGGGTACTAAGTTGACTTCCTTAAATTCCTCAGACGCTTTTACTGAGTTGTCTTCTACGGACATTCTTTTGGAATATTCAGTATTTGACTCAATTTTCTTTACTAATTCAGTGGGTTTTGAAACACCCAACCGAATTCCTCAGTGCTGAGTCCTTCCAGCTGACAAGAGATGTTCTACTGAACCTATGAGCTACTGAACTCTAGCTAGCCTACTGAGTTCCTAACATGCTGAGCTCAACTAAGCTATTATATTATTAGGTTCATCATTCAGCTAGGGTTTTTGGGATCTTCAAATCTTATCATACTGAATCTCATATCCAACAATTTCTCCCTATTTGATGATGTCAAAATCTTTACAACAAAATTTCCCTCTATGATACAGATCAGAACGATACAGAATTTAAGAACTAAGGGAAAAACACAAAATAATAAGCAATAGGTGAGTGTGTGTTTCGATCATGAGGTGATCAGATGTGTTGAAAGATACAAACAACCATGTGACAATGAGTAGTTGTCTTCGGCCAAAGTAGATAGAATTTCATATATGATGAAGTCATTACAAGTACAGAGAAATTCTTTCTATCAGAGCTAAAAGGAGAGAGGAGAATCAACTGGTCTTCTTGAATTGCTGCAGTCACAATTATAATATTAATGTTTATTGAAACATATATATATATATATATATATATATATATATATATATATATATATATATATATATATATATAGGGTATGGATCTAGAGAGATCCATCATTCAAAAGAGATATGAGAACTAATCCTTACCTTAGATGCATTCCAAATCAATGGCCAAGATTACACCACTTATTCTCATTTAAAAAAAAAGGAGAAAAGGTCAAAATTGGAAAGAAGAATAAATCTAATTTGAAGAAACACTTCCCTATTTTGAAAACATACGTCCACACCTCCATTCTCTCTCTCTCTCTCTCTCTCTCTCTCTCTCTCTAAAATCAATAACCTCCCTAGCCTAAATCCCGTCGATTTCTCTCCTATTTATGTTATTCCATCTCAATTCCATAGAATCTGAAGTTCGTTTCTTCAATTTCGGAGTCGATTTGCTGGGAAATCGAAGGTTTATGAAGTTGTAACCTAAGGTTTTTGACGGAAATTTGGAGATTTCTTCGCGGTTCCTCCTTCCAATCAAGATATTTAACCCTAGATCTATGATTCTTAAACCTAGATCTGTGATTTTAACCACAGATCTATGATTTTTAACTTTAGATCTATGGTTTTTATCCCTAGATCTGTGATTTGTTTTCGGATCTTGTTATCTTGATGTATTTTTTGGTCTATTTCTAGAGATTTTCATCGAGTTCCGCGATTATTGCCCTGTTTGGAATGTCATTTCGCGATTCTTGCCCTACTTTGAAAAATATGCATAAGTAGCAGTATATTTATGCATAAATACGTGCATAATTAAGGATAAGTATTGTCGATGATTATGAATGTAACATATACGTATTGAGAATAGATCTTATAAATACGATTGCATGAATATGTAGAATCGTTTGCATGAATTAGAGCTGAAATTTGCATGAAACTGTATGCCTAGTGATCTGACTCTAGAAAACAGAGTTTTAACATTGGTGGTAATTTCCATTTATGTGCATAAATTTGTTGTACAATATGCATAAATGTGTATAGAAATATGCATGAAATTTGTAATGCTAGGACAAAGGTAAAATTGTGTTCCGAAGTAATATGCATCAATATGTAGAATCGTCTGCATGAATTAGAGCTAAAATATGCATGAAACTGAAGGAAATATTAGGTTAAGAATGACACCTTCCCCCTTCGTATGTTGTCGCAGCTTTGATTGTTGCTCGTGTGTCAGATCTTCTGATCTGTGTCCCGGCCTTTTTCTTCCTCTTGGTGGTCAGAGAACTAAAATAAAATAAAGAAAATTGTCTCACTTAAAACTCACGCACGGTGTGTATGATTTCGTGTATGTGTGAGTTCTGTTTATGAACATAATACTAATATATATAGGCTTCAAAAGCCAATATAATATTAATATATCTGTAGCCCATTAATTTAATTATATTCTTAATGGGCTTCCACATAATTAGCCCATAATATAATTAATTAATCCATTGGGCTACTAATATTTATCAATTAATTGGCCCAACAAATAAATAACATTATTAAATAATGTAAAAATACATTAATTCATTAATAATGATTTCTGAGAGACAATAAATAACTAGGCAACTAATTGGGCCAGATCAGGGATCTAATACAAGAAATAAAGCAGGGCCTCAAATTAATTAATTATCTATGCTCAGCCCAGAGCAAAATTAATTAATAAACACAGATTCATTCCACTAGAGAATTCGTGCTGACTTACCCCTTTATCCCAAATTGAGCAAGGGATTGTATTTTAGACTTAATCGATCTCCGTATTTAAGATAGAAATATCCGTTAATTAATTAAGCATATTGACAGCCTAAATTAATTAACATCTTATATTCCTGAGTAGTACCACTCGACCTTATTAACACACCTGAACTTAATCAACCGGCCGGGTTTAATGGGCTAATCCTTTCGAGTTCCTCAGGGGATATTATCAACCCATTTTACTATGATACAGTTGCAAGATACAGACAACCAGCCTAAGCCATAAATGACTACTAGCACCCAAGATACGTAGATCCGGTCGCGATGACGTTCACCATAGTAGGTCAAAGTGATAGATAGCCAAATACACTCAACTGAAGTCTTACCAAGCTTAAGACCAGCTAAGTCACCGAGATCTTGGTTCTCCACTAAGGTCAGTTAGGAGAACACATCTCCCTATGATCTATCAATACACCACCTTAAGTGTGCCAGTAAAGACAAGCCACTTCTTATCTAAACTGCAGCTTAAACCGACAACTTATCCTTAAGTTGTCTTAGCTGTGATAACTGTTTATATCTTGTCAGTTCAACCAATTTGTGTTGTCTTCTGTGATATCCGACACACTACATAAATCTAACTTTTATACAAGATAAAGGATAACATATGCAAATATATATATTTATCAGATAGGAGAATAAAATAGTGGTAATGACAAAAACACATTGTATACAAGCATAAAAACTGCTTCTAGTATACAAAATCCCAACAATTCTCCCACTTATACTAAAGCAAACTTTTAGTATACACTGTGTCAGCTCTATGTACAAATTAGTATTTAGTTGTATATCCTATGTATCACTCCTCTACTCCCACTTATACAAAAGTTTCTGCAGTCCTAAGTGGGGGGCATCTCTATCAGTCCTAAGCCACGAACATGCTTCTCGTAAGCTGGAATTGGTAATCTCTTTGTGAATGGATCAGCTAGGTTGTCTTCAGTTCCGATCTTTTCTATGAGAACGTCGCCTTGATATAAGAATTCTCGTATAATGTGGTACTTCTTGTCTATGTGTTTAGACGCTTTGTGAGATCTAGGTTCCTTAGAATTTGCCACTGCACCCGCATTATCACAATAAATCGTGATTGCCTTAGGCAAATTCTGAACAATATCAAGATCTTGGAGAAAATTCTTGAGCCAAACGGCCTCTTTCAAAGCTTCTGAAGCAACCACATACTCTGCTTCCATGGTTGAGTCCACAATGAATTTCTACTTTGCACTCCTCCATGAAATGGCTCCACCTCCCAAGGTAAACGCATAACCCGAGGTCGACTTCTTCTCGTCTCTGTCAGCCTGGAAATCCGAGTCCGTATAACCCAAAGGCACTAGGGATCGTCTGACCGGTAAACAATTCTATAATCCCTAGTCCGTTTAAGGTACTTGAGAATATTTTTGACCGCATCCCAAAGTGCGCTTGTCCAGGATTAGGGCCGATATCTTGAGACCATGCCTACAACGATATGAGATATCCCGGTCTCGTACAAAGCATTGCATACATGAGACTACCGACAGCGGAAGCATATGGTACTAGGCTCATACTTTCTATCTCTTCAGGCGTTTTAGGGCACTGATTCTTAGATAGAAAAATGCCATGTCTGAAAGGTGCCGAACCTCTCTTGGCATTTTGGATGCTGAAACGAGCAATAACAGTATCAATGTATGACGCTTGTGACAAGCTTAACATCCTTTTCTGGCGATCTCGGATAACCTTGATCCCAAGGATGTAAGCAGCTTCACCTAAGTCCTTCATTTGAAACTGCTCGGACAACCATGTCTTTACATCTGATAACACTTCAACATTGTTGCCAATGAGAAGGATGTCATCTACGTAAAGTGCAAGAAACACAACTGTTCCATTAACACAGATACGGTACACGCACACCTCGTTAGGACAGGATACAAAACCATAGGATTTGACTACCTCGTTAAAACGCTGGTGCCATAACCGGGAAGCTTGCTTAAGTCCATAAATAGACTTCTTAAGCTTCCAAACTAGATGCTCTTCGCCCTCCTTCACATAACCATCTGGTTGTTTCATATAGATGTCTCTACCTTTTTCAAGGTAACCATTTAAGAACGCGGTCTTGACATCCATTTGCCAGATCTCTAGGTTCATGTGAGCTGCTATGGCAAGGAGAATCCTAATAGACTTGATCATTGCTACGGGCGAGAAAGTCTCTTCATAATCGATACCTTCTTTCTGGGTAAAACCCTTCGCCACTAGCTTGGCCTTAAATGCCATGATCTCTCCATTCGGTCCTCTCTTTCTCTTGTATACCCACTTACTACCAATGGCCTTGCAGCCCTCAGGTAGTTTAGTGATCTCGTATACATCCATATCAGTTATGGACTTAAATTCCGAATCCATGGCGATTCTCCATGAATCTGCATCTACATCTCCCACTGCTTCGTTGTAAGTCCAGGGATCCACGGTGTCCTGTTCATCTGCCGGGAGGCGGTCAGATGTCTCCCCAGTGAACATATACTGATCAGGTGTAAATATCACCATCCCACTACGTCGAAGAGTGTTAGGAGTTGTGTTAATAGATTGTGCAGTTGCTCGTGGGGCTCTATCTTGCATAATTGGCTCTGTAAGTGGATCTCGATCACCTTGTAATTCCTCAAGTATGATCTCGACTCGAGACTTATGACTACTAATATAATCCTCCTCTAAGAACCGAGTGTTGGTACTGACCACGATCTTCTGATCTTTAGGATCATAAAATAACCACCCTTCGTTTCCTTCGGATATCCTATGAACAACATAACCTCTGAACGTGGATCCAACTTGTCGGCCTGTTTATTCAACACATAAGCAGGACACCCCCAAATCTTTATGTGGTGCATACTGGGCTTGTGCCCGCTCCACAACTCGACTGGAGTCGTGTTAATCGACTTGGATGGCACACGGTTCAACAAGTATGCTGCAGTCTCTAGGGCATATCCCCAACAGGAAACTGGCAAAGTTGCATAACTCATCATGGATCGAACCATCTCTAAGAGAGTTCGGTTCCTTCTCTCTGACACACCGTTCTGCTGTGGCGTGCCCGATGCTGTCAGTTGGGATGTAATCCCACATTCTGTCAAGTAGTCCTTGAACTCATTGGATAGTTATTCCCCACCACGATCAGATCGCAGTGTTTTGATTTCTTTACCTAACTTCTTCTCCACTTCTGCCTTGAATTCCTTAAAGGTTTCAAAGCAATCCGACTTGTGGTGAAGAAGGTAAACATATCCATACCTCGAGTAATCATTAGTAAATGTGACGAAGTACTCATACCCTCCACGAGCTTGTGTAGACATAGGCCCACACAAGTCATAATGTATCAAACTTAACGCTTCTGTGGCTCTATAACCCTTTGCCTTAAAAGGCCTAGTCACCATCTTACCTTCCAAGTAGGATTTGCAAGTTGGAAATGGTTCAACTTGGAGAGACTCCAATGATCCATATTTCACCAACCTTTGGATCCTATTTAGATTGATGTGACCTAGTCTTAAGTGTCATAGATAAGTTTGGTTTACCTTAGAAGATTCTTTCCTCTTCTTAGGATTTGATGATGAGGAAGCAACATTAACAGATGTACATGGATTAGACGTAATAGTATATAGAGATCCATTTAAAGACCCATTGCAGATAAGATCTTTCCCTTTTGAAATTGAAATTTGATCATCAAAAACAGATCTATAACCACCCACAATAAAAGTTTTGAAACGGAAAAAATGTTTCGCCTAAACTCAGGCACCAATAAAACATCTCTTAATACTAAACTATAGTCTAAAACAGATTAATGTAAATCTCCTATGGCAACAGCTGGAATTCGCGATCCATTGCCCTTGGAAACCACCACCTCGCCATCAGCTAGATCCCTTTTCTGCAGAAACCCCTACAAGGTGTAACAAACATGATCAGTTGTTCCGGAATCTACTACCCATTTATGGGTAGATGCGAAAACAAGCACAGTTTCAGTACTAAGGCGATGCGTGTACCTTTCTATTTTGCCTTGAAGTCGGGACATTCAGTCTTCCAATGTTCAACCTTACCACACTTGAAACACTTCCCCTTAGGTTTTTGAACCCCTCTGGTGGGTGCTAACTTCGTGCTCCCACTTTTCTTCTTGACGTTCGTAGCCTTCTTGCCCTTTTTCTAGAATCCACCTTTCGGAGGGTTCCTTGAGCTGCTAGTAGTGTTCAAGATTTGGGTTCCCTTACCTTTAGTCTGACCCATGATTCCTTCTGCATTAATTAACTCACTCGAAAGTTCATTCAGAGTGTAGTTTTTCCTTGACATCACTACATTTAGGCGGAAATTCTCATATGACTTAGGTAGTGTATGTAGAATGATATCTATCTTGATGCCAAGATCCAAGACACCACCTACATTTGCAAGTCGATCTAGCAGCTCGATCATATATAAAACATGATCCTACACGGATGCACCTTCAGCCATTTTGCATGTAGTAAACTGCCTCAGGAGATGAAATCTCTGAGATCTATCGGTCTCACCGAACTTTTCTGCCATGGAATCCCATATCACTCCCGCATGGGGCGTGTTTTCATACTGTGAAGCAAGAGAATCAACCATAGTGGATAGAATGACAAAATGAGTCTTGTCATTATCCTCTACCCACTTTTTAGATTCCCTTATCTGCTCCTCAGTCGCCCCTTGTAAGGGGAGTTCAGGCTCAGGGGTACTGAGAACATACAAGATTTTCTCATTTTGGAACAATAGTGTAAGGTTTCTCCTCCACTCTTTATAGTTGTCAATACCCTTTAAGGGTCGGCTCAAAAGACCGTTAACAACAGCTTGAACGGACATATCGGAAAAATAATTAAAAATAAAGCATGTAAGGAAAAATAATTTGCACATAATTCGTAATTAACAATCATTGTAACCTTTTGAAAAATAATGATGTTAAAAACCTCGAACAACTCTAGGAATTCCACAAGCAAGCCACGCAGGTGGACGTTTACTAGTGTAACCCTAAACCAAGCTATTTACATAGCTCTTTAATTCCAATCCACGTCTAGGTTCTTAAGATGAATGGAATTAATAGTTCGATATTCTGGACCATGTCACTATTAAAAACGCGGGAAGGGACTTCGAGGGAAGTGAATTGTACATGCGGTGACATCTAAGCATTGACCATTAATTTGACCAAAATAGAATTAAATTCTCGATATTGACATACTTACTCGAACCATGCCGAATTCAATTTGATCTAATTAGCCATCCTATTTAATTATTATCTTCTAGAGTACTCGTGTTTACTAGGCACGCATGCCACGCATGTGGACATTTACGGCTTCGCTCCCACTACTCAATAATAATCAAATATTGTTTTTGGAAAACTCATCTCACAAAACTTGTAGCTCAAAGATGCAAGCAAACCACGCAGGTGGACGTTTACTCACATAATCTTACTACTTTTGTGTAGAGTCCAATTAATGGAGGTCCAATTAAGTGTTTAATATCCAAATTAATGAAATCTAATTAAACATTTAATTTAAAGTTGCTTAGTCTTTTTTTATTCAAAAGGTTTGTTACGAATCATGTATCATCACATAATTCCTAAAGCATAAACGCACATAATAAAACGTGCTCGCGAAAATTAAAACATGCTTAATAACGACATAAATCATATTTACATACTTTTCTAAGCGCAATTAATCACATAATCGCATGCTAAAGCATAATAATAAATAAATGAGCAAATAGAAAATTTAAAACGTCGTTATCGGGCTTTAAAACACGTAATTCCTAACTATTACATAGCCCGATCAAAATACAGATCTTCGAAATCATCGAATCTGGAAACTGCGTCGTCGCCACATCATTAGGGGCGTCTGCCATGTGGCAGACACGTGGCAAACACTGGCAGCTAGGGCTGACGTGGCTCGCCACGTCAGCTGCCACGTTATCATTTTCTTCATCAAGAAACCGCCGTCGCTGCCGCTTTCCAGCGCTGCCCGACGCCGCGTCGCTGCCCGCTGCGTCGCGACGTGCGGGCATCCCTTGCCGCGCGGTGCCGCCTGAATCGCGAAGTCGCGTGGCTGCATCTGCACGTAGCATATCGCGCGCCGCCGCGCCTTCCCAGCCCGGCGCCCGCTGTCCTCGTCGTCTCTGGCCGCCTCCAAACACGACCCATGCATTGGGCGGCCCAATTCCGATGACAATTGTTGCCGCGACGACGTGCACACGCAAAAACACGCATCGCGCCGCAGCCAATTTTGCCACCCTAATTCACCCTTTCCGAGCCACGATTCGATCAATTGAAAGAGGGGAAACGTAATTGGAACACTCAAGACCACAGTGTAATGGATTCCAGCTGAGATTAGTTCCTCAATTTCCCGAATTTCAAACGATTCGCCAGAACAAATTCATTACGAGCAGCCAACTTCAGACGTCAATTTCGATCGCATCTGGGATCGGATGATCCCTTACGACCTATCGACGCGAAGCTCGTAAGACGAGGATTCCAGAGGTTCAAGTCGATCGTCAATCGGACACCGGACACGCCAGGAATCTCCGCCGCAAGATGCGGCGGAACCCTAGAAAACTAGGTTTTCTGTGAAAATTCAGGTTCATCTTCGTCTCGTTTTTCGTGCCTTCTGGACCAATTACAGTACAAAAATAGTACAATCACATAACAAATATGTCCTATCAACTACTTGTGGATTTTCTCACGAGAAAAACGTTACAACGGGGTCAAAACAGAGCCTCACATGCCGCCCCAAACACGAAATTAGCCCGATAACGACGGAAATAAACCCTATTCATGCTCCTAACAACAACAATCAGAGCCTAAACCAGGCTTTGATACCAATTGAAGGAAATATTAGGTTAAGAATGATACATTCCTCCTTCGTATGTTGTCGCAGCTTTGATTGTTGCTCGTGTGTCAGATCTTCTAATCTGTGTCCCGGCCTTTTTCTTCCTCTGTGTGGTCAGAGAACTGAAGAAAATAAAGAATACTGTCTCTCTTAAAACTCACGCACGACGTGTATGATTTCGTGTATGTGTGTATATAGGCTTCAAAAGCCAATATAATATTAATATATTTGTAGCCCTTTAATTTAATTATATTGCTAATGAGCTTCCATATAATTAGCCCATAATATAATTAATTAATCCATTGAGCTACTAATATTTATCAATTAATTGGCCCAGCCAATTAATTCCAGATAAATAACATTATTAAATAATGTAAAAATTCATTAATCCATTAATAATGATTTTTAGAGACAATAAATAACTAGGCAACTAATTGGGCCAGATCAGTGATCTAATATAAGAAATAAAGCAGGGTCTCAAATTAATTAATTATCTATGCTCAGCCCATAGCAAAATTAATTAATAAACACATATTCATTCCACTAGAGAATCCTTGCTGACTTACCCCTTTATCCTAAATTGAGCAAGGGCTTGTATTTTAGACTTAATCGATCTCCGTATTTAAGATAGAAATATCCGTTAATTAATTAAGTTTACTGACAACTTAAATTAATTAACATCTTATATTCTTGAGTAGTACCACTCGACCTTATTAACACACCTGAACTTAATCAACCGGCCGGGTTTAGTATGCTAATCCTTTCGAGTTCATCATGGGATATTATCAACCCATTTTACTAGGATACGATTGCAAGATACAGACAACCAGCCTGAGCCACAAATGACTACTAGCACCTAAGATACGTAGATCCGGTCGCGATGACGTTCACCTTAGTAGGTCAAAGTGATAGATAGCCAAATGCACTCAGCTGAAGTCTTACCAAGCTTAAGACCAGCTAAGTCACCGAGATCTTGGTTCTCCACTAAGGTCAGTCAGGAGAACACATCTCACTGTGATCCATCTATGCACCACCTTAAGTGTACCAGTAAAGACAAGCCACTTCTTATCTAAACTGCAGCTTAAACCGACAACTTATCCTTAAGTTATCTTAGCTGTGATAACTATTTATATCTTGTCAGTTCAACCAATTTGTGTTGTCTTTTGTGATACCCGACACACTACACAAATCTAACTTTTATACAAGATAAAGGATAACATGTGCAAATATATATATATATATATATATATCAGATAGGAGAATAAAATAGTGGTAAGGACAAAAACACATTGTATACAAGCATAAAAACTGCTTCCAGTATACAAAATCCCAACATAAACTATATGCATAGTGATCTGAATCTAGAAAACAGAGTTTTAACAGTGTTGGTAATTTTCATTTATGTGCATAAATTTGTTGGATATATTATGCATAAATGTGCATATTCAAATGCATGAAATTCGAGCGTTTGATTTGTTGAGGAGGGCGGGGTTTTTTTGTGGTTATTGTTGCATTTGCTTTATATGCATGATTCTGTTGGATATTATGCATGAAATTTAGTAGCAATATGTATGAAATTGAGTGGCAATATGCATGAAAATGTAGTGTGTTATTGGTGATAAAAGCAGAGTTATATTGTCGTGATTGTTGCATTCATTCTCTATGCATGAATATTATAGCGTGTATGCATGACTTTGACATGAAATATGCATGAAACTAGAATTAATGGTTATGTGACTTGAAGATACTGAGTATTTACTGTTGGATTCCTTCTATATGCATAAATATGTTTCTCTTCATGCATGAATCTTATCTGCAATATGCATGAAACTGTATTATATAGAAAATTTTATGTTTACACACATCATCTACCTGAAAAAATTGAATCTCAAAAATTTTCGTACAGGGGTGTATTTGATGAAGCACTTTGAGACATTCAAAGGTGATGAAAACAACTGGTATATAAGAATTGCAATGAGAGGCTTCAAACAACTAAGGCTTTTGAGGGTTCGCTTTGTGTAACAATAGGGTTATGAAATGAGACAAGAAATGAAATAGATGATCACAGTTTTAACAATGGACATGGAACCAGTTTTAATAAGTAAATTGAAGTCACCAATATTTATGAGTTGAATATACAATCTTTTGATTTATAATAAAATTCAGTATTCATGAGCTTTTCGGCCTAAAGCTCAGTGTGCGCGCGCAAGGCCATAGTGCTTGGTCAATTAGACTCGATTTGTTTTAGGCATAAAAATTTGAGCACCGCCTAACCGAAAGTACGAATATGCAAACCAATTTGAGCATCAGCAAATCAAATCGAAAAATTCCAAACCAATTTTAACAACTATGCAACTAGTAAATCCTCATTCTCGACGTATCTCATCCAATTACTATATCATCCAATATTCAATCAACGAATTGACGGATAGCAATTAAGATTTATAATGAAAATTTTACAACGATATTTGTATTGTATGATAGTTATGCATGCTTATTCATATACTAGCAACAATGTTAGTTGTGAATCAAAATTAATAATTCCATTATTTTCTAAAATTTAAAACGTATATACTCTCTTTAAATTGATGTGTATAACTGTATAAATAAGCTCTCAGATAAAAATCTAGAGTTGCTTACCCTAATCCATGTTCAATTGAGAGGGGGAGGAGACTTGAAGGACTTCCAATTTTTCAATTTCAACTATCCACGTATTAAAATATTACCCTCTTCGAAAAAGAAAAAAAAAGGAAAGAGAGTGTGTGTGTGTGTGTGTGTGTGTGTGTGTGTGTGTGTGTGTGTGTGTGCACTCTAAAACTTCAAGATCATTTCAAAGTTCAGAGCCTGACCGGACGAGACCCATTTAACAATCTCTCCAGATCCATACAATCTTTTGCTGATTTATCGGCCCAGTGATTTACTCACTTCAAATGCTCTAAAGGTAAAGCTTTTTCAAGCATTGCATTTCATTGTTCTTGGTTGAGATGTGAGAATGTGGTGCATGTTTTCACACTGTGATACAAAACAATTGCTTGAGAGCTGGAAAATGAGTTCTGCATCTGAATCTGGAAAGAGATAAAGATTGGATCTTTGGAGGTTTTTGAAGATCTAGTGAGAGTTTATTTGTAATTTCTATTTCTCTTCTGATTTTGTCTTATCTGTCTGTTTTTTTCCGAAGCTTTCTTCTTCTTCTTGTTGGGGTTTGTTTATCTGAAACTATTGGTTAGTATTTGTGTTGCTATTTATAGTTGATTCCTAGTACATTACTGTTGGGAGTCTTGGGGCTAGATTTCTTCTTGTTACTTGGTTAAGCATAGTTATTAGAAATACTAGGAAATAAGGTGAAAGGAAAAAGATTTCACAGGGGAGGGAAAAATGGGATTTTGAGCTTTTTTAGTTTAAGATTTGTTAATATCTATCAATACTTTCAAGATTAGCTAAATGTATTGCTTGCATTGCCCATTTAGTAATTGGTTGTTAGTATCATTTAGGAATGCTACCTTATTGGTATATGGGCAATTTATTTGCGCTATGGTGATTTCAAGTGAATGCTTTGATGCCGGCTTGCTGCCTTATCTAAATGACTTGTAATGTGCGCTATGATTTGTTAGGTATATAAGCTTGTGATGGCGACTGACAGCGCTAATCCTGTGTGTGGGATGGAGATGGGGAATGGTCTTCATGAACCACTCCTAATCTTGGAGAAAGCAAATGGGACTTCCAACGGAAGCTTGGGGGTTGAAGAATTAAGTGCTAATCTTGAAGATGCTGTGAAGCTAGGAGATCATTCTTTAAGCTCTAACAACGAAATCAGTGAAGAATCTGCTCTGCTACCAGAATGCCATTCTACTGTCACAGCTGAGGTACCAGACTACAGACTTGGTATCCTGCATTGCTTGACTAGTACTTCTCTAACTGCAAAATTTAATATTCATAACTAGGCACTTGAAATCAATGAGTCTAGTGGTTCTAAGAATTCAAAACCGAGTAAGGGCACAGGGAGGGCCAAGAACGGGAAATCTTTAAGCCCGAGACAAGTGGCATTGACAGGTTTGAGTAAGAGCAAATATGGAAAACATGTGCCTAAATCTTCTGTTGCTTCAAATGGTACAGTTCCTTCAGAATCAGTACATGGAAAAACTATTGCTCTTAAAACAAAAGGTAAATCTTTCAATGAAAGGCAATCTGCTGAGAGTCCAAAAGTAGGATCTCTTCAAAATGTTTCCAAGGTAAAGGTGATGTAGCTGCTTGACATACCTATGTGTTTTTCTTTCTTCATGACTATTCATTTTTGGGACATAACTTCTTCATAATCTTCAGCAGCATCAGCATCGACATCCTGATGCAACATCATCTTCCACTAGCGAAGCTACACCAGAAGATCTCACGTATGTTTTTTTTCAACTATGATTTCATTCCTAAAATTGGAAATTTGAATCTCCTACTCAAAATTTGTAGTCTATGCCCAAATGAAAAACTATGATCTCCTTTCTTCTAGGCTTCTAGCTATACACTCTTTCTGAAGGTTGTGTTTTTTCTTATTCCTCCAATGATATGAACTTAAAATTGCCACCTGCAGGGAGGTGTCGAAACCGAAGGTCCTCAAGAAAGGCCTTGCCAGTAATGCTGAAGAGATCTCTGAGTATTCTCTCTATCCTTTAATTTTCACTGTGTATTATGAGATTGAATGTGGAAATGTGTCATATCCTTCTGAAAAGTGATGTTCAAGTTGGTAATTACCTATCCTTAATTGTTTGTCGAAGTCCCGCTACTGAAGATGCCAAAGCTCGCAAATTGGGTACTCTTCCAGCCTACAATTTCAATTTTAAGTGTGATGAGAGGGCTGAGAAAAGAAGAGAGGTTAGTATGTGTATGCTGACTTCCCAATCTCCATCACATTATCTTAGCTCAATTATTTTTATGTAATTTGTTTGGCAGTTTTATACAAAACTTGAGGAAAAAATCCATGCCAAGGAAGCAGAGAAAAGCACGATACAAGCCCAGACAAAGGTTTGGTTTCAATGTCACTCTATGGCTTAAAGATTTTGGTGGTGGACTTTGTTATGTACTTTTATTCCTATTTAATTTGTTGTACAGGAATCTCAGGAAGCTGAGATCAAAAGGTTGAGAAAGAGTCTGGGTTTCAAAGCAACACCCATGCCAAGCTTCTACCAGGAACCTGTACCTCCAAAGGTGGAGTTAAAGAAGGTAATTGATTCATGTTGAACATGTGAAATTTCAGTCTTACTTAACTTGTGTTTAATTGTAATCGTGATAGATGCTGAGATTGCTTTTTTCAATGTATAGACTAAATCTGTTTTGATGAGTCTCGTCACTAATGTGATGTCTGTGCATATTTAGTTTGGATTTTGATAAGGCTTTACACATTGAACTAGCATATTAAGGAAATCAACTGAGGTCTCAAATGATTCTTTGATGGATTGCATATGTAGTATGTGTTTTAGGTGTGCCGTCTAATGCCGTATGATCAATTATTTAATGTAGATACCTACTACAAGAGCCAAATCTCCAAAGCTTGGTCGAAAGAAGAATTCATCTGAAGTAAATGATGCGCCCATTGCTCGTCCTAGCAGGCTGAGCTTGGATGAGAAACTGTCAAAAGGTACCGTTGCAAAAACACCAGCCGCTGTTGTCCATGTTAAGAAGCCACTACGGAAGTCCCTCCCGAAGTTGCCCTCTGAGAACACCAGCTTATCTGATGAAAAGAAGGCTACCTCTCATAAGACCAAGAAAAAAGAAGAATCCCGACATGACTTGAATGATGTATCCAAGGAAACTACTGAAGCTGGGCCAAATGAGAGTGAAATGTGCATAGATAACGAGCATGTTGTGGAAGCTCAAGCTCAGGAGCAAACTGCTTTAGTGAAGGAGGCGATTGCAGTATGAGCAGAATCAATAGCGCGAGTGCAGGTTATGTTATGTATCTTCTGGATTAGTGTTATAAAATCATCATCTTATTAAATACCGAAGATGTCATAATAAGTCTATATTCAACCAGTGTAGTAAGGTGTCATTTTGGCCATAGTCAGCGACGAAGCTTGGTTGTTTGATATGCTTGCTGTGTGTGGTGGATTTGTTATCCTAATTTATGTTTAGGCATGATTTTAGTGAAAATTTTGGGGGAAATTCTGTGTATGTTCAAATATCTACTTTGGTCTGAATATTGCTTCTCATTGTTGATATAAACACGGAATACCAGCCTAGCATATTTGTCCTTGCTTGCTTTGCTATTAATTCTTCAAAGTCATATTTGCTCGAAAACTTGGAGTTGAAAATAACCTAAAACTCATTCGAGCTTAGATTTTGTTTTTGTGTCATTTGGTAGACTAAGGCCGAGCGTCGAGAATGGTTTGTGACAACTAATGGCGGTATCGGCGTAGATGGGATTGATTAATTATTTTGGTGTGAGAACGAGTTATAAATGTTTCTATTTATTTTAGAATTGGGGTGTTACAAAGAAGAAGGTGGAAATGAGTATATGATGCCACGTTGAAGTTTATTGAATTTTGAAAGCATCGTCATCTGAAATATGTTGCTATCTTTAGGATTTTCGTCACTCACGAGGAACTCAAGACGTCATCTGAAATATGTTGCTATCTTTAGGATTTTCGTCACTCACGAGGAACTCTCTTGACTTAAAATTTTCCTAGATCCCATTCAAAGTATCGAAATTTAAGAATGACTTACTACATTTATTCAACAAGTGACGGATCAAAAACAGATTTAAAGATGACCTTGTCTCATACACCCTCTCACCCAAATATATGTACTTTTTTTTTTCGTCTCTCTCAAATTTGAGATGGACTAGAGTGATCTAATTGTCCAATTTTGACCTGAGTTTCACCCGATTTAATATTAAAAATAAATAAATTATTGATCACACTCCCTCTCTCTCCCATCCCCTCCCCTCCCCACTACCTCCTTTCTCTCTCCTCCTCCTCTTCTGCATCTCACCTCTCTCTTTCTCTCACTCTCCACTCCCCTCCCTCTCTCTCTCTTTCTCCACTCCCCTTTCTCTCTCTACCGTCCTCCTTGTCTCCGCCGCATCACTCCTCTCTGTCTTTGCCTCCATCGTCGTCGCTCCTCGCGCCTCCGCCTTCATCGCTCCAGTGGCCGGATCCACCTCCGTGCGATCCTCCAAATCCGCCTCCGCTCTCTTCGCTTCACTCTCTCCGCCTCCATTCTCTCCGCCTTTGCTCTCTCTCTCTCTCTCTCTCTCTCTCTCTCTCTCTCTCTCTCTCTCTCTCTCTCTCTCTCTCTCTCTCTCTCTCTCTCTCTTGCACCTTCGCCTCCGCCGCCATTGCTATCACTCACCGCACTCTCCACGCGAGGAGATTAGAAATCATCGATCATCATCAAAGGAACTCTGCTCCAGCTAGATCTTCTGCGTCCTTCTCATTTGAGCATTTGGCTCTCAAACCATGCCTAAAATCCGCCTCACCCTAACGACACCATTCAGATCACTCCTTTGCTACTATTGTTTTGTATTACATGTCAAGGAAAAAACTTGAGCAATGAGACAAGAGATACCTTGAAAAGTCTAGCTGGGGTGGATGAATCAAATTCAAATGAATTGGCAGCCAAAATTTGTTTGAATCTGAACTTCGTGTTGGTCTCTACTTCTAAATAGTTGTCCTAAGTATTGGTTGTTGCTTTTTTGATGTAGGAAATGGAACACAAAGAGCTCAGTACTATCTACAAGCACCAAGCAGCTCAAATTGAGATCTAAACAAGAAGGTATGAATTTCAACTGGTGCAAAATTTTAGGACATATTTAAGCTGAGAGTATAGTTGTTGTAAATCGAGTTTCACAATCGTTTTGGCTTCCATATAAGTTTAATTTGATTTTGTTTGGAGTATTGAGATCTTTGAGTTTGCTATGAGCTTATTGGTTAACTAATTTTTTGAAGTGTCATTTCTTGTAACATAAAGTGTCTTTTGTTGTGAACAATTTTGTTATTTGTAAGACACTTTAACTAACATTTCTGACACTCTGCTCTCTACTGTGAATTATGGCTTAAACAGACGCTCTGTTTATCATTGGCACGTTCTTTTGGTCATGATTGACACGTACAGCAGAGACAATTGACACTCTGCTCTCTACTGTGAATTATGGGTTAAACAGATAATCTGCTCATCATTGACACGTTCTTTTATCGTGATTGACACGCACAACAGAGACAATTAACACTGTGCTCTCTACTGTGAATTATTGTCTAAACAGACACTCTGCTTATCATTGACACGTTCTTTTATCGTGATTGACACGCACAACAGAGACAATTAACACTATAATCTCTAGTGTGAATTATTGTCTAAACAGACACTCTGCTCATCATTGACACTTCTTTTATCATGAGTGACACGTACAATAGAGAAAATTGACACTCTGCTCTCTTATGTGAATTATGGCTTAACCAGACACTCTGCTCATCATTGACACGTTCTTTTGTCATGAGTGACACGCACAACAGATACAATTGAGACTATGTTCTCTACTATGAATTATGGCTTAAACAAACACTCTGCTCATCATTGACGCGTTCTTTTGTCATGATTGATATAAACAACATAGACAATTGACATTTTTTTCATAAGCAAATGACACTTTTTTCGAAACAAATCGAATTTTTAAAAAAATAATTAATAGTTAATAAATGATGCAAATGACACATTTATTCATTACAAATGATGCCTTCCTTATCAAAAAAATCGAAAAAAATTTTAAAAATAAAATTTTTTGTTTAGAAAAAACGACTCTTTTGTTCGCAAACAGTGACATGCCCGTCCTAATAAATAAGGGAAAAAAACAGAAAAAAGGAAAAAAAATGAAAAAAAAAAAAAAAGGAATGATGTCATGCTGATGTCAACGGGTCAACAAGTCAAATGCGGGTCAAAGCAGATCAAAATTGGGTAATCGAATCATGTTGCATATGTAACATGATACACACAAATTTTTGCCCTCATATTTATATGCCTATTAGCAATTTTTTTTATATCTAACTAAATCTTTCACCAACTTTAATAGATCTAATTAATATATGATAATATAGAAAAAACAATTTTATCTAAATTTTAATAATAGCAAACGCAATTATGACATTAACTTTATAGTGATTTACTTTAATTAACTCAAATTTACCAATATTTATCTAACTTTCATATCACTAAATTTTTTCTTAATCTATGTAAAATAACAAATGAGCATATAAAATAGGGACGGAGGGAGTACGTTTTATTGATTAGCTATTGTAGTTTAAGATTAACTCATATAAAACGTTAATATAAACCTTTCTCGACACTTACAAATTTTAAAACAAAATATGTGAAAATCTCCCATTGAGTTTTCTTAGAACTTTTGTGAAATCATCGTAAAGTTCATTTATCGACTTATCAAACAGATCAACACTTCCGTGTCTAGCATTGTCACCCATTCTCATGGTTACTCTTTTATATACAATTTGGATCGAAGGCAATCCAACACATTACATCTACCATCGCGTTTTTCACACAATTTGTCTTTCGATCTCTATCTTTATAAAAGCAAGCAAATTTCGTCTTGATTACTTAAAGCGAACACATTAAAAGGACTTATCTTTACAAAAGCAAGCAAATTTCGTCTTGATCACTTTGATGTTATTTTCAAGATTCTTAGTTTTGTGTTTTTTTTAAGCAAATGAGAATAAAAAGGATATTTTATAGGAGCAGTGACCTTTATTCATCAACAGAGAAACAAGAGCATGAAACCTGCAAAACCTGGGCTTGGGAAAAGGGAAAAAACAACACAAAGTGGTTGTCGTAGCAGCGAATAACTGCCACGGCCAAAGCCCAAGAAAGCAAGGTAGGAAGGATGTGAGGTAAGTATGGGGTACATGAAAAGGAACAGCTCAACAGAGCTGCAAAAAGCAGTACCCCACCCACCACCAATTGATCATTCATAGGCATAGCTTAGTAAAGTATATCGCACCTCCACAGTTGATCAAGAAGCAGGCTAGTGCTCTCAAAGCTGATTCCACAGCACTTTTTTATGTTCATCCCCACCAAAGTCTTGCCCAACGCAAGCAGGAATGGCAGGCTATTGTCGGATACCATTGAGCAGCCCCCGATAGAAAGTATCTGCAAATTCATCTGCTTAGCTGCTGCCAAGACTCTCACTCCACAATCTGTGATCCCCGATTGGGAAACATCGAGTTCACTCAGCGAGAAGCAATTCCTAGCAATTTCCATCAAGCTCGAGTCAGTCACGTATCTGCAGCCATCGAGGTTCAGAAGCTCGAGACTTTCCCCGTGAAGCCTTGCAATGGCTGAGACAACGTTATCCCTGAGGTTAACACATTTAGCCAGGTTCACCTTCACCAGACCAGCCTCTGAGCTCTGAACAACAGGTAAGATGCCGGCGTCGGTTATATTCTCAAGACAACTAAGATCGACATGAGTAAGTTTGGGGCAGATTCTACCCAACACGCCCAAGCCAGAGTCACCAAATCCAGGACAGTTGCGGATGGCCAATGATCTGAGGGAGTGGCATTGAAACGTTAATGGAAACCCCAAGTTCAAATCTCGAATACCCAAGCAGTTTGCCAATACAAGAGCCTTCAATTTCTGGCCACAGTTTGCAAGGATGCCAAAAAACCCATGCTGTGTAATCATGTGGCACTCCTCTATTTGAAGACTTTCAAGCGAACCAGCAGCTTTGGCAAATAACACGACTCCATGGTCAGAAACCCGCGGGCATTTACTAAGAGCAAATAGCTTGAGATCAGTACAGCCTTCACAAATAGCGGCAATCCCTGAATCAGAGGCTCCAAGGCAAGCAGTTATTGATAAAGATTTCAGCTTTTGTAGACCTTGACCCTTGCCCATCACCCAAAAACCTCTTTCATTCACATTTTGGAGATCAGCGAGTGACAGATCAGACAACGCTTGCCCATAGTGTCCAATGACAGCAAGCGATACATCAGTAATGTTGAGTGCCTCAAGTTTTGCCTTAGTCAGGATGTGACCAGCTGATGTAAATAGACTGGCAATTCCTTGGTCACTAACACGCGGACAGTTTTTAATGGTGATGAACTTCAGATTGGAGCAGAAGCGGCCTAGAGCTTGTAGACTTTCGTTACCAATGTTTGAACAGGATTCTACTGTAACTGAAATCAGATTGGGGCAGTTCATTGCAATTGAAATTAAACCTTTATCTGTGACTGCAGGGCAATGGCAAAGCTCAACCTTCTCAAGGGAAGAACAACCATTTGCTATGTCACATAATCCTTCATCTGAGATTGAAGATAGGTTCCACAGAGAAAGTACACGTAGAGAAGGGGAACCCCGTGATATGGCCTTGAGACCGAGGTCTGTCAGCTTGCGAGTACAACTATTCCCTCGGATAGAAAGCTTGCCAAGGCCTCCACGGGCTGCAGTTAAAACAGCAATAGCAGCAAGTCTCACATCGGTAGCCTTTTTCCCTTCCAAGCATCTTGAGAGATGACCGTGAGACTCAATTTCTTGGGATTCTTCATCGAACTTAATTCCATCCCCATCACCAAATTCAATCTTCTTCTTAAGCTCAGAAGAATCATCTTCCTTCTGAGGTTTAGATATGATCTCCGTCTTGGTGGGTTGAGATGTGCATATTTCATCCCTTGTGATGCTACTCAAGAGCATGAGCCAACGCTTAGACACAAAAGCACAAGTACTCCCCTCTTGGCCTCCAGCAAGACGTCTGAAAATCTCAAAGAGACACTCATGCGGTAGAATTTCAATCGATGGCTGAGGCTTCGATTCTGTAGAGACGACAAATGCTCCACTGGTCCTAGATCTCTTGCGAGGCAAACGATAGAGATCCACAAGGCTAGCAGGAGAAAGGAACAGATTTGAATCCTTCGGATTTGGGAGAAAACCTCCAGGACGAAAAGTGCTAACATCTGTGCGGAAGACATGGAAACTTACATCAGAAAAGGAAAACAACAAAGAATTTACTATTAAGATATTTGTTTATTCACCAGAAAGTCTAGACATGTTATATAATCATACATTATATAAAAAAGCGTCCATATCAAGATCAAGAGTGAAAAATAATCCAACTTTTATATGTGGGAAACTATCCGAATGAACAAATAAGTAAAACAACTTCGAGCAGGAAACAAACGATAGAATTAATCATACACTACAAGATAGAGGCATAGAATACCAAATAACAAACTCTAAGGAAGCCCAATTCTTACTTTTATAATATGATTATTAGCTGATTATTTTTATTTGTTCAGAACCAAAGCCCAACTATCAAAAAAAAAAAAAAACCACAAAATCAGCAATCTGCTAATTCTTTGTATGATTGTACATCTGAAGATTACAAGATGTAATCCGAAATAAGGAAAAATAAAGTTAAAGAAACGAACTTTTACCAAAACCTAACCATAAGACTCACACATACTCATCAGGAGATCCGCTGAAAAACAAAATCTTACCTCTGAAATCGAAGATTTCTGACATGGAAACAGCGTGCAAACCTTAAATCCAGACAGCGTGAGCCCAAAAATCCCTCCGGTGAGAGCAAATAGGATAAGATGAAGCAAGAAAAATATAATTAACAAGTCCAGGAGAGGAACTGAATGCATCAACCAAAAATCAAAGCAGAAAGATCATGGAAGAAGCCCTGTAGAACAACAGGGAAAAAAAGAAAGAGGGAGAGCATAGAGACAGTGCGGTGGGTGTAGGTTACAAAATTGCCTAACTAATACTTCTGCTTTCTATTTGTACAAGAAAGATAAAATGATGGGGTAGGCTATTTTCTCTTTCTATATTAAATTTGAGAGAGAGAGGAGGGGGCTACATGCAATGAATCCAACCCTTTTTTCTATGTTAAATGTTCCGCGAATTCATTCAGAAATATCTAAATACCGTCATCTCCAACCCGACTTCGCAGGAATCAATAATAACTGATGATACAACGGAAATACGGGTTTACATAATGTGAATTCAAGAATACAAACTTATGTAAATTCTTTCAATTTTATTCTTATAATGTGACATATGTCCTTTTTTTCGTTGACGTGGTTGCATTTATTTTTTGGGTTATTTGTCTCAAAATACATTTTTTTTTTCATTTTCCCATTTTGTATACGAACTTTAAAATTCGTTTGTAAATATATGAATTTTCAATTTGTTTCAAATTTCACACCGGTCAAAAATTCGGCGAAATCAAAATTGACGTGGCAATTTCCAATGTGATGTGTCTGCACATGGTGGCTGTCCAGTCAGCGTTGAAGCAAAAGTCTGAAATTTAAATACACAAACTTTGTGAATTTTCCCATTTTGCACATGAACTTTCAATTTGATTTCGATTTGTACATAAACTTAAAATTTCATTTCAATTTGTATATAAAGTTCATATTTCATTTAACATTTTCTTTTCCAACAAATACGATTGGTTTTTGGATTTAATTTAGTCAAGTTTGATTTCGATGCTAGATTCAAAATTATATGGCACTTAAGGTATAACTAAATACTTATTAATTTAAAATTCTCTTTCAAGTACAGTAGACTACTTATGCACTTATGTTTCAATTTTATCAGTAAGTATAAATAAATGTTTTGTATAATGAATAATTTATTTATTAGCATATAATCGGATATATGAAATATAAAAATATTCATAGTTGTGAATTGGGGAAAAAAACCGTCTTTAATTTTTCTCACTTCTTTCTACACTTTCCCACGGTGCAATGGCGGCGTCTCAAGACGGAGCTCTCATGGTCGCGGCGGCGATTTTGGCGATTTTCGCTCTCGTAGGAACTGAGGCGGCGCAGAGGTGCCGGCGCCCGCTCCTGCTTCCTCCGCTGGAGTTGCGACGCCGTCGTTCTTAGTCGGCTGCGCTCTCGCCGCTGCTTCGATAGTATTTGGATCTGCGCTCAAGATTTGAAGTATTTGCGTACGTAATAGTGAGTCTGTTTATAGAAGAGATCGTATGAGTGATTTGTGCAGATCTGGTCGATTTGGTGTTGGTTTTGTGATTGGATTTGAGTTTTAGGCGATTTGTGTTTGATATACATATTTATTTAGCTCATTCTACTCATTAATTTGATAATTTTCAATTAAAAAAAATAAAAATAAAAATAAAATTGGGAAAAAAATGAACAAAACGACGTCGTTTAGGCATTTTAATTATACAACGTCGTTTTACTCATCGGATGACTAGACGCGTTGGATTTTCCGGCTGCCAAGTCAGCTTTGATTTGGGAATAAATATTGCACATGTGCAATTTGAAACAAATTGAAAGTTCATGTATTTACAGTTGAATTTTAAAGTTCATATGGAAAACGGGAAAATGGAGAAAGTTTGTGTATTTTGAGGCAAATAACCCTTATTTTTTTTTCTCCTCTAATGTGAACAATTATCTCGTCCTCCAACATAAAGTGTATTTATAGTCCCCAATCGTTTTAATATTATGTGTCTAATGTTGTGTTATTGGTAAAACCGTCAAGCTACCAAGAAAGCAATAAATCGCCAGTAAAATAAGCTATAAAAAGAGGGTGTGTGAAGAAGTATACTCCTCCAGCAAAAAAAAAGCAAAAAAAAGAAAAAAACTTTTGAAGTTACATGACAAAAAAATGGATGCAACCTTATTACAAGACAAATAAAAAATGAATAACAACTTATGCAATAAAGTGCTTATTTAAACTATTTTCTCAAATGAATAGTGACGGGTCAAGAAATTATATTTTGTAGGGATAAAATTTAGAATTTTTAGTTTCGAGGTGTGAATATGAAATGTTGGGAAGGTGAATTGGTAAATTTTTCAAAAAAAACATAATGTGAAATTTAGTACTCCGGGTCTAGTTTGATTTGACCCTCTTTCTATTAAGCACAATTAATAAAAAGAATTGTTTATTATGTATAAATGTAGTGTAAAATAGTAACTCATTATTTTAAGTTGATGAAAAATTAGAAGGAATAAAATCAAGCAGAACAAAGAGATGCTTCTTTTTTAAATTTAGGGGGCGCGATGGAACTGTGCACCTCCTAAGTTCAACCATACACCAGACCTTAATACAACATCTTTTGTTGCTATATCTAGAAATCAGAACCACGGAACTTGGATGACCTTTCTCTTTGATCATTTGGATCCATCGTTTTGTATGAGTAATTGTTAGGATGTTCGTACGTCACTAATAAAACAAAAAGAATCATGAATTCTACACAACTCGTGCAAGTGGGTGCATCGGGTTAGGAATAAATTGTATGTAAAATACTGGAAAAAGGTTCATGGTAGATAGAATAAGAATAGAGAATCCAAGTAAATGCATGAATTATTGTCTATATTTAACATAGAAATACTAAATTATATAATGTAGGTAGGCAATTATTTATCCTAATCAACATCTCATATTCATGCACATTCAATGAATACATACATTCCTCTATCTGAGGTGTTCCTATAATATTTAATTTGATCATACAATCTATCTCTCTATAAAAAAATTTATAGCAAAAGATAATTATTTGTCATTTGCCGTCTCGGGTTAAGTAATTTTCAGTTAAAAATATTATGCTATCTGGTGTAATTTTTTGTATGCAACAATTGTTGAGTCTGGTATTTTTGCGAGGGACAGACTAGTGTGCACCTGTTGCATGTGTAACATGATCCCCGATCCGATTTTGATTCTGCTTGATCCAGTTTTGACACGTTGACTACTATAAAAAAAAAATTAATATAACCCTACCTCCGCTCCGTCTCCGCTCTTCATTTTCTGCCTCTCCCTCTCGCCTCTTTGCCTCCGCTCTCTTCCTCAGCTCTCTCATTCTCCGCTCTCTTATTAAAGTAGAAGCAGTAGATTGGGAAGGAAAGAAACAAATCGCAACGACGTGGATATATATATATATATATATATACGGAGTGGATCACGTGAGAACCCACATTTAACGTGAAAACTGCGAACCATGCATAATCATTATATGTTTTATGCATAGCACTTATGTTTTTTATGCAAAAAAATCTATAATTTTATAATTTGCATAATCCTTATATGTTTTATGCAGAAGATAAAAAGTATAAAATTATAGATTTTTTGCATAAAATATATACAGATTATGCATAAATTACATAAGGATTATGCATGATTCGCAGTTCTCACGTTAAGTGTGAGTTCTCACCAGACCCACACCATATATATATATATATATATATATATATATATATATATATATATATATAGGAAATGGATCAAATGAGATCCTAATTTCAAAAGAGATACAAAAACCGATCTCGTCCGCCCATTTCGTTGATCTATGACCATCATTTTTCATTAGGTAGCATTTAAAAATAAATCAAAAAAGGAGAAAATCTAGCTCATTAAGGGTATTTTTGTAAACTTCTCTTCTTTTAATTCAACTTCATATTTTCTCTCTCCACCCATTTTTGCTGCCATGTTTGACTTTTACACCTTTATGCTCATGATGTTATGTGTTTATGCTCATCTTGTGAACTTTTCATGCATGTCCGAATCGGAATGAAAAAGTTGTTACAAACAAATGTTTCTTTTGACCCCGATTGTTTCTTTTCTTAGAATGAATCTGATGTGTACTCATAAAGATTGATTTTGGATGGGCGTTCATTGTTCTTGGGAAATTTTGCTCATTTCGTTTATTTTATTCGATTTTTGTGTTTTCCTATTTTCTTCTTATTTGTTTATGTATATTATATTGTTGGGAGATGATTCAGTCACTCCACAACTTGTTGGGAGATAACTCAGCAGCTCAGTGCTTTGAATATTTGCTAAAGATTTGAAGATCCCAAAACCCTACTTTGACTGATGAACCATTCCGTTGTAATCTGTATTGTTCTGTCTCTGAGGTTTCAGACTCAGTAGACACTCTTCATTTGGTTCAGGCGCTCAGTAGATTATCAGCCTCAGTACCAGAAGAAGAAGACTCGGTGATCTTGGACTCGGCGGGAGTAGTATATCGAAAGGAGTCGGTGGAGCCGAACTCGGCGGGAGTAGTTCATCGAACTCGAGTTGATCTTCGATGAGGCGACTCGAGCGGGAGCATGCTACTGAATATAGATCAGACTCAGCAACGGCTGGACAGTCTTCTAACTGTCAGGATTTACTAAGTCAAATCAGCACAGTCATACGAGGTATAGAGAAGTCAGCTTCAGATCTACCTTGAAGTCTGTTCTGTCTCACCTACTTTCTTCAGCCTCGACCAATGACGAGCGACCAGCTATCTATATTCTGATAAAAGCTGCAAGTCAACAACTTTCCAGAAATTGAGGGAAAGTACTCTGCCACCATCTTTGAAAGAGCCGTTAGCTTTCCAAAAGAGAGAGACACAAGGATCGTCGTCTCCAACGGATCTATCCTTACCTCTGCTCTATAAATAGAGGGATACATTTCAAATTGAAGCTCACGAATAACCTAGAAATCGAAGAACACACGAGCATTCACGAGCAACTCGAAACGACCTAAGTCTTCCGCAAGAAGTTCAAAGAATAATCTCCGGCGAAAGACAACATACCTGCTCATAGGGAACCAATCTGAACCCGAGTATAAAGCCTCTAGTATGCAAGCGACTGAATACGAACCCAAGTCCATACTTAGTTGTTCATCGCTCTAGAACCCACTTTCTCGTTCCCTATCCCTCTAACCTCAGCTCAGTAGATCGTATCCATAGCTTAGACGAAGGAGTTTATATCTAAACTGATCCTTATTGTAAAGGACTCCTTCATAGTTGGAGAGTTTGTCAAACGCTTTAGTTTGATCCTTTGTAAACTGAGACTTGCTCAGTATAAATCTCAAGACCAGTGTTTGTCCAGCTTACAAACCGACTGAGACTATCTTAGTATAATACATAGCTTCTTGATCTTTCGGGACAATGGACGTAGGATTGTTGGATCCGAACCACTTTAAAAACTGCATGTGTTCTGTATGTTTTTCTGTTTTAACTGTTGCATTGATTACTGTTCATACTTAAAGTATTTCTAAAATCATTCAACTGAGTTTCAACAAAGCTTAATCGATCGCACTAACATACTGAAATTGTTTTCTTAAAAATGTTTTCTAAACTCAACTGAATTTGGGCCTACACATTTCCGCACTACACTGAACTTCAGCTGAACGGTACTGAATCTGACTCAAGTCAGCTAGCAGGCCTCAGTGAAGTCAGCCACTCTGCCACACGATCCAGAACGGCTTATTTGGTCTACTGAACTTGTTCAGTACGACACTCTCCTGAAAAGTTTAAAGTTGAGAAATTGTTTTCAGGTGTATTCACCCCCCCCCCTCTACACCTGAACGTTTAATCTTGGGACCAACAATTGATATCAGAGCGAGAGTTCTATAAGACTCTTGTTATTCTGAAACTGGTCTACTTGAACGGATCCAGAAAATGTTTTCACTATATATCATTCTTCGTTCATATCATTATCTACTATGTCTGATATGTCAGGAATTCGGATGGTACCCATGTTCTCAGTAGAGAACTACGGGGTATGGCGAGTCAGAGTAGAGGCACATCTGACTTCCCTCCACGACAGCATGACAGAGGTACTGGAGGACGGACCTATCTTTCCTATGGTTGATAGTGTCGTAACTCAGGACCCAACACAAGGAAGAGGAATGGTGACTGGGAAGAAGATTCTTAAAGACAAAAGTCTCTTCACCCCTGAGGAGAAGAAGCTTCAAACCTTAGACCGGGTCGCCAGAAACGCCATACTGACCACTCTGAGCGATTCTTATCTCGGGAGAGTTCAGGACTGCAAGTCCGCGAAGGAACTCCGGGATGCTCAGCGCTACTGAGTCGGGGGACTCAGAAGATCAAAGCCAACAAGCTGGCGCTGGAACTTCAGAAGCTAGAGAGACTGTCTCTCATGCCTGGTGACTCCATTGAAGATCTTAACATCAGATTCACGGATCTAATGAACTCTATCAACGGGCTGGGAAAGACATTCTCCAACCGAGAGATGAATCTCAAGATTTTCAGGGCTCTGCCAGACGGTCATTGGACTCCCTTTGCTACTTTACTGAGACATTCTGATTTAGATATTGTTACTCCTGATCATATTTTTTCAGAACTTAAAGCTGAGGAGTTCGAGTTTGGTCTACCTCAAAGGAAGCAGCGAGCTGAAGCTGACAACCCAGTCGACCATGCCTTCAAAGCATCAGTCAGCACAGCAACTCCAACTTCTAGCAAGGCTGAACCTTCGCTCAGTGATTTACAAGAAGGAAACTTGGCTAAGAAGTACGCACTGCTTGCCGTGAAGTATCAGAAAGAGAAGGAGAGGCACAAAAAACTCTCAAGAGTCGTCAGAGACTCCAAGGGAAAGTCTGAGTATACACCTAAGCGCACTCCTGACTCACGCACTTCTGAATGCAGGAAACAGGAGGACTCAGCTCAGTCGAAAGACAGCGAGAGCAAAGAAGAGAGAGTCACTACCTGCTACAACTACAAGAAGCCAGGACACTATCAGTATGATTGTCCTGAGCTCAGTACTGCTGAGAGAGCAGCACGTAAAGCTCGAAGGGAGAAGTTCATCAAGAAACGTCAAGCATATATAGCTGGTGAACTCTAAGACGACTCAGATGAAGTCGATTCCTTCATGGATTAATCCGATGATGAAGTGGCATTCATGACCATAGAGCTTGAAGAAGACGCTGAAAAGTGTCTCATGGCAGGAGAAGAGGATGATGTAAACTCTCACGCTCCATTTAACTCCTCTTCACACTGCACACACGACACTATTTCAGGTGCAGATGAGAATCTGAACGTCGCAATCGCATATGAAGAACTACTCGACGAGCAGATTCAGATGAGTCTGCAGCTCAGTAAGACTCTTCAGGAGTTGGATACCCTGAAAGTGGAGAATCAGAGACTTTCTCAGGAGAGTTAGGTTGCTACTGAGTCAGAAGGACTTGTGTTGAGACTCAGGGATGAGATAATCTCTCTAATGGCCAAGTATCAGCATCAAGAAGATCAGATCTCAGTACTAACCAATGAATTGACTCAGAAAGATACTGAATTGAGTCTACTGAAGCAAGAGTTGTCAGGACTTCAGACCGAGCATGAACTGCTGAAGATGAGCGATGATGTCTGGAGGAACCTAATGACAGAGTGATACATGGGCACTGAAAAGAAGCTTGAGGCGATGCTAGCAAGCAACAAGCCTAAGCACTGCAAGGAGGGACTTGGATTCAGCCATGGAGCCTCCTCATCTGCCCCCGTACGCTCATAAATCCGGCTAGCTAATAGATTTGTTCAAGGGGAGACCATCAACTCAGAGATTCTGAACCCCCTAGCTAAGAACAAACAAAAGATGAAGGCACCTCATCCCAGCTATCAGCATTCTGACAAGAAGATCAGTTCCAAATCACCCCAGTTCAGTCAAGGGGGAACTAGCAAAGCTAAGTGGGCTGATCAGTATGGACCTCCGCAGCTGACACATCCAGCTCAGTATGGGTCATATTACTATGATCCTATAGTCAGGAGAGGACCTAAGAGTCAGAAGAAGAAGAAGAAAGCCATGCCGAAGGCAAAGGTCAACAGTCCACCTACTCAGAAGATCAGGACTCCTGAACCTATGAAGCCTCAAAAGTCAGCATCGACCAGTCCAGTGGTCAAGTATGTTGATCAAAGTGGGAAGAAACTGTCTGAGACCATCAGGGTCGTAAGACAGATCTGGGTTTCCAAAACTAACATCTAAGGACCCAAAATTAAAAATAAAGGGTACCTAAATATAATTCTGTTTTGCAGGTGCACAAGGACCCTTGGTATGTGGACAGCGGATGCTTAAGACATATGACATACCAAAAGGACCTACTGAAGAATTATACTACTGAAGAAGGACCCCGAATCGAGTTTGGAGACAACGCAAAAGGCTATACCAGAGGCTATTGAACACTCAGTATTGGAACCGCAACAGTTCCAAGAGTATCATATGTTGAAGGACTTCAACATAATCTTCTCTCTGTTAGTCAATTTTGTGATAACTCGAATAAAGTGATTTTTTACGCTAGTTTATGTGATGTCATTGGTAAATCTACAGGGAAAACAGTGTTGTCAGGTTTGCACAAAAAGAATATCTGCGTAGCTAACTGGAACTCATCTGAACCTGAAGCTTGTTTGTTGGCAAAGAACGACAACAGAACGGGGTGGCTTTGGCACAAACGACTCAGCCATCTCAACTTCAAAATGCTCAACAAGCTAGCTAGAAACACTCTAGCAAGAGGACTGCCGAATGAAGTATTCAGCAAAGACACTCAGTGTGAAGCATGCCTGATGGGAAAGCAAACAAGGAATCAAAATCCTCCAGTTCCATCTCCTTCCACTGATGGAAACTGCTACATATGGATTTATTCGGTCCAGTCTCTCATGTGACGATCAGAGGCAAAAAGTATGCTTTAGTGGTCATTGATGACTACTCGCGCTACACATGGGTCATATTTATTGCCAAGAAGTGTGACGTCAAAACAGAGTTACCAACGCTTCTGAAAAAGCTCAGTGTCGAGAAGAACACCAAGATCATCAAGATACGTTCAGACAGAGGAACTGAGTTCCTTAATTCGATGGTGGAGGAGTTCTGCAAAGTTGAAGGCATAGAGCATGAGACGTCTGCCGCGCGCACGCCTCAACAAAATGGGGTTGCAGAAAGAAAGAATAGAACACTCAAAGAAGCAGCAAGAACCCTGCTCGCAGACTCAGGACTCCCAACCAAATTCTGGGCAGAAGCTACTGACACTGCATGTTACACTCAGAACAGATCACTACTGACAAAGCAGCATAAGAAGACACCATATGAATTATGGAACGGCAGGAAGCCTTCTTTATCTTATTTCCATATTTTTGGGTGTTCGTGCTTTATCCACAAAAATGGGAAGGATCAGTTGAAGACTTTTGATAGCAAGTCAGACCAGGGAGTCTTCTTAGGATACTCCCGGGTCAGCAAAGCCTTCAGAGTCTTTAACTATCGGACCCTTTACGTGGAGGAAAGCCCTCATGTTTTTTTAATGAGTTTGCTACTGAAGACAGGAGCAGGAACTCTAAACCAGAATCTGAGGACATCAGTAAACAACTACAGGATCTGAGTCTGAAAGATAACGTTGAAAAGATCCAGCTGTGTTGGGATGATGATTCAGATGAAGAAACTGAAGATAAGCCTACTGAATCTCAGCCAGCAGCAGAAGTAGCTGAACATATTGACTCTACTGAACAGAGTCAATCCCAGGTAACTCAGGTCGATGAAGAAACCCAAGTGGTAACTAAGACCTCTACTGAGGATAATAATTCAGGGGGAACAAATGAAGTTCCTGAGCTAAATGCCCCTGAACCTGGTGACTCAGTAGACCCAACTCTTGTAACTGAATTGCTTCAATCTCAGAATAGTACAACTAAACTGCCTAACTCACCTACTATCTGTGTTGAACAAATCTCAGATGAAGAGTTGAAACATCGTATATCGTGGCTGGACGCTCACACTTCTGATTAGATTATTGGAGATCCTTCAGCAAGCATAAAGACAAGATCCAGATTCTGTCAGGGAGAAAGCGCATTATATTCCTGCTTCTTGTCTACTGAAGAACCTCAGTCAGTTGAGGATGCACTCAAGGATGCTGATTGGATCATAGCCATGCAGGAGGAGCTGAATCAGTTGACGAGAAACGAAGTATGGGAACTTGTTGATAGACCCCGGCATCAACTTGTGATTGGAACTAAATGGGTCTTCAAGAACAAGCGAGATGAAAACAACGTTATAGTAAGGAACAAAGCAAGACTCGTGGCAAAAGGCTACTGTCAAGCTAAAGGAATAGATTTCGAAGAAACTTTCACTCCAGTTGCAAAATTAGAAGCAATCAGACTATTCCTAGCCTACGCAACACATCATCGATTCAGAGTTTATCAAATGGATGTGACGTCTGTGTTTCTGAACGGCGTGCTGAAAGAAGAAGTCTATGTAGAACAGCCTCCCGGATTTCAGCAGGGACATCAGGTCTACAGACTCAGAAAGGCTCTGTACGGGTTAAAACAAGCACCCAGGGCTTGGTACGATACCCTGTCTGAGTTTCTTCTTCAGAAAGGTTTTCAGAAAGGCACAGTAGACCGCACATTATTCAGCATTCGACTGGAATACGACATCCTACTTGTGCAGATCTACGTAGATGATATAATCTTCAGATCGAAGAATGTCATCATGTGTCAGCAGTTTGAGAAAATGATGAAGGATAAGTTCGAGATGTCAATGATGGGAGAGATGAATTATTTCATCGGATTTCAAGTCAAACAATCTTAGAAGGGAACGTTCATCAATCAAGGCAAATACACTCGAGACCTCATCAAGAAGTTCGGTTGCACATCCGACAAACCAATCAAGATCCCGATGAACACGAACATGAAAATCGATCTTGATAAAGAGGGAGTATCAGTAGACCATACTGAATTTTGTGCTATTATTGGTTCATTATTATATCTAACAGCTACTCGACCTGACATAACTTATGCTGTAGGTGTCTGCGCTCGATTTCAGGCGAATCCTAGGCAGAGTCACATGGACTCAACAAAGAAGATTCTCCGCTATCTCAAAGGAACACCTGACATGGGTTTATGGTATCCAGCTGATGATAATATTGAACTAACTGGTTATTCTGATGCTGACTATGCAGGATGTAGAATTGACCGAAAGTCAACTTCTGGAACGTGTCAGTTCCTTGGCAGTAAGCTGATTTCATGGTTTTCAAAGAAACAACATTCAGTAGCGACGTCAACTACTAAAGCTGAATATATGGCTGCCAGAAGTTGCTGCGCCTAAATCCTTTAACTGAGACAGCAGCTACGCGACTATGATGTTATTCAGAATGAAGTGCCAATCTTCTGCGACAGCACCAGTGCAACTGTAATCACTCAGAATCCAGTATTTCATACGAGATGCAAGCACGTGGACATCAGACATCACTTCATTCGTTATCATGTCGAAAAGAAGGATATCAGGATGGAAAAGATCCCATACTAACCATCAAAGGGCAGATATTCTGACCAAGCCTCTAGCTGAAGCCAGATTAAGAGAACTTTCAGTAGAGCTAGGTCTGCTGGACCCTACTGACTCCCGTCAGTAAGTGGATTCAGGAGAGGAGCATTCAACAAGGGGGAATGTTCACTCTTAGTCGTTGTAACACACAGTCGATCTGCTGCTCTTTCCAGCTGATAATGTCCCTCTTTCTTGCAGTTGTAACACACAGTCCCTCTTTCCAGCTGAGTTGTTGGATGGACTAGCAGCAGGCTCTGTGTTCCTGCAATCAGTAATTGATTTAGATTCTTCCCTTTTTCGATAATCTTTCTTACCTGAGGGAGAATCTCTGTGGTATTTCTTCAGCTTTCTGACTCTCTCTTTTTCTCTTTGATATTTGAGAGCCATCAGTGCTAGTTGGTCAATGCCAGATGTCTCATTGGACTTTACTTCTGCCATGGCTACTGCCTTGCTGGAAGAAATGGGTTTGACTCTAGTTTTGCTGATTGTTGCTTTAAAAGCATGATCAATTTCTGTGTCAGCTGGAGCACTCAAACATCGTTGGGGTAGGCCGTGCTCGAATTACTCCGTCTTTAATTCTGAAAAGATAACATCAGGAGTTAGAGCATTAAGATCTGAGCGACGTAAATAAGTAGCAAAAGGAAGCCACTTCAGTCGAGGTAGCGCTCTCAGGATCTTTATGTTCATCTCTTTGTTAGTAAACGTCCTCCCCAGCCCGTTGATCACATTGATCTGAATAGTGAATCTGACGCTTAGCTCGTCAATGGTCTCGTTGGGCTCCATGGCAAATGTATCAAACTTCTGTAGCTCTAGCTCGAGCTTGTTTTCCTTGATCTGTGGGGTTCCTTGGCTCAGTACAGCCAGGGCATCCCAAAGTTCTTTTGCCGTCTTGCAGTCTTGCACCCTCCCGAGGTGTGAATCACTGAGCGTTGTCAGGATTGCATTACGCGCAACTCGGTCGAGGTTGTGCAGCCTTTTCTCTTCTGGCGTGAAGGCAGATTTGTCTTTTGCAACTTTAGCACCAGTCTGTGCTCCTACACCTCCCGTAGTAGCAAATTGTACGTTGTCTATCTTGGGAATGATGGGTCATGTCTCAAGGACATCCGTTATGCTGTCATGCAGCGATGTTAGGTGCGCCTCTATTCTCACGCGCCATACCATATAGTTCTCTATCGAGAACATCGGCACCATCCTAATACCTGACATATCAGACATTGAGAGAGAGGGTATAAGGATGTATGAAGAGATGCTAGTGCGGTGAAAAACGTTTTCAGGATCTGTTCGAGAAGACCAGTAGTTACAGAACCGATGATCAGAAGAACACCGATGCTCTGATACCAATTGTTGGTCCGGAGATGAGAGTCAGGTGTAGAGGGGGGGGGGTGAATACACCTGAGTACTGTTTCTTTTCTCAAACCGAAGGACAGCTGAGCTGTTTGGTTGCAACTGATGAATAGTGCCAGAGATTAACCTTCGATCGCGGGTCAGAGAGTGAGCCAACTACTGAGCTCTCCTACTGACTTTTGTCAGTACTTGAAACTTAGTCGAAAGCTTAAGTGCGGATTAGAGTGTGGGGCCCAAAGATTCATCTCAGTTTGAAAACGTGATTTTCACAAGTCAAAACAGTTTTGGCTAGTGCACTTTTACGAATACGTTTTATGCAAGATATGATTTTGTAATCAGTTTATGTGCAATGAAATAAAACAGTAAACAACACAAGCAATTTTTAACGTGGTTCGGATACGCAAGATCCTACGTCTACGGTCCTGCTGAACAGGAGGTCTTGTTGATTAATCTGAGCAAGCCTCAGCAAGGAATCTGTGCACTGGACAGACCCTTCTAAGTTATAGTCCTTAGCGACTTTTATAAATCAAACCGAGGTTTGAAGGGGAAGGGAATTTCTCCAACTAGAAGGAGTTCTTACAATAAGAACAATCACTAAAAGTGAACTCCTTCGAATTTCTAAGCTATAGATATGACGTTGAGCTTAGCTAGAGAAGAGGGATCTAAAGAACTCTAGAGAGAAGAACTAAGAGTATTCTATTGAGCAAGTTCTTCGCTGGATTATCTTGAATGTGCTAGAGTGTTTGAATGCTTGAGCGTTTTTCCCTTTTGATTTCCCGTGCGTGGAGCTCGGATTTTCTTCTCTATTTATAGTCGTGACCTAGGCATTTGCCCGTTGGAGAGGACGATGCCACATGTCACAAACTTCCAAGAAAAACGACCATATATTCGAATTGTTGCAGTAGAGTTGTTGATCACTGTTCATGAGAGCAACTTTAGTTGGTCAGAGCAGATAATGCGTTGACGACTTCTCATTGGTCGAGGTTTGTGGTAGGTGAGATGTGTCATACATCGGAGTTGACTCTCACTTATCTTCGTATGATATTCTGCTGACTTTCGAGTGACATTAATAGCTGGGTCGTTTTCTGTTGGATACAGTAGACTTGATGCAATCTCAGTCTTCTTCGTCTGAGTCAGCTGATAAGATATTCTATTGAGTGTAATCAGCTGTTAACTCCGAAGGTACTGAGCTTTGTAAGGTTCTTCTACTGATGTCTGTCAGCTAATACAGTGTCTTCTACTGAGGTGAAGATCGGCTGATGACTTAAGAACACAAGCTCTTATAATGATGACGTGGGGTTCTGGAAAGTAACTTCCTACTGAAGATCAGTCCAACATTTTACCCCGTACAGGACATAGACACAAAAGATAGAAAATCAAAACGATCCCAGCCTTATTACATCATCTAATCCTATCGACACTACACTACTGATATCAGCTGGGTTTTGGGATCTTCAATTCCATAGTATACTTACTACGATTTCCCCCAATATTATTTTAACCCAATGATCTGCTGAGTATCATCTACTGACTCATAACCCAACAAATACACCTGAAAACTTTCTCAACTTAAAATGCGAACAGTCCAATTCAGGAGAGTGTCTGCTGAATAAATTTAGTAGACTAGGCAAGTTGTTCTGGATCGGGTGGACAGAGTGACTGACTATACCTCAGAATTCAGTACCGTTCAGTAAGAGTTCAGTAGCATGCAGAATAGTGTAGGCCCGATTCAGTTGAGTTGAAAACGTTTTTATTAAAATTGATTCAGTAGGTTAGTGCACTCAGTTTGAGCTTTGCTGAAACTCTGTTGTATGATTTTGTAAAATGGTTTTCAGTATGAACAGTAAATCATTGCAATAGTAAATGAACACAACGATTTTAAAGTGGTTCGGATATCAAACAATCCTACGTCCACTGTCCCGAAAAGATCAAGAGGCTATTTTATTATACTGAGTTAGTCTCAGTTGGTTTGTGTACTGGACAAACACGGCCCGGAAGATTATACTGAGCAAGTCTCTGTTTACAAGGATCAAACTATAAAGTTTGACAAACTCTCCAACGATGAAGAAGTTCTTAACAATAAGAACAGTTCAAGATATGAACCCCTTCGGGTCTAAGCTATAGTTATTTCATTGGAGCATAGGTTAGAGGGAAGGGAACAAGGAGTGGCTTCTAGAGTGATGAACGATGAGGAATAATCTCTCTGGGTACGTGTTCGATCACTTAGATACTAGAGGCTTTGATTCTATTCAGCTTGGTTCCCTAGAGCAAAGTAGTCGCCTTTCGCTTTGTGTATTTCACTGAAGTTCTTTCGGAAAGCTTGTGTTCTTGTTCGTTCGTTGCTCGTAAATCGCTATATGTTGTGTTTTTCTTCGATTTGATTTTCCCTCTATTTATAGAGGTGAGCTATGGATGGATCCGTTGGAGACGAACTGTCCATGTGTCACTCTCTTTGGGTAGCTAACGGCTCTTTTATAAATCGCGCAGAGTCTTTTCCTCTATTTCTGGAAAGTGGTTGACTTGCAGCTTTTACCAGAAGTTTGACAGCTGGCTGCTCGTCATTGGTCGAGGCGTAGAAAGTAGTTGAGACACACAGACTTCAAGGCAGATACTGAAGCTGACTTCTCTGATGTGAACAACCTCGGACGACTCTACTGATTTAACATATAAGATCTTCTGACAATCAAGAAGACTATCTGGCCGTTGCTGAGTCTGACCTGGGGTTCAGTAGTATACTCCTGCTGAGTCCAACTCTACTGAAGGTCAACTCTGAGTTTAGTAAACTGCTCCTACTGAGTCCAGCACTACTGAATCTGAACACCTCTCAGTATGCTGCTCCTGTTGAGTCCAGCACTACTGAGTCTTCACTCCATGGTATTGAGGTGGATAGTCTACTGAGGGATCAGCAGAAAGAACTTTTGTGCCTTGACCATGCTGAAGGAAAGTCTACTGAGTCTGAAACTCTTAGAGACCAAGGCGTTACTATTATAACGAAATGGTTCAATCAAATTAGGGTTTTGGGATCAACCAAATCTTCTAAACAATCTACTGCTGAATCATCTCCCAATAGTATTTGTTCATAAAAATTTTCTTCCATTTACTTGTGTATATTACGGATATTAATGTATCGTAGTTCTCTGTATTTTATGTACAGTTTAGCTAGTATGGAGATATACGATTATTTTTCTGAGAACTTAGATGTTTTGAGTTTCACGTATTCTCATATAGCAGACTGGACATGCATAACAGTCAAGTATGGAGGATTCTTTGAGGGTTCCGAATACAGACACGGGGATGAACAACTTGCAGCAATTCTGCACTGCATTTTTTCGTTGTCATCTCTAAGAGCAACCATCGATTCAATCACACAAACAAATTCGGTGCGTATAATGTATTTATTGTATTCGCTGGAGAGAAATCGCACCGGTCGACTTGTGAAGTCATTGATGACGAGCAATGAAGATCTAAATCGACTCGTCAGCTTTGAGGCAGACCATACTGCATGTGTTGTGATGACGAGTGCGGGTGACAGGGCCGGAACAAGTATGTGGCAGAGTCGATCGCATGTCCCTTATTTTGATGACCGGGACCTAGTTGAGCAATCCACCAGGGATTTCGACAAACATAACTTCTTCGGTGATAGGGGAGGAGGAGGAGGAGGAGGTGGGGGAGGAGGAGGAGGAGGAGGAGGAGGAGGAATAAGAAGTGCATATTGATGATTCGACGAACTCGGATGATCCGAATTACATCGTCGAAGAGGAGGCTGATGAAGACGAGCACGGCGAACAACAAAGCATCTACGGTACCATGTTGGAGATTGCAACGTGGATGCGAAATGAAGGTGTTTACAACCGGTTAATGACATTACTCGAACAACCAAATAACCTACTTGTCACCCTATCGCCATTGGAGGAGGAACATGGCGAGTCGATTGCCGAAATTGTAAACTGGCTAGTTTCGTACTTCCCTATCGCTCAAATCGGAATCGTTGACTGACCTAATTTGGATGTGGTTTACGACAACGTTCTTGAGGTGGTTTCGGTATTTTGGTGTAGAGACGAGCTTATAGGCGCCGTCGGCGTGTAGCACTTAGAGCATCGGCAGTCTTTTATGTTGTTAAAAGCAGATAGGGAATATAGGTGCTTTGGGTGTTTGCACGGGAAGTCGTGTCCGTTTATGTTTAGGGCAAAAAGGCTCCAGATCTTTGAGAAATTTGCAAGGTGGACAAGAAGCACACATGTGACTTCGACTTCGAACGATTGGTGCCAAGAACTGTGAGTGCGAAAACCATCGGTGTATATTTCAGCCTACAAATGTGCAGAGAGGGCTCCATGATACGACTTCATGACATCATTGACAAGATGCATCGTAGATTCAGTGTCAAAGTGAAGTACTACAAGGCACTCCGTGGTAGGAACAAAGTCATCACGATGATTTACGGCGACCACGACGAATCTTATAAGTTGCTACCCAAGTATCTGCATATGCTAAAGTACTTTAACTCCAGAACGTTAACCAATTACCACATCGGAGATGACAATCGGTTTGAGTAAGTATTTGTAGAGTGGGGTTCCTATTCAACTTGAGAAAAGTCATTGTAGTTGACGGCACACATCTAAAGGGGACGAATATCAGGATCCTATTTGTAGCAGTGAAGAAAGACTACAACGAGCAAGTCCTACCGCTTGCTATTGGCATTGGCCCGATAGAGAATAATAATTTGTGGACATGGTTTATGACGAAGCTAAGGGCAGTGTACCCGCCGAACTAGGGTCTAGTCATCGTGTTTGACCAACACGCGAGTATTAAGTATGCCGTCGAAGAGGTGTATCCAGAGGTTATTCATTGTTTGAGTTGCGTCCATCTGGGAAACAACTTCGCTCCTCATGGCCGTAGAGCGTTACTGCTTTCTGACATCAAATTGCATCGAGTCATTCAACGCAAGACTATTGTGGATCAAGCATCTTCCGATATGTTCCCTAATTGATATTATGCGATTCATCATGGAGAGTTGATTCAACGAGAGACGGTTGAACATGCATGCACACGACCATAGCCTAGTCGAGGTTGCTAAGATGAAGTTGCACAAGCAGGTTAAACTAGGACGCACATATCCAGTGATGACTGTGGGCGAGAACATTTTCAAAGTCAACGACGGAGAACGAGATTTCAAGGTCAACTTAGGGTTGACATGGGGCTGCTAGTGTTGAGAATTCCAACTAGATCTTATTCTGTGCGAGCACGCTACAATCGCTATTATGCAAGTGTTCGGATCGTTTTAGCACACTATCTCGTGTCTTGTTTCTATTATAAGTTCACTAACAAAAATATATCTACAGACACAGTGAGCAGTGATATTTATGAATTCATATCGGCGTTCTACAGCACAGAGGCTCATAGGGATTTATTTAATCACCAGTTTCATTTGCTACCATACACGAAGAAATATCAAATATGCCAACTTTGGCTCCCCCCTTGGCGAGAAGATCTGTCGGTCGGCCAAGGTCAAGGCGATATAGATCTGGTATAGAAGTAAGCGCCGGTAGCAGAACTAGGGGATCTAGGAAGTGTGGCATCTGCAAAGAGCATAGTCGTACCAGGAGGACTTGTCCGACTAGAGGATGATCTTATTTCTCTATATCTTTTCAATGACTTTATGAATAAATGAGAGTTGTGAAGCATAAGCGAAGATCTTTCAAGGAAAACGTTAATATATGTAATGATTGACCTTATGAACTTATATGTTCTCCGCATCTGACCATAGGTCTCTGTAATCAAAATATTACATTTATCCATGCATGTAAATTATTAAATTTTGCATCCAATTAGAAAATCATAAGAGACTCGAAGTATGCTAACTACTAAAGAAAACAATTATAGTACATCATGCTTCTTCTTTTGCCACAAATTACTTATATATCTTCGTAAATAGTGAATATATTCAAATCAATGGAGATATATTAAAATAACCATAGAAATATATGAAACATCCATAAAAACTACATATAATCGTCTTCCTCGTCTACCACGCACATGAACCAAGTCCGCAATCCGATCACATATCGTATGTTCCGTAGATCCTGCTCAGTCTGAACCACTTCGGACCTCGGCAAGCCGTCAATCAACCGATGCACGGAGAGTAGGGCATACACACCACAATTGACTTGATCCAGCTGTGCAAATTGAGCTCCAATATAGACCTCCAATTGCATTACATGCCAAGCTTCCTCTCGAGGGTGACCGTGGACCCGTTCGAAGAAGTTATTGTAATCGAAAAGTCTATACATCATGTGTGTGATCGGTTTTAAGCTACCAGTGCGTATTTGTCGATAGTCCTCGCCCGATACCGCCCAAAGTGAGTCGTACAACTCTATAACAAATGAATGCAGAAGGATCCTGACGGTGTCCTAGTGGCCACCGCTGATGAAACACATGAGGATAAGCTATAGAAGTACGGAAATTATCTTAGTTCTCAATTTTAAACACGTATATATCAGTAAAATTCATAATATACACAGATATAACTTACATATTGCAGCCCTGGTTCCCACTCTCTGGCGGCATCCAACAATGCCGTAGAAGGAACCCATGCATCATTGTTCTAGCCGTAGGAATCCCACGAAGATTGTATTTGAGTCTAATAAAAAGGCATGATTGTTAGCATTATGTTTGCGAAACCAGATAAAGTTAAGAAATACGGACTAACCCAAAACAATACTGACACAATGAGAGTTGTTCTGCTCCGCACACCGTTTAGTAGACCCTCTTCTCTTCTCAATTGTTTCTTCAACGTACACAGATACACTTCAGTCATATCATGCACAAGCATCTTCGAAACATCTTCAACAATATCAAACCTTGCATGTGATAAAGGATAGCCCGTCGATGTGTGCACGTGGTTAACAATTTTATTCTGTGCGCATCGCCATGCCCGATATTCCATAAGTCCATTCAGAGAGGAATCGCTGAGGTAACGGGCGAGATTCCTCTTTGGAGTAACAGAAGGCGACGTGAGAGCACGAAATGGCTTTTTTCTTGTGCATTCCACGTCCATGGGGACTACTAGACTCAGCTTGTACGGGCGCTTTCCCTTTTCCTTTTCCATGTCCTCGAGGGATCGACACATCTTCCTTCCCACAACACTTAACGGTTCAATTGTAATTGGAGACACTATAAGTGCCCATGAAGAAGTGAAATCATCACTGTAGACAGATTGATCTTCGTCATGTTCGTACAAAAGAGAATTAATATGTCACGAAATGCTTTATGTCTCTGCATAATCCCTATATTTCTCTATATTTTCATGTTAGTTCTCTATACATTCACATTACGCCTTTATAATTCATCATACTTCCAAAATGAATCATCCGCCCATGAAATCCAGTAAAATAATTCATTAAATACACTATATTCATTCTAAACCAATTAAACATCATAGGTCTCTATAAGTTAAGCATAGTTCTCCATGCATTGATCTTAATACATATGAACTCTTCTTTAAAAGCATGTAATAGCATGTACCAATAACTGCATACGGTAACCACTAACTAAGATAGTATAACCATTTAATAGCATGTATAACTCACTGCATAGCCTTTGTTCTTCATATTATATTCATATGTTTCTGTAAAACTTTAGATCAAAGTATTTATGTAGAGAACTAAAAGCTTACCTCTAAGTCCAGACTGGGAAAAGCATAAGTCTGAGTGGGCTCATGGTATTTCAGAAGCAGTGGGGCCCCGGACGCCATGGACGGGTCACAAAACTTCTTTGTGCGCGCCTCGAACACCATGGACAAGTCGCTACTATCCGTGACAACATTAACAAATGTGTTAACCCTGCCAGAGTATGCACGTGGCTTTGCTCGGCAAGAACGAGAATGGGCATGCTCGAAGTGAGAGGAGTAGCCTCTGGAACTTGATAATGCGTTTCTGTTGTGCTCCTCGGGATGTGAAATGGAATGTCGAGAACTGAAAATGCCTTGCGAACCGGAATGTCAATGATTAGATTCACCATGTAAAACCGAGTGTCGACGAGTCTCCTTGACATGAGTATGCGGCGGGTGTGAGCATCTTTCCTCATCCAACGACTTCTTATCCGACTTGTTTTTTGAGAAGAAGTTTTTATTCTTTTTCCAAAACTTCTTCTCTCGGGGAGTCATGTCTTGGGTACCAAGACTACTAGACCCGTCCAAAGTGGTTGGGACTTTTCCCTTAGTTCGTTCGGAGAGTCTTTACACGACCAGAGGTGAGGCAAGCGGGGACTGGGGTGCTGTCGGCCCGCGTGGACGAGGAACGTCCATCGCTTTTGCGTGCTCGGATCCAAACTACATCACTACCGGCTCCCTGTACGGCACGCCAAGTGGCTCGCCATGCAAAATACTCATATAATGCGGCTTCGATAGCTCCACATCTTCCTCTGTCATCGCTCCGCATTCCAACTAGGTATAAAACACACAGATACATAACAATATGATCATAAATTGGTACACAACGTATTATTCCATAGTTTCATTTTAGTTCCTCATTTATTATAATAATTATATCTATACATAGTAATATGTAGTAAATACAGAGAACTATTTCATGATAAAGTTACGGTAGTTACCTATTATGTACTAATAGTTCGTGATAAATAGTTCCTTACAGTATAGGCGTATTACATTATTGATTCTGTTTTACTATTAATACATAGAGAAATATAAACTATACGCAGGGACATATTACCTGATCATCGAAGAAGCCAGTGAAGTTCCCTCCCGCTGTGGGAAATCTCCACCTCAACAAACGTGGAAGTGCAATCAGGTTAACTAAGTCCGCACAAACCCTCCCAAATTTCGAAATGTAATTGTATGCCCACGCTTGTAAGGCCCAGACTGGTCCACTGACTACATACGACCTTTGCAACCTACTATTGTTTGCGGGACGAATTGCTAGTAGTGAAGCAATGCCTGGTATGAATATATATGCACCCCAAGGGAAGTTTTTCCCATACATCTAAGTTGTCTACTAATACCCAAACGAAGTCATTAATTAGCCTCTGCCTCGAAACACCCAAGACAAGTAGGTACAACATCAAAATATTTGCAACCTTCACGCAGTCGGCTGTCGAAGCGCCGTTCACCGTGTGTGTTCTGAAAATGTCCTCCAACTCGAATATTTTTAATCTACGGTTGCCATAAAATAGTGCCCTTGCACGGACCGTTGAAGCATCATAATCGAGTGTTGGATCAAATGTTGAACACCCAAACATCAACCCCGAGACCAGAGCGAACTTCTCTGTATCAAACTTGATATTGCGATCCGTTATGTGGAACCAAATTCTTGTCGCTTCATCCTCGCCGTACCAAATCTGACGACACATTAGTTGGTGGAGGGCTTTGCTTGCACTCACCTTCCCATCCCATTCCATTAAATGCCCGAAGGACTCGTCTCACAAAATTGATGATAGAGGGTCAAGCCACAGAGTGACGTGAACGTGTTTCGAATGAGTGAGATCACATCCCACTTGTAGTGAATCATGATCTGAGGCTTAGATCTGGCTACGTACCTCACATAAGACCATGGGCTCTGCATGTACGCAATATGAAAAAAACCATATTAGTTCTCTATTATTTAGTCGTATATCTCAATATTAATAATAAACCAGTATAAAATACATGTTTCATGGAGAAATAAAACTTCATACTACTAGTAGAGAATCCAATAAGTATTAAAAAATTACATCAATTCATAAAGATACGAAGGTCTCCCATTATATTATATTAATATGGTATTTAAAATATAATATATTTATAAATTAATAAATATATTTTAAAATATATTAATATATAATAAAATTTAAATAGGTATATTTAAATAGTTTTGTACTTTAATTTTAAATAAAATGTATTATTACATTCAAATATATTATACTCCCTCCGTTTCTTAATTGATGTCCACTTGGGAATGTGCACGGAGATTAAGAAATTTTATTTGGAGATATATTTAATGAGTTTTAATTGTATTAATAAATTGATACGGTTTTCGATGAATGGTTGGTGGGAATGAATGTGAATTTATCTAAATGTTATTAAGGCATAGTTTAAGCATTTGATTTAATTTTTTTAAAATTTTTTTTATGTTGTAATTAAAGAAATAATCTAAAGTTTTCAAAAAGTTAAAAATCAAAATTTTCTACGTTAGGAGCGAAGCGGAGTCTAAGAGAGAAATTTTTGGAGAGAGAAAGTGTATAAGAATATGAGGTGGTAATGAATAATGAGGGGTCCACCTCATATGGGGTGGATAGTGAGTAATTTGCCATTTTAGGAAAGTGGACATTAATAATGGAACATCCTAAAATGATATAGTGGACATGAATAAAGAAACGGAGGGAGTACTATATTAATATACATTAATAGATTATATATATTCTAATGAATCACAAAACGAATTCGTTCTCTGTTTAGATTTCGTATATCTCTGTATAATTAATATATTCTATATCAGACATTTTATATGGGGATATAAAACTTGTAAAGACTTACATACAGAAATTATAATCGTTTTATTCATAATATTTGTGAATGATCACTTACAATATTATATCAACAATAAATACAAAAACCTAATTTATAAACATCTCTACACACGACAAACCGATAACTCGCCTTCAAAAAATTAAATATTTTGATTCCATGGGCCTTAAAAATATCAAATAAAGTTCAGAAGTTTGAGATAAGCCTATCATAACAGCACCAATCATTACTATACGATAAAAACCCTAGTTTCTTTTCAATTACAAAATATCGGATTCTACGTCTACTAACCTACTCGCGACCAATATTGTCAGCCATTTCGACCGAGCTTGAGAAGATAGTATTTGTCGGAGAAATATGTGCGACTGATAGCTTCACAATATTCGAGAGCTTACGAAGAGAGTGGTGTCGGTTTTTGCACTTAACCCTTCGTTTATCTCACAATATTGGAGAGCTTGAGAGGATATTAAGGGCGGTTTCTAAACTTGAAAAGAACTAGAGAATATGTGGTTGCTAGAGAAATATTTGCGAATGATAGCTTCATAAGAGAGTAGGCGGTTTTGAATTTCTTTCAATCTCAATTAATTTATTAATTTATCTCATAAAGAGAGAAGAGAGTGGTGGCGGTTTCTATACTAAAGGTGAAGGTATTCATGGTCCAAAAACGTGTGAGTGTGGTGAGGTAAACATAAATGTACGAGAACGTGGTGTTAGTGGGTGATACAGTCGAAATCTATATTTTTACGGGATTCATTTCATTTCTAAATATTTACAGATATTGCATTCTAATTTATTTATTTATTATTAATATATGATCCATTAATATATTTTCTAGAAAAATAACTTATCCATAAATTCGTATTTATTTGTTATTTATTTTCTATTTAGTTTTCTATTTTATATATTTTAAATGAAGAAAAATAAATAATATGTATCCTAATTAATAATTTTTTCGGCTTTTATAAATGGAATTGAAGAGGACCCAAAAAATAAAGAAGTGGAGAAATTTAAAAGAAAACTCTAATTGCAGAAAATCGAAAAAAAAAAAAAATAAAACAACAAGATTACAAAACCCTCAATTTCAGATGTCAATCAAATTCTTATCTTGCATGCATGGCGTGGGAATCTACCCAAGCTTTGCTGCAGGTGCCCAGGTGAGTAGGGGAGTAGGTGAGCATGGGAGTAGGGGTAGGCGTGGGAATCCGAACTATAGCAGTTTGTGCCCTTCCAAGCGAGATGCAGTTGTTGTCGGCCATCCTACTTTTCAGCCCATCTTTTTGTCCTTTGAAGCAGAAAAGTGCAATCAAACTGCTGACTATGCAGAGTAGGGACAAAAATGCCCCAATTATTATTTTTGCATTTTCGAAATAAAAGTGACAGCTGGTGCAATTTTGATTAGTTAGTGATATTCTTGGCATTTGCCCCAAATAAAAAGGAGTGGTTTGCCTTCACTAGTCCAAGTCTTCATCAAGGGCCCATTTTTTCCTTTAAATAATTTATTTTAGGTGGAATATGTCATTATAGTTTTCGATATATATACAAGTGGAACAATCAAGGCAACTTAATGGATATTTCCAAATTTCCCTCGTCAGGTAGTAAGAATGGGAGGGAGATATTGAGATAAATTCCCAAGAACTCGGGCTTTTGTATCGGGGAAGAATTCGAATCCCGAAATTGCACTGATCTCACCGCTACTGGAGATTTGAACAGGATAACTAAGAAGATGTCCCGGAAGATCTTCATCAAATGTCTCACTTGAGTAAAGTCTCCAGTATTTATCAGCAATTGCATTGACATTCCGAACACATTCAAGGCTACCGGGATCAAGAAACGTGTCGTCTTCCCGCAGAAGATGTTCACACCATAAGGCCATCCTCAACCCAAAAATCTCTCCTCTCTCTCCACCCAGATAATGAGGTTGGAATCCTCCCATGGCTATCTCACTGTCTCGTCCCCCGTCCATCGATCGCTGGTTGATGTTGGCCGATCCGATGATAATGTATTCATCATCAACTGTTGAATCAAAATCAAGAAATCAAGAAAAATAGTGACAGAAATAAACGGGGGCCGATACATAATTAAAAAGCTACACAAAAAACCGAATCAGCACATGTGAATTGAAATAAGTTGTTGATCATAAGATTACCTATCATCATCTTTGAATGGACATATATCATGAACCTCCTCGACTGCTGAGCCCGACTGTAGTCAGTGTCGGGCTCGGGTTGCTCTGGGGGAACGTACTCCCCCGGAGTCTTAACTTCCCTATTGCCAAGGCAGAAGAAAGTTAAGTACTCTCTAGCATCCACATCATGGATTCCTTTAGCTGATAATGCCTTGTATATGTCTGTATACATCATCTCCATCGTCCGTTTCTGCCAGTCGAGTATGGCCTGAACGGAGGCGCTCTCCGGTATCCCTTCCGGCCACATAGGGATGACAATGTAGACAGTGAATCTCTCTCCTGCTTCAATCTTGCTTACTATCTTGAGAGAGAGTTCCTTAGGTATGAGATGCAATGCGTTTATATCCTCAATTGTGACCCCTGCTGTTTTCTTCCAATCAAACGAGCTACCAAGGAAGTACTGATTCTCAATGTAGATGAATCGTTTCGCTCTACGAATGGCTAAAATGTAAGCATCTTGAATACTCTTCTCTATCACATTATCCTTCCCGTAGAGCAACCCCAGCTCTACTCGTTGCTCGGGTGTTTCTGGGAATCCGAGAGCACTTCCACCATCGATGGATCTAAACAGCTGCACATTCCAAGTTTCTTTATCTTCAGGGGCAGTTATCTCCGAGGGGCGAACTATGAACCTATCCAGCTCATCGAGTGTGTATAAGGAGTGATTCCCGACTTGCTTCTTCCACCTCTGCTCGAAATTGTAGAGCACATCCCAAGCAACGGGGCCTTCAAGGCGACAATGGATGTCGTGCCACGGCTCTCTTGGACCGCCTTTCTTGATCGAGGATCCGGGGAAGTTTGGCTGGTGGAAGTCATCTTTGTGGACTGTGTCCAACGTCCTAAAGAGGGAGTGGTATCTCGTGTCGTATCGTCCATCACAAAGATCGATTCCGCCCACAAAACTCACGATCCTCCTCTTTTGATCCCCTGCACTGTCTACCACAACTGATTTCTGATGGTGGGTGAACATTGTTGAGATTTCATATCCCTGAACAATGCTTCTCCCACCGTCGGCGTTTCGAGGGCAAAGAACACACTGCACGTTCGTGCCCTCGAAAAACTTTTTGGTGTTTTGATCATGAGTGGCCATCAGGCCATCCTTCGTCAACTCAGGAACAGAAGTTCTGTCATCCCACACCAGTAACAGAACTTTGACGCCTTGATCAGCCTTAACCTTGAGCAGCTGGCCGAGGTTCATCTGTCCACCGGGTCGAAGCCTTTTTAGGTCCCGGATCAACGTGATGTCCGTGTACACTGACCAACCCGTGATGTATATCAAGTGTTGAGCGCCCTCAATGGCATCAAATATGTCCTCCCAGCATCTTTGTGGCTGGTAGTACTCGGCTGACCGCAGAAACTGCGTGATACTATCTTCGAGCACGTGAGCGTCCGGGTAGAGGGAAACCTTGCAGCCCTTCCGCTGCCCGAAAAATGTGTAGGGCACACCTTCGAAACTCGGGTTTCTGATCCCATTCGACCAGTTAATGTCTTGAGAAACAGGGAAGTATTGCAGTCTTACATGGATTCTTGAATCTTTATGGATGGGAATCTTGTCCTCGTCCACGATCTCGATCCACCGCTCCACCATCTGCCCGCTCATCACTTGATCCACACTCAAATAAGCCCTGCCGATCAGTGTAGCCCCAACTGGATTATTTTCTTTGACAGAGAAGACGATGTTGGTGACCATGTGGGCGCAGTAGATGCGGAAACTGTCGGACCAGCGAGGATTAGAAAGCTGGTCGAGCTTTCTAGTCCTCGCAACTCTCGCCCTCTCCAAATCCATGGTAGCATAAAGCTTTGAACCAACAACCTGCATATCGTCAAATATGGTATTCAATCTTCAACATTAATTGTGTATGCATGTCTTTACATACCTCGGGCCGGCAAAGTACATATCTCTTGATTTGACCCAAAAACTTCTTTGTTTTTGTATGCGGATTGCCACTCTTTAAACAACATCAAACAAAGTTAGATTCTCTCATCTATTTCTTAGTATCTGTATCCGTCTAGGAAAAAAAACTATACCTTTCCACATAAATAATCAAGGCTGAATCGGCCCTGGAGTTTTTCAGCCTCGACTATGGTTGCGTAGATCGTCCCATGAAGCAAAGTTGGAGCCATGCTTTACCTACTACAGTCCGAAACGAGCACAAATGCTTGGCTAAATGTTAGAACAACAAACTCTAAATTCAAACACGTAGTCGAGACGATACATCCATGCAGCAGATTTTTCGGATTTTTTAGGATTCTGAAATATATATATGTGCCAAGAATTCTTACCAGACAATGATTGATGGAGAGAAACCTTGTATGGGAATCTGTCGGGCCAAGAATTTATGTAGGCATGTAAGAGAATCAAAGCATGGTTTTTCACTTTGATAGATTATAGAATTGAGAGCATAATAGAGATTAATGCCGAAATGTTCTTACCAGACAATATTTCAAGGAGAAACCCTTGACAAAAAATGTTGGGCCAATATATAGCGAGGGAGAAGAATCTAGTGATTGACCTTTTTATGAAGAAAGAGATAGAATCTTTTTGCTTTTGAGTAGAGAATCTTTTAGACAACATATTTAGGAGATACACGCATACACACTAATGTTCACCCCTTTCTTGGAAGTCAAAACTTAGGAAATAATTGGCATGTAGATTAGAATCTTTAATTAGGAAAACTGATTGGAAAAAGGCATATCCTTTTCTTAGTTCAAACAAGAGTGGATTCCTTATGTGTAGATGGATATGTTATGAGCAATCCTTCCTTTCAAGTTAGTCAATCCTTGCTAGTATTTAGTTTTTTAGCACATATTCCTTGAGTTTCTACGTAGATTTCTACTCGGTGGTAAATTTGATACTAGAAGGATGAACAGTTTATAATGGACAAAAACTGAAATTAAACTGAACTTTGGTTTACACGTGAGAAAATGTGATTTACTATTTTTATTTTTTATTTTTTTAATTTTTCAAATTTGAGCACCTGAGCACTCATCTAAAAAAACTAAAATCAGACAAATTATATCAATTTTACAAAATAGATTAAAACTGAACTATCTCACTACATGATTGTTAAAAATTGATCTTGACCAACATAATACTCCCTCCGTTTCTTTATTAATGTCTAGTTGAGAATCGGCACGGAGATTAAGGTAGTGGGTGTATTAATGAGTTTAAATTGTATTAATAAATTGGCACGGTTTTCGATGAATGATTGGTGTGAATTTATCTAAATGTTATTAAGGCATAGTTTAAGCATTTGATTTATTTTTTTATTATTTTTTTTATGTTGTAATAAAAGAAATAATCTAAAGTTTTTAAAAAGTTAAAAATCAAAATTTTCTACGTTCGGAGCGGAGCGGAATCGTGCAAAAGAGAAACTTTTGGAGAGAGAAAGTGTATAAGAAAATTAGATGGATAATAAATAATGAGGGGCCCACCTCATATTGGGTTGATAGTGAGAATTTGCCATTTTAGGAAAGTAGACATTAATAATGAAACAGCCTAAAATGGTAAGGTAGACATCATTAAAGAAACGGAGGGAGTAGGTCAAAGCAAATAAGGGCCAAACTGAAGAAAGAACAAATAGCGATAAAAAAAACTACTATCAACAATTAGGATTAAAAAAAAACTATTATTAGTTAGGATTTCCAGTGATTTAAATTAGAAATCGTCAATATAGAACTTAAAAATTCTTGAATATTGATACGATTACTAAAAAACTTAACTTTTTGTTGTTATATAGTTATTTTTGTTTTATGAATATTTTTTTTGGTTCACATTATTTTATAAAATATATTAGCGATGTTTCACGGAATTATGATTCTGCCCGATATATTGATATGTTTCCTGAAAATCTAAAATATTGTATTGATTGTAACGTTATAATAAATCATATACGAATATTACTGGAAATGAAGCTACAATTTGTTAACATATTGATTATTTATTATTAGAAGACATGTATATGGAGAACTAATAATAATTGGAAGGTTACTGAAGGGTGAAGCTAGAGGTGGCAAAATGGGCGGGCGGGCAGGCCCAGCCCCGGGCCTATCGGGCAAACTTAATTTTGAGGCCCGCCCGAGCCCGCCCGGTACTTTACCGGGTCAAGATTTATGAAGCCCAACCCGACCCCGGGCTTTCGGGCGGGCGGACGGACTTAGCCCACTAATTTATTTAATATTTTTTTATAATTTTATAATTATATATTTGTTGTTTAAAAATAAAATTAATATGTATAATTTAAATTAAATATATTAATGTTGAATAAAGTATAAATTATGAAGTGATTAAATAGACTAAATAGATCATATTATAGATTTAAGTACAAATAAACATCAAAATTCAAAGCCGTATGCAAGTAAACATTACAAAAATTCAAACTAAGACAATAAACAACTTAAAATCGTCAAGTTTCAACATATATTAATTGCATTTTGAATCTTTCTTTGAGAAGTTTTTCTCTCCCATCTTTTTTTCATTTATATTTATATATTAATATTAATATTATCTAATAATTATGCATTTTTTTCGGGCGGACTTTTTAGCCTAAAAACCCCGGGCTTTTTTAGCCCAAAGCCCATAGAGCCTGTGGTTTTTTTGGGCGGGCTTTTTAAGCCCAGCACACCTTCAGACTTCTATTTTTAGAGCCCAACCCAACCCTTTTTTCGGGTACCCCGGGCTGGCCCATCTGGTCGGGCCCATTTTGCCGGCTCTAGGTGAAGCTAATGAGTAAAATTGATTATATATGATTAGACTGGATTTGTGATTGTTTATTTCATCAATAAAAGTTTTGATGTGTAGTAAATCAGCATGAGGAGTGCTTTCAACTGTAACTGTCAATTTTTCTTTTTTCTACATTTTCCCTTAAATTGAATCTACCTGCCATATTTCTATGAAATATTTGTTGCAAAATCGTGTATATGTAATATATATATAGGGAGTGGATCATGTGAGAATCTGCATTTAACGCGAGAACTGCGAACCATGCATAATCCTTAAATAATGTATGCATAATCGTTATATATTTTATGCAAAAAATATATAATTTTATATTATACATATTTTTATGTAGAAGGGCAAAAGTGTTAAATTATAGATTTTTTTGCATAAAATATATAACGATTATGCATAAATTATATAAGAATTATGCATGGTTCACAGTTCTCACGTTATGTGTAGGTTCTCACCAGATCCATACCCTATATATATATATATATATATATATAATTATGATATTATGGAAATTATGTTAGCATTTAATGCTATTTTGACATGGACAAAATTCTGCCCGTTTGATCGCCGTTTCGAGCCTCGATACATATCCGATTTGTGAATTAAGATATATAGTGTCGATCTACCTTTTAAGTAAATAATTGTAGTGTGCTTAATTTCTCGATTCCGATTTTCGGTGAGTGAGAAATAGTGGCTCGAAGTTTTAGGGGACAAAACTAATGCGTTACCTAAACTGGAGAAACTTATCTTATTCGGGTTTTGGATATTTACCACAATAATCTAATGTGTAATAATTTATGTGGTATTTAAGTCTACTACTTTGCAGGAGATAACAAAGTGACATGTGGTGGGCTTGAGTCACAGATGATCATGCGCGCGAGCTTTTTCGCCGACCGCCTCACACGCGGCGGAGCGCGCCGCGCCCGTTCCCGGCTCCGGGTCCAGTCCGTGTCCTTGGAATTGGACTTGGATCTTGACAATTGGTCCTTCGGGTGGTCCGTGGGCTTGTCTATTGGGCCATGGCAGTTGGGACTTGACTTTGGGCTTGGTGGCTACTTGTGGACTGGCCCAGCTCGCGGTCTAATGCTCCTGCCACACCTAAGTCTATCTTTTGGAAGTCTCTGGAATGAGACTGTAGAGATCTCCAACTTTCCACTTTCTCCACTTTCCTTCCCCACTACCCGCTATAATTGGCAGTCTTTATTTCTAGCATTATTCACCTGGGCGGAACGACCTATAAATAGGCTAGTTTGCATGACATTTCAATACACCAAAAACATCAAGCATTCTCTACTCTCTACATCTTAGCTCTAGTTGTCCAGCAGTTGTTGTCCTCGCCTTTGTCTAGTTCGCCGGAGCTCATAGTTCTGCGGTGCTGCATACTTCGAGACGTTCATCGTTTTATCTTTGGGGACGATACGCCGAAAACTAAGAGCACTATCGGGGAGTATTTCATCTTGCGGAAAGCGGCATTTCCTCGACTCGACGAAGTTTCTATTTCTATTTTTTTTTGTTTTTCCGACTTATCGGTTTGGTTGTAATAGCAGCTTTTGTATTCAACAATCGCAAGACGAAATAAGTATTTTACCTAAGCTGCTTGGAGTTAACCGAAAACGGACTGAACCATGTCTTCCTCATCTGCTGCCATCTCCGATGATGCCGCCTCCGCTGCTTCTGCCGCTACAAACAACAATGCTGCGGTTGCTACCACCGCCACCTCTGCCGCTGTCTCCGCCACCACCGCTGATGTTTCGAACGTCATTGCCTCCTCTGGCAATGTTGTCCCGTTGATGTCTGTTCCGACTCCAACTTCGACTTTCCAAAGAATCGCACTTAACCGTGCCAATGCCACTAACTCGGCATATAATTTCACTACTATGTCTTCTACCTTGCATAATAATGTCCCTTTTGGGAATGTGAGCCACATTGGTATGGTGGGGGGCTCGACCCCGATGATAATGGCACCGCTACACTCGTCTAGAGTGTTCCTAGCAGCCGAGAAGCCACCAAAGTTTGGAGGTACTGACTTCAAAAGGGGGCAACAAAAGATGTTCTACTCGTCAACATTAGGGTTCACAATCATTTTGAGGGAGAACGTATCTGCACCTCCAAGTGAATCCGAGTCGAATGCTGAAGTCTGTATTGCTTATGAAAATTGGCTTGCCTCTGATTATTATTGTAAAAATTTCTTTTTAAGTGGACTAGAGGATAGCTTGTATAGCGTGTATTCGAATGTAACGACCTCCAAGGAAATTTGGGAGGCACTTGAAAAGAAATATTTTACTGATGATGCAAGTACCAAGAAGTTTGTAGTGGCCAAGTTTTTGGACTACAAAATGGTACACTCTCGGCCGGTCATGGAGCAACTGCAAGAGTTTCAATTCATTGTCCATGACGTCTACGCCGAAAGAATGTTGTTGCCAGATGCTTTCACTATAACAACCGTAATAGAGAAACTTCCTCCGAGCTGGAAGGACTTCAAGAGCTACTTGAAGCACAAGCGAAAGGAAATGACGCTTAAAGACCTTGTTGTTAAGCTCCGCATCGAGACCGATATGAGGACTCGAGATGGGAAGGGGAAAGCACCTATGTAACTGAGACTCAACCTCACAGAGAAAGGCAGAAACTCCAACACTGTCAAGAGAGGGTGTCCGACTAGCAATCCCAAAGGAAAGGGCAAGGTGCAAGCCCGAAAGTTTGAAGGGGATTGCTACAACCGTGGCAAATCCGGCCACATGTCCACGGACTGCCGTAAGCCGAAGAAGAAAAGGGTTCGACAAGCCAACATGTTTGAGGTAGACCTTACAGAAGCCGACCTTGCGGCCATCGTCACTGAAGAGGCAAATGTTGTGGAGAATGAAGGAAGATGGTATATTGATACCGTTGTCATGACACAAGTGTGTGGTGACCGAAGCCGCTTCACTCAGTACAAGAGTTGCCAAGGGAGGAAGCTTAATATGGAAAATCAAGCCTCATCTGAGATAGTTGGCTATGGTGTTGTGGTGCTAAGGTTGAGCTCTAGGAATAACCTTACTCTTGGAGAGGTGCTACATGTCCCTGATATCCGGAAAAATTTGGTGTCCGGCTCTGTACTAGTTAAGAGAGGTTTTAGACTAGTATTTGAGTCAGACAAATTTATTCTTTCAAAATTTGGTATGTTTTTAGGAAAAGGTTACCTTTCTGAGGGCCTTTTCAAGTTAAGTGTAATGGCTTTGAGCCAAGAACCCTGTGAGGGCAAGGATAATAAGAATGAAGCTACTTCCTCCTACTTGACTAAGTGTTCTAATTTATGGCATTGTAGATTAGGATATGTTAATCTAAATGCGATTAAAATATTAGGTAATCTTGATTTACTTAAAGTAAATGAGTTTAACAAAACCAAGTGTGAAGTTTGCGTTGAAGCAAAGTTGACTAAGTCACCATTTCATTCTGTAGAAAGAAATACCAAGCCTCTAGAGCTAATTCACACTGATGTATGTGACTTAAAGTTTGTACAAACTAGAGGTGAGAAAAAGTATTTTATTAGTTTTATTGATGATTGCACTCAGTATTGTATTATTTATTTGTTAAGGAGTAAAGATGAGGCAATTGAAGCTTTTATGAACTTTAAAGTTGAAGCCGAAAACCAACTTGATTGTAAAATCAAGATGGTACGAAGTGATAGAGGTGGGGAGTATGTAGCCCCATTTGAAAAGTTGTGTAAGACAAGTGGTATTATTCACCAAACCACCGCCCCCTATTTACCTCAATCAAATGGTGTTGCTGAAAGGAAGAACCAAACTTTAAAGGAGATGATGAACGCATTGTTAATAAGTTCTGGATTGCCTTAGAACATGTGGGGGGAATCCGTTTTGACGACTAACTACTTATTGAACAAAATATCTCTAAAAGGTAGGGATGTTACTCCTTACGAGTTGTGGAAAGGAAGGAAACCTTCTTATAAATACCTCAAAGTGTGGGGGTGTTTGGATAAGGTAGAATTGTCTTTGCCTAAGAAAGTTGCAATCGGACCTAAGACCGTCGATTGTATCTTTATAGGATATGCACTGAATAGTAGTGCATATCGGTTTGTCATTCATAAGTCGGTCGTGCCCGATATGAAAGTTGGAACTACTATTGAGTCAAAGAATGCTATATTTTTTGAACATATCTATCCATGTAAAACGGATGATAAAGTTGAGTCGAGCTCTAGTGGTGAAACAAGAGAAGTTGCTAGTAGTTCTTGAAATGTGGGTAGAACCTGCTACGTTTAAGCGGCATGCTGCCAATCCTGAAACTTTAGAACCAAGACGAAGCACTTGAGCAAGAGTTTCTAAGGACTTCGGTCCTGATTATGTACTTTTTCTTTTGGATGAAGAACCGCGGTCTATAAAAGAAGCTCTTTCTAGACCATATAGCCCACTTTGGCAATAAGCTGTCCAAAGTGAGATTGACTCAATTATGCAAAATCACAGTTGGGTCTTAGTTGACATATCTGAAGGTTGTAATCCATTAGGATGCAAGTGGATCCTAAAAAGAAAGTATAAGACATATGGGTCAATTTATAAATATAAAGCTCGTTTAGTGGTTAAAGGTTTTAAGCAAATTGAAGGATAAAATTCAGTCGATACTTATTCGCCTGTAACGAGAATTACTTCAATCCATGTGCTTCTCACGATTGCTGCTCTGTACAATCTAGAGATTCACCAAATGGATGTGAAACCCACATTTCTAAATTGAGATTTAGAAGAGGAAATTTATATAGAACAACCTGAAGGGTTTGTAGTACCTGGCCAAGAGCGAAAGGTATGCAAGTTGGTGAAATCCTTATATGGGTTGAAACAAGCACCATTACAATGACACTTGAAATTCGACGAGGCTATGTTGTCGAATGGGTTTAAGATAAATGAATGTGACAAATGTGTTTACATAAAGAATACGAAGAATGGGTTTGTAACTGTTTGTTTTTATGTAGATAACATGCTAACTATGGGACAAAACATTCAAGTCATAAATGACACCAAACGTATGCTTAAGAGAACTTTCGATATGAAAGATATGGGAGTTGCTGACGTTATTTTTGGAGAGAAGATTCAAAGAACTCCCAAAGGGATTGTTTTGTCTCAATCTCATTATATTGAGAAAGTACTTAAGAGGTTTAATGTCTTTGATAGTGCGCCAGGAAAGACTCCTATAGAAGTTAATGTTCACTTGAGAATATGGGTGATCCTATTGCTCAAGAGATTATGCTAGAGTCATTGGTTGTCTTATGTACATCACGAATTGTACAAGACCCGATCTAGCTTGTCCGATAAATAAACTAAGTAGCTATACTAGTAATCCGAGTAGAGAGCATTGGAAATCTCTTGTCAGTGTTCTAAGGTACTTAAAATACACTCTTAACTTTAGGTTGCACTACTCAAGACATCCCCCAGTACTTGAAGGGTACTGTGATGTGAATTAGATATCCAACACTAACGACTCGTTGTCTACTAGTGGTTATGTGTTCACTATAGGGGGAGGAGTTGTGTCGTGGAGATCCACGAAATAGACGTGTATAGCCCGATCCACCATGGAATCCGAATTTATTGCTTTGAATAAGGCCGGTGAGGAGGCCGAGTGGCTCTGTGATTTTCTTGATTTTCTTGAACATATCTGAAGGTTGTAATCCATTAGGATGCAAGTGGATCCTAAAAAGAAAGTATAAGACATATGGGTCAATTTATAAATATAAAGCTCGTTTAGTGGTTAAAGGTTTTAAGCAAATTGAAGGATAAAATTCCTTCGATACTTATTCGCCTGTAACGAGAATTACTTCAATCCATGTGCTTCTTGCAATTGCTGCTCTGTACAATCTAGAGATTCACCAAATGGATGTGAAACCCACATTTCTAAATTGAGATTTAGAAGAGGAAATTTATATAGAACAACCTGAAGGGTTTGTAGTACCTGGCCAAGAGCGAAAGGTATGCAAGTTGGTGAAATCCCTATATGGGTTGAAACAAGCACCATTACAATGGCACTTGAAATTCGACGAGGCTATGTTGTCGAATGGTTTTAAGATAAATGAATGTGACAAATGTGTTTACATAAAGAATACGAAGAATGGGTTTGTAACTGTTTATTTTTATGTAGATAACATGCTAATTATGGGACAAAACATTCAAGTAATAAATGACACCAAGCGTATGCTTAAGAGAACTTTCGATATGAAAGATATGGGAGTTGCTGACGTTATTCTTGGAGTGAAGATTCAAAGAACTCCCAAAGGGATTGTTTTGTCTCAATCTCATTATATTGAGAAAGTACTTAAGAGGTTTAATGTCTTTGATAGTGCGCCAGGAAAGACTCCTATAGAAGTTAGTGTTCACTTGAGAATAGGGGTGATCCTATTGCTCAAGAGATTATGCTAGAGTCATTGGTTGTCTTATGTACATGACGAATTGTACAAGGCCCGATCTAGCTTGTCCGATAAATAAACTGAGTAGCTATACTAGTAATCCGAGTAGAGAGCATTGGAAATCTCTTGTCAGTGTTCTAAGGTACTTAAAATACACTCTTAAGTTTAGGTTGCACTACTCTAGACATCCCCCAGTACTTGAAGGGTACTGTGATGCGAATTAGATATCCAACACTAACGACTCGTTGTCTACTAGTGGTTATGTGTTCACTATAGGGGGAGGAGTTGTGTCGTGGAGATCCACAAAATAGACGTTTATAGCCCGATCCACCATGGAATTCGAATTTATTGCTTTGAATAAGGCCGGTGAGGAGGCCGAGTGGCTCTGTGATTTTCTTGAAGATATTCCATGTTGGATGAAACCAGTGCTATCTGTGATGATTCACTGTGATAGCCAAGCGACTATTGGTAGGGCCAAGAGCGGGTTGTACAATGGTAAGTCGAGATATATTCATCGTCGACATAATACTGTAAGACATTTGATCATGAGTGGGGTTATCTCTATAGACTATGTCAATTCTATAGATAACCTAGCGGATCCGCTTACTAAGAGTTTGAATCGAGATCAAATTTATAAGCTCATAGAGGGAATGGGAGTTGAATCCACAATTTAAAGACGATTATAGTGGATACCCAACCTTGTAGATTGGAGATCCCATGAACTTGGTTCAATGGGAAAATTAAGCTATATGAGTCTGTTGATGCCACACTCAAATAGTCTATTTCCTAAAAGAGCTCGAGAGTGTTGGTAACCTGTCAAGTGGTGAGGTTAAGTCTTTGACTTTTAATGATTCTTGGATGCCTTGAGAAGGTGGAGTACGACAGGATACTCGAGTAAGAATAGTGTTATTGTCTAAGTATACACAATGGAGGAATAGTTCAAGGCCATGTGTCCACTAGTCCGCCGGTATGCTCGATAGCACTGACTAAAGAAGGTTCAAGGTCACAAGCCACCTACCCTGATGCTTTATTGTCTCTTGAGGATAGATATGTGTGTCTGCATGCATGTATTTGGCTATTTCCACTCATGTGAGGGATTGTTGGAAAATCGTGTATATGTATATGTAATATTTATATTATGGAAATTATGTTAGCATTTAATGCTATTTTGATATAGGCAAAATTTAGCCCGTTTGATCGCCGTTTTGAGCCTCGATTTATATCCGATTTATGAATTAAGGTATATAGCATCGATCTACGTTTCGAGTAGATAATTGTAGTGTGCTTAATTTCTCGATTCCGATTTTCGGTGAGTGAGAAATAGTGGCTCGAAGTTTTGGGGGACAAGACTAATACGTTACCTAAAGTGAAGAAACTTACCTTATTCGGGTTTTGGATATTTATTACATTAATACATTGATTAATGTGTAATAATTTTTGTGGTATTTAAGTCTACTACTTTGTAGGAGATAACAAAGTGACAAGTGGTGGGCTTGAGTCACACATGATCACGCGCGTGAGCTTTTTCTTCGACCGCCTCACAGAGGCGTGGCGCCTGTGACTGTGCATGTGCCCGTGCACAACCCTGGCTCCAGCTCCAGCTCAGATTCTGGTTCCGATCCATGTCCTTGGACTTGGATCTTGATAATTAGTCCTTTGAATGGTCCGTGGGCTTGTCCGTTGGGCCTTGATATTTGGGCTTTGACATTGGGCTTGGTAGGCTACTTGTGGACTGGCCCAGCACGTATTTGTAGACTGGCCCAGCTCGCGGTCTAATGCTCCTGCCACATATAAGTCTATCTTTTGGAAGTATCTGGAATGAGACTGTAGAGATCTCCAACTTTCCACTTTCTCCACTTTTCTTCCCCACTACCCGCCATAATTGGCAGTGTTTACTTCTAGCATTATTTACTTGGGTGGAACAGCCTATAAATAGGCTAGTTTGCAAGACATTTCAATACACCAAAACATCAAGCATTCTCTAATCTCTACATCTTAGCTCTAGTTATCCAGCAGCTCCTGTCCTCGCCTTTGTCCAGTTCACCGGATCTCGTAGTTATGCGGTGCTACATACTTCGAGACGTTCGTCGTTTTATCTTTGGGGATGATACGTCGGAAACGAGAGCACTATCGGGGCGTATTTCGTCTTGCGGAATGAGGCCTTTCCTCGATTCAACGAAGTTTCTACTTCTGTTTTGTTTTTGTTTTTCCGACATACCGGTTTGGTTGTAATAGCAGCTTTTGTATTCAACAATATTTTCAATTAAAAATGATGGAAACAAAAAGTTCAAGATCTGCTTCGAAACCTGTTGGGTTATGAGTCAGTAGATGGTACTCAGCTGTCTAGTGCTTAAAAGAATATTGGGGGAAATCATAGTAGTACTATGGAATTGAAGATCCCAAAACACAGCTGATATCAGTCGTGCTGTGTGTCTATAGGATTAGATGATGTATAGGTTAGACTTGTTTATTTTGATTATCTTTTGTCTAAGTCCTGTACGGGGTAAACTGTTGGACTGATCTTCTGACGAAGTTACTTTCCAGAACCCCACGTCATCTTTGTAAGAGCTTGCGTACTTCAGCCAGCAGCTGATCTTCACCTCAGTAGGAGAAGAACATATGCAAAGCTCAGTACCTTCGCAGTCGCCAGCTGACCTACTCAGTAGATGTATTCCTTGTCAGCCGACTCAGTCGAAGAAGAGAGAGACTTATCTAGTCTATTGTGTCCGACAAAAAACAACCCAGTCGCACAAGTCTTTTCGAAGTTCAGCAGAAGATCTTACGAGGTTGTTTGAATAGTCAACTTTGACTCTGACACATTCTCACCAACCACAAACCTCGACCAATGAGAAGTCGACAGTACCATATCTGCTCTATACACTAAAGCTGCTCTCATGTACAATAATTAACTACCCTGCTGCAACAAATTCGAATTTATGGCCGTTTTCTTTGGAAGCTTGTGACACGTGGCATCGTCGTCTCCAACGGACATATGCCATAGCTCACAACTATAAATAGAGAAGAAATTCGAAGCTCCATGAAACGGAATAAAAAAAGGGAAAAACGCTCAAGCTTTGAACACTCTAGCATACTCAAAGATTATCCAGAGAAGAACTTGCTTTCTTAGAATATTCTTAGTTCTTCACTCTAGAGTACTTAGATCCCTCTCTTCTCTAGACTAAGCTCATTGCCATATTTATAGCTTAGATTCGAAGGAGTTCACTTTCTGTGAATTGTTCTTATTGTAAGAACTCCTTCTTAGTTGGAGATTATTCCATCCCTTTCGAACTTCGGTTTGAATTGTAAAGTCGCTAAGGACTATAACTTAGAAGGATCTGTCTAGTGCACAGATACCTGCTGAGGCTTGCTCAGTTTAATCAACAAGTTATCCTGCCATTGTCAGGACCGTGGACGTAGGATCTTGCGTATCCGAACCACGTTAAATCGCTTGTGTTCTTTACTGTTTTATTACATATCATAACTGTTCAAAATCATATGTTTGCATAAAACGTGTTTCTAAAGCGCACAGCCAAAAGAACTTGATTTGTGAAAAGCGTTTTTCAAAACTGAGACGAATCTCCGGGCCCCACACTTATCCGCACAACGTCTCCAATTGAGTTTCAACGACTGACAAAAGTCAGTAGAAGAACTCAGTAGCTGACCCACTGTGACCCAGTGATCGAAGGTTACTATTTGGCACTGTTCATCAGTTGCACTAAACAGCTCAGCTGTCCTTCGGTTTGAGAAGAAGAAACTGTGATCAGGTGTATTCACCCCCCCCTCTACACCTGACTATCGTCTCCGGACCAACAATTGGTATCAGAGCCTCGGTGTTCTTCTGATTGCCGGCTCTATACTACTGGTCCTCTCGAACAGATCCTTGAAAACGTTTTCTCTGCACAAGCATCTCTTCTTTCATCCTTATACCCGTTCGCATAATGTCTGACATGTCAGGTATCAGGATGGTGCCGATGTTCTTAATAGAGAACTTCACGGTATGGCGCGTGAGAATGGAGGAACACCTCACATCGCTGCACGACAGTATGACGGATGTCCTGGAGATTGGACCTATCATTCCCATGATTGACAGCGTTCAGTTCGCTACTGCGGGAGGTGTAGGAGCACAAATCGGTGCTAAGGTTCCCAAAGACAAATCAGCCTTCACGCCTGAAGAGAAAAAGTTGCACAACCTTGACCGAGTTGCGCGAAACGCTATACTGACAACGCTCAGTGACTCTCATCTTGGGAGGGTTCAGGACTGCAACACGGCAAAAGAGCTTTGGGATGATTTGGCTGTACTGAGCCAAGGAACCCCGCAGATCAAAGAAAACAAGCTCGAATTAGAGCTTCAGAAGTTTGAAGCCTTTGCAATGGAGCCCAGTGAGACCATTACCGAGCTCAGTGTCAGATTTACAAACCAAGTCAATGTTATCAACGGGCTGGGGAAGGTGTTCACCAACAAAGAGATGAACACAAAGATCTTGAGAGCGCTCCCTCGACAGAAGTAGCTTCCATTTGCTACTTACTTACGTCGCTCTGATCTAAATGCTCTAACTCCTGATGTTATATTTTCAGAACTCAAAACGGAGGAATTTGAGCATAGTCTACCCAAAAGGTGTTCCAGTGCTCCAACTGACACACAGATCGATCATGCTTCTAAAGCAACTGTCAGCAAAACTGATTCCAAACCGATTTCCTCAAGCACGGCAGTGGCCACTATCGAAACAAAATCTTGTGAGACTTCGTGGCTGACCGACTACTTTGTGATAGCTCTCAAATATCAGAGAGAAAAGGAGAGAGTCAGAAAACTGAGGAAATAGAACAGAGTTTCTCCCTCAGGTAAGAAAGATTATCAGAAAAGGGAAGAATCTAATCCTTCTACTGAATGCAGGAACACAGAGCCTGCTGCGAGTCCATCTAAAGCTTCAGCTGGAAAAAGCAGAAGAACATCCACCTGTTATAACTGTAAGAAGGAGGGACACTATCAGTACGACTGTCCCGAACTCTCAGCTGCTCAACGAGCAGAACGGCAGGCCAGAAGTGATAAATTTGCCCAAAGAAGGCAGGCTTACATCGCCGGAGAGATATCCGACAAATCACTTGAGGAGGATACATTTATGTATTCCTCTGAGGACGAAGCTGCATTTGTAGCAGTTGAGATCGAAGAAACGATTCCTGAAGGAACAGCTGAATACTGTCTGATGGCCGGAGAAGAGACTGAGGTAAACTCCAAACTTAATATAACCTCTTCTTCACACAGCACACATGACACGTGCTCGGTCACAGATGATCCTCTGGATGTGGTACAATCATACGACGATCTGCTAGAGGAACAGATTCAGCTGAGCAAAGAGTTCAGCAGAACGATCCAGGAACTGGAGATGGTAAAGGCTGAAAATCAGAGACTTTCTTCTGATTGTCAGGTCTCTACTGAGTTAGAGAATCTAGTTGCGGACTCAAGGAAGAGATCGAATCTCTTATGACTAAGTCTCATCTTCAAGAGACTCAAATCTCAGTTCTGACTAAGGACAATTCTGAGAAAGAGACTGAAATAGCCCAGCTCAGTCAGAAGCTCTCAGACGTACAGAAAGATTATGACACACTCAGGAGGAGTGACGAGGTCTGGCGAGGACTGATGACTGAACAGTACCTTGGAGCTAAGGAGAAGCTAGAAAGTATGCTCAGAGCACAACGGCCAACTGTCATGAAAGAAGGACTTGCCTATACCCACAAAGCTTCTACCTAGAAAAGCTCAGAAGTGCTGGCTGATAGGTTTATCAGAGGAAAGGTGCGCTGCTGACACCACACCTCAGGCGAAGAACAAACAGAAAATGATTGCACCTCAGCCGAACAACAACAAGCAGCTGACCAAAGGTTCCAGCCCCAGGACACCGCGATCAAATTCAGGGGGAACCAAGAAGGTCAGATGGGCAGAACAGTACCATGAGCCACTGTACGAGCACCCGGCTCAGTACGGCTCGTACTATTATGAGCCCAAGGTCAGGATAAGCGCAAAGACTAAGAAGAAGAAAGCTCCTGAACCCAAAATCATCAGCAGAAAGTCAGTATCTCCGAGTCCTGTGGAGAAGAAAACTGTCAAGGTTCAGAAGAAGAAGTCTCAGACTTCTAAGGTTCCGAGGCAGATTTGGGTTCCGAAATCACCCACTAACATGTAAAGACCCAACTGAACCAAAGGGTACCTAAAAATGCTTCTGTTTTGCAGGTGCATAAGGACCCATGGATAGTGGACAACGGCTGCTCAAGACACATGAAGTACCAGAAGAGCCTGCTGACCAACTATATACAAGAAGATGGTCCCAGAATTGAGTTTGGTGACAACTCTAAAGGCTACACAAGGGGATATGGAACGCTGAATATTGAGACTGCTTCAGTTCCAAGAGTAACATACGTTGAAGGACTTCAACATAATCTCCTTTCTGTCAGTCAATTCTGTGATAATCTTAACAGAGTAATCTTTGACGCTGGTTTCTGTGATATTGTTGATAAATCTACAGGGAAAACTGTGTTATCAGGTTCGCGGAAGAAAAACATATACGTTGCTAACTGGAATACCGCAGAACATGAGGCTTGCTTGCACAGATGAAATCTAGTGACAAGTCAGGATGGCTATGGCATAAGAGACTCAGCTACCTGAACTTCAAGACTATGAACAAGCTCGCCAAGAACTCTAAAGTCAGAGGACTGCCCAACGAATCGTTTATCAAAGATAGAAATTGTGAAGCATGCTTGAAGGGAAAGCAGACAAAGAGTAGCAATCCACCTATTCCTTCACCTTCCACTGATGGAATCCTTCAGCTGCTGCAAATAGATTTATTCGGGTCAGTTTCTCCAGTGACGATATGAGGCAAGAAGTATGCCCTTGTCGTTATAGATGACTACTCGAGATATACATGGGTAGTCTTCATCGCCAACAAATCTGATGTCATGACTGAGCTGCCTAAACTACTGAAAAAGCTCAGTGTGGAAAAGGACATCAAGATACAAAGATTTCGCTCAGACAGAGGAACAAAATTTCTCAACTCAGTAGTTAAAGAGTACTGCGAGAAAGAGGGAATTCAGCACGAAACATCAGCTGTTCGTACTCCTCAACAGAACGGACTTGCTGAACGCAAAAACAGAACACTCAAAGAAGCAGCAAGGACGCTCCTAGCAGACTCTGGGCTACCCTCTAAGTTCTGGGTAGATGCTACTGACACAGCCTGCTACACTCAAAATCACTCACTGCTTACACAACAACACATGAAGACACCATACGAATTGTGGAAAGGGAGAATTCCTTCTATTTCTCATTTTCATATTTTTGGTTGTCCGTGCTTTATCCACAATAACGGGAAAGATCGGTTGAAGGTCTTTGATAGCAAATCTGATCAAGGGGTATTCTTAGGATATCCACAATAGCTACAGAGACAAATACTGATGATGTCAGCAGCAAGCTACAGGATCTCGGACTGACTGATAAAACTGAAAAGATTCAGCATTGTTGGGATGATGAGTCAGATGATGAAGAAACTCAGACTCAACCAACGAAGCGATGTAGGCGGCTCGGTTGATTCTACCGAACGAGAATCAACAACGGGTAACAAAGGTCGATGAGGAAGCCCCGGTGGTAATCGAGACCTCTACCGAGAATATAAACTCGGGGGGGAACGATTAATGTTCCTGAGCTAAGTGCCCCTGAACCTGGAAACTCAGTAGATCCTAACCTTCTTACTGAACTGCTGCAATCTCAGAACAGTACTACTGAAATGCCTAACACTCCTACTGATTCTGCAGAAGTAGTATCAGAAGAAGAAGCCAGACTCAGACGTTCATGGCTTGACGCTCATTCTTCAGATCTCATAATAGGAGATCCATCAGCAACGATAAGAACAAGATCGAGATTAAATCAAGGAGAAAGCTCACTTTATTCTTGTTCCTTGTCTACAGAAGAACCTCAGTCGATAGAGGATGCACTTAACGATGCTAACTGGATCATCGCCATGCAAGAAGAGCTGAACCAGTTCATCAGAAACGAAGTTTGGGAGCTTGTTGACAGACCTAGACATCAGCATGTGATCGGTACTAAGTGGGTCTTCAAAAACAAGCGTGATGAAAACAACGTCATCGTCAGAAACAAAGCTCGACTAGTTGCCAAGGGATACAGTCAAGCAGAAGGAATCGACTTTGATGAAACTTTCACTCCAGTCGCAAGATTGGAAGCCATTCGTCTTTTCTTAGCCTACGCAACGCATCAAGGATTCAAAGTATATCAGATGGATGTAAAGTCAGCTTTTCTGAACGGCGTACTGAAGGAAGAAGTCTACGTGGAACAAGCGCCCGGCTTTCAGCAGGGACATCAGGTGTACAGACTTCGGAAAGCTCTGTATGGGTTAAAACAAGCACCCAGGGCTTGGTACGATACCCTATCAGACTTTCTACTTCCGAAAGGTTTTCAGAAGGGGACAGTAGATCGCACCCTGTTCAGCATAAAGTCAGGAGATGACATCCTACTGGTGCAAATCTACGTGGACGACATCATTTTCGGCTGCAGAAACGAGACCATATGCCAGCAGTTTGAGAAGATGATGAAGGAGAAGTTCGAGATGTCCATGATGGGAGAGATGAATTATTTCCTTGGATTTCAAGTGAAGCAATCACCTGAAGGAATCTTCATCAATCAAGCTAAATACACTCGAGATCTTCTCAAAAGATTCGGCTGCGATTCGAGCAAGCCAGTCAAGATCCCCATGAACACAAATTTTAAAATCGATCTAGACAAAGAGGGAGCTTCTGTTAACTCTACTGATTATAGAACTATTATTGGTTGTTTATTATATTTAACAGCTAGCCGACCTGACATAACTTATGCTGTAGATGTATGTGCAAGATTTCAAGCGGATCCCAAGCAAAGTCATCTAGACTCAGCAAAGAAGATTCTGCGATATCTAAGAGGAACACCTGACGCTGGGTTATGGTATCCTGCTGATGATAATCTTATACTGATAGGTTATTCTGATGCTGATTATGCAGGATGCAGGATAGATCGAAAGTCGACTTCCGGAACGTGTTAGTTCATAGGCAGCAAGCTGATATCATGGTTTTAAAAAAAAAAACATCACTCAGTAGCAACGTCCACTACTGAAGTTGAGTATATGGCTGCTGGAAGTTGCTGTGCCCAGATCCTTTGGCTTCGACAACAACTGAGAGATTATGGTATCATTCAGAATGAAGTGCCCATCTAATGTGACTCCACAAGTGCTATTGCAATAACTCAGAATCCAGTTCTACATACGAGATGTAAGCACGTGGATATCCGACACCACTTCATCAGAGACCATGTCGAGAAGAAGGATATCAGAATGGAGAAAGTCCATACTAACAAGCAAAGGGCAGACAAACTGACCAAACCACTAGCTGAGAACAGATTCAGAGAACTATCAGTTGAGCTAGGTCTACTGAATCCTACTGAGTCACGTCAGTAGAAGAAAACTACTGATAACTGCAACTGGCAACAATTGGTATCAGACGGGAGGAACCAGTATGACAGGTCAGATGATCAGTATAGTGATTCAGTTGGGAGAATCATACTATACACAGCAAGGGGGAACGTGGTCTTCAGCACGTCAACCATCCTCCTAAGTCTTAACGGTAACCAGCTGATCGTAAAAGTTCAGCTGAAGAGGTTTGCGTAGTATTGAATACTTAACATTTTTGTTGACATGCTTGCATTTATTATATCAGTCGCTCGCATTCAGTTGTTAAGAAGCATTTATTTCCCGCCATCAATTTCTTTAAGGAATGGTCAGTAGATACCGTTCTCATTCAAATTGATTTGGTAATTAATGCTGCCTGCAGCGCATTTAATGCATGTCTTCTCACTTACCCTTATTATGCATCATCCTACATAGGGTCTATAGTAGATGCGGCTTTGTAATCATTTAGTTTATAACATTTATTCTCAGCTGTAGATAACATTGAAAGATTAAATCCTGACCGTTCGGTCTAAACGGTTATTAAGCTTGATCTTATAAAACCTTTCAACTTCTCTAGTCGACTCATTTTTCCGCCACTTCCACTTTAGAGCTCTTCTGCAAATCAGTTTTTCCTCAAAATCTCTAAACTAATCTGATTTCTAGCATCCACAAGCTCTAAACTACTTGGTAATGTATTAAATTCTCCTTAAAACTCTACTGACTCATTCTATTTTCAAGTGCTAACAAGTTATTTTGCAGATTTTAATGGCGAATGTTCATGACCCCTCTGATATGAACGAGATCATACTCTCACGGATTCAGTTCGAACCCACAATGGCGCTTCGTCAAGTGGATCTTCCATACCTTGAGCCTGTCTTCGAGGCGCTTGAATAATCTGGACTTCAATGGCTCGTATCCAAGCAGCCTAGGGCTTATCTGTCGAGGCAAGTTGCGGAAGTATACCTCAACTGGAGGACTCTCGCGTCCGGAGGAGAAGAATCTTCCTTCTCGTATATGCAGGAGGTTATCCCAAACTCGTGGGATGTGAGTCAGCGCGTCTTCAACATCCGAGATGCTTTGGGACTGACGTTTGATCTCCCAGACAGTGGTGTTTCTCCTATTGGCTACAAGGAGAAGGAGATGAACACGTATGTTCAGAAGTTCTGTGGGAGGCAGGACATCAGTTTCAAAACTGCCATACCAAAGAACTTGCTGCTACCTCAGTACAGGGGGCTCGCCTACATTGTGTTACATATTCTGACAAGCTCCGCAGGATCTTATGATCAGCTGTCTAAGCCACGTATTCAGCTGATGATGGCTATAGACGACGGAGTCCAAGTGAACTGGATAGATTATTACGTAGCCGAGCTGAAGGCTCAGGCGCAAAAGTTCACCACCTTACCCACTGGTGAGCGGAAGATGATTAGCGTTGGGAAGCTACTGTATGGGACCAAGATGTCCATACTGATCGAGCAATCAGTAGCGAGGAATTCTTCGTTTGCCGACGCCAAATACTTCGACAGCAAGCTAATAAAATTCAAAACTAAAGTAGCTGCCGAGAAGTCTGTTGGGCGAGGACCGCCTGATCAGAAGAGAGAAAGATCAGCTGTTGTTTTGCCGCCTCGCGCCGACCCTCCGAAAAGGAAAAGGCTGACTAAAACTGGACCTGCTGATGTGCCAGTAGAACAAGCTAAACCAGCCTCTCCTCCTCCTACTATAGAACACATTCTGGACTCCGACTGAAGAGACTTCCTCTGAGTGGACGACCATCCACTCTACTCGCCTCCAAGCTACAAGAGAAGTCCACTCACAGATCCCTGAGATATCTGATCATTCAGATCTGGTGGAAATAGCCATAAGGGCTAGAGTTCAAATGCTGCTGAGGTTCCTGAGTTGGGACATACTCGAAGAGATCATAAGGACTCAGACAACTCTTTCATTACTTGCTGAAGAGCAAGAGTTGCAGTCAGCAATTGGGTTCAGGGAACCAGCTGATTTGGCAACATTCGAAGATTTGAGGGTGGCAATGCTCTATCTGCTGAGCTTGCGCACCTCAGTGCCCGGCGACAGTCATTCGCCACCATCTCCTCCTGATAATGAAAATAATGGAGATAAGGATGAGGAGATGGAACAGGCACCACCCAAGGATGCAGAGTTGGGAGGCTCTGCTGAGGGTCCCACTCCCCGCGAGAAGGGTAAATCACCACCTCCGTCCACATCAGGTGATGCCCCGGGTGCCTCGAAGCGCAGTCGAGAGCAACTACTCGCGATTTCTGAGCAGAGGATCGGAACAAGCTCGTATCAGATACAACCAATCGGTTCCGTCACCTCTAAGTCGGTGAACAAGGCCATAAGACGGTAAGGGAACAAAAATCATCTCTTAGACAAAGATGTTCATACAAAATGGGCTCAGTATACTAAGGCCCAAACGGCTAGTGTATCCCGACTAGCTGAAGGCGTGAAGACAGTCTCAGAAGCTCCTACTCCTCAGCTGAATATTCAGGAGATAATTGAATCTGCCTTAGCAGCTCAGAAGGTAGATTTGGAAACACAGAGTCAGCAACTCCTTCAGACTCAGCAGAAGATTTTCTCTGAGCAGCTGGCTCAGGCTCTTGCTTCAGTCAAGGCCGATATGGAAGAAAGGAATAAATTGGCCACCTCCAGCCTACAAACTGCTATAAAACAACAGGCGGAGGCTCTTAAGGCCATTCAGAAAGAGATGACAGATTCCCACGATCAGGCTCTGCTGAAACTCCGTCAGAAGTCAGCCGCGCAGCTTAAACAATTCAGAGCTGATCAAGGAAAAGATTGGGACATGTACTGCGACCTCGTTAAAGACTTCGAATCCACTGCCACTCTCATTAAAGAATCAGTCTACAATGTCGAACGAGAAATCAAAGCCATCCGATCTCACCTCTCTAAGGCAGATGATGCCAAAAAGGGGGAAGAAGAAGTAAAGGAAGAAACTGAGGCGGAACCGGCTGTGGTCGAATTGGTGGAGGAAGGAAGTAATGGAGAAGGGGCCAGCACAGCTCAAGGAGAAGGGTCAGCCGCTCAGGCTGGACCCAGTTCAGCTGTACTCCTACTGGAATACAATCCTCTGAGGCAGACAGTGACTGAGGCAGTTCCCATCTCATCTGCCCAGCACATAGACGAAATTGCAAAATTCTTGGATCAAGAAGAAGGAGAAGAGCCTCAGGTATTGCCACCGCAGAGATCGGGGAAGGAGATCACCACTGAACCCATTTCTCCATCTTCCCCGGCTCGCAAGTTCAAATCTGGAGCGGAGCAAGAAGCCTATGATCTTTAGATTGCTCAACAGCTTCAGGATAAGCTTGATCATGAGCATCAGCTGGAAGAGGCTAAGAAAGGCAAGAAGCTAAAGAAGGTGTTGGAAAGACTAAGGCCAAGAAGGCTGAGGAAGAGAAGAAAGCTCGGGAGGAGCTAGCCAAGGCCTTAGTGTCTGAGGTCCAGCCAACTGCACAGAGTTATTATCCGACTAATCTCACACCTGAGCAGGAGGCAGAGGACAAAGCTACTTGGGAAGCCACGCTGCAGGGGCTAAATCTCAGGAGAGGAGATACAAGGGCAGCGGCTCTCAGAGAGAAAAAGAGGATAGCTGACATGGCTAAAATGATTAGCCTATCCACAAAGCCAACAGCTGATCCAAGGAAGCAGATTCCACGAGGATCCAAGTTCAGAAGGGCACCTTATATCAAGAATGAGCATACACCTCATGTGGATAAATGGGTGCCAGCCGAGTTCAACGAGCAGTGGGAGGAACTGAAAGAAGACTTTATTAAGGAATACTATGTGTGGGGTATCTATGAGACTGACAGACCAGCAGATCAACACTTTGATGAACTTATCAGTTGATTTGATATAGAGTTCAGGAATCAGATCCGTTAGATCATGGAGAGAGAGAAAATACCCTTCAGAGCGAATCCCTCCTCCTAGGACTACTCGCGGCGTGCTGTACAGAAAAGAGATTGAGAGAGAAGTAGAAAAAGTTGCTGTTCATCTATGTCTGAATATGAACGATCCAGATGATTATGAGGAAATCCAGGTTCTACGCTCAAGAGTCTACAAGTTTTACTACCTGGACCCTCCAGCTGACAAGTACCCTCCAGCTGACAAGTCTGCTGACTTTAAGAAACGCATGAAGAATTTCAGAAGTCAGACTTGATCTCTTATCTCATATTTGTTGTAATAGTAATAGGACCCATGTACTCTCTGTCTATATATATATATATTGGTTCCTATTGCTTGCCAGACAATTACTCATTGTCTCATGGCTTTTGTTTGTGTTTTCTCACAACTGATCACTAAGTGATCTGACACACACTCACATAACCGTTTCTCTGATTTTGCCTATATCTCGCCTACTGACTTGATGTTTTATTGATCATCTTGATTGTCTTCGATGAATCGGGGGAAATTGTTGTCGATAGATTAGCTCTCCGTTCCTTATTTTAGAATAGAGGCTAGATGGTTAGAAATAGAGGTTTTGACATCATCAATTAGGGGGGAAATTGTTGGGTTATGAGTCGATAGATGGTACTCAAATGTCTAGTGGTTAAAAGAATATTGGGGAAATCACGGTTGTACTATGGAATTGAAGATCCCAAAACCCAGTGATATCGGTCGTGCTTTGTGTGTCTATAGGATTAGATGATGTATAGGTTAGACTTGTTTATTTTGATTATCTTTTGTCTAAGTCCCGTGCGGGGTAAATCTGTTGGACGATCTTCCGACGAAGTTACTTTCCGAACCCCACGTCATCTTTGTAAGAGCTTGCGTTCTTGACCAAGGCCGTGATCTTCACCTCGGTAGGAGACAACCCATCAGGTGATAAGCCATCAGCAGAAGAACATATGCAAAGCTCAGTACCTTCGCAGTCGCCAGCTGACCTACTCAGTAGATGTATTCCTTGTCAGCCGACTCACTCGAAGAAGACAGAGACTTATCTAGTCTACTGTGTCCGACAGAAAACGACCCAGTCGCACAAGTCTTTTCGAAGTTCAGCAGAAGATCTTACGAGGTTGTTTGAATAGTCAACTTTGACTTTGACACATTCTCACCAACCACAAACCTCGACCAATGAGAAGCCGACAAAGACCATATCTCGCTCTATACGTAAAGAAAGCTGCTCTCATGTACAGTAATTAACTGCCCTGCTGCAACAAATTCGAATTTATGGCCGTTTTCTTTGGAAGCTTGTGACACGTGGCATCGTCGTCTCCAACAGACATATGCCATAGCTCACAACTATAAATAGAGAAGAAATTTGAAGCTCCACGAAACGGAATAAAAAAAAGGGAAAAACGCTCAAGCTTTGAACACTCTAGCGTACTCAAAGATTATCCAGAGAAGAACTTGCTTTCTTAGAATATTCTTAGTTCTTCACTCTAGAGTACTTAGATCCCTCTCTACTCTAGACTAAGCTCATTGCCATATTTATAGCTTAGATTCGAAGGAGTTCACTTTCTGTGAATTGTTCTTATTGTAAGAACTCCTTCTTAGTTGGAGATTATTCCATCCCTTTCGAACTTCGGTTTGAATTGTAAAGTCGCTAAGGACTATAACTTAGAAGGATCTGTCCAGTGCACAGATACCTGCTGAGGCTTGCTCAGTTTAATCAACAAGTTATCCTGCCATTGTCAGGACCGTGGACGTAGGATCTTGCGTATCCGAACGTTAAATCGCTTGTGTTCTTTACTGTTTTATTGCATATCATAACTGTTCAAAATCATATGTTTGCATAAAACGTGTTTCTAAAGCGCACAGCCAAAAGAACTTGATTTGTGAAAAGCGTTTTCAAAGCGAGACGAATCTCCGGGCCCCACACTTATCCGCACAACGTCTCCGATCGAGTTTCAACGACCGACAAAAGTCGGTAGAAGAACTCGATGGCCGACCCACTCGACCCAGTGATCGAAGGTTACTATTTGGCACTGTTCATCAGTTGCACTAAACAGCTCAGTTGTCCTTCGGTTTGTGAAGAAGAAACTGTGATCAGGTGTATTCACCCCCCCCCCCCTTCTACACCTGACTATCGTCTCCGGACCAACAAAACCATTGTACACAAATAAGACCTAATGAATATATTCAAGGGGCGAATGAAGCTCATAAGAAAAAAATGCTAGTATATTTAAAATAGGCGTTCTTCTATTCTACTGAAAAAAGTGAAAACAACAATGTTCTACTAAAAAAAACTGTTAAATAAAACAATAAATAAACAAAACACCTGCCACCGGGGATTAAGGGGTGTTTGGAGTGCTTATAGCTAAATGTGCATAAATTTATATGTTTAATTTTTGGAAAATTCAACTTATCAGTTAGTTTCTCTATTTTTGGACCAACTTTAGAGAATCTAAAGCTGCTTAGGAGCAGCTGAAACCACAACTACCCACAGTTTTAAGACAGATTTACCTCTGGAAAATTTTAATAATCCTGAAATTACCCTCAAGCATAAAAAAAATTAAAATACTCCACATTTTCTAACACCTGCGATTGTCGATATCATATCAAATTAAAATACATGAACTCTTCCATTATAATTTTTTGTTAATATTAACATTAATATTATTATTTATTTATTTATTTTTTAAATTATTATATTATCATCCTAAGTCCATTAAACTTTATTATTATTTATGATTATTTGTTATGTATAATAAACTTATCCAAATATTAAGGATAAAAAAGACTTTACATTTGAAAAATCAAATAAGCTAATACATTACATACCTAAAACCAAACACTATTTTTATAGCTTTTAGTAGCTTTCAGCACATTTTTGCAAATACCTGCAAATTTTTAAATAAATCACTTTCAACAGCTTTCAATAGCTTTCAACAACTTTTATCATTTATCAGTAAGCTTCAGCTACTTCAAACACCCACTAAATGGTCAGTTTCGACATAGATTTTTGAAGAAGAGGAGTCGGATGGAGATTTTCGAAAAAAACACGAATTAAAACACACAAACCAATTCATCAACCAAGGAATTTAGTCGGGCAAATGACGAAAAAACACCATGTGTTCAAGTGAAAATCCGTAAAAGTACTATATGTTCGTTTTATTGCAAAAAAAACACCTTTGTGTTTTTAAATATATTGCATGAAAACCCTTCCCTCAAAATCAACAGCATGTTTATCTCAATCGTTCTTAAATAACCGTGATAGTATCTATATGAAATTACTAAATTAGACGAGACAAAATCTAAAACACTAGATAAGTATTGGGAGAAAACTTGAACTTTGAAGAACTGAGAAGAAACCAATTCAAAGTGCTATAAAATTGAAACTTTGTTCAATACAAATGACACTTTTGTTCGAAACAAATGATACTATATAAATGACACTTTTATTCAACACAAATGACACTTCCGTAAGTGATGGTAGAAAACGTTCAAAATGAAAATGACACTTTTGTTTTGAAACAAATGATATTCAATATATAACAGTTTTATTCACAACGATTGACACTATTGTTCACAATAAATGACACATTCATCCTTAAAATAATTGAAAAAAAATAAAAAGAAATATAAAATATATAAATATAAATAATTAATAATTAAAAAAAATAAAAAAATGATATAATGATATCAGCTTGATGAAATTCTGACGTCAGCATGATGTAATTGTGCACGGATATGGGGCGAGTTGGGTAAATGGATCGGGTTCGGTGCTTGATTCAAATCGTGTTGTATGTACCCTTTGTACACAAGTTTTTATAATAAAAGAATCACATTTTTGAGAAAATTGATAAAAAGGTATAGAAGAAATATGATATAGATCCGCATATCATACATCAATCAAAACAAGAAAGTAAATGAATTGACACATTAAAGTCGAATACAGATGAATGTTACATCAAATCATCCCGTCATTTAGATAAGAGAGAAAATCATGAAATCAATAAATGTAACATTCATTTATCTTCAATTACCTTGCTAAAATGCTGGTAAATTGCTATCCAGCAGGTTACCTCCTTGACATAATGTGTTGAAAGACATGAGATGTGTATTACAAGAGAGAAATAATTAAAAGATGAAATGACAATTTGATGTCTCCTTCATGTTCACAAGTTTGAATAGTGGTGTTTGGAACAAGTTATGCTAAGCAGTTTATAGCTGAAAGCTATATTTTTTATGTTTGGAATATCAGTTTTCAGTTAGAACTTTTCTATTTTTTTTTATATTTTAGAAAAGTTGTTTAAGTTGTCTTACCCCAACTTATAGCTTATAGAATTATTGGACAATTTTATCTTTAAAAATTTATCTTATTCCCAAAAAACTTTCTCCATAAAATTATATTGTAACGCCACAATTAATGAAGGGGTGTTTTCTAAAATACCCAAATCGTTATAAAGAAAGGCAAATTTACCCAATCCTTATAATTGCTACACAAAATACCCAACTTTACTTAAATGTCCCCACTTTTCAGACTTGTCAGCTTGTCAAATTCGTTATTTTGCTTCGTTCCGTGCGTAAATGATTGAATCGGGTATCTGAAGCATACAACAGAATCCCGCTGGAGTCCCGCTCGTGTCCCGCTCATGCTGCCAAATCCCGCGCTCGAATCACGCTCGGTAGACCCGCTCATGCCCCCCGATTCCCGCTCACAGAATCCCGCTCGGCCTACTCAGTCCCGCTCAGCATTTTTGACTTGGCAGGCCGAGCAGAATACCGCTCAGGGAGTCACACTCGGCCCTTTGTAGTCCCGCTCGATCCATTCCTAGTCCCGCTCGTCCCATTCGTAGTCCATATCATGAAATGTTCTCTATTAATACCGTGATTGAAGTCTAAATTCGAACACATTCAATCCTCTTTCATTCCATTTTCAACTACAAAATCATCCTGTATAATTTTTCTTCCTCGTTCTAGAAAAAAAATGAAAAGTTGGTATAATATTATTGTTCATTTTAACGGGCAATTTAACAATTTTTCTGAGTATGATGGCGGTGAATTTAGAGTTGTCTGCATTCTTGGGAACAGTATTTGTATCCCAATTTTACGACAGTTCATTCAATACAATCTCAATCCCTTTTCACTTTCGTCAAATTATGAAATTTATTACACCTACATTTCTCGTCATGGTATTACCCTTAGGTCTATTCTCGCGACCGATATGGACCTACTTTGTCTTTGTAGTACACAAATCGAGCCGACTTTATTTCTTTAGCACTCCAATGTTCAATCTTATCATACACCCGATGTTGTTGAACAATTTGGTTCAAGGTTCAATTTTCAAGATCAAGTGGGTGGTAGCAATCAGGTTGACAATTTTCGCGAACAGGAAACTTTTGTTCGCGAAGAGGATACCCATGTTGTGTCTGACAGTGGTGAAGAAAATATTTTGGATAGTTCATCTGACGAAGAATACGATGAGGTACCTGGTGCATTAAATCAATGTACGTTTGGCGACCTCGCGGCATGGATCCGACGGGAAGGTGATGTGAATCAACTGATATCTACGCTCATGCCGGACAACTGTGTCCTTCCAAGCAACAAAATAATATATGGTGGCGGTGAAGAAATAAGTGATGGTTTACTTCCACTTGTTCCTCTCGATGCATCGGACTCACCAATGGTTTGATATCTGGATCACGTTGTGGACTATCCACTCCGTGAAGGTGCGACATTTTGGAATAAGGCAGATTTGTTTGCTGTTGTGCACTTCGGCACATGGAACAAGGTCTCGATTTCAGGGTGGCTCGTTCTGACACTGGTCAAGTTGAGTATAAATGTAGACGGGGTCACAATTGTCGTTTTTTCTATGGGCATCGTTTCCCAGAGATGTGTTGTGGATTGTAAACTGCTTGCATGTCGAACACACATGTAATCAAGATTTTTCACAGAATGATCCAAGGAGGGTGCGTGCAAAGGCGCTCGCAGCTTATGTTGCTCGGCGAATGCGTCGTCAAAAATCCATCTTAAAACAGAAAGAAATTATGGCAGCTATCCAAGGGGAATTCGGCTTTCAAGAAAACTACAGTGTAGCTCTACGAGCCCGCAATTATGCTGTGGCGATGATTTTTGGTGGACACTCAGATTCGTTCAAGATGCTTCCTCGTTACCTCTATGTATTGAAAACAACGAATCCAGGTACAATGACTGATCACGAAGTCGATTCAGAATGTCATTTCCAACAATTATTCGTTGCTTTTAATGTTTCTCGTGGCCCGTGGGTATTTAACCTCCGAGATCTGATTGTGGTCGACGCAACTCACTTGAAAGGAAGGAATAAAGGTGTGTTATTCGTAGCTGCCATGAGAGATGGCACCAACCAAATATTTCCACTAGCCTTTGGTGTGTGTCCAATTGAGAACGATTACTCTTGGACGTAGTTCATGTCCCGAGTGAGAGAAGCATATATGACGCCAAACCATTTAATGATCATCTCCAATCAACACCGCAGAGGCTGTTTATCCGGAAGCAGCCCATGACACTTGTTACTATCATCTCCAGAATAAGATTACACGATATGGTAAGGCACTGGTCAAGCTGTATCATGATACTGCCTATGCATATACGACGTATGATTTTGATTGTGCGATGGAAGAGATTCGTCAAGTCTATCTTGAGGCATACGAGAAGCTAATGGATGTCAGACTGAAAAAGTGGGCTAGATCGAAGTCTCCCGTTCGCCGGTACAGTCAGCTGACCTCAAACATAGTCGAATCCATAAACTCAAGGCTGCTCACAGCACGACGTCTGCCGATATGCTCTATGATCAAGGCAATAGGTCACATGGTGGAACAGTGGTGTGACCAACGTTAAACAAAATCCATGGCACGAGATAATGCGCTCACGATTGCTGCAGAGCTAAAACTAGCCCCGTCAGAGGAACGTTCACATTGCTACACTGTTGTGTCCGTGAACGTAGACAAATTTAAGGTTCACGACGGAACTTATCAATGGAGAGTTCAAATCAGCAGAAGCGGTTGTGAATGTCGTGAGTGGCAACTCGATGAGATTCCATGTTCGCATACTTGTTCTGTTATCCGGTATTCAGATTTTTCGTCTATAGGGCTGCTACATTCCTGTGTATTAACAGGTTTTTTTATCTATAGGGCTGCTGGACTAAATTTACTAGACTACATCTCGGACGCATACAAGACAGACAATTAGAAGATGATATATGCCGGAACACTGTATCCAGTACCCCCCATGCGTAATAGGCGGGTGCCATCATATGTGGCCTCAATGGTTGTGTTGCCACCATTGATCACATGGCATGATGATGCAAACTCTCATTATTTTCCCCATAAAATCCCGATCCCAAATAAGACATGGTTGTTGATAAAAGCAAACGAGCTTGTAGAATGTCAAATGCTCGTTCAACGTCTTTTCGCACAGCCTCTTGATGTAGAGCAAATAATTTATGCTCTTGAATGAGAGGAACTCTAATAGATTTGACAAATGCTGCTCATTCAGGATATATACTATCAGTGAGATAATATCCCATATTCTTCTCCTTGCCATTTACGACATAACTAACCTTTGATGCTCGACCTTCCAAAATATCATAAAAAACAAGCGATTGATCAAGCACATTGATATCATTTATGGAACCCGGGGTTCTAAAAAATGCATGTCAAACCACAAATCGTGTGAAACAACTGCCTCCAAGATAACAGTTGGTTTACCACTTCTTCCTGCAAAGTGGCCGCCCAACCAGAGGGACAATTTTTCCATTCCAATGCATGCAGTTTATACTGCCCAACATGCCTGGGAAACTACGTCGTTCTCCTAGCTGCAGAAGATATGTCATATCTTATTCAGTTGGCTTTCTCAGGTACTCGTCGCTGAAGGTGGAAATGATGTCTTCTACGAATATTTTGAGCAATTTTTGAATTAGTTGACCGCTCATTCGCAAATATTCGTCATGTAAGTCGGCTGTTGTGCCGTATGCCAGCACTCTCATCACAACAGTGCATTTTTGGATGGCAGACATACCTAAACGACCAGTAGCATTCGACTTTTGTTGAAAAAATTCGTTTGTGGCAACCAATTTATTCATTATACGTTCAAACAACAACATTCGCATGCGATACCTTGTTTTGAAAATAATCTTTAGGATATATTGGATTATCTGAGAAAAATTGCTCAAACACAGTATCATGACCCTTTTCACGTCCTCGTTCTATATACCGCCTCCTTTGTCAAGTAGTATGATTCATGGATTGCAATGATAGAGATTCAGCTCGAGCGGCAACCTCTTCGACAACAAATGGGAAAGAGATATTTGGTTATCTTTCGTGGAGTTTGGTTCATATGACATACTAATATGTGAACTATAATTTAAAGGAGCAAACCACAAATCATTGTAGCACTATCATTATTGACGAGAGAGATATATTGATTGCTTTTTAGGCATGTGAACACTACCATGCGTGAATGTGAACACTGTCACATTCATGTGACGAAGTGTTATTGCTTTTCAACTTCAATTACAATAACTCCACACTATGCTTTGAATTTCCACGTTGCTCTTAACTATTATGAATAATGCATCTGACATATTGATGAGAAAGTAATAATTGATCAGATTTGACATTGATGAGAGAGAGATATTGAATCATTTCGACATATTATTGATGAGAGAGAGATATTGATTGCTTTTTAGGCATGTGAACGCTACCACGAGCTTTTGATTGATTTGCCATATCCAAACCATGAGTGATTTTGATTGATCCACACCATGCGTGAATGTGAACACTGTCACATGCAGGTGACAAAGAGCATGTGACGAAGTTTTATTGCATTCTAGCTTCAATTACAATAACTCCACACTGTGCGTGAATAATTGCCTTGAATTTCCACGTTGTTCTTCACTATTTTGAATAATGCATCTAACATATTGATGAAAAAGTAATAATTGATTTGATTGCTTTTTAGGCATGTGAACACTGTCAGCATGCGTGATTTTGGTTGATCCAAACAATGCGTGAATGTGAACACTGTCACATGCATGTGACGAAGTCTTATTGCTTTTCAGCTTTAATTACAATAACTCCACATTGTGCGTGAATAATTGCTTTGAATTTCCACGTTGCTCTTCACTATTTTAAATAATGCATCTGATATATTGATGAAAAAGTAATAATTGATTTGATTGCTTTTTAGGCATGTGAACACTGTCACCATGCGTGAATTTGAACACTATCACATGTATCTTCTTCTATCTGACATAGTGAATTAATGCGTTGAATGCTTTAAAAGAAAAAAAGGTATACTATTACACACCATAAAATTCATTGATAGTGAAAATATATTACAACACACAAATCCAATATAATAGCTACTAGACAATATCCAAATCGGCTTTACATAAAACATACTATAAACAAACACACAACTCTTGCAGAAAATATTAAAAACATACATACTTAAACAACACACTCATAAACTTGGATATCCAAAAATAATTCATGCAACATACACAATTTCAGTTGCTCTTCGTCTAGAGTTAATACAATTTTATTCAGTAGTGTATTCAGCGTAAAGGTCTTCCTCTTCTGGGCCATCTCTTCTTTACGTGCCTCACGATCCAAGTCACGCTTCTGAATCTCCTTGTCACGCGTGATCCTCAGTTCACAAATTTCAACAATGAAATCATCAGGTATTATAGAAGACGAAGATGAAGATGCCACTACTTTTCCTTTATTTTTTGCCGCAGCCTTGACCTTGTCTCTCCCCATTGGGCGACGAAATGTTGAAGCGTCATTCACAGGAGTTTCTAGAGTGGAGTCCGTTGGAGGATCACCTTCTTCATCGGTCCTTGTTCTTTTCGAGCTAGCACGACTTTCTCCAACATTGTCTTCATCGCGTGGTTCTCTCTGGTGTGTAAAATCAGTTTACTCTAATTTCAGCTCCCATTTCGGATAAGTACTCATAACCTTTTGATATACCTCATGGTGAGTAAACTTAATTTTCCCGTACAACAGTTGCGCTTCTTACTCAATGTCATTATTCGACATTCCGCTCCTTCTACGACTATATGCTGCCCTATATGCACCAATCCACTTCATCACATTTGAATTAATGCGTCTGTAACGATGTCTCAACGACTCGCTTGACCTTTCTTCACCCAATCCTGAGTTTTGCTGTCGAGCTCATTCATAAAGCGCCCAAACCTTTTTCCATAATGCGGCAGCATTTTAATTCTTGCCTACAATTGATCTCCACTTACATGACACCATGCATATATTAATGCCATGTCTTCTTCAGGTTTTAGCCTTGTGCATTATTTTTAGTGTTGAGAGATTTTTCATGATGAGTAGTTTCAAAGGAGGTTGGAGGGGTGTTTTAAATAGGATTATCAGGAAACTGTGATTCCAACCCAACATCTTGCGATTCGAATTCGCTCGAGTTAGGAAAATCATCGAAACTAGGGTAATAATCGTTGGAGTGGGGAAAATTTTGAGAATTATACAAGTTGTTAAAGGGATCCATAGTGAAAGAGTGAAGAGTAGTTAAAAATGTGGAGAGAAAATGAGATAATTGAAGAATGTGGAGAAATATATCAATATTGATGTCTGTTTAAAGAGGATGAAAAATCATGAATTTTGGTATAATTTTTAATTTTTTTTAATATTTACTATAAACGATATAATCAAATTGAATTTAGAATAAAATTAATATCTTGTGACCAATGGGATAGTGACAAGTGTCACCATTCCAATGGCCACAAAAGTGAAGAACGTCCGTTTGCATTCTGGGCTAGAGGAGGACGCGGTTGGTTCATTTCTCTCTCCTCTGACTGTAATTTTTTTTTTAATTTATGAAATACGATCAAAGGCGGACGGACGGACACTTCTATACACCGATAATCTTAGTCTTAGGCGGAAACCCGATGTTGCCTGCGAATATTAAATTCCCGAGGTTTGATAAATCATGATCAAATCTTAGCCCTCTCGAACAAATCAAATCTTGCAGCAGAAACTCCATAAATTCGCAAAAAATAAGAAAACAATAAAGCAATGAACATAAAAAACTGATAAGGACCTGGAACGAGATTCACATACTTCATAACATACTCGCTACGACCAGGGATGTAGCCAGAATGTTTATCAAGTTGAAGCACAATGTTTAGCGGAAAAAGAAGTAGCAATTACAATAAACCGGAAATGTCAACTTTTACACCATTGTTTGAAATATTTGAATAACAGCTTCACTTAGATACAACATTAATTATATATTTTTGTATATAAACTATCAAATTTATCATTTATCAATTCATGGTGGAGAATGTTCTTTCTGCTGTAACAGTTGCAAATGACAAAATCAAGACTAAAGTTATAAGCCTGTAAACTAAAGGATATGCATGTCTCTTTTAGTTTCAACCATTTTCTCGCTGATGTGTCAATATTTGAACAGGCATCCATGAAAAATTCTTCAGTGGTTCTGGTAATGCTAAAAGCTCGAGTCCTTGAAAATCTTTTGGATAAAACTCTGCCAGATTTACTAACTTTTCATTATCATAAGCTTCAAAAGAGTTTGAAGGATTCAAACAAGCAACACACCAGAGCAACACAATATTTACCTCATCAAAGCGATCATTCAACTATAATAATTGTGTATCTATGACAGTGTTGAAAACCTCCACATGATATCGGTTTGAGTTTTTCACTTCTTCAGCTATCCTTTTTGGCCTTTTTCCACCCTCATAAACATCATTCATATGAGGCAGTTCAATTTCATGATTTACACAAAAACTAGACACATCTTGGTCAAACCACTCCATCCAACATCTCTCATTTCTTGAAGTTTTCTTTTAGAAATATCTACTCCCTCCGTCCCATAGAAAGTGTATCCTTTCAATAGGGCACAAAGATTAAGAAGTTTGAGTTGTGTGGTGTATATTGTTTGACTTTTGGGTTGTTAATTTTGGTCCACACATTCTTTGCTTTTTTTAGAAACATGACTTTTTTACAGTCCAAAAAGGAAAACAAGACACTTTCTATGGGACGGAGGGAGTACTAGATTCATTGCATTCACAATATCTTGATCTTTCATTTGCAATGTTGAGACAAATCATTTGTTATTCCCAATAATGATTTCATCAAGTGCAAATCAAATACAAAGTTAAAACATAACATGCCCTTTATCAATCGTGATGCTTCACCCCTTTGATTGAATAAAGTTCCTTCTTTCACAATTATCAAAAGCGCTTCAATTACGTAATCAAAGAAATGAATCAAGCTCAAAATAGTACTGGAATGTGAACTCCAACGCGTATCACAAGGACGAATCAATGTGCTCTCTTGATTGAATCCTTGCTCACTAATAATATCTTCATTTTCCAAGACTTGAACAATCTTTAAAGGTTGTTGTACTCGTAAACTATCTTTTCTCTTACACGAGCCTCTTACCATATTAATAATACTTTAAATCAAAACAAATAGCTCACAAACATGTATAAGGTTTTTGGCAACACCATCAAGAGCAAATTGAAGTTGGTGGGCAAAACAATGCACATAATGAGCTGTTGCATGTTCTTTAAAGATGAGAGACTTTAATCCATTAAACTCCCCCTACATATTACTCGCTCCATCATATCCTTGTCCACGAAACAGGGATATATTTAATCCATAAGAATTTAAGAGCTCTTCAAGTGCGCTTTTAAGTGAGAGAGCATTTGTTGGGATAAGGATTCAGTAGATGAACTATAGTCTTGATAGATTTGATAGATCCCAAAACCCTAGCTAAATATTGTACCTTCGTATCTATAAGAGCCTAGTCGAGTTCAGTTGGTAGAACTCAGTAGGATAGAGTTCAGTAGCTGCAGGATTCAGTAGCTGCAGGATTCAGTAGGAAAGTCACTTCAGTTGAAGGTCCGAGGATTCAGAGGAAGTCAACCTTAACGTTTGAAAAGCCTTACCTAACCATCTACGTCGACCAATAAGGAGCCGACAACGATCAACTGCTCTTACAAAAGCTGTTCTCAGACTGAAAAAGAGGAGAATCTCTACAGTGCACCTACTTAACAACGTTCAAATTAAAGGAGCCATTTTTCTTGTTGTATCGACACGTGGCTACACCTCCCTCCAACGGATCTATTCACCATCGACGACTATAAATAAGAGAAGTCACCATGCAGAGACGACACCGGGAACCCAAGCTTTCTACTCACAAAATCTTAGCAATCTCAACGCAGAATCCAGTGAAGAACTAGCGTCCATTGAAGAACCCTTTTAGTTTATCACTTAGAGTTTTATTTTGTTCCCCTTCTCTTATCTAAGCAAGCTCATTGTAATATCTTTAGCTTAGAAACCTCGAGGAAGTTCACATCCTTGTGAAACTGTTGTTATTTGTAAGAACTTCCTCTTAGTTGGAGAAGACTCAAACTCTTCAAGTTTGAACCCTTGTAAAAGTCACTACGACTATAAGTAGAGAATCTGTCTCGCGCACAGATCACTGAGAACTTTCTCAGTATAAACTTCAAGGTTTGCGTCTGTCCAGTGAACAGACCAATTGAGACTTGCTTAGTATAAATATATCAAGTATCCTGCTTTGGTCAGGACAGTGGACGTAGGACCCAATGTGTCCGAACCACTTTAAAATTGATGTGTTGATTTACTGTTTTCCTTAACTGCTCATATTGCATACAAACTGTATTTCTTAAAACTCAGCATAAAAATCGGTGTTTTCTAACCAAGACGTTTCATAGGGCCTACACTTCCGCACACACTGTGATACTGAATGACTGTTCGACTGACTCAAGTTAGTAGAGCTGAACTCAGTAGAAGATTTTCTGCCCACGCGATCTTAAGCATATTTGGCTATCTGACTCAGCTCAATACGAAACTCAGCTAGAGCTGACTTCGCGTTTGAGAAAAAAATTTGTCTTCAGGTGTATTCACCCCCCCCCCTACACCTGAACCACGTTTCAGGACCAATAGCATTCGTACATTGAACATGCATGAATCCTAAAATCCGTTCAAGCATTCAACCTTTTTTGTCTACAAATCTCAAAACAACAGTCATTTGCTCCTTTGTTGATACATCACGTGAATCCTAAACAAATCTCAAATCTCAAAACAACAGTCATTTGCTCCTTTGTTGATACATCACGTGAATCGTCAAAAAGAACATAAAAAACATCTCCAAGCTCTTCCAATATAGTTGTAGTTGCTTCTAACGCACAAGCTCTTACAATCTCCTTTTGAATTTGAGGAGATGTTGGCTTAAGATTAGTAAGGGCATTCTTGAGTGCAACTCTTCTAATATCCTCATTATGACTTGCAAGAAATTTTAAGAGCTCTAGAAAATTTGCCCAGTTGCTTGACTCTTCAGATTTACCACAAGCTCGAAAGGTTAATCCTTTCTTTCAAAGCCATCTGATACATTCAGTTGAAGCATTTAATCTAAACTTGTACTCAACTTTTGATTCATCCTTCATCCTATCGATTACTGTCTCAATGTATTGATTCTCGTTGATTAAATCTTGACATTTGCTAAATGCTTGTCTTTGAGCACTATTGGTATCTCTCTCATGCTTACTAAACTTGCACTTGTTATTATAGTCTCTAAAACCTTTTCATACAAATGTATCACCACCACCCTAATCGCCCAAATTATTTTTGAAAAGCTAACTGTTGGTCCTGAGAGCACGTTCAGGTGTAAAGGGGGGGGGGTGAATACACCTGAAACCGATTTCTCAACTTGAAACACGAACAGTCCTATTCAGGATAGTGTCGTACTGAATGAGTTCGGCGGACCGGATAGCCGTTTCCGAATCGTGTTAGGCAGAGTGACTGACTCTACTGAGATCTGCTAGCTGACTGAGTCAGAATTCAGTATCTTCAGATAGAGTGCAGTGGTGCGGAATTGTGTAGGCCCGAAACAGTTGAGTGGAAAACATTTTTATCAAAACAGTTTCAGTTCAGTAGAATAATCAGTTAAGCTCGCTGAAACTCAGTTGAACGATTTTAAAGGATATTTTTCAGTATGAACAGTTAAAATCAATGCAACAGTAAATAGCAACACAAGCGAGAGACACAGAGATTTTTAAAGTGGTTCGGATACACAAGATCCTACGTCCACTGTCCCGAAAGATCAGGAGGCTATTTATTATACTGAGTTAGTCTCAGTCAGCTTGTACACAGGACAAAGCCGCGTCTTGGAATTTATACTGAGCAAGTCTCGGTTTACCCGTTATCAAACTAAAGTGTTTGACAAACTCTCCAACTATGAAGGAGTCCTTTTACAATAAGGATCAAGTTCAAATATGAACTCCTTCGTCTAAGCTATGGATATGTTCAGTTGAGCTTAGGGTTAGAGGGATAGGGAACGAGAATGTAGCTTCTAGAAAAATGAACAATTGAGTTTTAGCTTTGGGTTCGTGTAACGTCGTTTGGATACTAGAGGCTTGTTTATCGGTTCAGCTTGGTTCCCTAGGAGCTAGGAGGTAGTCTTTCGCCGGAGAATGTCCTTCGAGTTCTTGCGGAAGACTTAGGCTTTTCGGGTTGCTCATTTTAATGCTCTGTTCTTGTGGTCTCGTTACCGCTTGTTCTCGTTGAAGCCTCGTGAGCTTTAAATTTTGAATTATCCCTCTATTTATAGAGAAGAGATTGGGAAAGATCCGTTGGTGATGATGATCCCTTTATCTCTCTCTTTTGGTAGTCGTTAACGGCTCTTTTAAAGTATGATGACAGTGTCCTTTCCCTCCTTTTTCGGAAAGTTGTTGACTTGCAGCTTTAGTAGGTATAGGACAGGTGTCTGCTTGTCATTTGTCGAGGTTTAGAAGGAGTTAAGACAGAACAGACTTCGAGGCAACTGAAGCTGACTTCTCTCTTCCTCGTATTTGACTATGCTGATTGTCATTCAAAAGTTCTGACAGTTCAGAAGACTGTCTGGCAGTTGCTGAGTCTGATCTCTGATTCAGTAGTAAATATGCTGAGATGGCTCTACTGAAGATCAGCTCTTAGTACAGTGAACTACTCCTGCTGAGTTCAGTTCCACTGACTCTATTCAGTATACTGCTCCTGCTCAGTCCAGTATATACTGAGTCTTCTACATCTGGTGCTGAGGCTGATAATCTACTGAACGCCTGACCCATAGCAGAGTGTCTGCTGAGTCTAAAACCTCATAGACAAAAACAATTACAAAGTAATGGTTCACCAATCAAGATAGGGTTTTAGGATCTTCAAATCTTCATAGATTCACTCAGAGCATAAGCCTACTGAGTGCATGTCAGTACGGAAGATAGAATCATTTCCCACTATGTATTACTGTGCTGAGGATAGAATCATCACCCAACAATTTCCCCCTATTTGATGATGCCAAAACCTAACAACATCTATGCTAACTAACACTAAACTTCTCAGAAAACAGAGCTCCTTATAATATTACAAGTAGGATCAGTGGAGTTGTTCTTCAAGTTCTAGACTACTAAAGGGAGCAGAGCAGGGAGTCAGAATATAGAGACTAAGCATATCCCCCTGTCTTAACAATTTCCCTTTATTACAAGGAAGCAATTCCTATAACACAATAATCTATCAGAATCTAAGCAGCTACTGACAAAGAATCAACCAGTGAGTGTGTGAGTCAGTAATCACTTCAGTGATTCTGAGTGTTAAGCATAAAACAGAACACGGCTTATATAGACAATAAGATATTGTCGAAGCCAAAAGAAGATATATATATATATATATATATATATATATAATGTAAGATGGTTCAGTACAATACATCTCTTTCTAAGCTAGGAAAGTTAAAGAATATAAAGCTAGGAACGTTTGTACTGCTTGATCCTGTCCATGAAGTCTTGCGATTGAGTCTCGGGAAGGGGCGACCATACATCCCGTAAGTAAACTTCCTCGCCTTCGAAATTCAAGCAAAGTCTGCTGGGTCGTCTTCTTCAAGAAATCTGGCTCCAGCAGCATCCTTTACTTCTTTCTCGATAACACCATAATGAATAGAATCATCAAGTCTTCTAGGTGGTGGCGAGTGCAGGTTCGGGGGACTCGGACTTCAATATTTTCTTTTACAGCTTTCTGCATGTAAGCATACATTTTAGGTTCAGTCCTCATCGTCCATTCAACATAAGCATCAGCCTTTGCCTTATCGGACCAGAATCTCCAGAAATAATTCCTCTTGATGAACTCTATCTTCAGTGACTCTCATCTCTGAGTGTACTGAGCTGGCATCCACTCATCAGTCCTTGGCCATATATGTGTCTTCAGATCTGTTGGTTTCCTGAACTTCCTGTATCTGTATGGAATGTCAGCTTTGTAAGGAACCCTCAGTCTGGCTTCTTGTTTAGTGCGAACTCTGAGTGCTTCTAAGTCTGCCATATGAATTCTCTATCTGGCAGCTTGAATCTATCTTGCCTCTTCTCCTCTATACAGGTATCGATCCATCTGAGCAAAGATGGCTTCTATCTCAGCATCCTGTTCTTTCGTGTTTGTGTAGGAGGGCTTATGAGGCGATTCATCTTCTGAGTCAGCAGGGGTACTTGATTTTTCTTTAGATGTGCCCTGCTTCTTAGTATCCTTCTGCTGTTGTTGTTTCTCCTTTTCCCTATCTTCATCATCTTCAAGTCTCAGTTTTCTAGGAGGTAACCTAGCAGGTGTTTGCTTCTTCCCGCCGCGAGCTGGAGCCTTTGTTTTTCCTTTAGTAGTTTTTGCCTTTGGCTTGTTGGCTACTTCAGCTTCGGCTATCTCCCTAGCCAATCTTTCATCAGCGGCTATTTGAGCCTCCTCCTCCTTACTGATATATCTCTTAGATTTCGTGGAGGGAGGGGTCGGGAGCTTTAGGACTTTCTTGCCTTTGCCTTCGACTGGAGGTGGGAGAGGTGCCTCTTCCTCTTCTGAATCCTCCTCCTCAGCATACTCAGCAACCTCTTTGATTATGTCTAAAGGGGTTTGGGTTGCCTGAGTTGCTTGTTCCCTGGGTCCTGAGCCACTTGGGCCAGTCCCTGCTGAGATTCCAGTGGAGACACCCTGAGCCTCACCAGTAGGTTCAGTAGGAGCAGTTGTCTGAACTGATCTTGCTCCTGCTACTGACCTTGTCTTCTTTGAAGGCTTCAGTACCTGCTCCTTAGCCTTTTGGGCTTTCTCTTCCCCCTTAGATTTTTCCTCCTGGGACTTCTTTGGTGCTGTTGTCTGGGGCTTCTTTTCCCCCTTTTTGGCATCAGCAAATACAGCCGGGGTTGGAGCGGATACTTTGGTGTTCAAGCTTTTGTACGAGGCTGATAATTCATCGAGTCTAGTATGGATTTCGGTCAGCGCCTCGTGCAGCTCATTCTTCTCATTGATGAGTTCGTCTTTGTAGTGCTGGTGAGAATGATCAGATGCTGCCTTGAACTGGTTCAGCTTTGTGTCAACCGTATCTTCCAAGGCCTTCTGGATAGAATCATGTTTGAGCTCGTGGGCATGAGATATGGCTGCGACTGACTCAGTGTGGGAGGACTGAGAGGCCTTAATGTCTGCAAGTAATTTGGCTTGTCCCTCCTTGATCAGTCTTAGCTGAGTATCGAAATCAGCTTTCTGCTTAGCCAGCACTTCAGATACTACAGTAGAGATATCAGGTGCGGCTGATTCTGTTAGTGTGGTCCTCAGCCCCTGAATCTCTACGCTAGTGGCTTGAGCAGTTTCCTTCCACACCTTGTGGACGGCTTTGGCAAGGGCACGGTTCTGGGTGCCTTGGCTTCTGAGAGCCTTCGCCACTGTCTTGGATCGTCGGCCTTTGGGGCTGGGCGCTACTTCGAACTGTGGCTCAAGTAGGGGCTGCTCAGGTTCTGAAGTACCAGCCGCCGACTTCTTAGGAGCAAGGATTGTGAGTGGTAGCTCAGTTTGAGGTGATGTATCCTTGTCCTGTTGAGTTCCCACATCAGGCTTCTCAGGGTCTGAATCACGGGGTGGGTCCTGACCGTCGGGGTCAGACCCATCTGAGGGAGCTGAGCCGGAGACCTGCTGACGATCATACAGCAGGGCCAGCATCGTAGCCCTCAGGTCGTCAAGTGTGCCAAGGTCAGCAGGCTCTGAGTAGCCTATCTGCTGCCTTATCCTTAGCTCTTCTTCGTGAAGTTGTTCGCATGAGTAATGAAAGATGAGGCGTAGCTGGTTGTGCTACTCCTGGAACCTCAATAGCATGTGGAGTCTGGCCTGCTTCGCAATGAGAACGAGATCAGGGTGGCCAGAGATCTCCAAAATATGCTCTGTAATCTCTCGGGATGCTCGAGATTAGATAGCGGAGGCTTCCATCCCGACAGATTCTTCTTCAGACGCCGTCTCAGAATCATCTATATCGATCGTTGACGTCTGTTTCTCAGCAGATGGCAGACTGCTGAGTGGTGGGACATCGAAGGGGCTGTCCAGGGTTTGAAAGTCTCCACCCTGTACTTCTTCAGTCTGAACCCCTTGGTCCACTTCTTCTGCTTGTTCAGTGGAGACGGCCTTCTCCACTAACTGAGTCTTTTCTGAGGATTCTGACTCATCAATTAGGTGTTGCGGCCGTGGTAGCCTTCGTTGCCTGCACGCCTGCACGCTCTAATTCAGTAGGCACGGCGGGAATAGTCTTCCTTAGTCGCTTCGCCAGTGCCTTAGGAGTTTGAGCAAGAGGAGACCGCTTCTTAGTTAGCGTGGTCTTCGGAGGCGTTGTCTGCTGAGCTGAGGGTCCTGACCCTATCTGCTGAAGGGCTGCTGCCCTATTTTGAAATATGATCTTCTTCACATTGAATTATGTCTTATCATTGTATGTGATCTGATCAGATGCGCAGAAGTCCTGAATCATCACAGAAAACTTCAATCCATATATGAGCTTGCCTTTTGCGCTGAGTCTGTATGAAGCCTTATCGAACTTGGCTGCTTGAGCCATGAATTCGCGGAGAAAGAACTCCGTCCAGTTGATCTTGGCTCTATCATAAATCGCCATCATTAGTTGCAGTTTGGGCCTGGATACTTGATCGAAGGATCCGGCTTGGCTAGTCAGCAGTTGAGTCATAATGTACGCTAAAGCTCGATACTAAGGTAGCATCATGTTCTTCGGGAAAGCGGCTTTGAACGCTGTAGGCTTCCCGCAGAATACTGAGAGGTAGTCGTCCACCTGATCGTCATGATAGCCAACGGTGCTAACTCCCTCAGAGGGTAGATCGAAGCTTCTCCGTAGCACTTCCTTGATTGACATCTGCTTTAATTGCAAAGCAGCTTCTCCGATGGTGTGAACTGCGAATCTTCCAATAATATCGCCAGCTACTGAGTCTGAGTTGAGGTAGACTTCAAAGAACTCCGCCTCGGAAGGAAGAACGTCGGCTTCTTAGAGAGAAATCCCTCCGGACTGCATTCTCTCGAGAGCAGAGAAAATTTCGTCCATGAAATCCGTGTCGCAAGGGCCGTCAACTCCATGACTGGTTCACACCAGACATGGTCCTTTTCTAGGATCTCCTGCATATTTTCAGGAGCGGTTACTGTTACGTTTGAACTCGCCATTATATCAATGAAAAAAACTGAGCGGTTAAGAAATATGCAAGTAGGGTTTGCTAGAAAGATCTCAGATTTTTGGAGTAAAAGATTTGAAGTATGCTAATGGCAGTTTCAAAGATATGATCGCAGATTTATATTTGGATGAAGATGAACAGTTAGCGATCAGCGGCTGAGTTTAAACATACTTTATGAGATGGACGGTCAAGATTAAATAGTATATTATAGGTAATGATCATGCTTGCCGCCTAAGTCAAAAGCCAGTTGTAACTTGCCTAAGTAGTAACTGTGATACGACATGCATTAAATGCGTGGCAGAGTTCAACATACTTATGTATAGAATGTCGTGCATTAAATGTAAGCCGTTAATTATTAAATGAAAATTCTATTGGGCATTAAATGCGATGCTGAGTCTAAGTTATAGAGTCGTATTACTGTTCTTATTGGTTACTACTGAGTAGAGATACGCAAACCTGTCAGCTGAACATCATAGTCAGTTGATACCTCATGTAGATGGTTGCTGAGTCTCTACGTACTGAAATTACTCAGTACTGAGAGTGAACATTCCCCCTTACAGAATGCTCCTCTCCTAAATCCGCTTACTGACTTGAGTCAGTAGGGTCCAGCAGACCTAGCTCTACTGAAAGTTCTCTGAATCTTGCTTCAGCTAGAGGCATGGTCAGTATATCAGCCCTTTGTCGATCAGTATGGATCTTTTCCATCCTGATATCCTTTTTTTCGACATGGTCACGAATGAAGTGATGTCTGATGTCCACGTGCTTGCATCTTGTGTGAAGTACAGGGTTCTGAGTGACTGCAATGGTACTGGTACTATCGCAGAAGATTGGCACTTCATTCTGAAAGACGTCATAATCACGTAGCTGCTGTCTCAGCCAAAGGATTTGGGCGCAGGAACTTCCGGCAGCCATGTATTCAGCTTCAGTAGTTGACGTGGCTACTAAGTGCTATTTCTTTGAAAACCATGAGATCAGCTTACTGCCAAGGAACTGACACGTTCCTGAAGTTGACTTTCGGTCAATTCTACATCCTGCATAGTCAGCATCAGAGTAACCATTTAGTTCTTTATTATCGTCAGCTGGATACCACAAACCCATGTCAGGTGTTCCTCTGAGATAGCGGAGAATCTTCTTTGCTGAGTCCATGTGACTCTGCTTTGGATTCCCCTGAAATCGAGCGCAGACACCTACAGCATAAGTTATGTCAGGACGAGTAGCTGTTAAATATAATAAAGAACCAATTATAGCACAAAATTCAGTTTGGTCTACTGATACTCCCTCCTTATCAAGATCAATCTTCATGTTCGTGTTCATCGGGATCTTGATAGGTTTGCCGGATGTACAACCGAATCTTTTGATGAGGTCTCGAGTGTATTTGTCTTGATTAATGAACGTCCCCTTTTCAGATTGTTTGAATTGGAAACCGAGGAAGTAGTTCATTTCTCCCATCATTGACAACTCGAACTTATCCCTCATCATTCTCTCAAATTGTTGGCACATGATGACATTCTTAGATCCGAAGATAATGTCATCTACATAGATCTGCACAAGTAGTAGATCGTCTTCCAGTCGAATGCTGAATAGAGTGCGGTCTACTGTGCCTTTCTGAAAACTTTTCTGAAGAAGAAACTCAGATAGGGTATCGTACCAAGCCCTGGGTGCTTGTTTTAACCCATACAGAGCCTTTCTGAGTCTATAAACCTGATGTCCCTGCTGAAAGCCGAGTGGTTGTTCCACGTAGACTTCTTCTTTCAGTACGCCGTTCAGGAACGCAGACTTCACATCCATTTGATAGACTCTGAATCTTTGATGTGTTCGTAGGCCAGGAATAGTCTAATTGCCTCCAATCTTGCAACTGGAGCGAAAGTCTCGTCGAAATCTATTCCTTCAGCTTGACAGTAGCCTTTTGCCCCGAGTCTTGCTTTGTTCCTTACTATGATGTTGTTTTCATCTCGCTTGTTCTTGAAGACCCATTTTGTTCCAATAACATGTTGATGCCGGGGTCTATCAACAAGCTCCCAAATGTCGTTTCTCGTGAACTGATTCAGCTCCTCCTGCATAGTTATGATCCAGTCAGCATCTTTCAGTCCGTCCTCAATCGTCTGAGGTTCGTCAGTAGACAAGAAGCAGGAATATAAGGCGCTTTCTCATTGACAGAATCTGGATCTTGTCTTTACTCTTGCTGAGGGATCTCCAATAATCAGATCAGCAGTATGAGCGTCCAGCCACGATCTACGATGTTTCAGCTCTTCATCTGAAATTTGTTCAACACAGATACTATGTGAGTTAGGCATTTCAGTTGTACTATTCTGAGATTGAAGCAATTCAGTAATGAGAGTATGATCTACTGAGTCACTAGGTTCAGGGGCATTCAGCTCAGGAACATTAATAGATGTTCCCCCTGAGTTGTTATTCTCAGTAGTGGTCTCAGTTACCTCTGGGGTTTCTTCATCGACCTGAGTTACTTGGGATTGACTCTGTTCAGGAGAGTCAATCGGCTTAGCTACATTTACTGCAGGTTGAGATTCAGTAGACTTGTCTTCAGTTTCCTCATCTGAATCATCATCCCAACAAAGCTGGATCTTTTCGACTTTATCTGTTAAGCTTAGATCCTGTAGCTGCCTACTGATGTCCTCATATTCAGAATTAGAGTTATTGCTCCTGTCTTTAGTAGCAAACTCATTAAAAACAACATGAGGGCTTTCCTCCACGCAAAGGGTTTGATAGTTGAATACTCTGAAAGCTTTGCTGACCCGGGAGTATCCTAAGAACACTCCCTGATCTGACTTGCTATCAAAAGTTTTCAGCTGATCTTTCCCATTATTGTGGATAAAGCATGAACAACTAAAGATATGGAAATAGGATAGAGAAGGTTTCCTGCTGTTCCATAGTTCATATGGTGTCTTCTTCTATTGCTTTGTCAGTAGAGATCGGTTCTGAGTGTAACAAGCAGTATCAGTGCTTCTGCCCAAAATTTGGTTGGGAGTCTTGAGTCTGCGAGTAGAGTTCTAGCTGCCTCTTTGAGAGTTCTGTTCTTTCGTTCAGCAACTCCATTTTGCTGAGGTGTGCGTGCAGCCGATGTCTCATGCTTTATTCCTTCTGCTTTGCAGAACTCCTCCACCATAAAGTTAAGGAACTCAGTTCCTCTGTCAGAACGGATTTTGATAATTTTGGTGTTCTTCTCGACACTGAGCCTTTTCAGAAGCCTTGGTAACTCTGTTTTGACGTCAGACTTGTTGGCAATGAATATGACCCAAGTATAGCGCGAGTAGTCATCGATGACCACTAAAGCATATTTCTTGCCTCCAATCGTCACTGGAGAGACTGGACCGAACAAATCCATATGTAGCAGCTGAAGGATTCCATCAGTGGAAGGAGATGGAACAGGTGGATTTTGATTCCTTGTTTGCTTTCCCTTCAGACATGCTTCACACTGAGTGTCTTTGCTGAATACTTCATTCGGCAGTCCTCTTGCTAGAGTGTTTCTTGCTAGTTTGTTGAGCGTTTTGACGTTGAGATGGCTGAGTCTTCTGTGCCATAGCCACCCCGTTCGGTTGTCGTTCTTCGCCAACAGACAAGCTTCAGGTTCAGCTGAGTTCCAGTCAGCTACATATATATTCTTCTTGCGCGAACCTGATAACACTGTTTTCCCTGTGGATTTATCAATAACATCACAGAAACCAGCGTTAAATATCACTCTATTCGAGTTGTCACAAAATTGACTAACAGAGAGAAGGTTATGCTGAAGTCCTTCAACATATGATACTCTTGGAACTTTGGCAGTTCCAATGCTGAGTGTTCCATATCCTCTTGTGTAGCCTTTAGCATTGTCTCCAAACTCGATTATGGGTCCTTCTTCAGGGATATAATTCTTCAACAGACTCTTTTGGTATGTCATGTGTCGTGAGTATCCGCTGTCCACATACCATGGATCTTTGTGCACCTGCAAAACAGAATTATATTCAGGTAACCATTATTTTTGATTTTGGGTCCTTAGATGTTAGTTTTGGTAACCCATATTTGTCTTACAACCCTGGTGGTCTCAGACAACTTCTTTCCACTTGAGTCAACATATTTGACCACTGGACTGGTCGATGCTGACTTCTTAGGCCTTTCAGGTTCAGGAGTCCGGATCTTTTGAGCTGATGGACTGCTGACCTTTGCCTTTTGTGCGATTTTCTTCTTCTTTTGACTCTTGGATCCTCTTTTGACTATAGGATCATAGTAATATGACCCATACTGAGCTTGATGAGTCAGCTGTGGAGGTCCATACTGCCCATTTTGCTTTGCGGGTTCCCCCTTGACTGAACAGGGGTGATCTTGTGCTGATCTTCTAGTCAGAGTGCTGATAACTAGGATGAGGTGCCTTCATCTTCTGTTCGTTCTTGGCTAGGGGGTTCAGTATGTCTGCATTGATGGTCTCCCCTTGAACAAACCTATCAGCAAGCCGATTTTCTGAGCGTACGGGGGCAAAAGAGGAGGCTCCATGGCTGAATCCAAGTCCCTCCTTGCAATGCTTGGACTTGTTGCTTGCTAGCATAGCCTCTGGCTTCTTTTCAGCGCCCATGTAACGCTCTGTCATCAGGTTCCTCCAGACATCATCACTTTTCTTCAGCATTTCATGCTCGGTCTGAAGTCCTGATAGCTCTTGCTTCAGTAGACTCAGTTCAGTATCTTTCTGAGTCAAGTCTTTGGTCAAAGCTGAGATCTGATCTTCTTGATGCTGAGACTTGGCCATCAGAGAGTTTATCTCCTCCCTGAGTCTGAACACAAGTCCTTCAGACTCAGTAACAACCTGACTTTTCTGAGAAAGTCTCTGATTCTCTATTTTCAGGGTATCCAATTCCTGAAGAGTCTTACTGAGCTGCAGACTCATCTGAATCTGTTCGTTTAGAAGTTCTTCTTATACTGTGCTGACATCCAGATTCTCGTCTGCTCCTGAAAGAGTGTCGTGTGTGCAGTGTGAAGGAGAGTTAAAGGATGCGTGAGAGTTTACCTCATCCTGTTCTCCTGCCATCAGACACTTTTCAGTAGTTTCTTCAGCTTCAAGCTCTAGGGCCATGAAAGCTGCTTCATCGTCGGATGAATCCATGAAGGAGTCGACTTCTTCTGAGTCATCTGAGAGTTCACCAGCTATGTATGCTTGTCTCTTCTTGGCGAACTTCTCTCTCCTTGCTTTGCGTGCTGCTCGTTCAGCACTACTGAGCTCAGGACAGTCATACTGATAATGTCCTGGCTTCTTGCAGTTATAGCAGGCGATGACTCTTTCTTCTTTGCTTTCGCTATCTTTTGATGGTGCTGAGTCATCCCTCTTTCTGCATTCAGAAGTATGCGAGTCAGGAGTGCGTTTAGGCGTGTATTCAGACTTACCTTTCGATTCTCGATAGGCTTTAGTTACTTTTCTGTGCCGCTCCTTCTCCTTCTGATACTTCACGGCAAGCAGTGCGTACTTCTGAGCTAGACTTCCTTCTTGTATGTCGTTGAGTGAAGGTTCAGTCTTACTCGACGCTGGAGATGCTGAGCTGACTGATGCTTTGAAGGCATGGTCAATTTTGGTGTCAGCTTCAGCTCACTACTTCCGTTGAGGTCTGTCAAACTCGAATTCCTCTGCTTGAGGTTCTGAAAAGATATGGTCAGGAGTAACAATATCTAAGTCAGAATGTCGTAATATTGTAGCAAAAGGAGTCCAATAACCGTCTGGCAGTGCCCTCAATATTTTGAGATTCATTTCTCGGTTGGAGAATGTTTGTCCTAGCCCGTTGATGGAGTTCATCAGATTCATGAATCTGAAGCTGAGATCTTCAATGGTGTCTCCGGGCATGAGAGACAAACTCTCCAGCTTTTGGAGTTCCAGCGCAAGTTTGTTGGCTTTGATCTTCTGAGTCCCCCGACTCAGTAGCGCTAGAGCATCCCAGAGTTCCTTTGCAGTCTTGCATTCCTAAACCTTGCCGAGATAAGAATCACTAAGAGTGGTTAGTATGGCATTCCTGGCGACTCGGTCTAAGTTGTGAAGTTTCTTCTCCTCAGGGGTGAAGAGACTTCTGTCCTTGGGAATCTTCTTCCCGGTCACCATTCCTCCTCCATCTGCTAGCTCCTGAGTCACGACACTATCAATCATAGGAATGATAGGTCCTTCCTCAAGTACTTTGGTCATGCTGTCGTGGAGGGAGGTCAGATGAGCCTCAATTCTGACCCGCCATACACCACAGTTCTCTACTGAGAACATGGGTACCATCCTTATACCTGACATATCAGTCATGTTGAATAATGATATGAATGAGGAGTGATATGCAGTGAAAACGTTTTTCTGGACCCGTTCAGGTAGACCAGTTTCAAGATAACAAGAGTCTTATAGAACTCCTACTCTGATGCCAATTGTTGGTCCCGAGAGTACGTTCAGGTGTAGAGGGGGGGTGAATACACCTGAAACCGATTTCTCAACTTGAAACACGAACAGTCCTATTCAGGATAGTGTCGTACTAAATGAGTTCAGCAGACCAGATAGCTATTCTGAATCGTGTTAGGCAGAGTGACTGACTCTACTGAGATCTGCTAGCTGACTGAGTCAGAATTCAGTATCTTCAGATGGAGTTCAGTGGTGCGGAATTCTGTAGGCCCGAAACAGTTGAGTGGAACTTATCTTGGCAGGGTTCAGGAATGCAAGACTGCAAAAGAACTCTGGGACGCTCTAGTGCTACTAAGTCGAGGGACTCAGAAGATTAAAGCGAATAAACTAGCACTGGAACTCCAAAAGCTGGAAAGCTTGTCTCTCATGCCCGGTGACAAAATCGAAGATCTGAACGTCAGATTTACCAATCTGATGAACTCTATCAATGGGCTGGGAAAGACATTCAGCAACCGAGAGATGAATCTGAAGATTCTGAGGGCACTGCCGGACGGACACTAGATAGCTTTTGCCACTCTATTGCGACATTCTGACTTAGATGCTGTGTCTCCTGACCATATCTTTTCAGAATTATAGGCAGAGGAGTTTGAGTTCGACAGACCTCAAAGAAAGCAGAGAGCTGAAGCTGACACAAAAATCGACCATGCTTTCAAAGCATCAGTCAGCACAACATCTCCAGCGATGAGCAAAACGATGAGTAAGACTAAGCCTTCACTCAATGATCTACAAGAAGGAAGTCTCGCTCAGAAGTATGCGCTGCTCGCTGTAAAGTATCAGAAGGAGAAGGAGCGACGCAGAAAAGTGACTAAAGCCTATCGGGAAACGAAAGGTAAGTCAAATTATATGTCGAAACACACTCCTGACTCACAATCTTCTGAATACAGAAAGAAGGATGACTCAGAACCGTCAAAGAATAGCGGAAGCAAAGAAGAGAAAGTCATCACTTGCTATAATTGCAAAAAGCCGGGACATTATCACTATGATTGTCCTGAGCTCGGTAGTGCTGAACGCGTAGCACGTAAGTCAAGGAGAGAGAAATTCGCCCAGAAAAGACAAGCTTATATTGCAGGCGAAATCTCAGACGACTCAGAAGAAGTCGACTCCTTTATGGATTCATCTGACGATGAAGCAGCCTTCATGGCCTTAGAGCATGAAGCAGATGAATTAGCTGAAAAGTGCATGATGGCAGGCGAAGAGGATGAAGTAAATTCTCATGAACCACTTAACTCCTCTTCACACTGCACACACGACACTATTTCAGGTGCAGATGAGAATTTGGACGTCGCGACCGCATACGAAGAACTGCTCGACGAACAAATTCAAATGAGTCTCGCAGCTCCAAAGAAGACTCTTCGGGGAGTTGGATACCCCGAAAGTAGAGAATCGTAGACTTTCTCGGGAAAGTCGGGTTGCTACCGAGGCCGAAGGACTTGTGTTGAGACTCGGGGAGGAGATAAACTCTCCGATGGCCAAGTCTCAAGCATCAAGAAGATCGGATTTCGGTTTTGACCAATGACTTGACTCGTAAAGATATCGAATCGAGTCTGCCGAAGCAAGAAATGTCGAGGACTTCAGACCGAGCACGACACACTGAAGAAGAGTGATGATGTCCGGAGGAGCCCGATGACCGAGAGGTACATGGGTGCCGAGAAGAAATTAGAGGCTATGCTAGCAAGCAATAAGCCAAAGCACCGCAAGGAAGGACTTGGATTCGGCCAGGGAGCTTCCTCATCCGCCCCAAGACACTCGGAAGTACGGCTTGCTGATAGGTTTGTTCAAGGGGAGACTATGAACGCAAATATACCGAACCCCCTAGCAAAGAACAAACAGAAGATGAAAGCACCTCATCCCACACATCAGCATTCCGACAAGAAGATCGGTGCCAAGAAACCCCGGGCCGATCCAAGGGGAACCAAGAAATCAAAATTGCCGGATCAGATGGACCTCCAAAGCCGACACATCCAGCTCGGTATGGGTCATATTATTATGAACCTATAGTCGAAGAGGCTCCAAAGGTCGAAGAAAAAAGAAAGCCACACGTAAGGCTAAGGTCGGCATCCACCGCTCGAAGATTAGGACTCCCGAACCTCGAAGCCTCGTAAGTCACCTATGACCATCCAAAGGGTCGATATGTTGACTCTAGTGGAAAGAAGATGTCCGAAACCCCCGTGGTTGTTAGACAGATTTGGGGTTATAAAAACTAACATCTAAGGACCCAAAATCAAAAATAAAGGGTACCCGAATATAATTCGTTTTGCAGTGCGCAGAGACCCATGGTATGTGGACGCGGATGCTCAAGACATATGACATACCAAAGGAGTCTCATCAAGAATTATGTTACCGAATATGGACCCTAATCGAGTTTAGAGATAATGCCAAAGGCTACACGAGAGGATACGGTACACTCAAAGATAGGAACGCCAAAGTTCCAAGAGTATCTTATGTTGAAGGACTTCAAAGATAATCTTCTCTCTCGTTAGTCAATTTTGTGATAACTCGAATAGAGTGATTTTTGACGCCGGTTTCGTGATGTTATTGATAAATCTACAGGAAAACAAGTGTTATCGGTTCGCGCAAAAAGAACATATACGTGGCCGATCGGAACTCAGTGAACTCGAAGCTTGTTTGTCGGCGAAGAATGAAAACGAACGGGGTGGCTATGGCATAGAAGGCTCAGCCATCTCAACTTTAAGACGCTCAACAAGCTAGCAAGAAACACTCTAGCAAGGGGACTCGCCGAATGAAGTATTCAAAGAAAGACACTCAGTGTGAAGCATGTCTGAAGGGAAAGCAAACAAAGAAAGAAAATCCACCTGTTCCATCTCCTTCCACTGATGGAATCCTTCAACTGCTACATATGGATTTGTTCGGTCCATTCTCCCAGTGACGATCAGAGGTAGAAAATATGCATTAGTGGTCATAGATGACTACTCGCGCTACACATGGGTCATATTCATTGCCAACAAGTCTGACGTCAAAACAGAGTTAGCACCGCTTCTGAAAAAGGTCAGTGTCGAGAAGAACACCAAGATCAGAAAAATACGTTCAGACAGAGGAACTGAGTTCCTTAATTCCATGGTAGAGGAGTTCTGCAAAGCAGAAGGAATAGAGCATGAGACTTCAGCTGTACGCACACCTCAGCAGAATGGAGTTGCTGAACGAAAGAACAAAACTCTAAAAGAAGCAGCTAGGACTCTACTCACAGACTCAGGACTCCCAACCAAATTCTGGGCAGAAGCTACTAATACTGCATGTTACACTCAGAACCGATCTTTACTGACAAAGCAGCATAAGAGAACACCATATGAACTATGGAACGGCAGGAAGCCTTCTCTATCTTATTTCCATATCTTTGGTTGTTCATGCTTTATCCACAATAATGGGAAAGATCAGCTGAAGACTTTTGATAGCAAGTCAGATTAGGGAGTGTTCTTAGGATACTCTCGGTTCAGCAAAGCTTTCAGAGTATTCAACTATCGGACCCTTTGCGTGGAGGAAAGCCCTCATGTTGTGTTTAACGAGTTTGCTACTGAAGACAGGAGCAATAACTCAAATTCTGAATCTGAGGACATCAGTAGACAGCTACAGGATCTAAGCGTAAAGGACAAATCTGAAAAGATTCAACTATGTTGGGATGATGATTCAGATGAAGAAACTGAAGACAAATCTACTGAATCTCGACCGCCAGAGCAAGTAGGCCGAGCGATTGATTCTCCCGAACGTAATCAATCCCGTGAACTCAGGTCGATGAGGAAACCGTAGAGGTAACCGAGACCACTACCGAGAATAACAACTCGTGGGGAACATCTAGTAATGTTCCCGAGCCGAATGCCCCCGAACCTCGGTGACTCGCAGATCATACTCTTATCACTGAAATTCTTCAATCTCAGAATAGTACAACTGAAATGCCTAACTCACCTACTATCTGTGTTGAACAAATTTCAGATGAAGAGCTTAAACATCGTAGATCGTGGCTGGATGCTCACACTCCTAATTTGATAATTGGAGATCCTTCAGCTAATGTCAAGACAAGATCCAGATTCTGTCAAGGAGAAAGCGCATTATTTTCCTGCTTTTTGTCTACTGAAGAGCCTCAGAACATTGAGGATGTACTTAAAGATGCTGACTGGATTATTGCTATGCAGGAAGAGCTGAATCAGTTCACGAGAAACGAAGTATGGGAGCTTGTAGAAAGACCCCGGCATCAACATGTCATTGGAACCAAATGGGTCTTCAAAAACAAGCGAGATGAAAACAACGTTATAGTCAAGAACAAAGTAAGGCTCGTGGCTAAAGGCTACTGTCAAGTTGAAGGAATAGATTTCGCTGAAACTTTCGCTCCAGTTGCAAGATTGGAGGCAATTAGACTACTCCTAGCCTACGCAACACATCAAAGATTCAGAGTTTATCAAATGGATGTGAAGTCTGCGTTCCTGAACGGCGTGCTGAAAGAAGAAGTCTATGTGGAACAACCGCCCGGCTTTCAGCAGGGACATCAAGTATATAGACTCAGAAAGGCTCTGTACGGGTTAAAACAAGCACCCAGGGCTTGGTACGATACCCTGTCTGAGTTTCTTCTTCGTAAAGGTTTTCGGAAGGGGCACGATAGATCGCACGTTGTTCAGGATTCGACCGGAAGACGACCTATTACTCGTGCAGATCTATGTGGATGACATTATCTTCGGTTCGAAGAATGTCATTGTGTGTCAGCAGTTTGAAAGAATGATGAAGGACAAGTTCGAGATGTCGATGATGGGAGAAATGAACTACTTCCTTAGTTTTCAAGTCAAGCAATCTGAAAAGGGAACGTTCATCAACCAAGGCAAATACACTCGAGACCTCATCAAAAGATTCGGCTGCACATCCGGCAAACCCATCAAGATCCCGATGAACACGAATATGAAGATAGATCTTGATAAAGAGGGAGTATCAGTAGATCAAACTGAATACCATGCTATAATTGGTTCATTACTATATCTAACAGCTACTCGTCCTGACATAACTTATGTTGTAGGTGTATGCGCACGATTTCACGCGAATCCGAAGCAGAGCCATCTGGACTCAGCAAAGAAGATTCTTCGCTACCTCAGAGGCCCCCCAAACTTAGTTTATGGTATCCGGCTGATGATAATATTGAACTAACCGGCTATTCTTGATGCTGACTATGCAAGATGTAGAATTGACCGAAAATCAACTTCAGGAACATGTCCGTTCCTTGGCAGCAAGCTGATCTCATGGTTTTCAAAGAAACAAAGACTCGCAGCTACGTCGACTACCGAAGCCGAATACATGGCTCGCCGGAAGTTGTTGCGCCCAAATCCTTTGGGCCGAGACAAAGAATGGAGAGACTATGACGTCATTCGTAATGAAGTGCCGATCTTCTCGCGATAGTACCAATGCCATTGCAATCACTCAGAATCCTATTCTTCACACGAGATGCAAGCTCGTGGACATCAGACATCACTTCATTCGTGACCATGTCGAAAAGAAGGATATCAGGATGGAAAAGATCCATACTGACAAACAAAGGGCCGATATACCGACCAAGCCTCTAGCCGAACCCGCATTCGAGAACTTTCGCAGAGCTAGGTCTGCTGGACCCTACCGACCCTAGTCGGGCATAAGGTTTCGTGGAGAGGAACATTCCAAGTGAGGGGGAATGATCACTCTCGCATCGAGTAAGTTCAGCACGTAGAGACTCGAAAACCATCTACACGAGGTATCACCGACTACTATGTTCAGCGACAGTGTCTGCGTATCTCTACTCTATAGTATCTAATGCAACGATGATAAGCATTTATTATGGAGATTCAGCATGATTTAAATATCTCTTAGTTTGTCATTTATTGATAACATATTACATTTAATACACGACATTCTATGCACAACTTTGCTGAACTCTGTGCGCATTAAATGCATGTCTTATCATAGTTACTCTTTAGGCATGTTTACAACTTGCATTGACTTAGACGGCTTTTGTGATCATTACCTTTTATAATATTGAATCTTAACCGTCCATCTCATAAAGTAGGTTCAAACTCAGCCTTAGATCGATAACTGTTCATCTTCTAGATATGTACACATTTCGATCAAACTTAAGAACTGCCATATTCGCGCTTAACATTTCGATCATATCTTACCTCTTAAAAATCCGAGAATACCTTTGTGCAAAAACCCTCATTTGCTTACATTCTCTTCGATAAAATTCTCGGTATGCCTACATGAAGTTACTTATGTGCTGATCTTTATTGATTAGTATCTAGTATTAAACTGTTTTATTTAAAAATCGATACTGATAACAACTTCGTGTAATAGGTACAATGGCGGAAACCAATATCTCTATGATATCTCCAGCAGATATGCAGAACATTCTGGAGAAGGATCGCGTGTGGTTTGAACCCACCATGGATTTCTATTCATGCGATCTGGAGTATATGGATGAGATCTTCTCACCTGCGCGAGTTAGGGCCGGAGAAATTTCTGCGTCTAGGAGGCCTTCGTACTTCCTCCCGAGACAAAGTTGCGTAACCGTACTTGAATTCGGACGAAGTGTCTGGAGACATAGTGGCGAGATTTGTTGTCCATTCTATCCAAGACGCCACTACGGAGCTGAAGCAGATGTCCATCAAGGAAGCCCTGAAGCGGAGCTTTATTCTGCCCTCCGAAGGAATTAGTACAGTTGGGTACAGAGACGACCGAGTTGATGAATATCTTACCGTCTTCTGTGGAAAGCCCACTACTTTCGTAGCCGCTTTTCCGAAGAACAAAGATGTTGCCTCGCTCAGTGGCACTTGCTTACATTGTCACGCAGCCTACCGACAAGCCAAGCGTGGTCGTTTGACCAGTGTGTCGAGGCCTAAGATTCAGATGATGATGGCCATATACGACCGAGCCCAAATTAACAGGACGGAGTTCTTTCTCCATGAATTCATGGCTCAGACTGCTAAGTTCGACAAGGCATCGAACATGCTGAGCGCAAAGGGCAAATTGCTGTATGGACTCAAACTGTCCATCATGATCGAGGATTTATGTGGATCTCGAGCCTATCACCTACAGGTGACAAGGAGTACTTCAATGTGAAGAAGGTCAGATTTCACAACAAGACAACAGCGCTTCAGCAGATAGGGTCAGGACCCTCAGCAGTCTCTCCGCAATCAAAGCCTCAGTAGGCTACGCCTACAAAGAAAAGAACCCCTCCCGCTAGAACTCCTAAGGCACCGGCAAAGAAACTGAAAAAAGCCGTTGAGGTACCAGCTACTGAGGAGGTTCCGTAGGCCTGCCGAACGGGCTCCCGAGAGGACTACTCGCCCTCGCAATGGTTGATGAGTCCGAGTCTTCTGAGAAGACTCAGTCAGTGGAGAAGATCGTCTCCACTGAAAGAAACCAAGGGGATACTTCTGAAGCTCAGAGCGTAGATATTCAGCGCCTAGATAGCCCCCTTTCTGTCCCTCCACTCAGCTCAGTCCCTCCAACTGAAGAGCAGACTTCACACATAGACTTGGAGTCTGAGACTGCATCTGAAGGTGAATCAATCGGAATGGAAGCTTCAATGATCTTATCTCGAGCCTCTCGTGAGATCCTTCAACAGATACCGGAGCTTGCTGATCATTCAGACCTGATGATCATTGCCAAATCAGCAAGGCTCCACATGCTTCTTCGCTTTCAGGGGTAGCCGCATCTACTTCGCCTTGTTCTCCACTACTCCTGTCAGCAACTCCATGAAGAAGAGATGAAGTTGAGGTAGCAAATAGGCTACTCAGAGCCTGCTGACCTCAGCACCATGGAGAATCTGAGGGCCGCTATGCTTGCGATGATACATGACAAACAAGCGTAAGGCTCAAGACCCTCGGATGGGTCGATCATGACGACCAGGACCCACCCAAGGATTCGGCCCCGGACAACCCGATAAGGGATCACCCGTGACAAGGATACACATGCCGACATTCCCGATATTCCTCTCGGTATCCTTGGTCCCGAGAAGTCCAAGGCCGGTGCTTCGTCCTCGCCAGAGCCCGCTCGCTCTTGCTGCAGCCGACTTTCGGGCGCCACTGGCAGACCGCAAAGAGATCTCGATCAGCCGGCAAAAGTCTTAACCGCTCAAGGGATCAAAAATCGAGATCTTGCGAAGGCTATCCATAGGACATGGAAGCAGATCGCTCAAGCCACGACTAAAGAACTTCGTGGGCCGAAGTCTTCCGTCTCTCCATCGCCCGCCCCCGATGTTTCTCGCGCTTATTTCGAAGCGTTGGCTCAAGAAGCAAGTCCACTCGAAGCTCAGCTCAAGATCTTTCAGGAGAGCCAAGCCAAGCTACTTGATGAATTTTTGGCTTCTAAACTGGCTCATACTGACGCTATCACTGAACAATCCGAGGCCACTGAACAAAGACTTGAGAATATCCAACTGGCCTTGGAAGACAAGATCACTGAGAAGCTGAATGATGTAAAGGCTGCAACTGAACTCTCTTACAAGCAATATGATGAAGTTCTAACCTCGAGAGGAACGAGCCGCATGAGGCTCGACGCACATCCACAATCAAATTCGCCGCCGTCAACCCCCTTCAACACCCCCTTCGTAACACAATACTTATCCCTACCCCGGCTGCAATTGATGATGCCAAAAAGGGGGAAAGTAGAAGAGGGAAGAGTATTGAGCCGACCAAAGGCAAGAAACAGAGTACTGAGAAGCTGACCCCCACCAAAAGTCCAAAATCTAAGGGGGAAGCTACACTGAAGTCATCCCAGACTCAGACTCAGACTCAGACGGGTGAGGCCCAGGGTGTCCCAGCTGCGAGCACAGCTGCGACCGGCCCAAGTGGCTCAAGATCCCAGGCTACTCATGCAACCCAAACTCCTACTGATATCATCAAGGAGGTTGCAGAGTATGCTGAACAGGAAGAGGACTCAGATGATGATGAAGAAGTTCCTCTACCTCCACCTGTTCAAGGCCAAGGTAAGAAAATTCTGAAACTCCCGACCCCTCCAGCAAAGAAACCCAAGAGATACATCTCAGCTGAGGAGGAGGCTCAGATTGCCGCTGATGAGAAGCTGGCAAGGGAGATCGCCGATGCTAAAGCTGCCAACAAACCAAAGTCTAAGCCTGCTAAAGGAAAGACTAAGGCACCAAAGACGCGGTGGAAAAAAGAAGGCGCCCGCTAGATCGCTCCCGTAAAACTCGAATTGAAGATGATGAAGATAGGGAGAGGCAACCGCAAAAAGGTACCGAGCAAAGAAGGTACATCCAAAACCAAATCCAAGACCTCTGCCGACTCCGAACAAGCTCCTCGAAGCCTCAAGAGCAAGATGCAGAAATTGAAGAAATCTTCGCTCAGATGGATAGATATCTCTACAGAGGAGAGGAAGCTAGACAGATAGAGGCTGCCAGGCAGAGGATACATTTGGCAGACCTTGAGGCACTCAGGAAGCGTACTAAACAAGAGGCCAGGCTGAGAGTTCCTTCGAAAGCTGACATTCCTTATCGATACAGAAGGTTCAGGAAGCCAAACGATCTGAAAACACATAGATGGCCGAGATCGGACGAATGGATGCCTATTCGGCTCTAATCGGAGATGGGAATCGGCCAAGATAGAGTTTATCAAGAGAAATTATTTCTGGCGATTCTGGCCTCGAAATGCTCTAAGGCCGATGCCTATTTCGAGTGGATGACCATTACCGAACCCGATCTTTACCCATATATGCACGGAGCAAGAATCGAAGGGGTAGTAGTAAGCGTTCTCGAAGCAAGGATCATTCCTCCACCCGTAAGACAAGACGACTCAAGACATCTCTGAATGATTGAACAAGAAGTGAAGAATGCTATGCGTTGAACGGAGGTCTAGAACAAGATGAACCAGCAGACTTCGCCGAATACCTGAAGCCGAGGAAGAACACGTTCGTAATGTATGGAGTCCCACTGCCTGAAGATAAATCCCAAGGTTTCATGAATAGGATTCAGCAGCTTTAAGGGTTCTCCTTCTTAGTTCTCCTTTTAGCTTAGCAAGATTTGTAATGTACTGAACTGTTTATCATATATATACAAATCTTCTTTTGGCTTTGACAACTACTTGTTGTCTAAATAGCCGTGTTTGCTTTATGCTTTAACACTCGTAATCATCAAGTGATTACCGACACACACACACTTTGTTTATTTACTTGTCAGTTTTTGCTCGGTTAGATCTCTGATAGACTAGACTTTTATAGAGTTATTATTTCTCTTAGGGGGAAATTGTTGCATGGGGGAAATTATTGTAAAGGGGTAAACCGCTCTCGCCCCGTCTCCCTCGAGCAGTCTAGCACTTACCGCACAACTCCACCGATCCTACTTGTAATATTTGTAAGGAGCTCGTTTCCGAGTAAGTTAGTGTTTAGCATAGTTGATAGGACATAGATGATAGGTTTGGCATCATCAAATAGGGGGAAATTGTTGGGTGATGATTTCATCCTCAAGACCGCTTTCACTCAAGGGTAAATGATTCGGTCTTAGACACCGATCTTAAGCTCGGTAGCCTTGTGCTCGTACTTGTCGAAGATTTGAAGATCCCAAAACCCTATCTCGAATGATGAACCATTCCCTTGTATCTGCTTTTGTCTCCGAGGTTTCGTACTCGCAGACACTCGCTCCGGTCAAGGCGCCGCAGCTTATTTGCCTCAAGACCGGTGTAGAAGACTCAATGATACCGGACTCGCAGAGCAAGATATCGAGAGAGTCGCTTGAACCGAACTCGCAGAGTAGTTCACCGGACTCGTAGCCGATCTTCGTAGACATATCTCGGCAGCCTATCTACCGAATACAAGGTCGACTCAAGAACGGCGATAGTCTTCGGGATCGTCCGAATCTTTTGAAAGATAATCGCATTGTCATGTACGAGGAAGAGAGAAGTCGGCTTCACCTGTCTCGAAGTTTGTGCTATCTCAACCACTCCATCCACCTCGACGAATGACAAGCATACACGTGTCTTCTCACCTCGCTAAAGCCGCAAACCAACCTTTTACCTAAAAAGGTGGGAAAGTACACTGTTACCTACACCAAATGAGCCGTTTGCTACCAAAAAGAGAGAGAGAGAAGAAGATCGTCTCCAACGGATCTATTTCAATCTCTGCTCTATAAATAGAGGGATCATTCAAGATTTGAAGCTCACCAAAAACGCCTAGAACACGAGAGAGCGTGAAAAAGAGCGAATTCCAAAGAACAAAGTCTTAGCAAGAACTCGAAGAACAATCTCCGGTGAAAGACTACATTCTAGCTCATAGGGAATCAAGCTATACCGACATATAAAGCCTCTAGTATCCAAATCGACGTTGCACGAACTCAAAGCTTACCTTCAGCTGTTCGTCGATCTAGAAGCTACTCTCATATTCCCTATCCCTCTAACCCTAAGCTCAACCGTTCTTATCTATAGCTTAGACGAAGGAGTTCACATTTGAACCCAATCCTTATTGTATAAGGACTCCTTCACTGTTGGAGAAGTTTGTAAAACACTTTAAGTTTGATAGTGTTGTAAACTGAGACTTGGATCAGTATAAAAACCAAGACGCGGCTTTGCCCAGTGTGCAAGCTGAGTGAGACTAACTCAGGATAATAAATAGCCTCCCCGATCATTCGGGACAATGGACGTAGGATTTGAGCGATATCCGAACCACTTTAAAAATCCTGTGTCTCTTACTGCTTTCTTAACTGTTGCATTGATTTTACTATTCATACTGAACATCATATTTAAAATCAATCAACTGTCTCAGCATACTGAACTTTTAATCTATTGAACTGAGACTTAAACGTTTTCTCACAAAAACTGATTTGGGCCTACACTATTCCGCGCACTAAACTTTTACTGTAGATAGTGAATTCTGACCTAGTCAGTTAGCAGATCTCAGCTGAGTCAGTACTCTTAGCCTTTAACTCGATTCGAACGGTTGTCCGGGTCTGGCCGAACTGTTTCGGCCGACACCATCCTGAATAGGACTGTTCGAGTTCGAAGTTGAGAAATCGAATCAGGTGTATTCACCCCCCCCCTCTACACCTGACCGTACACTCGGGACGAACAAAGGCGAAAGTCACCATCTTTGCATACACTATATTCCAACCAACAGTATTCTTTGAACCATAAACGGTTAAACCTTCTCATTTTTCCATCAATATTTTTTTGCGGGAAGTCTTGAATATTAGGTTGGCACGCACGATCTAGATAGTACTTTCTACGAAATGTTGGGAGATGATCAACTGTTGTTTAGTGAGTAGAAGATTTGGCTGATCCCAAAACCCTATGTTGATTGGTGAACCATTCAAGTGTAAAAGTTAACACCTTGTCTTTGAGTTTTTCAGACTCAGTAGACCCGCCTTCAACATGGTTCCGGCTTAGTAGTTCCATCTGCTGTTCTTCAGTAGACTATGCTGCAGTGCCATGGAGTGAAGATTCAGTATGGCTGGACTCAGCGCAGGAACATCATACTGAAAGGTGTTCAGAGTCAGTAGAACTGGACTCAACAGGAGCAATTTACTGAACTCAGAGTCTTGACCTTTAGTAGAGTTGAACTCAGTAGGAGTATATTACTGAACCTATGGGTCAGACTCAGCAATGGCCAGTCAGTTGCTTAACTGAGAGTGGACTTCAAAGTAAGAATCAGTAGAGTTTTCCGAGGTCGTACATCTGAGAAAAGTCAGCTTCAGTATCAACCTTGAAGTCTGAATGTCTCAACCACTTTTCTGTACCTCGACAGCAGCCAGCTGGCAAAGTATCCGATAAAAGCTGTAAGTTAACCACTTTCTGCAAAGAAGCGGACTCTACAGAATTCAAAGGAAGGAGCCATTTACTGCCTATATAGAGTGACACATGGGCTGTTTCGTCTCCAACGGATCTATCCATGCTCACTACTATAAATAGAGGGAAGGTTGTGATTCTTGAAGTCGCACTACACGATCACACAAGCGACCATACGGTAACTCAAGCATTCAAAGATTCAAAGCTCTAGAACACTTAGCGATTACTCAGCTGAAGAATACGAACCTAGAGTTGATTATTCCTCTCTGTTCTTTGCTCTATAAGCCTCTCTCATTCCCACCCTATAACACTAAGCTCATTGTAATATCTATAGCTTAAACCGAAGGAGTTCATTAATTGAACTGTTCTTCGTGTTAAGAACTCCTTCATAGTTGGAGATACATTCAAACAATTTTGTTTGACCCTGTAAACTGAGACTTGCTCAGTATAATCACAAGTAAAAGTTTGTCCTGCGTGCAAACTAACTGAGACTAACTCAGTATAATAAAATAGTGTCCTGTTTTGTTCGGGACGAGTGGACGTAGGATTTTGCGTATCCGAACCACTTTAAAAACTGTTGTGTTGTTTAATTGTTGCATGATATAACTGTTCATATTGCAAAATATCTTTACAAAATCATACAACTGCTATTTCAGTATCAAAGCTAAAACATCGCACTAATCCACTGAACAGATTTAGTAAACAAACGTTTTTGAAATAAACTGAATCGGGCCTACACATTTCCCCACGCTACTGAACCTCTGTTGAACGGTTATGAATTCTGACATCAGTTAGCTAGTAGACCTCGGATTTGTCGGGCCACTCTGTCCGCGCGATCAAGATCAGCTTGCTTGGTCTGCTGAATCTATTCAGTACACATCTTCCATGAAACGAACAGATCGCGTTTTGAGTTTGAGAAAAAGATTTTCAGGTGTATTCACCCCCTCCCCCCCTCTACACATGAACGTTTGACTCGGGACCAATACGAACCCTTACACGAATCTTTGGATGATATTTTGTGATAGCTGGTCGCTTTCCTAGGTCCGAGAGAAGTTCCATCAAGTTAGACTCTTCATGAATTATTTCAGCTTGATTTTCAAGAGTATCTGATAAATCATTGTCCTCTAAAGTGTCACGTGTTTACAGTTCTACACTTTTTTTTGGATTGACATCGGACAACGACAATTCTTGATCAACCTTTTTGAAATACTTCAACATAAAGTTCAAATAAGAATATAAAAGATAAAGCAACATGTTTAACCCATTCTTAGAGCATAAATAAATAAATAATCGACACCTCAGATTTAATAAACAAAGTTGCAATGTATTCAATGGATTAAATAAACAAGATTTGCACAAAGAGTTAAGAATAAGCACAACTGCACATCTACGATCTAGTATCTACCCAAGTAATTCTTCAATAAAAAAATTAACCAAATGTTAAGCACAATTGCAAACTTTAAAGCCAGTGAAATATTACCTTCAAATCTTCAATCTTCTTTCAATAAGTACAAAAAACTTGTGGGCTTCTCCAATATTTTCTTTTACTAATTACCTCAAGATGTCTTCAACATTAAAGCAGAAGTGATTTTCAATTGGGAATTAGGGCACAAGTATTTTCTTAAAGGGATAAATATAATAAACTCCCTCAACTATCGAAATTTTTTACTTTGCCCCCTAAATCATGAAAAGTTCCACTTTGCCCCCTCAATAATGAATTCGTTGCAAAAAACATCCCGCCCAACATTCCGGCCGCACATATAAATCTAACGATAATTTCATGAAAACAACATAAATTATTTTTCAAGAATTTATGATTTATATCACAATTTATGGTTTATATCACCTCCGGAGCTTTCTCTCTCCCTCTTTTATGTCTCTCCCCTCGTTCTTTTCCCCTAATATGTGTAACTGAGAGTTGAAAGTACTACAGTTACTAGCGTGAGCATCGCCATGGTTGTTGTGGGCTAGGGCTCTTATTCCACGTCCTCCTTTATCACTGAATTCGGAAGTGCATTTATACAAGTAGAGGGGGTTGCACCTTGTTGGTCCCGAGTGTACGGTCAGGTGTAGAGGGGGGGGGTGAATACACCTGAATCCGATTTTCTCAACTTCGAACACGAACAGTCCTGTTCAGGAAAGTGCCGTACTGAAATAATTCAGCAGACCAAATAGCTGTTCTGAATCGTGTGTGGAAAAGAGTCTTAAAGAACGAGTCTGACTCTACTGAGATCTACTAGCTGACTGAGTCAGAATTCAGTATCAAACAGGTAGAGTTCAGCGGTGCGGAAAAGTGTAGGCCCTAATCAGTTGAGTGGAAAACCGTTTTATGCAAGTCTCGGTTGGCAAGTAGACAGATTCAAGATGCTAAGACAAGTTGTATGATTTTAAAGAAGATTTTCGTATGAACAAGAAAAATCAATGCAACAAGAATCGAAAGCAATAATGAGACACGGATTTTTAAAGTGGTTCGGATATCAATCGATCCTACGTCCACTGTCCCGAAAGTTCAGGAGGCTATTTATTATACTGAGTTAGTCTCAGTCAGCTTGTGCACAGGACAAAGCTGTGGCTTGGGGATTATACTGAGCAAGTCCCAGTTTACAAAGGCATCAAACTAAAGTGTTTGACAGACTTCTCCAACTATGAAGGAGTCCTTTCACAATAAGGATTGGGTTCAAATATGAACTCCTTCGTCTAAGCTATAAGTATATTCGGTTGAGCTTAGGGTTAGAGGGATAGGGAATGAGAATGTAGCTTCTAGATCGACGAACAGCTGGAATAAGCTTTAGGTTCGTGTACCGTCGATTTGGATACTAGAGGCTCTTCTAACAGTTTAGCTTGGTTCCTTATGAGCTGAGAAGGTAGTCTTTCTACGGAGATAGATCTTCAAGTTCTTGTGGAAGACTTAGGGTTTTCTGGTTTTAGCTCGTTTTAATGCTTGTGTATGTTTTCGTCGTTTAAGCTTATGCACCTTCTCTCTTCTTGAAATGTTCCTCTATATATAGAGCAGAGATTGGAAAAGATCCGTTGGAGACGATCTTCTTCTTTCTCTCTCTTTTGGTAGCAAACGGCTCTTTTGAAGTAGGTAACAGTGAGCTTTCCCTCCTTTTTAGGTAAAGGGTTGACTGCAGCTTTAGCAGGTGAGAAGACACGTGTGTTCTTGTCATTCGTCGAGGCGTATAGAGTGGTTGAGACAGCACAGACTTCAAGGCAAACTGAAGCTGACTTCTCTCTTCCTCGTGTATGACAATGCCGATTGTTTTTCAAAAGTATCTGACAGTTCAGAAGACTGTCTACCGATGCTGAGTCTGATCCCATATTTAGTAGGTAGATAGCTGAGTAAATTCTACTGAAGATCAGCTCTGAGTTCGATGAATCGCTCTCGCCGAGTCCAGCTTCTACCGACTCTTTTCGCATATCTGCTCCAAACGAGTCCAGCTTCTATCGATTCGTTCGCATATCGCTCCCGCCGAGTCCAAAGATCACCGAGTCTTCTACTTCGGTGTTAAGGCGGATAATCTACCGAGCGCCTTGATCAGAGCAGAGTGTCTACTGAGTCTGAAACCTCAGAGACAAAAAAAATAACGATTACAATGGAATGGTTCACCAATCAGATAGGGTTTTGGGATCTTCAAATCTTCTCAATATTCGTAGCACTAGGGCGCCGAGCATGGTTCAAGATAGAAGATAGAATCGTTTCCCACCAAGTAAGACTATGCCGAGGATAGAATCATCACCCAACAATTTCCCCCTATTTGATGATGCCAAAACATATCATCTATGCTAACACTAAACTAACAAAACGAGCTCCTTACAATATTACGGTAGGATCGGCGGAGTTGTTCCAAAGCAGCTTCTAGATTATCGAGAAAACAGGGCAAAATACAATTTCCCCCATTACATAGAAACTAGACTAGCAGAATCTAACAAAGTAATAAACTGACAAGAAAGTCAATAGAGTGAGTGTGTGAGTCAGTCATCACTTTAGTGATTCTGAGTGTTAAAGCATAATACAAACACGGCTGAATAGACAACAAGTGGTTGTCAGAGCCAAAATCAGATTTGTATATATGAGTTATTCAGATCAGTACAATTACAAATCTTGCTAAGCTAGGAAGATCAGAACTAAGCCTAGGAGCCCTTAAACTGCTTGATCCTGTCCATGAATCCTTGAGATTGTGTCTTTGGCAGTGGCACTCCATACATCCGGTATGCGTTCTTCCTCGGCTTCAAGTATGCAAGCAAAGTCTCGCTGGCTCATCTTCGTCCGGTTCTCTCTTTGATGCAAGATACTTCACTTCAGCCTTCTATTACCCCAAAGTGGATTGAGTCATCATTTCTTCTAGGTGGAGGTATGATTCGGGGCTCCGAACACCGACTTCTATACCTTCGTATACGGCTTTATGCAAGTATATGTATAGATCGTGTTCACTTATCATCATCCATTCCGTGTAGGCATCGACCTTAGTCATGTTGGGCCGTAACCTCCGTAAATAATTGCGCTTGATGAACTCTATCTTTGCCGATTCCCATCTCTCGAGTAAATTGAGCGGTATCCAATTGTCCGTCTTTGGCCATCTCGTGCGATTTCGTATCACCGGCTTCCCGAACCTTCGTATCGATAAGGAATATCGCTTTTGAAGGTACTCTCACCTGGCCTCTTCCTCGGTTCTTTTTCTCGGTGCTTCAAGGTCCGCCTCCCGTATTCTCGTCTCGCGGCAACTGAACTTGTCTAGCCTCTTCGCCTCCGTATAGGTATCTCGTTCATTTGGTCGAATATGGCCTCAATTTCATCATCTTGGGCTTTAGTGGCTTTCCGAGGAATGTCTTCGTATTCGAGCAGGGGTACTTGATTTTTCTTTTCGACGTACCCCGCTTCTCGCTGCTTTGCCGCTTTTGCTCCTTCTCCTTCTCCCTATCTTCTTCATCCTCGATAATCGGGCTTCCATGGAGGTATCCTAGCAGGCTTTCTTCCTCCTCGAGCTGGAGATTTTGTCTTTCCTTTGACAAGCTTAGACTTTGGTTTATTAGCGGCTTCTTTTCAAAGAATCTCCCTTGCCGCCTTCTCATCACCGCAATTTGAGCCTCCTCCTCACCGAAATGTATCTCTTTGTTTTCTTAGCCGGAGGGGTTGGGAGAATCAGCACTTTCTTGCCTTTTCCCCGAACGGATGGAGGGAGAGGAGCCTCTTCCTCTTCCGACTCTTCCCCGCCAAAGATACTCGCAACCTCCTTGATAAAATCCGTCTGAGTCCGGGTTGCATGAGTAGCCTCGGGTTCCCGAGCCACTTGGGCCGCTCTCACTGTACTCGCAGCCAAGACACCCCCCGGGCCTTACCCTCCGTGCCAGTCCGAGTCTGAGTCCTGCTTATCTCAGTCACGGACTTGGTCTTTTTCTCAGATCTCAGTGAGGCTGTCCCCTTAAGTAATTTGATAGTAGTTTTGGTAGGGGTCGGCTTCTCCATACTTTTCTCTTTTCCTTCGGTACTCTTCTCTTTTCCTTCCCCCTTTTTGGCATCATCAATTACAGCCGGGGTAGGGACGAGTACCTTCTTGTCTAGGCGTGTGTAGACAGTGGACAATTCGTCCAGTCTGTCATGGATCTTTGTCAGTGCCAAGTGCAGCTCATTCCTCTCATTAGTCAGTTCCTCCGAGTATTGCTTATGGGAGAGGTCACCGTCGCCTTGAATTCTCGTCGCTTCTCGTAAATCTTATCCTCCACGACCGCTGAATGTTGTCAAGTCGGATCTCCGTGGCCCGGGCTTGTTCGGTGAAGGACTCAAGATGAGTGGATATTGAAACCTGGAATGCTTCGAGAAGTTTGGCTTGTCCTTCCCGAATGATTCCCGAGCTGATCATCAAACCGCCTCGCCGCTTAGCCAAAACTTCGGATACAATTTCGGAGACAACAGGGGCGGCTGATTTAGATACTGATGTTTTCAGCCCCTGTAGCTCATTTGTTGTGGCTAGCGCAGTCTGTTTCCACACCTTGTGGACGGCCTTCGCAAGAGCTCGATTTTGGATTCCCTGAGCGGTGAGAGCTTTTGCTACGGATCGAGATCTCTTGGAAGTTGGGTTGGGCGCCGCTCGTAAGTCGACTCCAAAGCAGAGCCGAGCGGGCTCGCCGAGGACGAAGCACCAGCCGTGGACTTCGCAGTCCAAGGATACGGAGTGGAGGTTGAGCTTGTTCAATAGCATGTGTATCCTTGTCCTGGGGATTTTCCTCATCAGGCTTTCCAGGGCCTGAATCACTGGGTGGATCTTGACCATCGTGGTCTGATCCATCTGAGGGTGCTGAGCCGGTAGCTAGCTGCTTGTCATGTATCATTGCCAGCATAGCAGCCCTCAGGTTCTCCATGGTGCTGAGGTTAGCAGGCTCAGAGTAGCCTATTTGCTCCCTCAACTTCAATTCTTCTTCATGAAGCTGCTGGCAGGAGTAGTGGAGTACTAGACGTTGTAGTTGGGGCCACTCTTGAAATTGCAGCAACATGTGGAGCCTTGCTGATTTTGCAATGAGCAACAGATCAGAGTAGTCAGCAAGCTCTGGAATCTGTTGAAGAATCTCTCGGGATGCTCTGGATATGGTCACTGAAGCTTCCATCCCAATTGTCTCTTCTTCAGATGCTGTCTCGGACTCCAAGTCTATGGGAGACGTCTGAGTCTCAGCAGGAGGCACTGCTGAGTGGTGGAACTGAGAGGGGGCTGTCAAGACGCTGAATCTCCTCGCTATGTGCTTCAGTAGCATCCCCTTGTTCCACTTCTATGGGTTCCTCAGTGGAGACGGCCTTCTCCACTGATTGAGTCTTCTCAGATGATTCCCGACTGCGTCATCGCCCGCCGAGGCCGAATAGGCAGAACTTCGGGAGAAACCTCGTGTTCGGAGGGCACGTCCGGGAATGACTTTCCTCGGTTTCTTAGCTGGTGCCTTTGGATTTTTTGCCGGAGGTGTTCTCTTCTTCGAGGGTGTAGCTCGCCGAGGCTTAGTCTGCCGAGTTACTACTGAGGGACTCGACTGATCCGCCAAGAGCAAGCAGCCTTGTTGTGGAATCTGCCCTTCTTCACATTAAAATACTCCTTGTCACTGTAGGTAATTGGTTCAGATCCGCAGACATCCTCTATCATTATGGACAGCTTCAGTCCATAAAGAAGCTTGCCCTTTGCACTCAGCGTGCAAGAGGCCTTGTCGAATTTTGCCACCTGAGCCATGAATTCACGGATAAAGAGCTCCGTCCAATTAATCTGGGCTCTATCATATATGGCCATCATGAGCTGGATCTTGAGCCTCGATACTTGATCGAATGAGCCTGCTTGGCTGGTCAGTAGCTGCATCACAATATAAGCCAAAGCTCAGACCGAGGCAAAGATGTTGTTTTTAGGAAAAGCAGCTCTGAAGGTCGTGGGCTTTCCACAGAATATTGTCAAATAGTCATCTACAAGATCATCCTTGTACCCCACAGTACTGGCTCCTTCAGAAGGTAGATCAAAACTTCTCTTTAATGCCTCCTTGAGTGATATTTGCTTCAGAATCGGAAAAGCGTCCTTGATTTCGTGAACGGCGAATCTTCCGATTATGTCCCCGCCTACTGAGTCAGAATTAAGATAAACTTCGGCCACCTGCCTCGGGAGGAAGTATGTCGGCTTCCTTGAAAGAAAACTTTCAAGCCCTGACTCTCTGAGAGCTGAGAAGATCTCGTCCATATAATCGAGATCACAGACGTTGAACTCCATGGTTAGCTCGAACCAAACACGATCCTTGTCCAGGATTTCTTGCATGTTAACTGGAGCAGACACCGAAATATTTTTACTTGCCATTGTACCTGTTACACTAGCATTTATCAGTATCGATTTAAATAAAACAGTTTGTATAGCGATTCTGAAAAAGAAGATTAATTCGTGTAGCAGTTGTAATAAGCATACCGAAAGAGAGATTCTGAAAGGATATGCAAGAGGGGATTGCAAGGAATGATCTCATAATTTTCGGATGCATAGGATTTTATGTGCGGTAATGGCGGTTTCTAAAGATATGATCGAAAATATATATCTAACATGAAGGTGAACGATTTTCGATCAAAGGCAGAGTTTAAACTTGCTTTATGAGATGGACGGTCAAGATTAAAAGATATATTCAGTAATGATCACAATAGCCGCCTAAGTCAAAGCCAGTTGTAAATATGCCTAAGTAGTAACTATGAGATGACATGCATTAAATGCGTGCAGAGTTCAGCAAACTTATGTATAGAATGTCGTGTATTAAATATAAGCCGTTAATAATAAATGACAAACTTAGGATATTTAACAGCATGCTGAATCTTCATCATAAATGCATTACTATTTTATTCGTTACTACTGAGTAGAGATACGCAAATCTGTCAGCTGAACATAGTAGTCAGCTGATACCTCTTGTAGATGGTTTTCGGTCTCTACGTACTGAATTTACTCAGTATTGAAAGTGATCATTCCCCCTTACTGAATGATCCTTTCCTGGAACCTTCTTACTGACTGGGGTCAGTAGGGTCCAGCAGACCTAGCTCTACTGAAAGTTCTTTGAATCTGGATTCAGCTAGAGGTTTAGTCAGAATATCAGCCCTTTGTTTGTCAAGATGGATCTTTTCCATTCTCGATATCCTTCTTTTCGACATGGTCGCGAATGAAGTGATGCTCTAATGTCCACGTGCTTGCATCTCGTGTGTAGTACAGGGTTCTGAGTGATTGCAATAGCACTGGTACTATCGCAGAATATCGGCACTTCATTCTGAATGACGTCATAGTCTCTTAGCTGCTGTCTCAGCCAAAGGATTTGGGCGCAACAACTTTCGGCAGCCATGTATTCAGCTTCAGTAGTTGACTTTGCTACCGAGTGCCGCTTCTTTGAAAACCATGAGATCGCCTTACCGCCTAGAACCGACAAGTTCCTCGAAGTTGATTTTCGGTCAATTCTACATCCCGCATAGTCGGCATCGTAGTAACCAGCTAGTTCAATATTATCATCACTGGATACCATAAACCCATGTCAAGTGTGCCTCTGAGGTAGCGGAGAATCTTCTTTGCTGAGTCCATGTGGCTCTGCTTAGGATTCGCCGGAAATCGAGCGCAGACACCCTACAAAGATAATTTATGTCGGACGAGTAGTCGTTAGATATAATAAGGAACCAATTATTGCACGAAATTCAATTTGGTCTACCGATACTCCCTCTTTATCAAGATCGATTTTCATATTCGTGTTCATCGGGATCTTGATAGGTTTGCCTGGATGTACAACCGAATCTTTTGATGAGGTCTCGAGTGTATTTGCCTTGGTTAATGAACGTTCCCTTTTCGGATTGTTTGACTTGAAAGCCGAGGAAATAGTTCATTTCACCCATCATTGACATCTCGAACTTGTCCTTCATCATTTTCTCAAACTGCCGACACATGACGACGTTCTTTGATCCGAAGATAATGTCGTCTACATAGATCTCGCACGAGTAATAAGTCGTTTTCCGCCGAATGCCGAACAGCGTGCGATCTACCGTGCCTTTCGAAAACCTTTCAAGAAGAAACTCGACAGGTATCGTACCAAGCCCCGGGTGCTTGTTTTAACCCATATAGAGCCTTTCCGAGTCTCGTAAACCCGATGTCCCCCGCTGAAAGCCGGGCGGTTGTTCTACATAGACTTCTTCTTTTAGTACGCCGTTCAGGAACACGAGACTTCACATCCATTTGATAGACTCCGAATCTTTGATGTGTTGCGTAGGCTAGGAATAGTCCGATTGCCTCCAATCTTGCAACCGGAGCGAATGTCTCATCGAAATCTATTCCCTCGCCTTGACAAGTAGCCTTTAGCCACGAGCCTTGCTTTGTTCCTTACTATGACGTTGTTTTCATCTCGCTTGTTCTTGAAGACCCATTTTGTTCCAATGACGTGTTGATGCCGGGGTCTGTTAACAAGCTCCGAAACTTCGTTTCTCGTGAACCGATTCAGCTCCTCCCCGCATAGCTATGATCCGGGCCGATCTTTAAGTGCATCCTCAATCGTCTCGAGGCTCTTCAGGTAGACAAGAAGCGTGAATATAATGCACTTTCTCCTTGACAGTAACTGGATCTTGTCTTGACTTTTGCTGAAGGATCTCCAATGATTAGATCAGGAGTGTGAGCATCTAGCCACGATCTACGATGTTTTATCTCTTCATCTAAAATTTGATCAACACAGATAGTAGGTGAGTTAGGAATTTCAGTCGTACTATTCTGAGATTGAAGCAATTCAGTAATGAGAGTGTGATCTACTGAGTTTCCAGGTTCACGGGCATTCAGCTCAGGAACATTAATAGATGTTCCCCCTGAGTTGTTACTCTCAGTAGTGGTCTCAGTTACCTCTAAGGTTTCCTCATCGACCTGAGTTACCTGGGATTGACTCTGTTCAGGAGAGTCAATCTGTTCAGCTACTTGCTATGCTGGTTGAGATTCAGTAGACTTGTCTTCAGTTTCTTCGTCTGAATCATCATCCCAACATAGCTGGATCTTTTTAGGTTTGTCTTTTAAGCTTAGATCTGTAGCTGCTTAGTGATGTCCTCAGATTTAGAGTTAGAGTTATTGCTCCTGTCTTCAGTAGCAAACTCATTAAAAACAACATGAGGGATTTCCTCCATGCAAAGAGTCCGATAGTTGAATACTCTGAAAGCTTTGCTGACCCGAGAGTATCCTAAGAAAACTCCCTGATCCGACTTGCTATCAAAAGTCTTCAGTTGATCTTTCCCATTATTGTGGATAAAGCATGAACAACCAAAGATATGGAAATAAGTTAAAGAAGGCTTCCTGCAGTTCCATAGTTCATATGGTGTTCTCTTATGCTTCTTTGTCAGTAGAGATCGGTTCTGAGTATAACATGCAGTGTCAGTTGCTTCTGCCCAGAATTTGGTTGGGAGTCCTGAGTCTGCGAGTAGAGTTCTTGCTGCTTCTTTGAGTGTGCGATTCTTTAGTTCAGCAACCCCGTTCTGCTGAGGGGTGCGCGCAGCAGATGTCTCATGCTCAATTCCTTCTGTTTTGCAGAACTCCTCTACCATGGAATTAAGGAACTCAGTTCCTCTGTCAGAACGAATTTTGATTATCTTGGTGTTCTTCTCGACACTGAGTTTTTTCAGAAGCGTTGGTAACTCTGTTTTGACGTCAGACTTGTTGGCAATGAATATGACCCATGTGTAGCGCGAGTAGTCATCGATGACCATCAAAGCATATTTCTTGCCTCTGATCGTCACTGGAGAGACTGGACCGAACAAATCCATATGTAGCAACTGAAGGATTCCATCAGTGGAAGGAGATGGAACAGGTGGATTTTGATTCCTTGTTTGCTTTCCCTTCAGACATGCTTCACACTGAGTGTCTTTGCTGAATACTTCATTCGGCAGTCCTCTTGCTAGAGTGTTCCTTGCTAGTTTGTTAAGCGTTTTGAAGTTGAGGTGGCTGAGTCTCCTATGCCAAAGCCATCCTGTACGGTTGTCGTTCTTCGCCAACAGACAAGCTTCTGTGTTCCGCCGAGTTCCGGCGCCTACATATATATTCTTTTTACGCGAACCCGATAACACCGGGTTTCCCCGTGGATTTATCAATGACATCACGTAAAACCAAGTGTCAAAAATCACTCTATTCGAGTTATCACGTAATTAACTAACGGAGAGAAGATTATGTCGAAGTCCTTCAACATATGATACTCTAGGAACCGTGGCGCCCAATGCCGAGTGCTCCATATCCTCTTGTATAGCCTTTTGCATTGTCTCCAAACTCAATTCCGGGGTCCTTCTTCGCCTATATAATTCTTCGTAGGTTTCTTTGGTAAGTCATATGTCTTGAGCATCCACTGTCCACATACCAAGGATCTTTGTGCACCCGCAAAACGTAATTATATTCGGGTACCCTTTTATTTTGTTTTTGGGTCCTTATATGTTAGTTTTAGTAACCCAAATCTGTCTAACAACCCCGGTGGTTTCGGACAGCTTTCTTTCCACTTGAGTCAACATACTTGACCACCGGATCGGTCAAAGCCGACTTCTTAGGCCGTTCAGTTCGGGGAGTCCGGATCTTCTTAGTTGGTGGACTGCCGACCTTTGCCTTTTGTGCGTTTTTCTTCTTTTTCCGACTCTTGGAACCTCTTCTCGACTATAGGATCATAGTAATATGACCCATATTGAGCCGGATGTGTAACCGAGGTGGTCCATACCGATCGCCCCACTTAACTCTGCTAGTTCCCCCTCGACCGAACCGGGGTGTCTTGGACTGATCTTCCGGTCGAATACCGATGCGTAGGATGAGGTGCTTTCATCTTTTGTTTGTTCTTTGCTTGAGGGGTTCAGTAATATTTGCATTGATTGTTTCTCCTCGAACAAACCTATCGCTTAGACGCACTTCCGGGTGTACGGGGGCGGATGAGGAAGCTTCCCGGTTGAAACCAAGTCCTTCCTTACGGTGCTTGGGCTTGTTGCTTGCAAGCATAGCCTCCAGCCTTCTTTTCGCGCCCATGTACCGCTCGGTCATCGGCTCTTCCGCACATCATCACTCTTTTTCGTATGTCGTGCTTGGTCCGAAGTCCCGACGGTTCTTGCTTCCGAGACTCGGCCAGCATCTTTCGAGTCAAGTCATTGGTCAAAACTGAAATTCGATCTTCTTGATGCTGAGACTTGCCCATCAGAGAGTTCATCTCCTCCCTGAGTCTCAACACAAGTCCTTCGGCTTCAGTAGCGGCCTGACTCTCCTGAGAAAGTCTTTGATTTTCCACTTTCAGGGTATCCAATTCCTGAAGAGTCTTACTGAGCTGCAGACTCATTTGAATTTGTTCATCTAATAATTCTTCATAGGCGGTCGTGATGTCCAAATTCCCATCTGCACCTGAAACAGTGTCGTGTGTGCATTGTGAAGAGGAATTAAGTGGTTCATGAGAGTTTACCTCATCCTCTTCTCCTGCCATTAGGCACTTTTCAGTTGTTTCTTCAGCTTCATGCTCTAAGGCCATGAAAGCTGCTTCATCGTCAGATGAGTCCATGAAGGAGTCGACTTCTTCTGAGTCGTCTGAGATCTCGCCTGCAATATAGGATTATCTCTTCTGGGCGAATTTATCTCTCCTTGCCTTACGTGCTGCGCGTTCAGCACTACTGAGCTCAGGACAATCATATTGATAGTGTCCTAGCTTTTTGCAGTTGTAGCAAGTGATGACTCTTTCTTCTTTGCTTTTACTATCCTTTGATGGTGCTGAGTCATCCTTCTTTCGCATTCGAAGATTGTGAGTCGAGAGTGCGTTTGGAGTATAATCGACTTACCTTTTGTGTCTCGGTATGCTTTAGTCGGTTTATGCGCCTCTCCTTCTCCTTCGATACTTCACGCCGAGCAACGCGTACTTCGAGCGAGACTTCCTTCTTGTAGATCATTGAGTGAAGGTTCGCCTTACTCGTTGTCTTGCTTGTCGCCGGAGATGTCGTGGCCGACCGATGCTTTGAAGGCATGGTCAATTTATTGTCGCCTTCAACTCTTTGCTTTCGTTGAGGTCTGCCGAACTCAAACTCTTCCGCCCGAAGTTCCCAAAAGATATGGTCGGAGAGACAACATCTAAATCGAATGTCGCAATAAGGTGGCAAAAGTTGTCCAGGTGTCCATCCGGTAGTGCCCTCGCATCTTGAGATTCATTTCTCGATTGCCGAATATCTTTCCCACCCATTGATGGAATTCATCGATTCGTAAATCGACGTTCGGATCTTCTATTTTGTCACCAGTGCATGAGAGACAGACTTTCCAGCTTTTGGAGTTCCAAGGGCGCTTGTTAGCTTTTATTTTCTGAGTTCCACGACTCAGTAACGTTAGAGCGTCCCGCAGTTCCTTTGCCGTTTTGCATTCCCGAACCCCGCCAAGATAAGAATCACTAAGAGTGGTCGAGATGGCATTTTTGGCGACTCGGTCTAAGTTGTGAAGCTTCTTCTCTTCGGAGGGGAAGAGACTTCGTCTTTAGGGATCTTCTTCCCGGCCACCATTCCTCCTCCTTCATCTGGGGCCTGAGTCACGACACTATCGATCATGGGAACAATAGGTCCATGTTCAAGCACTTCAGTCATACTATCATGGAGGGATGTCGATGTGCTTCCATTCTTGACTCGCCATACTCCATAATTCTCTACCGAGAACATGGGTACCATTCTTATCCCTGACATATCAGCCATATAAAAATAATGATATGAATGTAGAGTGATATGTAGTGAAAACGATTTTCAGGATCCGTTCAAGTAGACCAGTTTCAAGATAACAAGAGTCTTAAAGAACTCCCGCTCTGATACCAATTGTTGGTCCCGAGTGTACGGTCAGGTGTAGAGGGGGGGGGTGAATACACCTGAATCCGATTTTCTCAACTTCGAACACGAACAGTCCTGTTCAGGAAAGTGCCGTACTGAAATAATTCAGCAGACCAAATAGCTGTTCTGAATCGTGTGTGGCAAAGAGTCTTAAAGAACGAGTCTGACTCTACTGAGATCTGCTAGCTGACTGAGTCAGAATTCAGTATCAAACAGGTAGAGTTCAGCGGTGCGGAAAAGTGTAGGCCCTAATCAGTTGAGTGGAAAACCGTTTTATGCAAGTCTCGGTCAAAGAAGCGACAGGTTCGGTATCTTTGAGACAAGTTGTATGATTTTAAAGAAGATTTTCAGTATGAACAGTAAAATCAATACAACTGTAATCAGAAAGCAATAACGAGACACAGATTTTTAAAGTGGTTCGAATATCAATCGATCCTACGTCCACTGTCCCAAAAGTTCAGGAGGCTATTTATTATACTGAGTTAGTCTCAGTCAGCTTGTGCACAGGACAAAGCCGTGGCTTGGGGATTATATCGAGCAAGTCCCAGTTTACAAAGGCATCAAACTAAAGTGTTTGACAAACTTCTCCAACTATGAAGGAGTCCTTTTACAATAAGGATTGGGTTCAAATATGAACTCCTTCGTCTAAGCTATAAGTATATTCGGTTGAGCTTAGGGTTAGAGGGATAGGGAATGACAATGTAGCTTCTAGATCGACGAACAGCTGGAATAAGCTTTAGGTTCGTGTATCGTCGATTTGGATACTAGAGGCTCTTCTAACAGTTTAGCTTGGTTCCCTATGAGCTGAGAAGGTAGTCTTTCGCCGGAGAAAATCTTCAAGTTCTTGCGGAAGACTTAGGATTTTCTGGTTCTAGCTCGTTTTAATGCTTGTGTATGTTTTCATCGTTTAAGCTTATGCACCTTCTCTCTTCTTGAAATGTCCCTCTATATATAGAGCAGAGATTTGAAAAGATCCGTTGGAGACGATCTTCTTCTTTCTCTCTCTTTTGGTAGCAAACGGCTCTTTTGAAGTAGGTAACAATGTGCTTTCCCTCCTTTTTAGGTAAAGGGTTGACTGCAGCTTTAGCAGGTGAGAAGACACGTGTGTTCTTGTCATTCGTCGAGGCGGATAGAGTGGTTGAGACAGCACAGACTTCAAGGCAAACTGAAGCTGACTTCTCTCTTCCTCGTGTATGACAATGCTGATTATTTTTCAAAAGTATCTGACAGTTCAGAAGACTGTCTACCGATGCTGAGTCTGATCCCGTATTTAGTAGGTAGATAGCTGAGTAAAGTCTACTGAAGATCAGCTCTGAGTTCGATGAATCGCTCCTCGCCGAGTCCAGCTTCTCGACTCTTTTCGCATATCTTGCTCCAATGAGTCCAGCTTCTCGATTCTTTCGCATATCTTGCTCTCGCCGAGTCCAAGATCACCGAAGTTTTCTACTTCTGGTGTTAAGGCAGATAATCTACTGAGCTCCTTGATCAGAGCAGAGTGTCTACTGAGTCTGAAACCTCAGAGACAAAAAAAAATAACGATTACAATGGAATGGTTCACCAATCAGATAGGGTTTTGGGATCTTCAAATCTTCTCAATATTCGTAGCACTAAAGTCGCCGAGCATGGTTCAGTATAGAAGATAGAATCATTTCCCACCAAGTAAGACTATGCTGAGGATAGAATCATCACCCAACACACCTATTTCATGAATATCACCTTGGAGATTTCCCCTTAAATTCTTGAATTTGTATGTATGGCTGGAATGATATACGCACTGAATTCAATAGCTGAGGTGCAACTTTTCATAATTAAGGGGACAAAATAAAAAAATTCAATAATTGAGGGGGTTTATTGTTTTTATCACTTTATTAAATTTATAATTTGTTATACTATATATTTTTAATTTATTAGGGGTAAATAGGTAATTTTACATTAAAAAATAAGCCTCTATATACCTCTATCCCTGACACGACCATAATTTACGTAAACTTTTTCACAAGTCAGAACAACAATTTTAGCTATAAACAACCTTATTTTAGAATAACAAATTAGTTGTAAACAAACCCCATACATATGAATGAAAAATTGGACAATAAATATCACATTTGATCTTTAAAGGAAGAACTTTCTTTTTCTTCTTCTTTTTTTTTGTTAAATTGAGTTATCAGTAATTTCGAATAAAAATTTGTAAACCATCAACGAAAAGAAATAAAAATCTAAAAAAAAGGAAAATTTTCAAATATCTATAAAATCGACTGAACAATTGTCACTGTTTCTTATATAAATTACAAATATCATACTATAAAACATAGAACTTAATCGTTTGCTAATGAAACTCGAGCTGACCATGATATTTAAATTAATAATTAATATAGATTAACTTCTATCCGTCCCTCACTTCTTTATATTATGAGATATTTTATATGTATGATTTATATAGGAGTAATGCAGTATAAAAAGTGGATTCATGTTGCATGCAGGGCCGGCCCTCACGTGTAGTTAGGAGGGGCAGTTGCCCAGGGCCCCAAATTTTTTGGGGCCCATTTTTTATTTTTATTTTTAATTTTTTTTAATAATAAATATATTTTTTTTAAAGAATTAACATATTTATTCATTCTTTTTAGCAAAAAATAACTTAGTAAATTTCTTTAGTTAATATATTTAATTTAGCCCAAAATTCTATTATAAAATATATTATATCTAATCTAATATAATAATTTAGAATTTAAAATAATTAAATAGGTCATTAAAAATAAATGATATCTCAATTCTTTATTCTATCTGTACCTTGTGTTATTATATCTCTATTTTTCTTTTATTCCCTAATTTTCTTGTTTACTAAACTATTTTGAACACGACTATGTCATAAAAATGGAGGTAAGTGACAACTATTATTTTTTAAAGATATATACTAAAATAGAAGACGATAAAAATACAGATATGACTTCATAGAGGGGGTCCATTTTTTATGGCTTACCCCGGGCCCTTTTTTTCTCAGGACCGGCGCTGGTTGCATGTAAGTTTGAGAGAAGCAAGAGGCACGCACAAGAAAGCAAAACAAAACGGAACAAGAGAGAGAGAAACTCAACCCTTCACATTGCAACCATTGTGGTAACAGAGAGAGTATTGGACCTCCAAAAACCGGTCAACAAAAAACAACAAGTAAGAGAGAAACAAAAAAAAAAAAAAAAAAAAAAAAAAAAAGAGAAATCGATTAACAAATACAAAAAGGAGCCAGTATTACAACAAAATAGGGAAAAGCACGCTCATGAAACCTTTGTTGGTGATAAAACTCCACAACGTAAAGAAAAATTCTAAAATACAGAATAGTAACCCATATACGTGAATATTATGGAGATTTGTACCGAAACGTGGTGGTCTTGCGAGATGAAGTTGTTGTGTAGGGTTCATATGTAAAAAACTAGAAGAGGCGCCTAGTCTGCCAAAAAAAGCCAAAGAAAAAGGAAAAAAAATGCTCTGATTGGTGCAATTCATAAGAAGTGTCGATATGAACAAAATAATTGGAAAAAAGAAAATAAAGTAAATGATATGTCAGCACATAGTATTTCACATTAAAATCTTCACACATTTTTCTTTTAATAGTATATGTTAATAATAATTAGTAATACCCGTTCGTTAAAAGCGCCTCGCTTTTCTCATTGGGTTGTCCCAATAAAAGTGACTCATTCTAAAAAAAATAAAAAAATTGTAAACCAAATTTATCTACAAAAATGTCAAACAATATATACCGGACAATACAACTTAATTCTTATGCCGAAAAAGTTTGAACCACTTTTAGCGGGAATTGAGTAGTAATTTTGAACCATTTTGAACCACGACCAAACGACCCCCGTGCCTCTACTGGTAAAAACCATTGGGAATATTTATGTTTTTTCCTCGCATATTCTTGGCTTCGTAAAAACCGTCAAATATTCTCTCTCATTTTATCGGTTCTGCTTATGCACTATTCGAGATGCAAATATATATACGCACTTCCATAACACTTGTTAGGTATAGATCCGTTGATTTATAGCATACAGAAGAAAGAATCCCTTAGGTACAATGGCTCAGACATACAAATAGTTATAGGGTTCACACACACCACTCAAACCCAATTATAAGATCAGCCAAATGAGCCTGCAAGCTAGCCTATACAAGTTGCTACACAACACACTCGATCTCACGGAGAGAAAGGAGAAGATTACAGTGTAGAACACATCGGCTGCGCACAACAGAGCTCGGGCAAGAAAAAGTCATCGCAACACTATATATACATAGGGCGACACTCGCAACTGGGCCAGAAAGCTGGGCTGGGTTGCACAGAGGCAAGCAGGCCGAACAGGTAAGTCATTAGGCTGGGCCTATTATTTAACAATCTCCACCTTAGGCCCAACAGTGGTGTACCATGGATAAGCCATGAAAGATACCCAAAGGAAAGTGTCATTATCACCAAAACGGACAGACTCTGCAACCTCACACAACACAAACCTGCAAAACAAACAGCAGAAAGAAAAGCATAAGCACACAAGCAAAGCACAAAAAATACAAAGGTGACAGAAGAAAGGAAAAACAAAGACAGAAAACACTAAACAAGTTTTAAGTCACAACCACACAGATTAACCAAGATTGAGATTCAGAATCTTTAAACATGTATTCAGTTTTTCAGCACTCAAACACTTAGTTCCCATGTCAGCAGGGTTCAGATCTGTATGGATTTTTTCTAACTTAACAATGCCCTTATCAACAATGTCCCTCATGAAATGGAACCTAACATCTATATATTTTGTTCTATCAAGAAAAACAAGGTTTTTACAGAGTTGAATGGCAGATTGGCTATCTGAAAACAAAGTTAAATCTTGACACAAATAACCAATTTCAGACAGCAGACCTTTAAGCCAGATGGCTTCTTTCAAAGCCTCAGTTGCGGCCACATATTCTGACTCAGTAGTAGACAAGACAATAATAGACTGAAGCTATGACTTCCAACTAATGCAAGAACCACACAAGGTGAACATATAAGAAGTAGTTAATTTCCTATTGTCCCTATAATTTGCATAGTTAGAGTCTACATAACCAACCAATTTGATTCCAGCAGCACACTTAGAAAATTTCAGACCAACATGCATCGTAGCTTTCAGATATATAAGCAGCCATTTAAGTGCATTCCAATGATCCATACCAGGATTAGACATGTACCTACTCAAGCAACTAACAACATATGCAATGTCAAGCCTAGTACTAATCATCAAGTATATGATAGAACCATTATCATTGGAATAAGGCACATTTTTCATAGCATTTATATCAGAGACAGACTTAGGAGACTGGTCCTTACATAGAACAAAGTGAGAGGCAAGTGGTACATTCACAGACTTGGCAGCAGACATGGAGAATTTACTCAAAATCTTTTCAACATATGAAATCTGATATAACACAAGACTACAATTCTTCCTATATCTTTCTATGTTCATACCCAAAATCCTCTTAGCATCCCCTAAGTCTTTCATTTCAAAATTACCACACAGATACTTCTGAACATGCTTTATGGTTTTCAGACAAGGACCAGAAATGAGCATATCATCAACATATAGAAACAGGTAAACAGGAACAGAAGAAGACTCCTTAAAATAGAGACAATGATCAAAAGCACTTCTTTTGAAATTAAGAGATTGCATACATTGATCAAACTTAATGTTCAACTGTCTGGGGATTGCTTCAGTCCATATAAGGCCTTTTTAAGGAGGCACACATGATTTTCCTTACCTGGAGCCACAAATCCCTCATGCTGCTTCATATAAATGGTCTTGTCAAGATCACCATGCAAGAAAGCAGTAGTAACATCCATTTGCTTTAACTCCAGTTAAAATGAGCAACAAGAGCAAGCATAATTCTTACAGTGGTAAATTTTACAACAGGAGCAAAGATTTCAGTGTAATCTACCCCCTCCTATTGACTAAAACCCTTAGCTACAAGTCTAGCTTTAAACCTAACAGATTTGACTTCTTGTTTAACCTTAAATAACCACTTGCAATCCACAACAGAACAGTTTTCAGGTTTGGGTACAAGAGTCCAGGTTTGACTAGCATGCAGAGAATTCATCTCATACTTCATAGCATTTAACCACTGATCAGCATTCACAGATTTAACAGCATCAGAAGAGCATGTAGGTTCAGAATCCAAAGAATCATAAACACTGAAAGCATACATGGACATCACATAGTCATCAAATTTTGGTGGAGTTCTAATGTTCCTCTTAGATCTATCCCTAGCAAGCTCATAATCAGATAGGGCGGGATCACTTCTAGACACATTATCACCATTTAACAAATCAACATGCACATCAAATTCATGATTAAGATCAATTTCAGAGTTAGTATCAAGTTCAGAAGCATTTTCAGAGTCAGACTCAGACATAGCAGTAGACTCAGTAGGCACAGAATCAGACACACACTGAGCCTGAGGCTCCACCTTAAACTCATCACCAGAGGCAGAATCATTCACAGGAGAAACAAGGGAGGGAATACAAGGGAAATCAAGTTCATTAAATATCACATCTCTACTGATAATGATTTTAAAGCCAGGTTGACTTGTATCCCACAATCTGTACCCTTTAACCCCCCCAGGATACCCAAGAAACACACACTTCTTACCTCTAGGATCAAGTTTATCACCTTTTTGGTGCACAAAAGCAGCACAACCAAACGCACGAAGATTTGACAAATCAAGGGGCTTTCAAGAAAAAACATGCAAACTTACCATTTAGATGAGCAGAAGCAGCCAGTTAATCAAATATGTTGCTGCAAGGGCAGTAATGCCCCAAAAACTCTTAGATAGACCTGCAGACCCAAGCATACATCTCACCTTATCTAAAATGGTCCTATTCATCCTCTCAGCAACACCATTTTGCTGAGGGGTATAAGGTCCTATTCATCCTCTCAGCAACACCATCTAAAATGGTCCTATTCATCCTCTAAAATGGTCCTATTCATCCTATGCCTTCTAATTCCAGATTTTGCACACAAAGCATTCAAAGATGCATTAAAAAATTCAAGCCCATGTCAGTTCTAAGAACTTTAATCTTCTTACCAGTTTGGTTTTCAACAAGTTTTTTCCAAGAAACAAACATTTCATACACTTCAGACTTATGTTTTAAGAGAAACAACCAAGTTTTCCTTGAGAAATCATCAACAATAGACAAGTAGTATTGACAACCACTATGTGTAGGAGTACTAGAAGGACCCCACACATCAGCATGAATATATTCCAGAACATCAACAGAACCAGAACACAAGCCAGAATCAGAAACAGGAAAAGACACTTTGTGTTGTTTGCCAGAAATACAAGTTTCACAGAATGGCACAGAAGACAGTTTGTCATCACCAAACACACCAGTCCTTTTTAAAGTTTCCAAATTCTTATTACTAACATGACCAAGTCTATTATGCCATAGAACAATTTTCTCTTCAAAAGTAGCATTAACAATGCTCATATCATGTACTGGTATTGCAGTGAAAGGGTACAAGTTATTTGTCCTCTTAGATTTGAAAACAACCATAGAACCCTTCTTTACCTTCATCCAGCCAACACCCCAACTACCCCAAACCCATCATTTTCAAGGGCAGTGAAAGATAGCAGATTACAAACCACATCAGGTACATATCTCATATCTTTCATGGTGTACACAAAACCAGATTCAAACTTAAGGCATATATCACCAATACCCAAAACAACACACTTATGCTTATTTACAACAATGACATAACCAAAATCACCACCTTTAAACTTTGAAAAAAGGTTTTAAAAGGAGAAACATGATAAGCACTGCCCGAGTCCATCAACCATTCATTCATAAAATCAGAATTTACCAAGTTCGCAAAAGACGGATTATGGGGATTAGAGACCATAAAATACTTCTCAAGAATGTTTGGGTTAGTATCATTTCCTAAAACAACATTAGAGTCAGATATACTCTTCTGATCACTACCCTGTTTCCCCTTCTTAGGATTAGGGCAGTCCTTTTGAAAATGGTCATACTCTCCACAGTTATAACACTTCTTTCCCTTAGGCCTAGACTTAGACCTACCTTTTTTACCCTTTTTCTTCCCACCATTTTCAGAGTTTTTGTGGTTATTATTTCTTTCAGTTTTTCTACCCCTAACATGAAAAACTGCATTATTCTCAAAGCTTCTACCCCCCCCCCATTAAACTTCAAATCCAACTCTTTACTCTTTAAAGCAGAGATGACAGTTTCTATATCAATTTTATCCCCACCATACTTAATGGCAGATTGAACATCACTGTAAGAATCATGTATAACATTCAGAAGAGCAATGGGAGCATAATTATCAATACTTTGATCACCAGTTTGCTTAATTTGCTGCAACAGCTTATTAAATTCATCCAAATTTTCATCTATATATTTGGACATGTCAAGTTTGAATCTAAAGAAAGACTGCAGTAAATACATCTTAGAAGGCAGAGAGGTTTCCACATATAACTCATTTAATTTGTCCCAAGTTTCTTTAGCAGAAGAAAGATGCTCCACTTTTCTTAACACAGAATCAGACAAACAAAGAGTTATAGCAGATAAAGCAAGCTCATCAATTTCATCCTTTTTCTTATCTGTCTCTTTTTCATCATAAGAGTGATCAATGGCACATGCAACACACTTTTCAACCAAAATTGCCTTCATTCTCCTTTTCCAGAGAGTGAAGTCAGACTTACAATTAAAAGGTGCTACGCCACCAAGAGAGGCCATAGCTCCACTCACAATATGTGAAAAGGCTATTAACTCTTGTTACAGAGTTAATAAGCAGTCCGGATTTGTGGCCGAGGGTTACCTAGTTCATAATCGCAGACTCAAGGTCTGGGCGCAGGGGGTACCTCGGACCTCCAAACAAGGGAGAGCCAACTGTGTATTAGACGATTTTACAGAATCAAGAAAAAATAAGAAGAAAACTCAGAGACAACAACAACAAGCGGAAGCAACGAAGGTTAAGGACAAACAATCATTGGTGATCGTTGTTTTTACCAAATAAATCCTGCGAAAATTGATAGAACTTTAATTAGTATAGCAAACAGGTATCGAACATAGGGAACAAAGATTTTTAACCTAAAATTCCTATTAATCAATGGGGTTGGTTAGCGACCACGCAATTTTGGGTTTTTATCTATGACTAAAACAAGGAATTAAAATCTGCAGGAAATGAAAACGGAGTAAACTAATTCAAGAAAATAGGTCCAGCAAGATGATTCACACACAGAGAATCGATCATCGACACTATTAATTAATTAATCCCCTTAAGTCAATTAGTTGTAGGACGCTGTAATTAAACTGACACATCCTCTATTCCCCCTTAATTATTCGGTAATCGCCATGGTGAGCATTGAAACGACTACTTCTCTAAATTAGATGCAACCTACGTTGGTGGGCAATCAATAGATTTAACACCTAATCAGCTTTAAGAACTAAGGGAACCCAATTTAGGAGCCTACTCGTATGGTGGGCATCTAATAGTCTCCTACCAAATTAATCATATTGTTCTAAGAACAATTTTGCTACTTATTTAGCCTAATCCCACGAGAAACGATGGAAGTACTAAATTAGCTATGGATTAAACTAATCTGGGGTGATCACGCCTAAATTAACTAATCCAATTGATTAATCTAGATTAATTCGGAACCTAACTGATTAATTATAAAGCCCTAGTCTCACGAAATAATGGTAGTGTGTGTTTCACATCTCGCCGGCCCTAATAGACTTAGCCACACATATCGGCCCGACTGGCCAGGCGGACCAGTTTGCTGGGCAAAACACTAAACATGCTGAAATTCGGAAATAAAACACACGAAAATTATAACAACTTGACGAACTGATTTAAAACACGAATGCAAACAAAATTAACACTAAAAGATCAGAAGGTACCAATATGTAGAATCCAAATCATCCAAATTAAATGCATAAATTGAAATCTCCCAAGCTAAACTAAGAAATGAAAGTAAAATAGTGTTTTTGTCTCCAAATCCATATTTGACCGAAAGGAATAGATCTCTAACTCGGTTGTCTCTCTCTCGGTCTTGGAATGGTGTAAACATGATGTGATTTTTGTTCGTCTCCTCTCCTATATATAAGGCGGCTCATTTTCCTTGTAGAAGTAGGGTTTTTATATCCAATATGGAAAGATATTAATTAGATAAATCATATCCAATTCTTTTCGTATCATCTATTTCCTTATCCTCCACCTTCCTTCTCTATAATTTTGTCCAAAAATTAATCTTTTAACCCCAAATTCGTGCTTGCCACCTCAGCATCTTGTCATCGCCACTTCAGCACTAAAACCCGCAAGACAGCACAGAAAATACGGTCCAACTAGCCAGGTGGGCACCAAAACAGACAGAATCTGTATCGTACGAATTAGACTCATCAATCATGCATACACAGAGAGATCCATAGAATCACAGAGAACCCTAGATCTACCAGCACAAAAGATCCCAACCCTATGACTGCACCAGTCGGTAGCGTCTAAGAACAAAAAATTAAGAAGGAAGATTCAGCCATTTTACCAGAGCGGGGTTCGGAGACTTGAACCCCGACTTACCTCTCCTCAGATCTGTAGGACCAAGATCTATATACAACGATGACAAGCCAGGCTCTGATACCACTGTTAGGTATAGATATGTCGATTTATAGCATACAGAAGAAAGAATCCCTTTGGTACAATGGCTCAGACACACAAATAGTTATAGGATTCACACACACCACTCAAACCCAATTACAAGATCGGTCAAACGAGCCTGCAAGCTAGCCTATACAAGTTGCTACAGAACACACTCGATCTCACGGAGAGAAAGGAGAAGATTACAGTGTAGAACACATCGGCTGCGCACAACAGAGCTCGGGCAAGAAGAAGTCATCGCAGCACTATATATACATAGGGCGACACTCGCAATTGGGCCAGAAAGCTGGGCTGGGCTGCACAGAGGCAAGCAGGCCGAACAGGTAAGTCATTGGGCTGGGCCTATTATTTAACAACACTTCTGGATTGCTGAGTTGGAAATGAATTTCTAGAAGATTCTGAGGAAGTTGCTTGATGAGATTTTTTGGATTGGCAGTAGAAGTTTATATGGTTCGAGGAATTGAAAAAGCAGCTCAGTTCGATCTCTGTGCCGGAGAAACCGCAGGAAATAATTAATTGTTCTTAACCCTACCTATATTTAATTGGAGCATGGTTGTTGAATATATTGAAAAAGTATGATAAGAAGAGTGGTGATCTCATTCCATTGCATTTTATCTAAAAGGTTCTAGATTAGCCATTTTTCAGGATTGAAGTAATAAATAAACTAGGGGAGTGTGAAATAATGATCATTCGCATCTTCCAACGGCACAAGCAATCGGCCCCAAGAGAAGATGTTGACCATATAGAAGGTTGAAGTGATCAACCAGGGGTCGGGGAAGAGACACAAGAACTAAGAGTCCCTGCAGAACTTGCAAAAATAAAGTGCATGGAGAACATGTACTTGAAGCTCATGATATCTTTACTGACCTTGAAGGAAATTAGAAGTGGAAGTTCCACTGTAAGCATGTCCTCTCTACCACAGATGCACAATTCAAAATTAGAAGAATCTAGGAAGTGAAACTCGATTTTCAAGCAAGAAGCTAAAGACCATTTTAGACTTAGATTATCGGCATAGAAATTAAATGCTTGGTACACTGGATGCATCGTATTTGAAGGAGAATAAATACAGTTAAACCTCGATAAAGTAATAACCTTGGGACCGAGAAAAAATATTCATTTAACGAGGTTATTACTTTATCGAACATTATTTTAGTGCATTGACCCATATCGGAACCGGACGAAATTATTATCTTAGCGAGATTATTACTTTATCGAGGTTTAACTGTATATATACAGAGTGGAGAGAGAAAATGGGACGACCGCATTCTCTCCAAGCGTTGCAGCAGGACGAGCGTTCTCTCTTCATATGGTCATTGGGATGGTGACACGTGTTGTCATCTCATTAGTCATAAGATATTAATTGTGTTATAATTTAAATTGGTTATATCTTTTATATATAATATTAAAAAACGTTTATACTCAAATTCATGATTTTTTGATTTTGAATAAATAGACATCAATATTTATAAATTTCTTCACATCCTAAAATTCTCTCATTTTATCTCCTATGTTTTAGCAACTATACTATTATCAACTCTTTCACTATGGATCCATATACCAACTTCTACAATTCACAAAATCTCCCTCACTCTAACAATTATTGCCCTAGTTTGAAAATTTTGCTAACTTAATCGCAAGGTTTTGAGTTGGAATCACAATTTCCTGAGAATCCTATTAACACCCCCCCCAAAAAAAAAAAACCTCATTTGAAACTACTCATGAAAAATCTTCCAACACTACAAGTAATGCACAAGATTCGAAACCTGAAGAAGACATGGCACTATGTTTGCTTGGTGTCATTGTAGTGAACAACCAACTGTAGGCACGAATTAAAATGTGGTCACGTTTTGGAAAAATGTTCGGAAGTTGTTCGTACGAGCTTGAAAGCAAAACCTAAGATTGTATCAAGAAAGGTCAATCAAGTCGTTGAGACAGCATTTCAGACGCATTACCGCAAATGTGATGAAGTGGATTGATGCATATAAGGCAGCGTACGGTCGTAGAAGGAGCGGAATGTTGAATGAGGACATTGAGCAAGAGGCTCAACTTTTGTACAGGAAAAATAAGTTTGCTCACCATGAGGTATATCAAAAGTTTATGAGTAATCATTCCAGATGGGAGTTGAGATTAGAGAGTACTAGTTTTACACACCCTAGAGTACCATGTGATGTAGACAATGTTGGAGAAAGTCATGTTATCTCAAAAAGAACAAGGACCGATGAAGAAAGAGATCCTTCAACGGACTTTACTCTAGAAACTCCTATGAATGATGCTTCAACATTTTGTCGTCCTATGGGGAGAGACAAAGCTAAGGCTGTGGCTAAACAGAAAAGAAAAGTAGTGGCATCTTCATTTTTATAATTCTTGATGATTTCATTGTTGGAATTCGTGAACTGAGGATCATGCGTGACAAGGAGCTTCAGAATCATGACTTGGATCGTGACCCAGAAGATGAAGACAGTCATACTGAATACACTACTAAATAAAACTGCATTAACTCCAGAAGATGAACCAGTATTTTATATCATACATACATGCTTATATATATCATTTTTAAATATGAACAGTTTATTCAGCGTGGGGTTGAAATTAATCTGATTTTAAGAGGTGGATGCCTCAGATTAAATGTTATAAGAGGTTATGATTATTGTGCCTCCTATAATCTCGACCTACTTATCTATCATCTAAAAGTAAGGTGAAATGACATGCATTTAAGGCGCCACAGTCAGTATATGGAATATCGTGCTTTTAATGAAAATGATATATGCTTAATGACATCTTATGAACATTAATGGCGGGAAATAAATGCAATGACATGCTTAATGTGATATGCTGAATAAATACTCATAACCTGTCAGTTGAACATAGTAGTCAGCTGATACCACTGTGTAGATGCTGAGTATGTCAACACTTCCTCTCATCTCACTTAGTCGTACTGAGAGTAAGTTCCCCCTTACTCAGTACTTTGAGGATCGTCTTACTGAACTGAGTCAGTAGGATCCAGTAGAGCTAGTTCTACTGAGAGTTCGTCGAATTTGGTCGCAGCTAGAGGTTTGGTCAGAATGTCGGCTCTTTGCTTGTCAGTATGGATTTTCTCCACTCTGATATCTTTATTCTCGACATGGTCTCGGATGAAGTGAAGTTGTATCTCCACGTGCTTGCGTCTTGTATGTAGAACCGGGTTCTGAGTAATTGCAATAGCACTGGTACTATCGTAGTAGATCGGCACTTCATCTTGATGAATGTCATAGTCTCTCAACAATTGTCGAAGACATAGGATCTGGGCACAACAGCTTCCGATAGCTATATATTCAGCTGCAGTAGTGGACGTAGCTACTGAGTGTTGTTTCTTTGAGAACCGTGATATGAGCTTACTGCCGAGGATCTGACATATTCATGAGGTTGACTTTCTGTCGATTCAACATCTTGCATAATCAGCATCATAATAACCAGTTTGTTCAAGATTATCATCAGTAGGATACCATAATCCAACATCTGGTGTTCCTTTCAGGTATCGGAGAATCTTCTTTGCTGAGTCTACATGACTTCGCTTGGGATTCGCTTGAAATCTTGTGCATACACCTACAACATAAGTTATATCAGGTCTGTTGGCTGTTAGGTATAGTAAGGAACCAATAATAGCACGATAATCAATTGATTTAATAGATACTCCCTCTTTATAAATATCAATCTTGAGATTTGTGTTCATGGGTATCTTTAAAGATTTGTTGGATTCGCAGTCGAACTTCTTGATGAGATCTCTAGTATATTTAGCTTAATTGATGAATATTCCCTTCTTGGATTGTTTTACTTGAAGTCCAAGGAAATAATTCATTTCTCCCATCATCGACATCTCGAATTTTTCTTTCATCATCTGCTCGAATTTCTGACACATGGTCCAGTTTCTAGATCCAAAGATAATGTCGTCCACATAGGTCTGCACCACTAGAATGTCATCGTCTGACTTGATACTGAATAGGGTGCGATGTACTATTTCTATCCAAAAACCTTTCTGAAGTAGAGAGTCTGAAAGGGTATCATACCAAGCCCTGAGTGCTTGTTTTAACCCATACAACGCTTTCTTAAGTCTATATACTTGATGTCCCTACTGAAAGTCGGGCGGTTATTCTACGTAGACTTCTTCTTCAATACGCCATTCAGGAAAGTTGACTCTATGTCCATCTGATAGACAGTGAACTGTTGATGAGTTGCATATGCTAGAAATAGACGAATGGCTTCCAATCTTGCAACAGGAGCAAATGTTTCATCAAAGTCTATTGCTTTTGCTTGAATATATCCTTTGGAAACTAGTCGAGCTTTATTCCTGACGATGGCGTTATTTTCATCTAGCTTGTTTTTAAAGACCCAATTGGTTCCTATCACGTGTTGGTCCCTGGGTCTGTCTACAAGCTCCCATACGTCGTTTTTGGTAAACTAGTTGAGCTCTGCTTGCATGGCAGTGATCCAATCAACATTATTTAATGCATTCTCACTCGACTGAGGTTCTTCAGTAGACAAGAAACATGAGTATAATGCGCTTTCTCCTTGACAGAATATGGATCTTGTCTTGACACTTGCTGACGGATCTCCAATAATGAGATCGGAAGAATGAGCGTCTACCATGAACGACGACATCTTGTTACTTCTTGTAAAGCTAATTCTGCACGACTAGTAGGATTATGAGAAATTTCAGCTGTACTATTTTGTGCTTGAAGTAATTTAGTAACAAGAACAGGATCTACTAAGTCACCAGGTTCAGGGGCATTCAGCATGGGAACATTAATAGTTCCCCCTGAGTTGTTATTCTCAGTAGAGGTCTCAGTTACCACTGGGGTTTCTTCATCGACCTGAGTTACCTGGGATTGATTTTGTTAAGTAGAATCAATCGATTTGGCTACATTGCTTGTTGGTTGGTTCTGGATTTCATCATCTGAATCATCAACCCAACAATGCTGGATCTTTTCTGCGTTATTGTTCAAGCTTAGATCCTATAGCTTGCTGCTGACTTCTTCAGCATCTCCCTGAGAGTTTTGTTTCCTGTTCTCATAATTGAATTCGTTAAATACAACATGAGGGCTTTCCTCCACGCAAAGGGTTCAGTAGTTAAAGACCCTAAAAGCTCTGTTGACCTGTAGTATCCTATGAATACTGCTCGGTCTGACTTGCTATCAAAGACCTTTAACTGGTGCTTTCCATTATTATAGATAAAGCATGAACAACCAAAGATATGGAAATGCGAAATAGAAGGCGTTCTCCCTTTGCATAATTCATATGGTGTCTTCATATGCATCTGAGTCAGTAAATACCGATTCTGAGTATAGCAGGCTGTGTCAGTAGCTTCTGCCCAAAACTTTGATGATAGACTTGAGTCTGCGAGTAGTGTTCTTGCTGCTTCTCTGAGTGTTCTGTTCTTTCTTTCAGCAAGACCATTTTGTTGAGGTGTACGTGTAGCTGAGGTTTCCGTCGAATTCCTTCAGCTTCGCAGTAGTCTTTCATCATTGAGTTTAGAAACCATGTTCCACGATCTGAGCGTATTCATTGAATCTTGATATCCTTCTCGGACACTCAATCATTTCAGTAGCTTTGGCAGTTCAGATTTGACGTCAAATTTGTTGGCGATGAAAATCACCCATGTGAATCTTGAATAGTCATCAATGACTACAAGAGCATATTTCTTTCCTCTGGTCATCACTGGAGAGACTGGCCCAAATAGATCCATGTGCAGCACTAGAAGGATCCCATCAGTAGAAGGTGACGGAATTGGCAGATTGCTTGATTTGGTTTGCTTTCCCTTCAGGCATGCTTCACAATTTTTTGTGTTTCTTGAACACTTCGTTGGGCAGTCCTCGGACTTTAGCATCTCTTGCTAGCTTGTTCATCATTTTGAAGTTCAGATGGCTTAATCTTCTGTGCCACAACCACATTGTTTTGTTATCTGACTTTGTATGTACTAGCAAGCAGGCTTCATGTTTAGCGGTATTCCAATCTGCATAATATATATTTCTTCTCCGTGAGCCTGATAACACAGTTTTTCCTGTAGATTTGTCAAGAACATCACAAAAACCTGCATCAAAAGTCACTTTATTAGAGTTATCACAGAATTGACAAACTGAAAGGAGATTATGCTGATATCCTTCAACATATGATACTCTGGGAACTATTATAGTTCCTATCTTCAGTGTTCTGTATCCCCTTGTGTATCCTTTGGAGTTGTCACCAAACTCAATGCTTGCTCCTTTTTGCTGAACGTAGTTTGTTAGCAGATTCTTTTGATGCGTCATATGTTTTGAGCATCCGTTGTCCATGATCCAATGGTCCTTTAGCACCTACAAAACATAAAAATAGATTCAGGTACCCTTTGGGTTCAGATTGGGTCCTCAGAGGTTAGTGGATTTTGGGACCCAAACTTGTCTGACAACCCTGATGGTTTCAGATTTCTTCTTGCCCTTGTTGTCAGCTGATCTCTCTGCTGAGCTTGGAGATCCTGACTTCTTGATCTTCTGAGGTTCTGGTTTCTTCATCTTCTGAACCTTTGGGCTTTTGACTCTGGGCTCATAATAGTATGATCCATACTGAGCCCAGAGTCAAAAGCCCAGAGTCAAAAGCCCAGAGTCAGTATATGGCCCAGAGTCAAAAGCCCATCTGACCTTCTTGGCTCCCCCTGAGTTGGATCTGGGTGTTATGGGGCTTGAACCTTGGGTAATCTTCTGATAGTTGGGTTGAGGTGCTTTCATTTTCTGTTTATTCTTTGTCTGAGAGGTTGAAGATTCTGTATATTGAGTTCCCCCTTAGACAAATCTATCAGCCAGCTAATCTGAGCTTTTCTGTCCTGAGGTAGTTTCTTCATAAGTGTAACCAAGTCCTTCCTTCGTGAAGCATGGTCCATATGATCTCAACAACTTCTCAAGCTTTTCTTTAGCTCCTATGTATTGCTCAGTCATTAAGGTTCTCCAAACCTCATCGCTCTTCCTCAGAGCTTTATACTCAGCTCTGGACTGTGAAGTTTATCCTTTAGATTGTCAATTTCAGTCTCTTTCTCTGAGTTGTCCTTGGTCAACACTGAGATCTGTGATTCTTGTGTTGAGACTTAGTCATCAGAGAATTAATCTCTTCTTTCTATCTCAGAACAAGTCCTTCAGACTCAGTAGAGTCCTGACTCCTCATCGAAAGTTTATGATTCGCAGCTCTTAGGAGTTCCAATAGATCTTCGTATGCGAGAACCACATCCAGGGGTTCACTTGTAATAGAGCTTATGTCGTGTGTGGATGGTGAAGAGGGGCATATGTTAGAGTTAGAATTTACCTCAGCCTCTTCTCCAGCCATAAGACACAGTTTAATATCTTCAGCTTCGATTGCCATGAAGGCTGCTTCGTCATCGGATGACTCCATGAACAACTCTTCATCACTCCAGCAATCGGATAGCTCTTCGGCTATGTAGGCTTGCCTCTTCCTAACGAACTTATCACACCTGGCTTGCCTTTCTGCTCTTTCAGCTGCCGTGAGCTTTTGACATATTGATAATGTCCTGGCTTCCTGGAGTTGTAGCATACTGAGCTCCTGCCTTCCCTTTTTGGTGTCTCGTTTTGTCTAACGGAGGCAGCCTCAGCATTCCTGCATTCAGGTAGAGAGTTAGATTCACCTTTCTGATGATTGTTCTCTATCTTACCTTGATAGCTTTTTGAAGCTTTCTTCATTTTCATCTTTCTGAGCTTGTCCTTCTCCTTCTGCTATTTGACTGAAAGGAGCGTATTTCTCAGCTAAGTTGTCAGTAGTAGGGATTGATATGGAACTTTCGCTGATTGACTTGTAATTGATGGAGTAGCTCCAGGTGTGCTGACTGTTGCCTTGTAAGCATGATCTATAGGCACTTCAGTCTCAACATCTTGGGTGTGTGGAAGATTGAACTCAAATTCCTCTGCTTCTAATTATAAAAATATATAATCAGGAGTAACAGAGTTTAAGTTAGTTCTTAAACATGTAGCAAAAGAGTACCACTTAGGCCTAGAAAGTGCCCTTAAGATTTTAGTGTTGGTCTCTTTGTTGCAGAATGTTCTCCCCAACACATTGATGATGTTGATTTGATTTGTGAATCGGACGCTGAAATCATCAATTGACTCTCCAGGTATCATAGAAATTGCCTCAAGCTTCTGCAGCTCCAACTCCAATTTATTTTCTTTGATTTTTGGAGTTCCTTGGCTTAGCACTACGAGAGCATCCCATGGCTCTTTTGCAGTCTTGCAGTTGTGCACTCAGCCGAGGTATGAGTCACTGAGCATAGTCAGCATCGCGTTGCGTGCAACACGGTCAAGAATGTGCAGCTTTCTCTCTTCTAGTGGAAAGAGGCTCTTGTCCTTGGGAACCTTCGCACCGATTATGGCACCTATTGCTCCCTCAATTGCAATTTCAACGATGTCGATCATGGGAACAATAGGTCCTTTCTCCTGGATGCCAGTCATGCTGTCATGCAGTGACGTTAGATGTGCCTCCATCCTAATACGCCATACGCATAGTTTTCTACTGAAAACATGGGTACCGTCCTTATACTTGAAATATCAGACATTTTTTAAAAATATGGTATATGATGTTATGAAGAGATGCAAATGCAGATAAAACAGTCTTTCAAGATCTGCTCGAGTAGACCAATTTTTGAAAAATGATGATCAGAAGAACACCGCTCTGATACTAATTGTTGGTCCAGAGACGAGCCTCATGTGTTGGGGGGGTGAATACACCTGAAAGCAAAGTGAGTAGAACTGAATATTGCTACTGAACAAGTCAGTTGCCAGTTAAGCTTTCCATATCACGTGGGCAGAGAGTTCCTCTACTGAGTACAGTCTATTGACTTATGTCAGTGAACAGTAGTTCCGTATCAGAAATTGTGTGTGGAAGTGTAGGCCCAAAATATGATCGTCTCAGTTGAAATCCATTTTATGCTGTTTGATTTAAGGTCAGTTTTATGCAATGTGAACAATTATCAATGCAATAGTAAATCAAGCCAAGCAATTTTGAAAGTGGTTCGAATACGCTGGATCCTACGTCCACTGTCCTGAAAGCAGGAGTTCTTGATTAGCTTATACTGAGCAAGTCTCAGTCGATCTGTTCACTGGACAGATGCGTTCTTGTTTGCTTATAGTGAGCAAGTCTCAATTAATATGTACGCTTCTCAACCGTGAAGGTTTGAGTTTCTCCAACTATGAACGAGTTCTTACAATAAGAACAGTTCACAAAGATGAACTCCTTCGAGGTTTCTACGCTAATGATATTACAATAAGCACACTTAGGTTAGAGAAGGGGAACTAAAGAATCTCCAGAGAGAATAACTAAGATGACCTTTCACATAAGCATGTTTTTCTCTATGTTCGACTTTGAGTTTGCTAGAGTATGTTCGCTTGAATGCTTGGTTCCTTTGTTGTATCTTTCTGCATGAAGACTCTTCTCTATTTATAGTCTTTGATTCATGAATAGATCAGTTGGAGGAAGTCTAGATATGTGTCGAATAAGACAAGGAAAATAACATATCGATTTTGAATATCGCTGTAGGGATTTCCTCTTTTTCAGTCTAGGAGCAGCTTTTGGCAGAGCACGTAGAGTGCTTACAGCTGCTCATTGGTCGAGGTTTTGAGAGTAGGTGAGGCTTGTTCAAACTCCAAGTTTATGATGAGTTGACTTCCTCTAAATCCTCGGACCTTTTACTGAATTGTCTCCTACTTCCATTCCCATGCTTCTGAGATTACAGCTCGTTGCTCGAATTCCTTTACAGATTCAATTGGTTATATCATACCCAACTGACTTCTTGGATACTGAGTTCCTTTGACTGAGTGGCAGAGCTTCTACTGAATGTATCAGCTACTGAACTCTAGCCTATTGAGTTCCTAACATGATGAACTCAACTAAGCTATTACATTATCGAAGACTCATCATTCAGCTAGGGGTTTTGGGATCTTCAAATCTTTTCATACTGAATCTTATCCCAACAAGTTTCTTCAACATATTTTCTGTAATCAAGTGATGTAGAAGGAGATTCAAGGAAGAAGAAGAAGGACACGATAATTAGGAGATTAAGAGAGAGAGAGAGAGAGAGAGAGAGAGAGAGAGAGAGAGAGAGAGAGAGAGAGAGAGAGAGAGAGAGAGAGAGAGAGAGAGAGAGAGAGAGAGATTAGAGATTCACGAGAGAAGAGATTGTAAAATTCTTGCTTTCATTTTTTTTCCATTCCTTCCCAACTATTTAAACAAGGAAATACAACAATTGAAATAGTTAAAACAACTTAAATGAAATAACTACTTTTAGAATATAACATATCTCTTTATCTCTATTAATATTAAACGCTCCAGATGTCTTATAAATCCCATTTGACGATCTTTAAAGCTATTAGATTCCACTCTTTTTTTTCGGAGTATCAATATCCTTCCTAAACCCGCTCCCTCTAGAATGGAGTATGCCAATACTCCCCTCTTTAAGGAGTCTTGTCCCGAAGACTCTGATCTTTAACGACGCTAGGGGTGCTACTTGGCCTTGAGATGTATAGACACCATCCTCACCCGAAAAGAACTTCCAACCGACTGTTACAAAGATTACAAGAATGTTAGAACCAGTTTAGTAGTTTCTCTCTCAACTTGAAACAACAATTGATGCAGCATACTCCCTTGACCACTTCATCATAAGGAAAGTCACTCCTAGTTGCTTCCATATCATCTCTTCCAATCCATAGTCTTTCTTGAAATCTTGACTAGCCATATCCACACCCAATCTATCTGACGTAAGACAACAGCCCACTAGATTTTCGTCTTATTGGATTGGCTGTGTCCTTTACCCATCAACTCCATCATCTTCCAAGTCCCTAATGCCCTTTCTAGTTTTGTCAGGGTTGTGACAATTGTCATATTGGTTGTCCCGAGTCATACGTTCAGGTGTAGACGGGGGTGACTACACCTAAAAACCTTTTTCAAACTCAAATGCGAACAGTCTGATAGACGGAGGTTGCATACTGAATGAATTCAGCAGACCAAGAAAGCTATTCTTGATCGCATTGGACAGAGTTACTGAAGATGTTGAGCTCTGCTAGCTGACTTGATGTCAGAATTCAGAAGCGTTCAGTAGTGTGCGGAATGTATAAGCCCGATTAAGTTTGTTTGAAAACGTTTATTTATTAAAGTCATTTCAGTAGATTAGTGCAATATTTTAAGCTTTTATTGAAAATGTAGTTGTATGATTTTGTAAAGATATTTTCAGTATGAACAGTATATCAAAGCAACAGTTAACGACACAACAATTTTTAAAGTGGTTCGGATACGCAAGATCCTACGTCCACTGATCCTGACCAAAGCAGGACACTATTTTATTATATTGAGTTAGTCTCAGTTAGTTTGTGCGCTGAACAAACTGTAACTTGTGTTATACTGAGCAAGTCTCAATTTACATGGTCAAACAGTTAAGTTTGAATGTATCTCCAACTATGAAGGAATTCTTAATACTTAAGAACAGTTCAATAAATTGAACTCCTTCAGTTTAAGCTATAGATATTACAGTTAAGCTTAGGTTAGAGGGTGGGAACGAGAAAGGCTTCTAGAGCGAAGAACAAAGAGGAATAATCTCTCTGGGTTCGTGTTCTTCACTTAAATATTCGCTTGAGAATTCTAGAGCTTGAGTTCATTTTATGCTTTCATTCCCTTGTAGGTCGCTTGTATGATCGTGTTGTGCGACTTGTGCGATTTCGACCTTCCCTCTATTTATAGACGTGAGTTGTGAATAGATCCGTTGGAGACGAACTGTCCACATGTCACTCTATATAGGTAGCAAACGGCTCTTATTTGAATTCTGTAGAGTCTTCTCCCTTTGCAGGAAAGTGGTTGACTTGCAGCTTTTGTCGGAGACTTTGCCAGCTGGCTGCTTGTCATTGGTCAAGGTACAGATAGTGGTTGAGGCTTTTTCAGACTTCAAGGTGACTTTTCTTAGATGTACGACCTCGGACATCTCTACTAAAATTGACTTGAAGTCCACTATCAGTTAAAGCAACTGACAAGCCATTGCTGAGTCAGACCGATATGTTCAGTAGGCTGCTCCTGCTGTGTCCAACCCTATTGAGGCCAAACTCTGAGTTCAGTAAACTGCTCCTGTTGAGTCAAGTTCTATTGACTCCTGAACACCTTTCAGTATGATGCTCCTGCTGAGTCCGGCCATACTGAATCTTCACTCCATGGCACTGCGGCAGATGGTCTACTGAGGGACAGCAGACGGAACTTCTGAGCTGGACCATGCTGAAGGCAAGTATACTGAGTCTAAAACACTCAAAGACAAAGGTGTTAGCTTTTACAATGGAATGGTTTACCAATCAGAATAAGGTTTTGTGATCAGTCAAATCAGCAACTGAATCATCTCCCAACACATACCCCATTCTGGAGGGAGCTGGTTTGGGAAGGACATTGCTACTCTGGAAAACAAGAGTGGAATCAGATAGCTTTAAAGATTGTCAAACGAGATTCGTATGACATCTGGAGCATTTAATATTAATGGAGATCAAAAGATATGATATAATCTAAAGTTTTTATTTCATATAAGCTGTTTTTTAACATTTTTAATTGTTGTATTTCCTTGTTTAAATAGTTGGGAAGGAATCGAAAAAAATGGAAGTAAGAATTTTACAATCTCTTCTCTCGTTAACTTCTCTCTCTAATCTCTCTATCTCTCTTTCTCTCTCTCTCTCAATCTCCTAATTCTCGTGTCCTTATTCTTCTTCCTTGAATCTCATCCACAGATCTTCTGCATCAATTAATTAAAGAGAATATGTTGAACAATCTGTTGAATCCACATAGGGTTGTTATAGTGGTAACCAGAGCACGGTCCTGCAATATGTTGGATAAACAATTGCTCGCCCTTCTATCTACTTGTCAATTTGCTCTTCACTCTACCTTGGATTTGCAATTCAAGGTGATTTTAGAAGTGTTCATCTCCTTCGCGTGTAACCTCCATAATCGACTTGATCAGTTTGAAGAAAGCATTAACCAAGCTCAACCCAACTACCATTTCTCACGTTAGTATTATCGCTTAAAGCCTCCGAAGTTTTTGCCGCATCTAGAGCAGGAGACTAAGGTGAGCGGTTCTGATGAGCAACGCTCTCAGATTGTTGAGACTCTTGATCTAATAGATTCATAGGTGGAGGCCACACCTACGGTTGTTGAGATTTCAGATCAGGTCGAGATCAGCCAAATGGAAGATGTGGTTATGGGCTCAATGGGTGTGGATTCAGCTCCATCTTGGTTGATTCCACCACCAATACTATAGGAGAAAAGGGATGGGAACACCATCGAGAAGGTGTTTGAGGGAACCACTGATCAAACAAATAGTTCATTTGGTGAAGAAAGCGACGACGTGGAGTTGTTAGAAAATCTTTTCAATGAAATGCTCGAAACCTGCCGCCCATGCTACCATTTGTGAATGAACTTGGCGAACCAAAGTCGTCACAGATCGCTGTGATGCCTGCATGGGTATCTCATCCTCTACTAGTTGAAAAAGGGAAATACCAAATTGGTGTGGACACAATGATTCCAAACAAAGCTCTATCCGCTGTGAAGGAATACACCGAGCCGGAATGTATGTCCATGGTAAGCCACTGGAAAAATTTGCACCAAAATTTGGGTTTAAACCTGGTATATGTTTGTTGAATATTCTAGGATGGTTTTTGGTTTATAAAAAGACATTATATTCTTAAGAGAAGGTTATACTTAATATGAAGGATGTGAACTATTATGTGTTAACTGGAGGAATTGAGTCCGAACCATGCATACTTAGTAGTTTTTTTTGGGAGTTTGCATGGACCCATGTTGGTTAGTCACACCTAAGTTAAAGGTTGATGAGGTATGTAGTTGGGGGAACTTGTGTGATGAGTGTACAACTGATCGGAATATGATGATTTTTTATAATTAGAATGTTAGTAGATGGGTGGGTAGTAAATAGTTTTGGATGGTTAGAACGATGAGGTTGTTTAGATGAACTTTAACGAATTTGGGAGTTTGCTTCACTCGGTTTACCTCCTGCGCATACTTAATTTCATGGATTCTGATGAGTCGATTTCGTACCTAATTATTTATATCCGAAAAGTCTCTTAACTGTGCAGGCGAGACGCTTACGTTGGCGATTATGCGAAAAAATAGGGCGATTTGGCACGACACGTGAAAATGATGTGGCAACGAAGTTTCCAGCTGTAATGGCGAGATTTTGAGCGGATTTGGCCAAGAAAAGAAAGAAGGAAAGAAGAAGAAAAGAAAGGAAAGAAGATAAGGAAGCAAAGGAGATAAATAAGGAAGGATGAGATATTACCATATCTCATAGATCCTTTCCTTATCCACAAAGGAACCCTAGTTGTGATCTAATTCCTAGGAGCACTATAAAAGGATGAGGGAGGCACGAAATTCAGCAACCTTTACGACCATCTTCTCGCGCCTCGACCTCCTCACAACCTCGAAACATCAATCCTTTTCCGATCCATTCATTTCCGAAGCCGCCGCCGCCGACCGAAGCCATTGCTACCACCGCCGTTCCTATTCCACCGCCGAGGAGAAGAACCAACGACCATTCCATTTACTTCATGCAATTCCTTTAGTTTACGTAGAAGAAAACAGCAATTTTGTAATTCAACTTCTTAAAGTTCGAACCTTTAGTTTAGTTCGTTTCTTGCTTCCGTTTGTTTTAAGAGATCGAAGACCAATCGGTACTCTTGATCCTATTTCTATTTTAGTTTTAATTCAGTTTGTGTTTCGTTTAAATTCAGTAAGTGCTTCGTTTTTAGTTTTAATTCGTATCTTTATCTTATTTTCAGTTTTCGTGCATGTTAGGATTAGGGTTACGAATGATGTATGTTCTGTTTTGCAAAGTGTCTTACAGTGCGGATCGGGACGAGTTTCATGAGTAGCTAAACTTTTAGTGGTCCGGCAGGATGTAAAACGCACACGTGAACAGTACATGAGGCTTAGGTTCTAATAATTAATTGAAGGGTTTCGGGTTAATTCTGGTTTATTTAATCTGACTAGTAATTTAGGATTGGCCACCCTAAGTTGCGTAGTTTGTAGTTAACTTAGTACTTCCATCGTTTCTCGTGGAATAAGGCTAGGTAAGTAGCAAATTTATTCATTAGAATAATTGGATTATACCGGTAGGAGACTATTAGATGCCCAACATACGAGTAGGCTCCTATATTAGGTTCCCTTAGTTCGATAAAGCTGTTTAGCTATTAAATCTATTGATTGCCCAACAACGTAGGTTGTAGCAAAATTGGGGAAGTAGTCGTTTCGATGCCCAACATGGCGGTTACCGACTAAGTAAGTGGGAGTGAGGATTACGCAGTTGAAGTTACGGTAATCTATAACTAGTTGATTCTTAAGATTAATTCATTTTATGTGTCGATGATTGGAATTACGTGTGTGTGAATATTCTGCTGGACCCATCTCTTAACTGCCCAGTTAAAACAGTTTTATTCAGTTTTCAGTTTTTACTTTCTTTCAGTTTTTACAAGTTCTTAGTTTAGATAAAAACTCAAAACTTGCGTGGTTGATAACCAAACTCAAGATAAGTAGAAAATTAATGTGTCTAGTCCTCCTTCCCTGTGTTCGATACCCTGTGAACTATACTGATATAATTCTCAAGTTTTGCAGGATTATTTGGTGCAATACAACGATCACCAAATTGGCGCCGTTGCCGGGGAACGGTGTTATCTAGTTTTATTGCTTTTCTACTAATCTTTTTATTCTTTTAAGCGTTGCATGAGCAGGTCCTCCAACCCTAATCTGATATTTGATCCTGAGATCGAGAAAACAGCAAAGAGGAATAGGAAGAGGACAAAGCTGTAAAAGCAACATATTCTGTCCGAGGCAGAAAACGTCTTAACTGCCCAGTCAAGAGACAGAACAGACGCCGTTGATCAGAACAGCGCGTCAGAAATAGAGATTGTCGTGTTCGACGAAACAAGGCAGAACACTCCTATAAACAACTCAGAATCTGAAGAGGAAGAGATGGAAGAGGGAGACAATCAACCGCTACCTTTGAGAATGAATGTCGGATCGCTTGATATGGGAGTGGACTTACCCGATCCAATCCAAATCACAACTACTGAACAAATTGATGTCAAGCTGAACATGGTCGCTGCCATGCCGAAGTTCTATGGGAGGACGAACGAGAACCCAAATTCCTTTATGGCCTCGTTCAACGAAGTCTGCAATCTGCACAGGCAAGGCAATCTGGATGCATTCAAGCTCAAGGTTTTTCCATTCACACTTCAAGACGGAGCACAAGCTTGGTTCTCAAGTCTTAAGCCAAACACGATCACGACGTGGGCCCAGATGCGTACGGTTTTCTTGAAGATGTATTTCCCGCAATCAAAGACGAATGCACTTAAGAAGCAAATTTCCGGGATCGCTCAAGAAGTCGATGAATCTTTCGGCGGATATTGGGAGAGATTCGAACGACTCGTCGATAGTTGTCCTAACCATGGCTATTCGGACGTGGAGCTTTTACAAATTTTCTATCAAGTATGACCGACGAAGCAAAAGTCATGGTCGATATCGGTTTAAAAGGGAATTTCCATACAAGTCTCTATGAAGATGCAAGAAACATAATTGAAGGACTTGCGGAATCTACCTCTCAATACAAGGGGCCGAGAACAACAAGGAAAGCTGTCAATTGGTCTCATTCAGACTATATGGACGAGATCGATACTAAGGTGGATGCAAAATTTAGCATGTTACAAGATAAGCTAGACCTACTGCTTAAGCAAAACACTTCTGCTTCAAATCGATCGATTGCTGATCATTCATGTGGAGCCTGCGGAGAGAAAGGGCATACGTCACTACAATGTCCGGGAGAAGAAATGAATGAAACTGGAAACTGGAGTGGACAACAAGGGGTTCATATGAACCTTAGATGGAGGCAGCTGAAAGTTCAATTTCTACCAAGGAATCCGGCTCAACAACAATTTCAACAACCGTACCATCCTCTGCAACAACAGAATTATCAGCAAGTGTACAAGCCCCCGCATCAAGGGCAATTTCAGGAGGAGAGTGTCCCGCCTGCCCAGTCGGAGCAACAGAGCCCTTTAGAAAAGCTTTTGGCTGAAATGGTTTCTTCGCAGAAGGACACTACTGCATTTCAACAACAAATGCAGCGGGAGATAAATCAGACAAAGAAGGATCAGCAAGCTATGATGGAAAACTTGGCCAAGTAGATGAATAAGCTGAATTCTACGATGCAAGAGATGAAAAGCACTCAAGGACAGCTTCCAGCTCATACTCAGCCTAATCCGAATGCTATGGCTAATGTAAGTCAATTAAGTATGTGTGGTAAAAAGGAAACAGATAGAGAGAACAGTCCCCGACTGCCCAAGCGAGTGAAATTTCCAGAAAGTACAACAACTCATCCACCGCTATGACAATTTGTACCAGACACCTACTAATGGTACAAACTGTACTAAACAGTCATCTCAAGCATACAAACCTCCACACCATCGAATATATCAGCAGCAAGGTCCATCGCCTGGCCAGGCAGACCAGGAATCCTCTTCGTTTGAAGAATTGATGGGCGAGATGATTTCTTCTCAAAAGGAAGCAATTACATACCAGAGACAGATGGAGAAAAAGATAATTTCAAATCAAAATGAGATCCAAGCCATGAAGGAACAGATGCAACAATTGAAGATGGATCAACAAGTTACTTTGGAAAATCTATCCGAACAAGTGTCCAAAGTGGCCAGTTCACTCCAAGATCTGAAGGGAGGTCAAGGGTGTTTACCTTCACAAGCTCAAACACAGCCCAATCCGAGTGCCCAAAACTGCAACCAAATTACACTGCTTGGAGGAAAAGAATTGCCTGGCCCAACTGTACAGGCAAGACACCCAGAGAAGTCAGCAGAGAAGAAGAAGGCTGCAGAACAGCCTATACCATCAGAAGGCTTAAGGGAGCAGAATGCTGAGAATCCTGAACTAGAACAGGATGAGGAGGACGTCTTGACTGGCCAGTCGGGGCCTGAATATCTGATTCCTCCACCATTCCCCGAAGCTTTGAAAAAGAAAAAGACGTCGAACAAGGAGTACATGGACTACCCTAAATTGTTCGAAAAATTGGAGATCAACATTCCATTCCTTGAGGCCGTGAAAATTCCTAAGTTCGGGAAGTTAGTAAAGGACGTTATCACTGGAAAAGTCCCGAAGTCCGGGAAAGTTGTGATGGACCACTCCATATCAGCAATTATTCAAAGGATGCTACCCGCTATGTGTGCAGACCCAGGTATGTTTACACTACCTTGTCTGATGGGTAGTGTTATGATTGAGCAAGCTATGTGCGATTTAGGAGCGTCCATTAATGTTATGCCATTGTCCGTCTATAATCAATTAACTGAAGCTGAATTAGTGCCCACTAAGCTGATAATTCAATTAGCGGATAGGTCATGCATTGCCCCGGTAGGTTTACTTGAAAACATCTTGGTCTGAATTAACAACTTTGTCTATCCAGCAGATTTCTATGTCATAGACACAAATGATAGGAAAGTTGAGGGTACTGCGGGTGTTTTATTGGGTAGACCGTTCTTAAAAACCGTGAAGGCCATAATCAATGTAGATGAGGGATCTATAAGTGTTGCATACCATAATGAAATTTATGATTATCACATTGCTAAAGCACTTAAGAGATCGTTTGATCATGAAAATGAAAATGCTTTATCTACTAACTCCATTGAAAGCTTTGTCCAAGAATATCTTGAGACGTATGTGATGCAGGATAAGATGGAGGTCACCTTGACTAAAGGGCTGACCGAATTAGATCTCGAGGATATGAGGGACGAGGAGACCAAAGGAAGCATCTCGGCCTTATACGCAACTCCAGAATTGGCAACTGTCAACAGTGTGTCTCAGCTGCCCAGTCAAGACGACTCTGTACCAGAATGGTTGAAAGCCGTGGAAGTAAAGCGCCGACCTGAAAGAGACAAGAAAAAGGCAGCAAGGGAGCAGACTACCATCATCTTGCAAGGGGATAGACCATCAACCAAGTGTGAGGAAAAATTTCGAAAGAAGGCCTATGAAGATTTCGAGTGGTATAAAGACCGTGGGAAGAGATTGAAGCGGGTGATCAAGCCAGTGGATGAGACTCCACTGTTCATGCTGTCACCCGATTGACTCTTAAAAAGGAGGTCTAGCCGAAGACTTTAAAGAGAGGCGCTTCCGGGAGGCAACCCGTATTTTTTCCATTTTTCTTTGATTTCGTGTTTTTAGTTTGATTTTATGCTTGCTGTTGTTTCTTTTCTTTTCCAGATTTTGGCTAAGTATGGAATTGAGATTTAAGTGTAAGGAGATAGCCTTTGGAGGAGCAAAGTATGGAATCTGGATTCCCTTGGCTGCAGAGTAGATCGCCTCCGCCGCACAGTTATGAGCAGACTGCCTCGCTTGCCCAGGCGAGGCGACCGGTGACTTTTCTTCCCCAATTTTATTTTTCATTTTTGTGTTTTTGTTTTATGTTTTGAGTTTGTTCTTGTGTGTTTTTCTTGTTCTTACACTTGGTCCCTATCAAGTGTAAGGAGGGGGGGTGTTTCTTTGTATTTTATCTTTTGTCTTTAGTTTTCGTTTGTTCTAACACTTGGTAGGGACCAAGTGTAAGGAGGGTGTTTTTGTGTTTATTTTGTCATGCCTTCTCTCTTTGTTTTGTCTTTTCTCTCTTGCTCGAGGGCGAGCAAGGTTTAAGTGTAAGGATGGGGGTATTTTGTGTCGAAGCATGCCAAAATTTTTGATTTTGAAGTGCCGTTTTCTATGATCAAGCTTGTCTTATTTGTGCTTTTATTTTCAATATGCTTGCTTGTGGACTTTGTGAAGAGTAGATCTAGGCACGTATATGCATGTAATTTGGGATGACGAAAAATAAACTTTGTTGGATCGAAATTTAATAACCACTCACTTAAATTAGATTTGAGCCTTAAAGTAGGACACTTCCTACTATTCTTTTGAGAGTGTTTATCCGCAAAATCGCAATATGTTTGAGTCACTTGTGATAAATGATAGGAGGCACTAGGGATTTTTAGCCACACGGCCGCGACAAAATATTTTCGACCCTAAATTATCCCTTAGTGAACCAATTTGAGCCTTGACCGTTTCTTTGATTTGAGTTAGTAAAATTTAAGCCAAGGCCTTTTTAAACTTTCTCTTGACCCATGTTATTGCATGTGTTTACGAACTCTTTTGTGCATGAAAGTTAAAATCCGAAGTTTTACATATGTCTCCTACCTACCTAGTCTAGACATGCTGCAGAGAACAGATTGGATAAAAAGTCTAAGTGTAAAAACTGCTCTATATAAGCAGAATTCAAAGTGTTCTGTCTGTACAGTTGAGACAGTTTGTGCCCAGTTTGCAAAAAAAAAAAAAAAAAAAAGTATATGCCACGAAAAAAAAAAAAGGGAAAAGAAAAAAAAATCTGAATATGAAAACGTGGCAGAAAAGGAAGAGTATGGGTGCATAGTATTGATATTGTAGCATTGACGTGAATTTTCTTAAGTGGTTGGAATTTGACTGTCTTGACTGCACAGGTGAGAGATTTTTACATGCATAACATTGATTCTGAATTTTAATGGAGCTTAGTACCCCTAGGACACTTACCAACATCAATTTATCTAAGTCCTAAGCCCCATTACAACCGAAGGAGAAAGACCTCCTTGATATTGCTATTGTGATGATCTCTTATCGTGATTGCGTGGATTGTTTTCCTTTGAGTGGCTTGAACCGTACCTAGATTAGTTGAGTGTTGAGTGAAACTTGAGGAGATCCACATTGTTTAGATTTTGACCAAGTTGATATATAAGTGCTTAGTTTCAAAATTTGCATTGTCTACTTGTTGGATGAGATCATGATTGCATGATTCGACATTGCTTGGCTAGTTAATTGGTGTGGAGAATTTCGAATTGATTGATATGGCTTCTTGTGTTCGTTTTGTGAGTCCGTTGTTATTTTCTTTCTTCCGTTCGTGTCGAGTCTTATTTTTGTTCTAGTTCGAGTCTTGAGTCTTTTATTTTGTGTCTAAGGTCTTGGGGAAGACCAAAAATAATTAGGTACTTATCTTTTGTTCTTCTTATACTCGAGGGCGAGTATAGTTCAAGTGTAAGGAGATTTGATGAGTCGATTTCGTACCTAATTATTTATTTCCGAAAAGTCTCTTAACTGTGCAGGCGAGACGCTTTTGTTGGCAGTTATGCAGGAAAATAGGCTGATTTGGCACGACACGTGGAAATGATGTGGCAACGAGTTTCCAACTGTAATGGCGAGATTTTGGGCGGATTTGGCCAAGAAAAGAAAGAAGGAAAGAAGAAGAAAAGAAAGGAAAGAAGATAAGGAAGCAAAGGAGATAAATAAGGAAGGATGAGATATTACCATATCTCATAGATCCTTTCCTTATCCACAAAGGAACCCTAGTTGTGATCTAATTCCTAGGAGCACTATAAAAGGATGAGGGAGGCACAAAATTCAGCAACCTTTACGACCATCTTCTCGCGCCTCGACCTCCTCACAACCTCGAAACATCAATCCTTTTCCGATCCATTCATTTCCGAAGCCGCAGCCGCCGACCGAAGCCATTGCCACCACCGCCGTTCCTATTCCACCGCCGAGGAGAAGAACCAACGACCATTCCATTTACTTCATGCAGTTCCTTTAGTTTACGTAGAAGAAAACAACAATTTTGTAATTCAGCTTTTTAAAGTTCGAACCTTTAGTTTAGTTCGTTTCTTGCTTCCGTTTGTTTTGAGAGATCGAAGACCAATCGGTACTCTTGATCCTATTTCAATTTTAGTTTTAATTCAGTTTGTGTTTCGTTTAAATTCAGTAAGTGCTTCGTTTTCAGTTTTAATTCGTATCTTTATCTTATTTTCAGTTTTCGTGCATGTTAGGATTAGGGTTACGAATGATCTATGTTCTGTTTTGCAAAGTGTCTTACCTGTGCAGTCAGGACAGTTTCGTGAGTAGCTAAACTTTTAGTGGTCCGGCAGGATGTAAAACGCACATGTGAACAGTACATGAGGCTTAGGTTCTAATAATTAATTGAAGGGTTTCGGGTTAATTCTGGTTTATTTAATCTGACTAGTAATTTAGGATTGGCCACCCTAAGTTGCGTAGTTTGTAGCTAACTTAGTACTTCCATCGTTTCTCGTGGAATAAGTCTAGGTAAGTAGCAAATTTATTCATTAGAATAATTGGATTAAACCGGTAGGAGACTATTAGATGCCCAACATACGAGTAGGCTCCTATACTAGGCTCCCTTAGTTCGATAAAGCTGTTTAGCTATTAAATCTATTGATTGCCCAACAACGTAGGTTGTAGCTAAATTAGGGAAGTAGCCGTTTCGATGCCCAACATGGCGGTTACAAACTAAGTAAGTGGGAGTGAGGATTATGCAGTTTAAATTACGGTAATCTATAACTAGTTGATTCTTAAGATTAATTCATTTTATGTGCCGATGATTGGAATTACGTGTGTGTGAATATTCATTCTGCTAGACCCATCTCTTAACTGCCTAATTAAAACACTTTTATTCAGTTTTCAGTTTTTACTTTCTTTCAGATTTTACAAGTTCTTAGTTTAGATAAAAACTCAAAACTTGCGTGGTTGCTAACCAAACTCAAGATAAGTAGAAAATTAATGTGTCTAGTCCTCCGTTCCCTGTGTTCGATACCCTGTGAACTATACTGATATAATCTCAAGTTTTGCAAGATTATTTGGTGCAATGCAACGATCATCAGATTCAATTGTTGAAGAATTTCCTAGGATTATATATGAGAATAACACCCGATTAAGTGTTGCCTATGATTGTTCTGGTGAATGGGGAAGGGAGATACAATGTTGTGTTCTATGTTTCGGAGGGAAGAGGACGTCGATATTGTTTCCCTTGGTTATACTTGTTGAGTGTCTTATAAAGGATTTGGGAAATACTCCTTGAAATAGGAAAATACAATTGTCAAATAGGAATCTATGTTTTGAAACCCGGCCGGCCCCACGGTTCAACCGGTTTGACCCGGACCCGGTCAAAAATCCGGGCCGGGTTACGTCTTGGCTCATTTTGGCTATCGACCCGGTGCGACCCGGCCGGTTCGACCGGTTGAACCGGTACCCGGGAACCGGGTAAACTCGGTTTGAATTTTTTTTTATTATTTTTTTTTTAAGGAATTTTTTATTAGAAATCGTCCCTTACGGGAATCGAACCCAAGACCTTACACAAGATCAACCACTTGCGCAGAAGTGCGAATACCAACTACACTACATGTGAGCCGGTAACTCGGTTTGAATGTAAAAAAAAACAAAATTGAAAAAAATAGGGTTGCAAATCGGTTCGATTTCAGAAATTCAAAACCGATCGGTTTTTCTGTTGGCCGATAACCGATCCATGTTCGGTTTCAATTAGTATGATAACCGAAAGCAAAACCCTATTTTCATAAATGATAAATGCTTAATAAATTTAAACTGCATTTATGTTAATGTTGATAGACTAATTATTATTACCAACTGTTACAGGTTGTTAAAACAAGGAGGGAGGGATTTATAGGTTAATTTTCTGTTTGGTTTTCTTCTCTATTCGACGTGGGATGGTTTCTTCTTCTTTTTCATCAACTTTTTTCCATCTAACTACTTACACTCATCCCACATCGGTTGGGAGTCGTAAATATGCTTATATTTATTTTATATATTTGTAAGTCATTTTTAATATTTATTAGTATTATTAAAATACCTATGTATTTATATAATTTAATAATCATATATTTATGACGTCACACCGGATCAACCCACCGGTTGAACCGGTTCGACCGGTTCAACCGGTAAAAAATATTTTTCTGGGTCAATGACCGGGCCGGTTTTAAGAACACAGATAGGAATGCGGATTTGTAATTGTTCTTCTAGCCTGTTGAGCGCGTTTGATTGCTTATTCACTGCTAATTTACTTAATAAAGAGGAGCTAGCATATGGGCTTGGCTGGGTATCTAGGATTTTATGTGTGTGTAGGATATTTGTCTACTGTTCTGTGGGTGAAGGTGGTTAGAATCTTGGTTTCCGAAAACAAGGTGATTGATGAGGTGTTTGAAATTCTATATTTGGAAGTTGTTGAATTTATGGAGGAGGATCAACACAAGTTTAGAGGCACCATTCTTCATCCTCATGGGTTGTATTTCTGATGTTGGGTTGCTTGCATGTGATGCTAGACTTCCTTGCGGGTGACCTATCCTACGGAGTACTGAATAACAAGAGGGGTTGGTGGATAGCTAGTTTGGGTTGGATTGTTTGGGTGAGGAAATGGCTGGACAGATCTAAGATGTATGATGGATGTGGGATGGCAGAAAACTTAAGGCTTGAGTATTTTGTAGTTGAGTTTCTGGACATAACCCTTCCCTTGCATTATACAATGAGGCGATCAAAAATTTGCATGGTGATACGTATTGAAGAAGGTACAAATCTTGCAATAGTTGTTTGAGCAGACAATTTTTTACGGAGGCTTCCAACAAATATCTGAGACCTTACAGATTGTCTCAAAGACGCTAGCTGCTGCATTTACAAACATACTTGCTTGGAGAAAATATTCGAAGGTGTTCTCAAGAACGGCTACTGGCACAACAATTTACAGAGGCAGTGGAGACCTTCTGAATACTCGTTTAAGGGGCATAATGGTTGTGGTACCTTATGGTTGTAGCAAACAAGAACTTACAAGAGCCTTCAATTTACAGATGATGATCCATAGGGGGATGGATCTAAAAAAAGGGCGGTAATGTCACAACCCTGAAAAAACTGGAAAGGGCATTAGAGACTTGGGAGATGATGGAGATTAAGGGTAAAAGACACACCCGATACATTAAGAAGAAAATCAGGTGGTGTGTTGTCTTACATCGGATAGATTGGGTGTGGATGTAGCCAATCAAGATTCAAGAAGAGACTACGAATTGGAAGAGATGACATGAAGCAACTAGGGATGACTTTCCTTATGATGATGTGTCAAGGGAGTAGGTTGCATCAGTTGTTGTTTTAAGCTGAGAGAGAAAACTTCTAAACTGGTTCTAGCACTCTTGGAATCTTCTCTAACAATCGGTTGTAAGTTGTTTTTGGGTAAGGATGGTGTCTATACATCTCAATGCCAAGTAGCACTCTTAACGTCGTCAAAGATCCGAGTCTTTAGGTACAAGACTCCTTAAAAAGGGGAGTATTATCATACCCCGTTCTGGAGGGAGCAGGTTTGGGAAGGATTTTGATACTCCGAAAAACAAGAGTGGTGTTGGGAATGATTCAGTATTAGATAAGATTTGAAGATACCAAAACCCCTAGTTGAATAATGAACCATATAATGTAATAGCTTAGTTGAGTTCAACATGTTAGGAACTCAGTAGACTAATTAGAGTTCAGTAGCTGATAGACTCAGTAGCATAAACTTTTCTCAATTAGACGAACTCAGCAGTGGAGACTCAGTAGGTAGCTCAGAACCTGCTCATGTGTGTTGAACATCAATACAAAGGAATCGACAGATGGAGCTGCATATTTTAGAAGAATGTGAATAGAGGACAACTCAGTTAAAGTGTCCGAGGTGTCAGAGGAAGCCAACTCAGCATCTGCTTTGGAGTTTGAACAAGCCTCACCTACCATTCAATTTCGACCAATGAGGAGCTACCAGCACTATACTTGCACTGACATAAAGTTGCCCTCAACATTGAAAAAGAGAGAATCTCTACAGTAACGTTCAAATTCAAGATGACCGCTTTCCTTATCGTTTTTGACACGTTTCTAGGTCTCTTCCAACAGATATTTTATAAGTCACGACTATAAATAGAGATCGTTCTTCAAGTGTTGAAGACACCGGGAACATCAAGCTTTCAAACATTCAAACTCTAGTGTACTCAAAGCAAATCCAAATAAGAACTTTATGCATAGATAGAACATCTATTTAGGTCTTCTCTCTAGAGATACTCTGTTCCAATTCTCTATTTTAAGCTAACATTGATAGATCATACGCTTAGATATTGAAGGAGTTCATATTTGTTGAACAATTCTTATTGTAAGAACTCCTTAGTTGGAGAAGCTCAAACCTTGTGTTTGAAACCTTGTAAAGTCACTAATCTGTTCAGTGAACGGATCGACTAAGACTTGTTCAGTATAATTAATTCAAAACCTCCTGAGTTTTCATGGCAGTGGATGTAGGATCATGTGCATTCGAACCACTTTAAAAACTATTTGTGCGTTTACCGTTTAATTGATTTGCTGTTCACTCTGCATAAGACCGCTTTGAAAAATCATAAGTCAGATTTTAAGTCCTTCTGAATATATGCACAAGGATAACTTGAACATTTTTCACTAAAAACTTTTTAAAACAAGAGACGATTAAATCGGGCCTACACATTCCGCACTTTATTCATCTATTGAGTTTACTTTAGACTGACTTAAGTCAGTATACGGTATTAATTATCATGAATCACTCTGCCCACGCGATCAGAAAGTTTATTTGGCGAGATGAATTATTCAGAAAGCATACTTAGTAAAAGACTGGCTTAAGTCAGTAGACGGTATTCAGTATCCTGAATCACTATGCCCACGAGATTAGAATGTTTATTTGGCGAGCTGAATTTTCAGTGATCATACTTAGTAAAAGATTGACTTTCATGTTTTAGTTAAAACTTGGACTCAGGTGTATTCACCCCTCCCCCCTAAACCTGAAGACTTGTCTCTGGACTAATAAGTGGATCAGATAGTTTTAAAGATCGTCAAATGGGATTCGGATGATATCTGGAGCGTTTATTATTACTGGAGATCAAGAGATATGATATAGTCTAAAGTTGTTATCTCATTTATGTTGTTTTATCGCTTTTAATTTTTGTATTTCCTTGTTTAAATAGTTGAAGGAATGGAAAAAATTAGAAGCAAGAATTTTACAATCTCTTCTCTCGTGAACTATGTTGCACGGATACTCCGAAAAAACCCGCCGTACTGTGTCGGACACGTGTCGAACACGGACACGCCCGGACACGCGCCCGACATGTGTCCGACACGGCAAAAACGTGTCCATAAATTTTAAAAAAAAAACAGACACGTTTCCGGACACGGCGATTTGTGTGTCCGACACGGAATGGACACGGCGATTTGTGTGTCCGACACGGCACAGACACGTTTTTTTTTTTTGATACGTGGAACCCGCAGCCGCTACCTTCAGTGCGCACTGAGTAAACTCCGCTCCTTGTGCAGTAGTCTGCAAACCACACAGGAGAGTTCAATCACCCTAGGCTAACCATAGGTGACAGGCTCCACAAAGTTGCTTCCAGTAAGATTTGAACTCAGGACCTATCGGTCCCGGGCTTACCCACCTTCACCAACTTTGCCATCCCAAGGGGACAACGGACACGTTTTTTGATTTAGTCTTGTAGTGGACACGGTTGAATGGGCCATGTAGTTAGAAATTAATGAAAAGTAAATAAATATAAAATTAAATAAGTAAAGGGACAGTAAGACAAGTATATATAATTAGTAATAAGTAAATAAATATATAATTAAATATTACTTACCTTATATTAGTAATAAGTAAATAAATATATAATTAAATAATTAAATATTATTTACCTTTCTAATGTATTTAGATTATCTACTTATTTTAGTATTTTACAATTTTATGCTATGGTTATCTACTTATGAATTATGACTATGTCGTTTGAGTTGATCATTTGAACTATGAGTTTGATATTGAAAAACTTGACTTAATCATTTTTAAATTTATATATATATATATATATATATATATATTAATAATTTAATATTTTTTATATCAGCGCCCGTGTCGTGTCCTAAATTTTTCAAAAAATGTCGTGTCCCGTGTCTCGTGTCCGTGTCGTACCGTATCCCGTGTCCGTGTCCGTGCAACCTAGCTCGTGAACTTCTCTCTCTCTCTCTCTCTCTCTCTCTCTCTCTCTCTCTCTCTCTCTCTCTCTCTCTCTCCAATCTCCTAATTCTCGTGTCCTTCTTCTTCTTTCTTAAATCTCATCCTCAGATCTCCTTCTACATCAATTAATTACAGAAAATATGTTAAACAATTCAGTGAATCCGTAGTGGGCTGTTAAAAGATCCTTGCAGATACTGCTGATGAGTACATCAATATCGGTGAGTCAATTGCTATTAAATGTGTAAAGAAATTTTGTTGTTCAATTGTGAAATTATAATCATAACAATATCTTATCCTACAACTAGTGATGTTGCTAGGCTAGTTTATACTGGAAAACAATGTAGTTTCTAAGGAATGCTTGGTAGTGTTGGTCCAGAGATGAGCTTCAGGTGTAGGGGGGTGAATACACCTGAATGCAAATTCAAACTCAGAACGCGAAAGTCAGCTTTAGCTGAAGATTGCTACTGAACGTTGTCAGTTGGCCAAATATTCTTTCTCGATCGCATAGGCAGATATTCTCCTACAGAGTACAGTCCTACTGACTTATGTCAGTGAACAATAGTTCAGTACAAGAGTTGTGTGCGGAAGTGTAGGCCCTTTAAAATATGCGTCTCAGTTGAAAACCGTTGCAAGTTGATTAAAAACTCAGTTGGATGCTGAATGAACAGTTAAATGAATGCAACAGTTAAAATCAGCACAATGATTTTTAAAGTGGTTCGGACACATAGGGTCCTACGTCCACTATCCTTAACTAAGCAGGAGTTCTTGTATTAATTATACTGAGCAAGCCTCAGTTGATCTGTTCACGGGACAGATACTAACTTGTTTGCTTATATTGAGTAAGCCTCAGTCAATCTGTATGCTGGACAGATATCTAGTTATAGTCGTAGTGACTGTATAATATTTTAACTGTTTAAGGTTAGATTTTCTCCAACTAGGAAGGAGTTCTTACAAATAAGAACAGTTCAAAAGATATAAATTCCTTCGAGGTTCTAAGCTATTGATTTTACAATACGCACGCTTAGATAGAGAAAGGGAACAATAATTCTCTAGAGAGAAGAACTAAAGAAGATATCTAAAATCTATGAGCAAGTTCTTCACTTGAATGTCGCTTGTAGGTTCGCTAGAGGTTTGAGCATTGTTCGCTTTGGTTCCCGGTGTATCTTTCTGGATGAAGACCTTCTCTATTTATACTCTTCGATTTGTGAATAGATCTATTGGACGGGTTCTAGCCACGTGTCGAATAAGACAAGAAAAATGGTCATATAAAATTTGAACGTTGAGTAGATGCACTATAGAGATTTCCTCTTTTTTCCGGCTAGGAGCAGCCTCATGGCAGAGCAGGTAAGGCACTGTCGGCTCCTTATAGGTCGAGGTATATGAGAGTTGGTGAGGCTTATTCAAACTCAAAGTACGATGAATTGACTTCCTCTGAATCCTCGAACCTTCGCCTGATTGTCCTCTACGACATTCGTCTGAACACTTCAGTTACTGGCTCGATTTCCTTTGCATATTCAGTTGGTGATTGACAGACCAACTGACTTCCTTGATACTGAGTTCCTCAGCTGAGTACAGGATCTTCTACTGAAACCACAGCTACTGAACTCTAGTTTACTGAGTTCTAACAGCTGAACTCAAACTAAGCTATTACAATATCGAAGGTTCATCGTTCAGCTAGGGGTTTTGGGATCTTCAAATCTTATTACGCATCCCAACAATTTCCCTCTATCTGATGATGCCAAAACCTTTTACAACTACTGCTACTAACTATGCTAAAAGGAATATTACAAGGTAAACAAGGCATATAATCAGAGCAAAAATATCAACAAGACAAATTAATGTCAGGCAACTGAATTTTTCATTAAAGAGAAGTATCAGAGCATTAACACAAATATGCAACAATTTCACATACTGAATTATACGAGCATTATCAGGCTGACTATCTATCAACACATAGAAAATAATTCCCCCCAAAACGGAGAAGCATTTCCCCCCTGTCATACTTGACAATACTTTCCCCCTATATAATAGAAAAAGCAGTTTCTCTTAAAGAGTATCTAAGCACTGAAACACAAAAACATATAAGCAGATATGTGAGTGTGTGAGTTGATTACTTCAGTAATCAGTAGTGTCGAAAGAAAATACACAGCCAAATGACAATGAGTAGTTGTCGAAGGCCAACATAAAAGATATGTCATATATGAGATAAAGATGATTACATTTACATGACAATCTATTCTACAGACCTAGAAGACTAGAAGGCAGTCAGCTGGACTTCTTCTCGAAGAGTTGCATCCGAGATTTGAAGTCAGCAGACTTCTTCTCTGGAAGATCAAGGCCGCGCTGCCTCAGGGCCTTAATCTCTTCCTTGTCTTCTTCATCGTTCTTGTTCAGACCTTTGTTGTTGATAACATCAAAGATTTCTTCCTCAATCTTCTTTTTGCAAATATTGTCTTGATGCGTCATATGAGGAGGTAATGTTCTTAACTGAGGTGCTTTCAGAGTCTGACCGGACTATTCCAGAATTGTTTGAATTTTAGCGTAGAGTGAGGAATCCATATGTTTCAGAAAATCTACGAATGCTTCTTCAGGATCAAAATCCTCTCTGAGTATCTTCCAAACATAGAATCTTTTGATAAAATTGACTTTGATTTGCTCCCATCTCTGGTCTTATATGGCACCCACTCATCAGTCCTCTTGAATATGACTCTCTTCACCTCATTGACATGTACCCTTCTTCTGTAATACTTTGAAGTCGTAGGGATACTTCTGTCTTTTTCAGGAACTCTCTCACGAGCTTCCTTTTCAGTTCTCAGTCTAAGTGTCTCCAGATCAACAAGATGTATCTGCTCTCCAGCTTCTCTGATCTGTCTGGCCTCAGTTGTTCTATCCAGTCCTCTTTCACAGCTATCCCACAGTTTTTTCATCTCTGCTTGATGTCTCTTCGATAGTTCGGTAGTGGTAATCAGCTATACATCTGAGTCTCTTGGCTCTGTTAATTTAGATTTGGGAGATGCAGGCTTCGGCTTCTCAGCTTGTTTGGACTTTGATGGAGTGTTTGCCGCAGACCTGGTTTGCCTGGGTTGTACTGATCGAGTTCTAGTAGGAACTAGAGTACAGATCAGTACGCCTTTCTTGGTTTTGGTCTTCTGGACATATTCCTTTTCAAGTTTACGCGCAAGCTCTTCATCGTAAGCAATCTCCTCTTCGCATGTTTTGAATTTTAGCTTCTTAGGAGGAGAGGGAGAGGGAAAGGATGGAGCTTTGCCTTTGGCTTTGGCTTTAGCTGCTGCTGCTGACTTAAGTAGAGGAGGCTCTTCTTCAGGTAATGCTTCAAGATACTTGGTCCCTTCAGTGACGGCCTCGTCAGCAAGCTCTCCTGAGCCTTCAGCTTCTTTCTCTTCCCCCTTTCTTGTTGCTGTTACGCTGGGACCTACCTCTTTAGCTTTTAAGAGGGTCAGTAGTTGTGCGGACCTACTACTTTCCCCCTTTTTGGCATCATATATAATCGTTGCCAAGGCTGATAACTTTGTTGTTCAGCCCCTCGATAGATGTTCTGATAGAGTCGAGAGAGGCTACAACATCTCCAGCTGCATCTGTATAAGAAGTCCATCTCTTTTCGTGCTCTAAGTTTATAGCTTTCAGTAGAGTTGACTTAGATGCTTCTATCTTCTTGAGATATGCCTCCACAGAATCGATGGCTTTCGTCCGGATATGTGTACATGCAGCATGTTGCTCTATGAGTGCCTTAGCGACACCCTCAGTAGCGAGCTTATGTCGCTCATGTATAGTCTTCATGACCTGATCTGTTGCATAAGCCATTTCCTGAGAGAAAGTTGTGGCCTGATTCTGCAGAATGATCTGAAACTGAGTAGTCAGATCGGTCCTTTGTGCCTCAAGTTCTTGTTTGAGGATCGCTTCAGCATTGACTTCAGTGGAAGTTTTGATCATCTGCACTTCAGTAGATAAGGCACCCAGCGTCTTGGTCTGAGCCTCTGTGAATTGGCTTTATTTGGTGTTCACGTCTGCCGCGAGGAGACGGTTCTTATGACCCTGATGTTTGATAACCTTATTAATTGACGCCATTTTCAGATCCTTGATCTCAGCAGCCTGGTATCGACATTGTTGCTTTGGCTGAGTCTCGGATGGCGTAGGAATGACTGCGCCTAATTCAGGAGGAGGTGGTGAGTCGTTCCTGGGAGATTGTCCCTCAGCAGATCCTCCCTGGTCTGCATCCTTGGGTGGTGAGTCGCAGTGAGAGTCAGACTGAGTCTCGAGCTGAGTGGCTGATCAGATTGCCCCTTCAGACTCAAGAGCTTTAGCATGGCGGCCCTAAGATCCTCCATTGAGGCTATGGCAGCCGGCTCACCGTAGCCAATCTACTCTCAAAGAGTCTGCTCTTCTCTAGCAAATTCAGAAGCAGTCCTTAGGCGGATCGTCTCTTCTAGCAAATCCCATTCCAGGAATCTCAGACGTATCTGCTCCCTAGCTCTGACGGCTGTGTCCATGAGATCTGAATGATCCAAGATCTCGGGGCTTTCTTCGGTGACTTCCTGAGTAGCTCTGCTCTGAGCTAGCAGGACTGAAGCGAGAATAGAGGAGGAGGAGTCAGTATGTGGAATGTCAGCTTCAGCTGGAGGGTCCGACTGAATCTCCTCATCGAGAATCCTCTTAACCTTCTCTTTCAGGGTCACATCCTCCTTGCCTGACTCTGAGTCCTCGATAGAGATAGGCTTTGGAAGTATTTTAGTAGCTGCAGGCTTTTTCAGTGTTTTCCTCTTCTTCTACTGAATTTGTGAGGAGACTGAGAGATTTCTAGGGGACGCTTAATGTATAATCCCCGTCCGATGGATTTCTCAGTCGCTGTTGCACTAACTTAACATTCTTCTTGTTGAAGAAATGCATGTCTACAAATGCCACATTCCCTGGGTAGTGATCTACGATCAAGATGGACACCTTGGTCCCATATAGTAACTTGCCCTTTGTGATTAGGTGTATGGAAGTCTTGTCTTCTCCGTAAACAAACTTCTGAGTCTGGGCCTTGAATTCTGAGAGGAAGAATTCAGTCCAGTTCACCTGTACGACATCTAGTATGGCCATCATAATCTGGAGTCTGATCCTACTCAATTAATCGTAGGATCCAGCTGAATTGGTAAGGACGAGGTTGATGATGTACTCCAGTCCTCGATATTCAGGGAGTAGCTGGTTTTTAGGAAACGCTGCTTTGAATATGATATCTTTCTTGCCGCTGAACAACGATATATGCTTGTTGATCGAAGACTCTTTGTACCCTATCGGAGATATTCCAGCGTTGGGGAGATTAAAACTATGGTGGAGGCAGTCAGCTATCTCAAGCTCAGCTATATCTTCCACCCAACCTTTGTTACTTGTTTCTTGCTGGAAACTGAAGCAAGAAACATCTTGCTTATCTTCTCCCTCGTGGATGTTGAGGAAGAACTCAACAACCTGCCTCGGAGAGCAGTGAATCAAAGCTCTGGTCAGAACGAACTCGAGGCCGAACGACTGAAGGAGATCAAAAATCTTGTCCATGCACTCAACTCCGCAGGATCGGAAGGCAAGAATCGGTTCAAACCACACTCTCTTGTTGTGGATGATGTCCTCCATATCAGATGGAAGAACCACAACTTTCTCAAGGAAAGACGCCATTGAGATGTATAAAACTGAATCTGCAAAACAAGTGTTAGCACTTGAAAATAGAGTAAGTTAGTATCAGATACAGTTTTAGAGAAGTTTACCAAAGGAGATGTGCTAGATTGTAAGAGGTTTATGAGCAAATAAGTTTGCAGAGCACAACACGATCAATAATGGCGGAAATGTATTTTGGTGAGAGATACACAGGCATATATATGTAACTGAATATGAATGGTTTCTAATCTTGTGCGGTTGAGATTAATCAGTTTTCAAAGTGTTGGATGCCTCAGATTAGATGTTATAATAGGTTATGATTGTTGTGCCGCCTATAATCTCATCTACTTATCTCAATCACCAAATAGGTAAGGTGAAATGACATGCATTTAATGCGCCTCAGTCAGCATATAGAATGTCGTGCGTTAAATAGGAATGACATGCTTAATGAAGTATGATGAATATTAATGGCGGGAAATAAATGTTATATCATGCTGATCACCAAATGCTGAATAAATACTCATAACCTATCAGCTGAACATAGTAGTCAGCTGATTCCACGTTGATGCCACTAAGTATTTCAGCAGTACAGAGAGTTTGTTCCCCCACTCAGTACCCTCTGGATCGTCTTACTGAATCGAGTCAGTAGGATCCAAGAGACCTAGTTCTACTGAGAGATCATTGAATCTGGTCTCAGCTAGAGATTTGGTCAGGATATCAGCTCGATGCTTGTTGGTCCCGAGATAAACATTCAGGTGTAAAGGGGGGGGTGAATACACCTGAAAACTTTCTCAACTTAAAAAATGCGAATAGTCCTTTTCAGGAGAGTGCCTTGTTGAACAAGTTTAGTAGACCAAATAAGTTGTTCTGAATCGCGTGGCAGAGTGACTGACTATACAACGGCCTGCTAGCTGATAGAAGTCAGAATTCAGTACCATTCAGTAAGAGTTCAGTAGAGTGCGGAAATGTGTAGGCCCAATTCAGTTGAGTTAGAAAACGTTTTTATCAAAACTGTTTCAGTATATTAGTGCAGTCTTTTAAGCTTTGCTGAAACATAGTTGAATGATTTTGAAAGATATTTTCAGTATGAACATAAATCAATGCAACAGTAAAACGGAGCACACAGAACACAACGATTTTTAAAGTGGTTCGGATATCAAACAATCCTACGTCCACTTTCCCGAAAAGATCAGGAGGCTATTTTTTTATACTGAGTTAGTCTCAGTCGGTTTGTTCACTGGACAAACACTGGTCTTGAATATTATACTGAACAAGTCTCAGTTTACAAGGATCAAACTAAAGCGTTTGACAAACTCTCCAACTATGAAGGAGTTCTTTACAATAAAGAACAGTTCAAGGATGAACTCCTTCGATCTAAGCTATAGATATGGCCAGATGTGCTTAGGTTAGAGGGAAAGGAATGAGAATGAGGCTTCTAGATCAACGAACAGTGAGGTATAAACTTTGGGTTCGTGTTCAATCGCTTGGATACTAGAGGCTTTGAATCTAATTCAGCTTAGTTCCCTTTGAGCAAGAGTGTCGCCTTTCGCTTGAAGTAATTCTCTGAAGTTCTTGCGGAAAGCTTGAGTCGGTTTGAATTTTTTGCTCTTAATTGCTCGTGTGTGTTCTTGATTTCTAGGTGAGCTTCGATTTGAATTCTTCCCTCTATTTATAGATAAGTGTCATGGAAAGATCCGTTGGAGACGATGATCCATGTGTCACTCTCTTTTGGGTAGCTAACGGCTCTTTCAAGGAAATCTGGTAGAGTCTTTTCCCTCCATTTCTGGAAATATGTTGACTTGCAGCTTTAATCAGAAAGTAGACAGCTGGCTGCTCGTCATTGGTCGATGCTGTAGAAAGTAGTTGAGACAAACAGACTTCAAGGCAGATTTGAAGCTGACTTTTCTGAACCTCGTATGACTCTACTGATTTAACAAGTAAGATCACTGACAGTCAAGGAGACTTCCTGGCCGTTGCTGAGTCTGACCTTGGTTCAGTAGTATACTCCTGCTGAGTTCAACTCTACTGAAGGCCAGCTCTGAGTTCAGTGAACTGCGTCTGCTGAGTCCAATTATACTGACTCCTTTCAGTATGCTGCTCCTGCTGAGTCCAGCACTACTGAGCAAGAAAGCCTCTCAGTATGCTGCTCCTGCTGAGTCCAGCACTACTGAGTCTTCACTTGATTGTACTGAGGCTGATAGTCTACTGAAAAGTCAGCAGACAGAACTGAGCGCCTGAACCATGCTGAAAATCTACTGTGTCTGAAACTCTCAGAGACAAGGCAATACAATTACAACATAATGGTTCACCAATCAAATTACGATTTTGGGATCATTCAAATCTACTAGCGCTGAGCTCCTTAATCATCTCCCAACAATTTCCCTCTATTTGATGATGCCAAAACCTAACACTACCAACTATCAAAAACAAACTCCTTACAAATATTACAAGAAGAATTAGTGGAGTTGTCCATCAAGTTCTAATCAACTGAGGGAATACAGGAGAGAAATATCAGAACCTATACAGAATACTAACAACAATTTCCCCCTTATACATCTTTACACAGCAAATTTCCCTCATGCTTCTAACAAAAGAATCTATCAGACTAAGCAAAAACGGACAAACACAGATATCAGTAGTGAGTGTGTGAGTCAGTAATCACTTAGGTGATTCTGAGTGTTAAGCTTATATAAACAAGGCCATGAAGACAATAAGGTATTGTCGGGCCAAATAGCAAAGATGTTTTATATATGGTAAGAAGTTTCAGTACATTACATCTCTTGCTATTCTAGAAAGAAAAATAAGATACAAGAAGCTATCTATCTCCTGAACAGCTGGATCCGTGCTTTGAAATCTCTAGACTTCTCCTCTGGCAACGGCAATCCATACATTTGGAAGGTATCTTTCCTGAGCTTCTGCATCTTCAGCGCATCATCATCGAGGTCTAAGGCTTTGATAGCACTTCTGACTTCTCCTTCTATGACTCCATTATGTAATGATCCATCAAGCTTCTAAGGAGGAGGCAGAGGTCTAGGAACTGGGACTCGGACATCTTTCTTTTCAGCTAAAGCTTTCGGGACTCTGGCATATATCCCAGGATCACTCACCAGAAGCCATTCAACAAAGACATTTATCTTGTGCATGTCAGGCCAGTACTTCCAGACAAAGTACCTCTTAATGAATTCAGCTTTGAGAGTTTCCCATTTCTGAGTCCGCTCCCATGGCATCCATTGGTCAATCATTGGCCATCTGTGAATCTTCAGATCAGTGGGCTTCCTGCTTCACCTATATTTATAAGGAATTTTAGCTTCCTTATCAGGTACCCTCTCTCGAGCCTCTTTCTCAGTTCTCAGCCTGAGAGCTTCTAAGTCAGCAAGTATGAGCCTCTCTCTGGCTTCACTGATTTGCCTTGCTTCAGTCGTCCTGTCTAGAGCCCTCTCCATCATGTCCCATATCTCTTTCATCTCCAATTCTTGTTCTTTTGACGGGACATATGAGGGAATATGTTCCTCTGACTCACCAGGTGATTGAGATGTAGATTATTTGGTTTCACCCTGTTGGCCAGTCTCCTGTTGTTGCTGTTGTTCAGCTTCCTTCTCTTTGTCGGCCTCATCGCCGATTATGAGTTTTCTTGGGGGAGGTTTAGTTCCAGTCTTCTTTCCCCCTGCGACCTTTGTTTTGCCCTTAGCCGTAGATTTCTTTGGCTTATTGGCTGCTTCAGCTTCAGCAAGCTCCTTGGCAAGCTTTTTGTCAGCCTCAATCTGAGCTTGCTCCTCAGGGCTTATATATCTTTTGGCTCCTTTCTGTGGTGGGGTTGGGAGTTTCAGCTTTTTCTTCCCTTTTCCCGTTACTAGAGGAGGCAGAGGAGTCTCCTTCTCGTCTGAATCCTCCTCAATGAAATCAGCAACCTCCTGAACATGTTCAATGGGAGTTTGGGTTGCTAAGTCCTTCGGTCCTGAGCCGCTTGGGCTGGTCTCAGCAGGCCCTACATCACCCGCTGCTGAGACACCCTTGGCCTGACCTGGAGTACCTTGGGGGTCAGTGGGAGCTGATCGACTTCCAGCTGCTCCACGTACTGATCTAGTCCCCCTTGGTGTCCTCAGTGTCCTTTCCCCCTTTTTGGCATCATCAGCAGAGCCAGGGGTAGGGACCTGAACTTTCTTGTTCAGACCAACGAATGCAGTAGCCATCTTATCCAAAGCTATCTGTATGGTCTCAAGATGTAGGTGGAAGTCGTTCCTCTCTGTGATTAGATCATCACTGTACATCTTATGGGAGGAATCCACCAGTGTCTAAATGTTTTGCAACTTAGCATCAATTGTCTCTTCAAGAGTCTTCTGAAGCGATTGAATTCTGATCTCGGAAGCTTGACTCAGTGAAGATACATAATTAGTATATGTTAAGTGAGCTGCCTTAAAATCTTCCAATCGTCTCTTCTGGGCAGCTTCCAGCGATGCTTGTTGCTTCTCGAACTCTGCTCTTTGAGTGGATAGAGCATTTGTGAGTATAGCTGAGAAGTCAGGAGCTGCTGAGGTTTGGATGGAAGTCCTCGGCTCCTTTATCTCCTCACTCTGAGCAAGAGTAGACTTGTTCCATGTCTTATGGACTGCCTTGGCCAAAAGTCGATTCTGAGCTCCCTGACTTTTTAAGGCCTTGGCAACAGTCTTTGATCGTCGGCTCTTTGAGCTGGGCGCAACCTCGAAAGCAGACCCTAGCTACAGCTGTTCTGGGTCCGCAGCCTTAAAGGTTCCAACCGCCGACTTTACTAGAGGGAGGATGCTGAGTGGTATTTCAGCGGTTGAGGGTTGGTCACCCTCCTCCAGTTGAGTTCCCTCAACAGGCTTCTTAGGGCCTGCATCACTGGGCGTGTCCTGATCATCAGGATCAGACCCATCAGAAGGCTCAGCTGTTGTAGAAGGGATACGATCATTCAGCATGGCCAGCATTGTTGCCCTTAAATCTTCGATGGAGCTGATGTCCGCAGGCTCAGAATAGCCTATCTTCTCGCGGAGTATCAATTCCTCCTCATGCAGTTGTTCACAAGTATGGTGTAGGATCAGCTTGTTAAGAGAAAACCATTCCTGGAACTTGATATGCAAGTGAAGCCTGGCCTGCCTCGCGAGAGCAACCAAGTCAGAGTGACTTCATATCTCCGGTATGGCCTCTAAGACTTCTCGGATGCTCTGGTCTGAAGAGCTTCAGCCTCTCTTCCGATGGTCTTGGCTTCTGAACCTATCTCTGAGTCTTCTACCTCAATTGGAGACGTAGTCTTTTCAGCAGAAGGAACGCTACTAATGGATGGAACGTCCAATGGGGTCTGAGTAATAGGAGTAGTCGGCTCAGCATCGGACCCCTATTCCGTTGTCTCTCCCCTTTCAGCAGAGACTGCCCTCTCTGTTGAGACAGTCTTCTCAGAAGAGTCTGGGTCATCGCGCAGTCTGAAGGGAGGAACTATCACTGCCTTAGAAACCGTCTTCTGCTTCTTCGATGGAGTCTTTTGAGGGTTCGCGTCTGTCCAGTGAACAGACCAACTGAGATTTGCTCCGTATAAATATAACAAGTATCCTACTTTGGTCAGGACAGTGGACGTAGGACCCAGCGTGTCTGAACCACTTTAAAAATCATTGTGTTGATTTACTGTTTTATTTTAACTGATCATACTACATACAAGCCGTATTTCAAAAACTCAGCATAAAAAAATCGGTGTTTTCTAACCGAGACGTTTTATAAGGCCTGCACTTCCGCACACACTCTGATACTGAACGACTGTTCGACTGACTTAAGTCAGTAGAGCTGAACTGAGTAGAAGACTTTCTACCAACGCGATCTGAAGTATATTTGGCTATCTGACTCAGTTCAGTAGCAAACTCAGCTAGACCTCACTTCGCGTTTGAGAAGAAATTTGTATTCAAGTGTATTCACCCCCCCCCCCCCCCGAACCACGTCTCAGAACCAACAATTGGTATCAGAGTTGAGTGTTCTTAACTGATCATTATTCTCTGAAATTGGTCTATCTCGAACAAGATCCTAGAAAATCCGTTTTCTCTGCATCTTGCATTTCTTTATAGCATCCTATACTTTGTATTCTTCAATGGCTGATATTTCAGGTATTAGGACTGTGCCAATGTTCTCTACTAAAAACTATGCGATATGGCGCGTAAGGATGGAGGCGCATCTAACTTCTTGCCGCGACGAAGCATGACCGATGTTCCCGGAGAAAGGCCCCATTGTTCCGATGGTCGACTCAGTGGAACTTATAGTAGACGGAGCAGACGGTGCCAGAACCGGACCTAAAGTTGCGAAGGACAAGAGCCTCTTCACTCCTGAAGAGAAGAAACTGCACAACCTCGATTGAGTCGCTCGCAATGTTATACTGATGACACTCAGTGACTTTTATCTCGGGAGGGTGCACGACTGCAAGACAACTAAGGAGCTATGGGATGATCTCGCAGTGCTAAGCCAAGGAACTCCACAGATTAAAGAAAACAAACTGGAGTTGGAGCTGCAGAAACTAGAGGCATTCGCTATGCTTCCAGGGGAGTCCATAGATGATTTCAGCGCGCGATTTACGAATCAAATCAACATCATCAACGAACTGGGGAAGATATTCATCAGCAAGGAGACCAACACTAAAATTCTACTGGCTCTTAGCAGGCCCAAGTGGTATTCTTTTGCTACGTGTATGAGGAGAACGGACTTGAATTCTTTTACTCCTGACTATATCTTTTCAAAACTTAAAGCAGAGGAGTTCGAGTTCAATCTCCCACACATCCCCGGTGCTGAAGCTGAAGTGCCAATGGATCATGCTTATAAGGTATCAACAAGCACTCCCGGAGCAAGTCCCTCAGCAACAAGCCAGTCAGCCGGAAGTTCAGTGACTATACCCACTGCTGGCAACTTGGCTGAGAAGTATGCTCTCCTCGCGGTGAAATACCAGAAGGAGAAGGATATGTTCAGACGGAAGATGAAAAGGCTTCGCAGAAATTTCAAGGTAAGAGAGATAATCATCGCTCGAATAGAGAATCTAAAACTCTACCTAATTGCAGGAATGTTGAAGCTGCCCCAGTAGAACAAAAAGATACACCCGAAAGGGAAGGCAGAACCTCAGCATGCTACAACTGCAAGAAACCAGGACACTACCAGTATGAATGTCATGAACTCTCAGCAGCAGAAAGAGCTGAAAGGCAAGCCAGACGCGACTAGTTCGTGAAAAAGAGGCAAGCCTACATAGCTGGAGAGTTGTCCGATTGCTCAAGTGATGATGAAATGTTCATGGAATCGTCCGACGATGATGCCGCATTCATGGGAATCGAGACTGAAGATGATGAACTGTGTCTGATGGCCAGAGAAGAGGCTGAGGTAAATTTTGAACCCATTATATGCCCCTCTTCACCTGGCACACACGACACTAGCTCTGTTGCTGAAGAACCTCTAGACGTGGTTCTTGCGTACGAAGATTTGCTTGAAGAACAGATTCAGATAAGTCAGCAGTTCAGCAAGACTATTCAGGAGATGGAAATCCTGAAAGCAGAAAATCAGAGACTTTCAAAGAGAAGTCAGGACTCTACTGAGTCTGAAGGACTTGTTCAGAGACTGCAAGAAGAGATTAACTCTCTAATGACTAAGTGTCATGATCAAGAAGCACAGATCTCAGTGCTAACCAAAGATATCTCTGAGAAAGAGACTGAAATTGGTAATCTCAAGGAGACTCTCACACAAGCCAAATCTGAGCATGAAGCTCTAAGGAAAAGTGATGAACTGTGGAGAACCTTGATGATAGAGCAGTATATTGGAGCAAAGGATAAGTTGGAGAAGCTTCTATGAGCACAAAGACCACATGCCACCAAGGAAGGACTTGGCTATAAATATGAAGCCTCCACTTTAGGACAAAAGAGCTCCAACAAGCTGACTGATAGGTTTGTCCAGGGGATAACTCAACATGCTGATTACACATCCCCTCAGGCAAAGAATAAGCAAAAGATACAAGCACCTCATTCTAGCAACAGGAAGATGACCAATGGTTCAAGCCCCAAGACACCAAGATCAAACTCAGGGGGAACCAAGAAGGTCAGGTGGGCTGAACACTATGACCACCAGCTACTGACTCATCCAGCTCAGTATGGATCATATTACTATGAGCTAAGAGTCAGAGGCCCTATGGTTCAGAAGAAGAAGAAGAAAGCCGAACCACAACAGACTAAGAAGTCAGCTACTCCGAGTTCAGTTGGAGCGGACTCCTAGACAACAAGGGCAAGAAGTCTGAAGCCACCGGGGCTGTCAGACAAGTTTGGATCCTAAAATCTAACCATTAAGGACCCAAGCTGAATCCAAAGGGTACCTGAATCTATTTTTGTTTTGTAGGTGCAACAGGACCCTTGGATTATCGACAGTGGATGCGCAAGACACATGACAAATCAGAAGAGCCTACTCACCGACTATGTTTAGCAAGATGGAGCCAAAATTGAGTTCGGTGACAATTCCAAAGGCTATACAAGCGGATACGGAACACTGAAAATAGGAACTACAGTAGTTCCTAGGGTACCTTATGTTGAAGGACTTCAACATAATCTCCTTTCTGTCAGTCAATTCTGTGATAACTCCAATAAAGTGACTTTTGACGCAGGTTTTTGTGATGTTCTTGACAAATCTACAGGAAAAATTGTGTTATCAGGATCGCGGCGAAGAAATATATACTATGCTGAATGGAATATCGCTAAACCTGAAGCTTGTCTGCTAGCACACACGGGGTCAGATGACAAAACAGCATGGCTGTGGCATAGACGACTAAGTCATCTGAACTTCAAAACAATGAACAAGCTACCCCGCGATGCTAAAGTCAAAGGACTGCCGAACGAAGTATTCAAAAGACACAAGAATTGTGGATCATGTCTAAAGGGAAAGCAAAGAAAGTCAAGCAACCCGCCTATTCCGTCGCCTTCCACTGATGGAATCCTTTAGCTGCTGCACATGGATTTATTTGGGCCAGTCAATCCAGTAATGATCAGAGGAAAGAAGTATGCTCTTGTGGTCGTTGATGACTATTCGAGATATACTTGGGTGATATTCATCGCCAACAAGTCTGAGTCAAAGTTGAGCTGCCGAAACTACTGAAGCGGCTGAGCGTCGAAAAGGATATCCAGATTCAGAAGATACGCTCAGATCGTGGAACTGAGTTTCTAAACTCAATGGTAAGAGAATTCTGTGAGGCTGAAGGTATTGAACATGAGACATCAGCAGCACGCACGCCTCAGCAGAACGGACTTGCTGGAAAAAAAAGAACAGAACACTTAAAGAAGCAGCAAGTACGCTACTCGCAGACTCAGGTCTTCCGTTCAAGTTCTGAGCAGAAGCTACTGACACAGCTTGCTACACTCAGAACCGTTCACTACTGACTCAGATGCACATGAAGACACCTTATGAGCTATGGAAAGGGAGAATTTTTTCTATTTCGCATTTTCATATCTTTGGTTGTTCGTGCTTTATCCACAATAATGGAAAGGACCAGTTAAAGGTCTTTGAAAGCAAGTCAGACCAAGGAGTCTTCTTAGGATACTCCGGAGTCAGCAAAGCTTTCAGGGTTTTTAACTACCGGACCTTTTGCGTTGAGGAAAGCCCCCATGTTGTGTTTGATGAATTTATTTCTGAGTACAGGAAGTCAAACTCTCAGCCAGAAGCTGAAGAGGTCAGAAGCAAGCTACAGGATCTAAGCTTAAGAGACAATATTGAAAAGATCCAGCTTTGTTGGGATAATGATTCAGACGATCATCTTCAACACCCAACACGCAATGTAGCTGGGGAGATTGATTCTAACAAATAGAATCAATCCCAGGTAATTATGGTCGACGAGAAAACCGATATGGTAACTGAGACCTCTACTGAAAATAACATCTCAGGGAGAACTTCTAATGTTCCTGAGCTGAATGCCCCTGAACCTGGTGACTCAGTAGATCCAACCATTCCATTGTTACTGCATTACTTTAGACACTATTTAGTACTACTGAAATTCCTAATACTCCAACTATTTGTACTGAAACAATTCCAGATGAAGTAACAAGACAACGTCGCTCATGGCTAGATGCTCACTCTTCAGATCTTATCATAGGAGATCCTTCAGCTAGCGTCAAGACACGATCAAAATTCTGTCAAGGAGAAAGTGCCTTGTATTCATGCTTCTTGTCGACTGAAGAACCTCAGACTATTGAGGACATGCTGAATGATGCTGACTGGATCACCGCCATGCAGGAAGAGCTGAACCAATTTACGCGAAACGACGTATGGGAGCTTGTTGATAGACCTCGACACCAGCACGTGATAGGAACGAAGTGGGTCTTCAAGAACAAGCGTGGTGAAAACAACGTCATTATCAAGAACAAAGCTCGACTCGTTGTCAAAGGATATTGTCAGTCAGAAGGGGTAGATTTTGACGAAACATTCGCCCCAGTCACAAGATTGGAAGTTATTCGTCTATTCCTAGCTTATGCAACACATCAGCAGTTCACAGTCTATCAAATGGATGTGAAGTCAGCTTTTACGAACGGCGTGCGAAGGAAGAAGTCTACGTTTAACAACCGCCCAGCCTTTCGGTAGGACATCAGGTGTACGAACTTAAGAAAGCTTTGTATGTGTTAAAACAAGCACCCGTGGCTTGGTACGATACCCTCTCAAACTTTCTACTTCAGAAAGGTTTCAAAAAGGAACCATAGATCGCACCCTATTCAAGTATCAAGTCGGGCGAAGACATCTTACGGGTGCGGATCTACGTGGACGACATCATCTTTGGATCAAGGAATCTGACTATGTGTCAGAAATTCGAGCAGATGATGAAAGAAAAGTTTGAAATGTCAATGATGGGAGAGATGAATTATTTCCTTGGACTTCAAGTCAAGCAATTAAAGAAGGGAATATTCATTAATCAAGCGAAATATACTAGAGATCTCATCAAGAAGTTCGGCTGCGAATCCAGCAAGTCAGTCAAGATACTCATGAACACAAATCTCAAGATTGATCTTGACAAAGAGGGAGTATCTGTTAACTCTACTGATTATCGTGCTATTATTGGTTCTTTACTCAGCATTCGACAAATGTGGTATCAGTTGACTACAATGTTCTGCTGACAGGTTACGAGTACTAAATTCAGCTTATGGTGATTCAGCATGTCATAACATTTATTTCCCGCCATTAATGTTCATCGTATTCAACTAATTATGTCGTTTTCATTAAATACATGACATTCCATAAACCTGAATGTGGCGCATTTAATGCATGTCTTTTCACCTTACCTTTTAGGCGTTAGAGATAAGTAGGCGAGATTATAGGCGGCACAGTAATCATAACCTATTATAACATTTAATTTGAGCCGTTCACTATTTTAAACTTGATTAATCTCAGCCGCTCAGCTGAAACCGCCTTAGATTCAAATCTTAGTACATATACTCAGTCATCTCTAACCTGCCTTACTTTTCCGCCATTAAAGAAGAACTAGTGCTCTCAGCAATTTACTCATACTTGCATTTTAGACTTCTATTGCTTTTTAGCACTTCTTCTTCGGTAAGATATTCTCATACTGAATCTGCGAATATATATCTCTTTTTCAATATACTTATCCATGTTTTTGCAGATTTCAGTTACATATAATGGCTCTTACTTCGATCACAGACGACATCATTCCCCTCGACATTGAAGAGATATTGTCCGGGAAGCGAGTCTAGTGCGAACTTGTTCTCTCACTGAGAACATGTGGGGTAGATTGCATGGCGCCCATATTTGACGCCTTGGAGAGATCGGGTCTGCTTCTAATTCTCTCCCGTGCCCCGCGCTTTCTTCTCCCTCGTCAAGTCGCAGAGTTCTTCCTCAACCTCCGTGAAGATGATGATTCCAATGACATCTCCTCAGTCATTGTGAAGAGGGAAGTCCTCGAGAATCAGTGGGAGAACCAGGCTACCCAGATTGATATTGCGAATAGTCTTCAGGCCAATTTTGGCCTTGAAGACGAAGGGTCCTCTATCGCTCATTACAAGGAGGCGGAGATCAATCGTTATCTCTGCCGATTCAGCGGCCTTTTAGATTGTGTATTCAAGGCAGCGTTTCCCAAGAACCAGCTGCTGCCAGAATACCATAGGTGGGCGTACGTGGTCAACCACATCCTGACGAGTTCTACCGGCTCATACGACCAACTCAGCAAGATCCGCGTCCAGCTGATGATGGCCATAGTGGACGCAGCAAAAGTGAATTGGAATGCATTCTTCCGGGCTGAGTTCAAGGCTCAGTCGCAGAAATTTGTGGACGCCAAGGAAGGAATGCAATTAGTTCAGAAGGGGAAGCTTCTCTATGGAACGAAAGTCTCCATTATGATCGAAGACGAGCTACCCTGAAACGTCTCCTTTGCTAATTCTTTCTACTTCGATGTGAAACTGATGAAGTTCACAACAGCTGCCTCAGCCGAGAAGTCAATAGGGAAGGGCCCAGCTGCTAAGCGCCCCTTGGAGATTGCTCAGTCTCCTGCCCCTATTCAGGGTAAGAGACCGAAGACGCTGAAGAAGCCTGTCTCAGAAGTGCCACCCTCCTCTCCTATCTCTATAGAGGACTCAGGGTCGGGCAAGCATGACATTACGATAAGAGACATGATTCAGACGGTCTTCAGCGAGGAAACTCAGCCGGAGACTCAGGCTGACACCCAAGCCACTGAGATTTCCTCAGTACCTCTTTCAGTGTGAAACGCCCGTCTGAAGGCCACAGATGAGGTAGCTAAAGAGATACCTAAGATCGGGTCGTACCCCGATCTTGTCGATATCACGATCCGCGTGAGGACGCAGATATAAATCCGGTTTCTGGAGTGGGACCTTCTGGAGGAGACCATCAGGGTCAGGTCCCTATCCACCTTGCTCGAGGAGGAGCAAACTTTGAAAGAGGAGATTGGCTACGAGGAGCCAACTGATATCTCCTCCTTGGAGGATCTTCGTGCAGTCATGCTGATGATGTTGCACAATCGGACTCAAGGAGCTGAGGCACCCTCTTCTACTCAGCCTCCTCCATCTCCACCTCCTTCACCTCCTCAGCCGCCTAAGGATGCAGATATGGGTGGATCTATTGAAGGAAAGGACACACCCAAGGACGATCAGCCACCACCACCGTCTACATCAGGTGCAATCGTTCGGACTCCGTCCTCATCTCGGCCCACGAGCGCGAGATATCAATCTGCGAGATCAAGGACATTTTCACAGACTCCATAAATAAGGTCATAAAGTGACAGGCCCGTAAGAACCGCAATCTCACCGATGATGTGAGCAAGACATGGAGCACGTTCACGGAGGCACAGACAAAGTCGTTGACCGGGCTGACAGCCGAAGTGCAGAGGATCAGCACCCCAACCGCTGTTAATGTTGATGAGATCCTCGCGAAGGCACTGGCTGCTCAGAAAATAGACCAGAACGCTCAGTTCCAAACAATTATACAGTCGCTCGCCAAGACTTTTACTGAGGAAGTGACGACTGTAACAGGTCGAGTACAGAAGGCAGTGGAGGAGAGGAATAACCTCACAGCTGAGAGTGTCTCCAAGGTACTGACCCAGCAGCATGCCTCATGCAAGAAAATAGAGGAGAATGCCTCTACTGCTGTGCAAGAATACCTCACTAAGTTCGACAAGTCAAAAGATGCGATGCTGAAGGCCATTGATTGAGCGTATGATAGTCGGTAGGAGTCTTACACGGATGTCAATACTGACATCGCGACTGGTATGTCCTCTGTCAAGGACGTAGTCGGTGAATTGATCAAGAAGGTCACTGCCCTGGCCACCCTCTTAGATGATGTCAAAAAGGGGGAAGGGTCGAGAGCTGCTCAGTTGGAATCAATTTTGAAAGTTGAAGAAGCTCAGTAGCAGGGCAGACAGAGCTCAACAACTGAGGAGGCCATTGTGTCGGCGGCTGAAGGAGCCATTGAGCAAGCGGTGGCGGAGGTGACAACTTACCTTGAGAATCTGCATGTTAAAGGCTCACCTCCTCCCGCACATGAGCAAGATATCAAGGGCAAAGGGAAGGTACTTGATGACCCTAGCCCTCCTAAAGCTTAGAAGAAGCTCAAGTTTCACTCGCGAGAAGAACAGATAGCTTTTGATGAAAAGCTCGCGAGAGAACTAGCAGAAGAAGAGGCTAAGCATAAGCCTGTTGCTAAGAAGAAAGGAGTTCAGATTCGCTCTCTGCGGTCTAAGCGAACTAGATCGGCGACGTAGCTAGAGCAAGGCGGCTAGAGCTCGAGCATCCGAGCTCGGTAGTCGCGGCGCGCTAGCTGCGTAAGTCCAAGACTGACCAACAGGGCGGAGCCTCAGGTTCTAAATCAAAATCTCAATCGCCTGCTGAGTTAGAGGAACAGCCCCATGTTCCCTCCAATGTCCCCTTCAAAGAGCAAGAACAAGAGATGAAGGAAATTTGGGACACTATGGAGAGGGCCTTGGACAGGACAGCTGAGGCTAGGCAGATAAGTGCAGCGCGAGAGAGGATTCGACTGGCTGACCTAGAAGCCCTAAGACTACGTACTGAGAAAGAAGCCAGGGAGAAGGTTCCAGTGAAGGATAGGAGTATCCATCGTTCCTCCCGGTTCTTCAGGATTAGAGAGCCCCTGAGTCAGGTGAAGCGCATTACTTATAAAAGAACTGACGACTAGGTGCCTCTCAAGCTCAACCACCAGTGGGAGCAGATGAAGGTGGAATTCCTCAAAAGATTCCATGTATGGAGGATTGGTAATGTAGATCCCTCTTCTGATCAAGACTCTTAATTCAAAGATCTACTGACTACAATGAGTCCAGTTCTCCTGGCTGAGATTCAGACTCTGCTTGACCAGATGGGTCAACCGCTGAACGCACCTCCCTTTCGGACTCTACATCCTCCCATGACGCATGAAGGCAATCTATGCAAAAAGGAGATAGAAGAAGAGATCGAGAATGCCATATACAACAAAGGTCTGGAAGAAGCTGATGCAGATGACTTGGATGAGATCAAGGCCCTGAGGAAACGTGTATACAAGAGTTATGGCCTTGAGCTCCCAGAAAAGAAGTCAGCAGATTTTCGGGCAAGGATGCAGCAGTTCAAGAAACAGAAGCACAACTAATCTTCTCTTCTTAGTCTTAGCTTATAATGATAGTTTGTCATTGTAATGTAATTCTCTATCATATATGACAGTATCACATTTTTTGGCCCTGACAATCACTCATTGTCTTTAAGGCTTTCTTTACTTTTCAGCACGACTCATCACCTCAGTGATCAGCTTCTAACTTATCTTATCTGACCTATATGACTTATATGCTTATCTGCCTTAGAATCTTTTCCTACTTATTAACTGTGTTTATCTTACTCTTCTATGATATATGACTTATTCTTTGGGGGAAGAACTCTTTTATGATATAGTAATAAAAAGGGAGAAATATAAGGGAAATTGTTTCTTAGGGGGAACTTGCATCTTAAGAAGATAACTGATAACTCCTGAAATTACATCTGATGATTAGCTGCTATATGATCTATTCTGAACCTAGAATATTTGTATCAACCTTGTGTTGAACTTGTTATGATCTGAAATTCTGATACATGTCAGCATGCTAAATATGTTAAATGTAGCCACAGCTCTGATACATTCAGCTATCCTTAACTGTCATAGTTTGGCTCTGAGTTTGGCTCTGATACATAACCTCATGATCATAATTTTGCTCTGAAATTCTTTACTTATGACTGCTCTGATTCTCATTTTCTTTATCAAAGTCAGCTGTATTTGTTGACTGGAGCTTTCCCTTGTAATAGATATTATGTTCAGTAGTTATTAGTCTTAACCTTAGCAAGTTTTCTGTGATAGAAGATGTAATAGGTTTTGGCATCATCAAATAGGGGAAATTGTTGGGAGGAGGATTCAGAAGATGAATCAGTAGATCTGATAATCGATAGATACCCCAGGTGAATATTGTACCTTCGTATCTATAGCCTAGTCGAGTTCAGTTGTTAGAACTCAGTAGGATAGAGTTCAGTGGCTGCAGGATTCAGTAGAAGACCTCACTCAGCTGAAGAACTCAGGATCGAAGAAGTCAGTTGGACAACAACCTCTAGCAGAATCTGCCCAGGAATTCGTGCCCATGGACTGAATGCTTCAGAAGAACGTCAGTAGAAAAGACACTTCAGTTGCAGGTTCGAGGATTCAGAGGAAGTCAACCTTGATGTTTGAGAAGTCTCAACTGCCAATCTACCTCGACCAATAAGGAGCCGACAACGACCATCTGCTCTGACAAAAGCAGCTCTGAAACTGAAAAAGCGAGGAATCTCTACAGTGTACCTGCTCGACAACGTTCAAATTAAAGGAGCCGTTTTCCTTGTCGCATTGACACGTATCTAGAGCCCCCTCCAACGGATCTATTCACCATCGACGCCTATAAATAAGAGAAGTCGCCATGCAGAAATGACACCGGGAACCCAAGCTTTCTACGCACAAACTCTTAGCAATCTCAAGCAGAATCCAGTGAAGAACTAGCATCCATTGAAGAACACCTTTAGTTCATCACTTAGAGTTTTATCTTGTTCCCCTTCTCTTATCTAAGCAAGCTAATTGTATTATCTGTAGCTTAGAAACCTCGAGGAAGGTCACATCCTTGTAAGAACTTCCTCTTAGTTGGAGAAGACTCAAACTCTTCAAGTTTGAACCCTTTGTAAGAGTCACTATGACTATAAGTAGAGAATCTGTCTCGCGCACAGATCAGTGAGAACTTGCTCAATATAAATTTCAAGGTTCGCGTCTATCTAGTGAACAGACCAACTGAGACTTGCTCAGTATAAATATAACAAGTATCCTGCTTTGGCCAGGACAGTGGACGTAGGACCCAGCGTGTCTGAACGACTTTAAAAATTGTTGTGTTGATTTATTATTTTATTTTAACTGATCATACTGCATACAAACCGTATTTCACAAACTCAACATAAAAAAACGGTGTTTTCTAATCGAGACGTTTTATAGGGCCTACACTTCCGCACACACTCTAATACTGAACGACTGTTCGACTGACTTAAGTCAGTAGAGCTGAACTCAGTAGAAGACTTTCTGCCCACGCGATCTTAAGTATATTTGGCTATCTGACTCAGTTCAGTAGCAAACTCGGCTAGAGCTGACTTCGCGTTTGAGAAGAAATTTGTATTCAGGTGTATTCCCCCCCCCCCTCTACACTTGAACCACGTCTCAGGACCAACACTTCGGATACCCTATAAACAGCATAACCTCTGAACGTGGCCCCAACTTGTTGGCCTGCTTATTCAACATATAAGCAGGATACCCCCAAATCTTTATGTGGTGCACACTGGGCTTATGCTCGCTCCACAGCTTGACCGGAGTCGTGTTAACCGACTTGGATGGCACACGGTTCAGTAAATATGGCGCAGTCTGTAGGGTATATCCCAAAAGAAAATCGGCAAAGTTGCATAACTCATCATCGACTGAACCATCTCTAAGAGTGTTCGGTTTCTTCTCTCTGACACACCATTCTGCTGAGGTGTGCCCGGTGCTGTCAGCTGGAATGTAATCCCACATTCTGTCAAGTAGTCCTTGAACTCGTTGGATAGGTATTCCCCACTACGATCAGATCGCAGTGTTTTGATTTCTTTACCTAACTTCTTCTCCACTTCTTCTTTGAATTCCTTAAAGGTTTCGAAGCAATCCGACTTGTGGCGAAGAATGTAAACATTTCCATACTTCGAGTAATTGTCGGTAAATGTGACGAAGTACTCATACCCTCCACGAGCTTGTGTAGACATAGGTCCACACAAGTCAGAATGAATCAAACTTAGTATTTCTGTGGCTCTATAACCTTTTGCCTTAAAATGCCTAGTCACCATCTTTCCCTCCAAGCAGGATTCACAAGTTGGAAATGGTTCAACTTGGAGAAACTCTAATGATCCTATTCAGACTGATGTGACCTAGTCGTAGATGCCATAGATAAGTTTGATTTACCATAGAAGGTTCTTTTCTCTTCTTATTGTTTGATGATGAGGAAGTAAATTAATAGATGTAAATGGAATAGACGTAATAGTATATAGAGATCCATTTAAAGGACCATTGCAGATAAGATCTTTACCTTTCGAAGTCGAAATTTGATCATCAAAAATAGATCTATAACCATCTACAATAAAAAATTTTAAAACGGAAATAATATTTCGCCTAAACTCAGGCACATATAAAACATCTTTAAGTACTAAAACATAATTATCAAAAGATAGATATAGATCTCCAATGGAAATTGCAGGACCTCTCGATCCATTGCCCATTGAGACTACCACGTCGCCATCGCTCAATTCCTTTTTCTGCAAGAAACCTTGAAAGGTGTAACAAACATGATCTGTTGCCCCGGAATCCACTACCCACTCGTGGGTAGAAGTGGAAACTAGAACAGTCTCAGTTACAAGAGTGATTCGCGTCTCTTACTGTTTTACCTTGAAGTTTGGACATTCAGTTTTCGAATATCCAACCTTACCACACTTGAAATATTTCCCCTTAGGTTTTGGAACCCCTCCGATAGGAGCTAACTTTGTGCTCCCACTACATTTCTTGCCATTCGTAGTCTTCTTGCCTTTTTTCTGGAATCCACCTTGGCTCATAGGCTTTATTATGTCGATCGAGTTTGAACAACCATTGTCAAAGATTCTTCTTTTATTAGTAAATCGAAACTTCTTGTATTTTTGTGTCTTGCATTGTTTTCATTTGTTTATCGTTGTACTTTAAATTGATGTTTATTTAAGTACATCTTTGAATATTTTAATTTTCTTATACATGTGCTGATATTTAATATAGTCTTTTATTCTTTACAAAAAATGTAATTTTTTTACAAATAAAAAAACTTGAAAATTTAGGTTGATTTAGCACGCTCACCCGGCAGCCCATAAGGAGCTGGGCTGAGCTTCACATTTAGCAGCCTGGTAAAGTACCGGGCCAGCCCGCCTGACCCACAAAAATCATTTAAACCCGTTGGCCCGAGGCTTGGCCAGCCTGTAAGTCGGTATGTTTTGCCAGCTCTACATCAAGATACATGTGTCTTGGAATTTATAATAATCTTTTTATCTCGTCATTAATTTTAATTAAACATTTAAACAAAATAATCATGCGGGGTTAATTATCTTAATTCTTAAATCACCCTAGTTAGGGACACATTTATGTTAATAGCAATTATGAGGATTTTAAAATAATTATGATAATATTAGGGGTGCTTTCTGTTTTAGCTCCACTTAAACAAAAAATAAATTTAGCCACTTGTATAATTTGATTCACAAAATAGCCGAAAGTACACATTGTTTCTACTTTTTCAAGTCAAAGATCTAATTCACTACAAATTATACTTCTCTTAATTAGGAAATTATGAATGTTTTATTTTAATTAAAGTCTTTTATTAGGAAATGCATTTAAATAAATTTTAGTATTAGAGGGGGACTGACTGGGTTATGACAGGGTTAATTTAAGTAAAGCAAGTCCCCGTCTATAGGGACTTCGATTAAAAAGGTAGAGGGGGACTAAGAGGGACCTCTTGTACTTCACATACAACTTTTTTGCACAAATCAATAATATTGGAATATTATAACAAAGATAAACATAACACGGTTTAAATAATATTACAACAACTGCAGAAAAGACAACTATTGAGATTCGAGATTCAATTAGAACAACATGGATGAATATTCAAATTCCCTTGAAAAGGTCGAAACCTCGCGCCTACCTAATTCCATTTGTTGTAATTCATCATCCGTCTCAAGGCACGTAGTACTCAGCTCCACCACCATCAACAGTAGACGAGTGATGACCCTGCTCTGATGGTTCCCCATAGTCAGACTCCGGATGACTACCCCTTGGGCGTGAAGAAGAAGAACTCGTTGCTCGATTCTTCTTTCACCAAAGAATCCCTTGAACATGTCCTTAATATTATTAAATAAGTTCTTCGTCTCATCCTTCACAATCCTTGTCATTCACTTGTTGATCTCACCCGCAAAAAATATTTCCCGTTCAGTTAGTCTAAGATTACCATTCTGTCGATTGCGATTTTGAGATGGTTGATTAGTTTCGACTTCAAGCTGCTCGTGGTGTTGAACCAGAAATCGATTCAGAATGCGGTAACCATCTTCCCCAACCACTGTGGAAAGCAACAGATTCTCCTCGGGTTTAAATTGTACCCCAAATGGTTGTGGTAGATTTACTATAACGCCCCAATTCTTTAACCCAAAGAGAGCGCGTCACTTAACTCATATAATTCAGAAGGCAACAACTTTGGAAAAATAATTACATAAACTTTAGCTTAAAAGGTTGCAAAAATAATACATAGCATCTCAACAATTTCAAAAGATGTATGTGACCAAAGTATTTATTAATAAAGTCTAGCTATTCATAGATTAACAAAAGAGATGGCAATATTTTCGAGTAGAATTCAAAACGATTTTTCCGCCTAAGACCATCACCAACACACCACCTATGCATCGCCCAGCCGACCACCTGAAAATATGTTAAAGCAACGGGGTGAGTAAATCACTCAATGGGGGTCGTATCACTTATCCAATTATACAATATTAGTTTAAAAACATGTACAACAAGATCACATAAAGGAACCATGGTAACCTTTGACCATGAACCCTTACTTTAAATCAAGTGGGTAACCTTTGACCTCCGGGTTAACCTTTGAACCCCGAGCTAACCTTTGAGCTCGGATCGACCTTTGAGTTCCGGACTAACCTTTGAGTCCTTCAAAACATTGGGTAACCTTTGACCCTGAGCTAACCTTTGAGCTCCGAGCTAACCTTTGAGCCCTTTCACACAATTCTAATACCGATACAATCACTTACATATAAAGCATATTAAGGGTAATTAACGAAGAGTTAGAGTACATCCCCACCTTAACTTCGTTTGACACTCAAAATGTAATGCTATGCAGTTAGGTCCTTCGCGCTTGTCCTTTGATATTTCCCTAGAGTAGTCTTTGAATTTGTAGCATAAACGCTGATGAAGAACACAAGAAAGAAGGATGCCTAACGTGAGTTAGGCAAGGAATTGGTGAGAAGAAATTTTGGGGGTGTGTTGAGAGAGTGAAGAATGAAAGAGGTTTTCTGTAAGAGAAAGAGTTTGAAGAAATTATTCAAATGACAACACATCTACTAGCTAGACTAAGGTGGCAACACCTTGTAAATCAAGACCTTTTCCAACCGTCTAACATCGACAACACACTTAGATGAGTCATCTTGTTAAGATTTATGTGCCCCCACTACCTCTTAAAGTCAACACTTATTCTAAATATTTGGAGGAAAAAAATAATATTTTGATCATGCTATATTTAGTATTATTATTGTATTAATATTAAAATACAAAATATCTGATGATTTTTTTTATAAAAAAAATCCCATATATATTCCTAATACATCGTGCTCATAAGAAATAACATAATGATGCATCTTATACTCTAATATATTAGGAAAAACACAACATAGGAAAATATATTCAGATAATCGAAAAATGTGAAATGATCTAGAACATATATATATATATATATATATATATATATATATATATATATATATTAATGGGAAAAAGAACTGAGGTGTTACATCCTCCCCTACTTATAAAAATTTTCGTCTTCGAAAATTAGTTACCTGAGCTCACTATATTTGGGTACTCTATCTCTATCTCATCCTCTAATTCCCATGTCGCCTCACTTCCGTCATGTCTACTCCATTGAACCTTTACCATTCTCACCTCTTTGTCTCTAAGTTGAAGAGATTTCTTGTCCAAGATAGCAATTGGTACTTCCTCGTATGATAAGTCCTCGCTGAGATCTAATTCTGCATAATTTACCACGTGGCTTGGATCATGGATATATTTCCTCAGGGATGAAATATGAAAAGTGTTGTGGATCCTTGATAGGCTTGGAGGTAGTGCAAGCTTGTAAGCTACATCTTCAATTCTTTCTAGTATCTCAAAAGGTCCTATATATCGGGGTCTAAGCTTTCCCTTTTTTCCAATGCGCACTATACCCTTCATTGGTGACAACTTTAAGAAAACCTTATATCCCTTCTCGAAATCTATATCCTTACGCTTCCGATCTGCATAAGATTTTTGTCGATCTTGCGCTATTTTGATCCTCCCTCGAATTTTCTAAATTGCCTCCATCGTTTTCTCAACAATTTCAGGACCAAGAATCTTCTTCTCCCCCACTTCATCCCAATGTAGCGGAGATCTACACTTCCTCCCATATAGTGCCTCAAACAGTGCCATTCTGATGGTTGCCTGATAGCTATTGTTGTAAGCAAATTCCACTAAGGGTAGGTGTTTCTCCCAATTTGCTCCAAAATCCAAGACGCAAGCTCGTAACATATCTTCAAGTGTTTGAATCATTCTCTCTGATTGTCCATCGGTCTGTGGATGATACGTGGTACTGAATTTTAACTTTGTACCTATGGCTTTTTGTAGACTCCCCCAAAATTTCGATGTGAACCTTGGATCTCGGTCCGATACTATATGACTTGGCACTCCATGCAATCTTACGATTTCCTCTATGTAAATATGTGCAAATCGCTCTAAACTGTAAGTCATCTTAACTGGTAGGAAGTGGGCTGATTTCGTGAGTCTATCAACAATAACCCAAATAGCATGATTTCCTTTTTGTGTCTTTGGTAATGCTACGACAAAGTCCATAGTAATCTCTTCCCACTTCCATTGAGGTATTTCCAATGGGTGTAACAGGCCTGATGGTCGTTGATGTTCGGCTTTTACTTGTTGGCACGTTATGCATCTCTCGACAAATTCTGCAATTGTTCTCTTCATGTTCCTCCACCAAAAATGTTCCCTCAAGTCTCTATACATCTTTGTCCCCCCTGGGTGGATGGAATACGGGGTGCAGTGTACCTCTGTCAAGATTTCTTTCATCAATCCGCTCCCTTTAGGCACACAAATCCTTCCTGCAAAAGTTAGTGTGTCATCTGGTGCAACTTGAAATCCTTTATTTCTCCCCTCTAAAGTTTGAGTTCTTATCTTGCACAAAAAATTATCATCTTTTTGTGTCTCCCGAATTTGCTCCCTCAACAACGGTTGGATTTTCAGAGCTAATAGCATAGCATTGGTATCCTTTGTCGCGAATACCACATCAATCTTCATTCTTACCAGCTCTTCCATTATTTGCGGAGTGTATAAGGAATTCAAACATCCCTTTCTGCTCAATACATCCGCTACAACATTAGCCTTTCCTGGATGGTAATGTATAGTGCAATCATAATCTTTCACTAGTTCCAACCATCTTCTTTGTCTCATATTTAGTTCTTTCTGTGTGAACAAATATTTAAGACTTTTATGATCTGAGTATATTTCACACTTACATCCGTAGAGGTAGTGCCTCCAAATTTTTAAAGCGTGGACCACTACTGCCAATTCCAAGTCATGCGTTGGATAATTCAACTCACGTGTCTTAAGTTGCCTCGAAGCATAAGCTATAACTTTTCCATATTGCATCAAAACACATCCGAGGCCTTGTTTAGACGCATCACAGTAAATCACAAATCCTTCAGTCCCATTAGGAATAGTGAGTACTGGCGCTGTAGTTAACTTTTCCTTCAAGTCCTGGAAACTCTTCTCACATTCTTCATCCCATATAAATTTGACTCCCTTTTTCGCGAGCTGAGTTAGCGGTCTTGCTATTCTTGAGAATCCTTCAATAAAACGTCGGTAATAACCTGCTAATCACAAAAAACTTCGGATTTCACTAGCATTTTTGGGCGCCTTCCACTTACTTACTGCTTCGATCTTAGCTGGGTCTACTTCAATTCCATGAGTTGTCACCACATGCCCCATAAATACTACTTGATCAAGCCAAAATTCACACCTTTTGAACTTAGCATACAATTTCTCTTTTCTTAATGTCTCTAACACCATCCTCAGATGGTTCTCATGTTGGTTCCGATCCCTTGAGTATACTAAAATGTCATCTATAAACACAATAACAAACTTATCCAAATATTGATGAAAGACTATATTCATCAAGTCCATGAACACAGCAGGCGCATTAGTTAGCCCGAAAGGCATTACAGTGAACTCATAATGTCCATACCTTGTTCGAAAAGATGTCTTCGAAATGTCACTCTCCTTTATTTTTAATTGATGATAGCCGGATCTCAAATCAATTTTTGAAAAGATTCCCGCGCACTTCAACTGATCGAAAAGATCTTCAATTCTCGGCAGCGGGTACTTGTTCTTGATCGTTAGCTTGTTGAGCTCCCGATAGTCAATACACATACGCATTGAACCATCTTTCTTCTTGACGAATAATACTGGTGCTCCCCAAGGAGAAACACTTGGACAGATGTGACTCTTATCTAGCAACTCTTGCAGTTGTAGATTTAATTCTTGAAGCTCCATTGGTGACATCATGTATGGTGCTCTCGAGACTGGAGCTACCCCTGGAATGAGTTCGATATTGAACTCTACCTGCCTATCTGGTGGTACGCCGTTTAAATCTTCTGGGAAGACATCAGGAAATTCCCTTACCACGGGAATATCTTCAATGGTTGTCTCTTCGCTCGCTTTGCTAGTGATGTTCACCAAGTATGCACAACAATCCTTCTTTCTCATCAAACTAGCCGCCTTCATTACGGTTATAATGGTCGGTGCCTTCTTTGCCTTGCTTCCCTTGAAAGAGAAACAATCTCCTTCGGGCCGTTGGAACATCACTTCGTGTTCCCTACACTGGATAGTTGCATGATTTTTGCTCATCCAATTCATTCCCAAAATCACGTCAAAGCCCTTCATCTCCAGGATATATACGTTTGTTGTCAAAGTTCTGCCCTCTATCTCTAATGTTGCTCCCTTGACTAAAAGATTAGTCTCCCTTGTTTCATTAGTCGGAAAGCCTACTTGTAATGTTCGTGTCTCTTCTACACACTTATCTCGTACTTTGTCATAAAATCTCGTAGATATAAATGAGTGCGAGGCTCCCGAGTCGAAAAGTACTAAGGCAAAATGTCTAAGCACATACAGGGTTCCTGATTATTTTAGAGTACTTAAGTTCAACGAGATTAATTACACTATGAGAAATTTATAATAAGGTTAGTATAGGTGACCGATGATACCTGACATGGTGTGTGCTCCCTCGTCATCGTCCTCCTGGCCCATAGAAAATACCCGAGCCTTTCCCTTCTGAACGCTATTGCTACCAGAGCTTGGGTTTGCCCGCTGCAACTCAGGACACTGTCTGCTCATGTGTCCCTCCTTCTGGCAGTTGTAACACCGAAATTGGCCTTGCATGCATCTACCAAAATAGTACTTTTGACATTGATCACACTTTGGTTTTTGACCTTGTGCTACTGCTTGGATTCCATGTTCTTGCTTGACCCTCTTTGTATAATCCTGATTTTTATTCTTGTAGTCTTCCCATTGCCTCTTTCCAGTAGAGCTGGGTGTTCGTGGTGTCGGACCATCTATTTTCTTGCATGAGGCAATAGCTTGAGCTCTCTCCATGACTTCAGCAAAAGTTGTGATGGTTATTCCTGCTAGGTGGTCACGTATCCCTTGTTTCAATCCACTTTGAAATCTCCAAATCTTCCTTTTCTCAGGAGTCACTAGATATGGCGCAAAACGACACAATCTAGTGAAGTATCGCTCATACTCTACAACTGTCCTATCCCCTTGTTGTATGTTCATCAGCTCCATCTCTTTCTCTTGTCTGAAGCTCTCTGGGAAGAACTTCTCCAAGACATAATCCTTAAATTGTTGCCATGTGAGACTTTGTTGTTGCTCTTCGAGGACGGATATCTTGCGCCGGACTCCCACCAATGGCGCGCATCTTCAGCAAGTTGGTATTCGGCAAATAGTACCTTTTGAGCGTCGTTGCATTTTGTGAGTTTGAAAATTCGTTCCATGTCCCCTATCCATTCCTCCACTCCAAGTGGGCCTTCGCTTCCTTTCAGAGTAGGGGGTGACCGTGCGTGGAAGCGAGCTATGATTCTCTCCTCTTCACTTTGTTGGCCTTCCTGGGGTGGCCGAGTACGAATGACATCTTTTAATACCTCCACGAGTTCGCTCCTAGATAAAGTATCTTTGTCCTCAGCCATCGCCTAATACCCAAGGCATGACAAAGTCATAAGTTCAGGCACTAAGTTATTCTAGTCTTAGGGTAACTATTCTCAAGGACGTAAACCATCAACGAGGAAAACAAATTAAGTCATAATGCGTTTGAAAACATGCTTTAAATGCACACGTCATAAATAATTAACTTAAAACATTTTTTTTCTTACCTCGCCGGCGCGATGCAGTGGTAATGGTGATGGTCACTTTCTTATACAAAAATGAGAAAACTCTACAGAAAGGTAGACCTGCTCTGATACCACAATGTAACGCCCCAATTCTTTAACCCAAAGAGAGCGCGTCACTTAATTCATATAATTCAGAAGGCAACAACTTTGGAAAAATAATTACATAAACTTTAGCTTAAAAGGTTGCAAAAATAATACATAGCATCTCAACAATTTCAAAAGATGTATGTGACCAAAGTATTTATTAATAAAGTCTAGCTATTCATAGATTAACAAAAGAGATGGCAATATTTTCGAGTAGAATTCAAAACGATTTTTCCGCCTAAGACCATCACCAACACACCACCTATGCATCGCCCAGCCGACCACCTGAAAATATGTTAAAGCAACGGGGTGAGTAAATCACTCAGTGGGGGTCGTATCACTTATCCAATTATACAATATTAGTTTAAAAACATGTACAACAAGATCACATAAAGGAACCATGGTAACCTTTGACCATGAACCCTTACTTTAAATCAAGTGGGTAACCTTTGACCCTCGGGTTAACCTTTGAACCCTGAGCTAACCTTTGAGCTCCGGACTGACCTTTGAGTCCTGGACTAACCTTTGAGTCCTTCAAAACATTGGGTAACCTTTGACCCTGAGCTAACCTTTGAGCTCCGGGCTAACCTTTGAGCCCTTTCACACAATTCTAATACCGATACAATCACTTACATATAAAGCATATTAAGGGTAATTAACGAAGAGTTAGAGTACATCCCCACCTTAACTTCGTTTGACACTCAAAATGTAATGCTATGCAGTTAGGTCCTTCGCGCTTGTCCTTTGATATTTCCCTAGAGTAGTCTTTGAATTTGTAGCATAAACGCTGATGAAGAACACAAGAAAGAAGGATGCTTAACGTGACTTAGGCAAGGAATTGGTGAGAAGAAATTTTGGGAGTGTGTTGAGAGAGTGAAGAATGAAAGAGGTTTTCTGTAAGAGAAAGAGTTTGAAGAAATTATTCAAATGACATCTACTAGATAGACTAAGGTGGCAACACCTTGTAAATCAAGACCTTTTCCAACCGTCTAACATCGACAACACACTTAGATGAGTCATCTTGTTAAGATTTATGTGCCCCCACTACCTCTTAAAGTCAACACTTATTCTAAATATTTGGAGGAAAAAAATAATATTTTGATCATGCTATATTTAGTATTATTATTGTATTAATATTAAAATACAAAATATATGATGATTTTTTTTCTAAAAAAATATCCCATATATATTCCTAATACATCGTGCTCATAAGAAATAACATAATGATGCATCTTATACTCTAATATATTAGGAAAAACACAACATAGGAAAATATATTCAGATAATCGAAAAATGTGAAATGATCTAGAATATATATATATATATATATATATATATATATATATATATATATATATATTTGAATGGGAAAAAGAACTGAGGTGTTACATTTATAGTCTGTCAGTAGGGCATCATATTCTCGTGCTCGATTGCCATTAGTATCAAGTCAACATGGTGTTGCGATTGCAACAATATTGTAATATTATAATTAATATTACAATATTAAATTAATTTAGAATATTATAAAGTATAACCTACCTCCCTTCTAAAAAATATGCGAATGTCGCGCTCTCGCTGCGTGGTGAACTCCCATTTCAGACATCGAGGGATAGCATTTGCATTTACAAGATCTGCACATATTGCTCCCAGAGCTGGAATAGCCTCGTATGACCAAACCTACTAATTCGAGATTATTTTAATAAACAATTCATATCATTATTAATATATTAATTACAATAACATACACACCTGAATTGCCCAAAGGGGTCTATAAAAGTGATATTTAATAGTACATTTATCAACGGTCCTCGAAACGAATCCGGTGTAGTGCTTCAGTTCCCCATATGTGTAAGCACCCTAAGAAAATTCATTAAACACACTTAAATCATCAACTCATGGCTCGATCTTCCTCGATCCAGCATAACCTAGTACAATTGTTAGAATATGGCTCAAATAGAAGAGTCACTTATCCCACATTGGAAAAAGAATGAAAGTTTCATTCTTTTTCCCCTTATAAATAGGCTACTCCCCTCTTGTTTATTCTTGCACCTCATAAAAGAGTATTTGGGTCTAGGAACTTATTCCGGAGACCCGATTTTGTATACTCCTCGTTTATAGTGAAATTTTCTTCTCTTCGCCCGTGGACGTAGGTCGATTGACCGAACCACGTAAATTCTCGGTGTTCTTATTTTAGTTATTTTCTCGTATTTCGTTTACTCGTATTTCTAACAAGTGGTATCAGAGCCAAGTTAGTTTTGCGATGGCGAGTATGAAGTACGATATTCCGCTGCTGGATCGGAACACCAGATTCTCGTTATGGCAAGTGAAGATGCGTGCAGTTCTCGCCCATATGGATTTAGACGAGACTTTGTTGGGATTTCAAAAAAATGCCCAATTCGTGGACAGACGAGGACAAGAAGAGAAAAGATCGTAAGGCTCTCTCTCATATACACCTTCATCTATCAAATCAAATTTTACAGGATGTCCTGAAAGAGACAACCGCGGCTGGACTATGGTTGAAGCTGGAACAGTTGTGCATGACCAAGAGTCTGACAAGTAAGCTACATCTAAAGCAACGTCTTTACTCACATCATATGGTAGAAGGTACGTCTCTACAAGAGCATATTTCAGCATTTAAAGAAACTGTTGCTGATTTAGAAGCTTTGGAAGTTAAGTATGATGATGAGGATTTGGCTTTGATGTTATTGTGTTCATTACCTTCATCCTATAGTACGTTTCGTGATACTATTTTGTATAGTCGTGATACTTTGACACTTGATGAAGTTTATGATGCCTTATTCTCGAAAGAGAAAATGAAGCAACTTGTTAGTACCTCTGAGGATTCAGGAGAGGGACTTACTGCTCGAGGCAGGCCACAAGAACGAAGTTCTGGTGGTGAGAAGAAAGGGAGATCAAAATCAAGGAATTCTCGCATGAGGTGTAATTATTGCCACAAGCCCGGCCACATCAAATCAGAATGCTGGAAATTGGAGAGAAGGAACCAGAAGAATCCAAATGACAAAGCTGATGGTGATAAATCAAAGCACAAACAGAAGGAAAAGGAACTAGACGTTGGCGAGGCCGGAGTTGCCGATGAAGATTCAAGTGACGGTGATCTTCTTGTTGCTGCCAATTTGGTTCGTGAGCATCGTGATGAATGGATTCTTGATTCTGGTTGCCCATATCATATGAGTCCCAATCGGGATTGGTTTTCATCATATGAGTCAGTTACAAAAGGAGTTGTGCTTATGGGAAATGATGCCCCTTGTAAGGTTACAGTGGATTGGAACCATCAAAGTGAAGATGTTTGATGGAGTAGTCCGAACACTTGGAGATGTCAGGCACGTACCTGACTTACGGAGGAATCTTATCTCCCTCAACACTCTTGAAGATAAAGGGTACAAATATGTTGGTGAAAATGGAGTTCTGAAAGTCAGCAAAGGTTCTCTTGTCGTGATGAAGGGAAAGAAGAAAACTGGAAACTTGCATGTCTTGCAAGGCTCCACTGTCTCGGGAGATGCTGCAGTTGCTACCACGTCACTGACTGACAGCGAGGTCACTCGATTGTGGCACTTGCGTCTTGGCCACATGAGTGAGAATGGGATGATTGAGCTAAGCAAACGAGGACTTCTTGATGGACAGGGGATCAGCAAACTCGAGTTTTGTGAACATTGTGTTCTGGGTAAGCAGAAAAGAGTTAAGTTCTCTACAGGAACACACAATACAGCAGGTATTTTAGATTACATCCATTCTGACGTTTGGGGTCCGTCGAGGGTGCCCTCCAACAGAGGTGCACGTTATATGCTGACTATTATCGACGACTACTCAAGAAAACTTTGGGTTTTCTTTTTGAAGCAGAAGAGTGAAGTGTTTACCACTTTTAAGGAGTGGAAAGTTATGATCGAAAAGCAGACGGGGAGGTCTGTGAAACATCTTCGTACAGACAATGGTCTTGAGTTCTGTTCCGACGAGTTTAATTCTCTATGCAAGGCTGAAGGGATTGTGAGACACCACACCGTTCGTCATACTCCACAGCAGAATGGTGTAGCCGAGAGGATGAATAGAACGTTGATGGAGATGGTGCGTTGCATGCTTCTCAATTCTGGTCTACCGCAAAGTTTTTTGGGCCGAAGCGACAAATTTGGCTTGTCATCTTGTCAATCTATCTCCTTCTACTGCACTTGACAAGAAGACCGCACAAGAGGTATGGTCTGGTACTCCACCAAACTATTCTGATTTGAGGATTTTTGGTTGTCCCGCGTATATGCATGATGTGCAGGGAAAATTGGATCCTCGTTCGAAGAAGTGCATTTTTCTAGGCTATAAGCCTGGCGTGAAGGGTTACAAACTTTGGTGTCTAGAAACAAGGAAGGTGATCATCAGTCGAGATGTTATATTTGATGAAAGTTCGATGATACACGTTGCAACACCTAAAGACTCTTGCATTGATGCTCCGCAAGAATCCAATTCACAAGTTGAGGTGGAGATCGAATCAAAATCCAGTTCACAAGAAGATTCGATTCCAGATCAAGAACCACCACCTGAAGCTCCACAGTACTGTATTGCAAAAGACAGAGGAAGACGTGTGATAAAGCGTCCTGAAAGATTGATTGAAACTAATTTGGTTGCTTTTGCTTTGAATGTAGCTGAGGAAGTTGAGTCTTGTGAGGAACCCTCCACATACAAGGAGGCAATTACTTCGAAGGATTCTGCAAAATGGATTGGCGCTATGCAAGAGGAGTTGGAATCACTTCACAAGAATGGTACATGGGACCTAGTGAAGCTCCCTAAAGACAAGAAAGCGATTACGTGCAAATGGGTATTAAAGAGAAAGGAAGGAACACCAGGAGTTGAAGATGTAAGATACAAGGCGCGATTGGTAGCTAAAGGCTACAGCCAAGTTCCCGGTGTAGACTTCAATGATATATTATCCCCGGTGGTGAAGCATACTTCAATACGAGCTTTGCTTGGTATTGTTGCTATGCATGATTTGGAGCTGGAGCACTTGATGTGAAGACGAGCATTTCCGCATGGAGATCTAGAAGAAGACATCTACATGCAAAGAACCTCGAGGGACACACGATTGTAGGGAAGGAAGACCATGTATGCTTCTTGAAGAAATCTCTCTACGGTTTGAAGCATCCACCGAGGCAAAGGTATAAGAAGTTTGATCATTTCATGACGACTCATGCCTTTAAGCGAAGTGCTTTCGATAGTTGTGTCTACTACGGGGTTGGCGAAGATGGGTCATTTGTATATCTCCTATTATATGTTGATGACATGTTGATAGCCGCCAACACCAAGAGGAGATCAAGAAGGTGAAGACCCAACTCAATGCTGAGTTTGATATGAAGGATCTAGGAGCCGCAAAGAAGATCCTTGGTATGGAGATTATTCGGAGACGAAAAGGAGTACATTATGCCTCGGTCGAAGGGGTATATTGAAAAGATTCTCCATCGGTTCAACATGCGAGAATGCAAAGTCGGTTAGTACTCCGTTAGCAACTCATTTCAGATTTTCATCTGCTTTGTCGCCCCAATCAGCTGAGGAGGTTGACTACATGTCACGAGTTCCATATGCTAGTGCTGTTGGGTCACTCATGTATGATATGGTATGTTCCCGTCCTGATTTAGCACATGCTGTGAGTGTTGTGAGCAGGTACCTCGCAAATCCTGGAAAAGAACACTGGAAAGGAGTTCAATGGATTTTTCGTTACTTGAGAGGTTCTAGCAACGTTTGTCTGAAGTTTGGCAAGACTCGTGATGGAGTTGTCGGATATGTAGATTCCAATTTTGCCGGTGATCTCGATAAAAGAAGATCTCTTACGGGCTATATCTTCGGACATTGGTGGTTGTGCTATTAGCTCGGAAGTCTACTTTGCGAGAGCACCTGTTGCTTTATCCACTACGGAGGTCGAGTATATGGCCATCACTGAAGCTTGTAAGGAAGCTATTTGGTTGAAAGGTTTGTTTGGGGAACTGAAGAAAGAATTACAGGTTACGACCGTCTTTTGCGATAGTCAAAGTGCTATCTGTCTCACAAAAGATCAAATGTCTCATGAGAGGACTAAGCACATTAATGTGCGTTATCACTTCATACGTGAAGTTGTTGCTCGTGGTGATATTGTGGTGAGCAAAATTAGTAGTCATGACAATCCTGCTGATATGATGACGAAGGTGGTTCCCTTTACTAAGTTCAAGCATTGCTTGAATTTAGTTAGCCTTACTCGGTGAGTTATGCCCTTAGGGGTTTTGTGGAGAAGGTGGAGTTTTTCCTATCATGGTTGGAGTTTGTTCGTTGCTGAGGGAGTTTTCGCCAAGGTGGAGATTTGTTAGAATATGGCTCAAATAGAAGAGTCACTTATCCCACATTGGAAAAAGAATGAAAGTTTCATTCTTTTTCCCCTTATAAATAGGCTACTCCCCTCTTGTTTATTCTCGCACCTCATAAAAGAGTATTTGGGTCTAGGAACTTATTCCGGAGACCCGATTTTGTATACTCCTCGTTTATAGTGAAATTTTCTTCTCTTCGCCCGTGGACGTAGGTCGATTGACCGAACCACGTAAATTCTCGATGTTCTTATTTTAGTTATTTTCTCGTATTTCGTTTACTCGTATTTCTAACAACAATGAAGTATAAGGCTAGGATACAATCGATCTTTAAGTAACTCATCTCATTTAAAGTTAATTATTTTTTTCAAACCAACGGAGTAGAACATAGCAGTTATTGGCTTATTCTGATCTTCATTGCCGGTTCTCGGCTTATCTCGTTGGATCTGCATGTAAAGTTGTAACTTATATGGGTCACGAGGTGTAGCCAGATCAAAGCAGCATGGACCGAACTTAAATCCCGTCACTAGAGCATACTCATAGTGAGAACCCCGTATGTTATGTCCGGAAATATGAAACCAAGGTCCAGCTCGGCAGCATTCTCATATACTATCTCGTAGCTCATCAGCTCGTGAAGAGCTCTAGATGCGCTTCTACCCTTCCTCAATTTAAGTAGCTAGGTAGCCGAAACACCCGACCTTAAACTCGTCTACAAGATTGTCAACTCCTACTTTATATAATATTTTCCCAATGGTCTTCAACACTTCAGGTTTATAATATAAATTGATTTTCGAAGTCATGCCTTGAACGTATAACCTCTTCCAGTGGGGCTGCATTACAAAATAAAAATAATAAATCAAACACCGCATTAATTTACCCCAAATAATAAATTGACCCAAATTATAAAATTATCAAGAGAAATGAATATACCAACTACTATCGTAGTTGTAATAAGATTCGTGTTATTTCATTTTGGTCATTATCTAGGAAGACCAAGATAACAACATCTTTATTTAACCAACACTAATGATGATTGAGGCACCACACTTATTTAATCATACATGTTGATCTTTTAAGTAAGTGATAATTTAACATTGTGGATGGATAAAATAAGTTAAGAAGATCGGGAAGACAATCTAACCTCTGGCATTGTACTTGAATTTTTCGCAAATTTTCAATTGATTTTCGCGTGGATCTATCGGGATTCAGCGAACAAGAGAAGATTTAAGTTGAGCGTGAAAATGACATATGCTGAGTTTTAGTTGGCTATTTAATGTAATCCGCTCTCTCACGAATAATACTTTTGTATGTGCAATTCATGCTACTAAAGATACCTATGCTGGAGGAGGTGACATAAAAGTAGGTCATGCTCTCATTTTCTCTGCAAGTCATGTTCTGTTGGTCCCGAGAGTACGTTCAGGTGTAGAGGGGGGGTGAATACACCTGAAAACCGATTTCTCAACTTAAACACGATCAATCCTTTTCAGGATAGTGTCGTACTGAACAAGTTCAGCGGACCCGGATAAGTCGCATCTTGAATCGTGTGGCAGAGTGACTGACTCTACTGAGACCTGCTAGCTGACTTAGAGTCAGAATTCAGTATCGTTCAGATAGAGTTCAGTAGTGCGGAATAGTGTAGGCCCAAATTCAGTTAAGTTAGGAAAACGTTTTTATCAAAACAGGTTTCATGATTAGTGCGATCCGTTAAGTTTGCTTGAAACTCGGTTGAATGATTTGAAAGATATTTTCGGTATGAACGATAAATCAATGCATCAAGAAAACAGAACACAGAACACAGAGATTTTTAAAGTGGTTCGGATCCAACAATCCTACGTCCACTGTCCTGAAAGATCAGGAAGCTATGTATTATACTGAGATAGTCTCAGTTGGTTTGTACGCTAGACAAACACTGGTCTTGAGATTTATACTGAGCAACTCTCAGTTTACAAGGTTATCAAACTAAGTGTTTGAAAAACTCTCCAACAGTGAAGGAGTCCTTTAGAATAAGGATCACTTCAGAAGTGAACTCCTTCGTCTAAGCTATGGATTTAGTCTATTGAGCTTAGGTTAGAGGGATAGGGAACAAGGATGTGGATTCTAGAACGACGAACAGCTGAGTGTAAGCTTTGGGTTCGTGTAACGTCGTTTGGATACTAGAGGCTGTACAAATCGATTCAGCTCGGTTCCCTAAGAGCAGAAGTGTAGTCTTTCGCTGGAGATTGTTTCTTCAAACTTCTTGCAGAAGACTTATTCTTTTTCGAATTTACTCGTTTGAATGCTCTGTGTGTTCTCTCGTGTATGCGAAGGTTCAGTATGCTTCAAATTTGATTCATCCCTCTATTTATAGAGAAGAGATTAGGATAGATCCGTTGGAGAAGACGATCCTTTGTCTCTCTCTTTTGGTTAGCTAACGGCTCTTTTGAAGTATGGTGGGCCCTCCATTTCTGTAAAGTTGTTGACTTGCAGCTTTAATAGATATAGGATACGTGGCTGCTTGTCATTGGTCGAGGTTCAGAAAGTGGTTGAGACAGAACAGACTTCAAGGAGATCTGAAGCGGACTTCTCGCTTCCTCGTATTGACTCTGCTGTTTTGACTTTTAAAGATCCTAACAGTTAAGAGACTGTCTGGCCATTGCTGAGTCTGATCTCTGATTCAGTAGCATGCTCCTGCTGAGTCGGCTCTACTGTAGATCAGCTCTGAGTTCAGTGAACTACTCCTGCTGAGTTCAGTTCTCTACCGACTCCTTTCGCATATCTTGCTCTGCTCGAATCCTCGTATATCTTGAGTCTTCTACTTCTGGTGCTGAGGCAGATAATCTACTGAGTGCCTGAACCAGAGCAGAGTGTCTGCTGAGTCTGAAACCTCAGAGATAAAAACAGATTACAACGAAAAGGTTCACCAATCAATATAGGGTTTTGGGATCTTCAAATCTTCAGCAAACGTTCAGAGCGCAAGGCTACTGAGTGAACTTATCAGCTGAGAAGACTGAATCATTTCCCAACATTTCCAACATCGTTGAGGACAGAATCATCACCCAACATTTTCCCCCTATTTGATGATGCCAAAACCTAATAACCTGACAACTAATCAACCTAACACTATGACTTATCAGAAACATAGCTCCTTATAGAATATTACAAGTAGGATCAGTGGAGTTGTTCTTCAAGTCCTAGACTACTGAGGGGATCAGGGCAGAAAGTCAAAACCTATACAGAGTCTAATAAACATTTTCCCCCTGTGTTAACAACATATTCCCCCGAGCACTAAACAGTCTATCAGAATCTAGCTAAGCAACAACTGATAGTAAATAACAACAGTGAGTGTGTGAGTCAGTAATCAGTTCAGTAATTCTGAGTGTTAAGCATAAACAAACACGGCTATTCAAACAATAAGGAATTGTCAAAGCCAAATAGAGATGTTATATATATATATGAGAAATTCAGTACAGATACATCTCTGCTAGACTAAAAGAAATAAAGAAAGATACAAGGAGAATACAGAAGCAAGAATCATTTGAACTGCTTGATCCTGTCTTTAAAATCTTGTGATTGAGTTTCAGGAAGAGGCACTCCATACATACGGTATGTGATCTTTCTCAGCGTCAGTATCTTAGCAAAGTCCGCTGGGTCTTCTTCATCAAGAAATTTGGCTTCAGCAACGTCCTTCACTTCTTTCTCTATCACTCCATTGTGGATGGATCCATCTAGTCTTTGTGGGGGTGGCAGGATTTTGGGATCAGGAACTCTGACCTCAACATTTTCCTTGACAGCTTTTTGAAGTCTGGCATAAATTTCCAGATCAGCTCTCATTAGCCATTCAGTATAAGCCACTGTCTTGTGCTTCTCAGACCAGAATCTCCATAAGTAGTTTCCTTTTATAAATTCGACTTTCAGCGTCTCCCACCTCTGAGTAACTTCCCACGGAATCCATTCATCCACTCTAGGCCATCTGTGAGTCTTCAGATCAGTAAGCTTCCTGAATTTCCTATATTTGTAGGGAATGTCAGCCTTTGCAGGGATCCTCTGACTCCCTTCTTTTTCAGTCCTCATCCTGAGAGCTTCAAGATCAGCCATTCTTATCCTCTCTCTGGTTGCTTCTAATTGTCTGGCCTCTTCACCTCTATATAGATACCTATCCAACTGAGCCCAGATCTCTTCCATTTCTTGTTCCTATGCCTTCGAGGCAGTGTAGGAGGGCTTATGAGGTGGCTCTTCTTCTGAGTCAGCAGGTGTGGAAGATTTCTCTTTAGAAGTTCCCTGTTGCCCAGTTGACTGCTACTGCTGCTGCTCCTTTTCTTTTTCTTTGTCAGCCTCGTCGTTGAGCTTAAGTGTTCTAGGAGGCAGCCTAGCTCCTGTCTTCTTGCCTCCAGCTGGAGCCTTGGTTTTGCCTTTAGCAGGCTTTTTTTAGGTTTATTCGCGGCTTCAGCTTCAGCTATCTCCCTAGCTAGCTTTTCATCGGCTGCTATCTGAGCCTCCTCCTCCGGAGTTATGAACCTCCCGGATCCTTTCTTCTTGGAGGGAGGGGTTGGGAGTTTCGAGTACCTTTTTGCCTTGCTTTGCGGCAACTGGAGGAGGAAGAGGGGCTTCTTCCTCTTCTGACTCCTCGTCAGCATACTCAGCAACTTCTTTTATAATATCTGAAGGAGTTTGAGTTGCATGAGTTGTGACTTCTTTGGCTCTTGAGCCACTTGGGCCAGTCTCAGCAGATGCTACAGCTCCTGCTGCTGAGACACCCTGGGCCTCGCCAGTATGTGAAGGTCAAGTGGGGGCAGATGACTGAGTATGTGATGCCCCTGCCACTGTCCTTGCTTTCTTTGGAGCTTTCAGTATCAGCTCCTTAGTTCCTTTCTCTATAAATCCTTCCCCCTTTTTGGCATCAGCAAATCGGGTAGGGGGCGGAGCAGATACCTTGCTGTTCAGGCTCTTATATGCGTCGGATAGATCATCCAACATATTGTGGAGTTTTGTCAGCTTCTCATGCAGCTCGTTTCTCACGTTAGTGAGCTGAGCGCTGTACTTCGTATGTGAGAGATCAGTTGCGGCCTGAAATTCTTTCAGCTGCTTCTCCACCTTCTCTTCAATAGCCTTCTGAATATTTTCTAATCTAAGGTCAGTGGCTTGAGAGATGGCGGTGATGGATTCAGTGTGAGCGGTTTGAGCAGCCTTGTAATCATTCATCAATTTGACTTGGCCTTCTTGAATCGTCTTAAGTTGTTCTTCGAATTCAGCTCGCTGTGCAGCTAAGGCATTCGTCAGAATGCTGGAGAAGTCAAGGACTGGAGATGTTGAGATTGCGGTTCTGAGTCCCTGCAACTCTGCGCTCTGAGCCTCAGTGGTTTGCCGCCAGTAGGCGATTCTGAGTGCCTTGGTTCCTCAGCGCCCTGGCCACTGATTTCGAACATCGGCTTTTCGGGCTGGGCGCTACTTTGAAAGCAGATTAGAGAAGGAGCTGAGAAAGATCAACTGCCTTCGAAGTACCAGCCACCGACTGCCCGGGTCCAAGGATGCTAAGAGGAGGTTCAGCAGTAGATGTAGGAACATCCTTGGCCGGTTGAGTTCCCTCATCAGGCTTCTCAGGGCCTGAATCACGGGGTGGGTCCTGACCATCGGGGTCAGACCCATCTGAAGGCGCAGGTGCTGAGACAGGTTGTCTGTTATTCAGCATCGCGAGCATGGCCGCCCTCAAGTCTTCGAGCGTGCTGAGGTCAGACGGCTCAGAATAGCCAATCTTTCCTCTGATCAGTAGCTCTTCCTCATGAAGTTGTTCACAGGAGTGGTGGATAATGAGTCTCTTCAGGTTGTGCCACTTTTGGAACCTTATCAGCATGTGGAGCCTCGCCTGCCTTGCAAGCAAGACAGGGTCGCTGTAGCTGGCGATCTTCAGAATAAATTCAGCAATCTCTCGGGAGGCTCTGGATTTTAGAGATGTGGCCTCCATCACGATAGACTCTGACTCTAAGGCTGTCTCCGAGTCCTCAACTTCAATGGGAGACGCCTGTTTCTCAGTAGACGGGATGCTGCTGAGTGGTGGGACGTCCAAGGGGCTTTCTAAGGTCTGAATTTCTTCAGCCTGAATATCTTCAACTTGGACCCCTTGGTCCACGGTTTCACCATGCTCAGTGGAGACGGCCTTCTGCACTGACTGTGTCTTCTCAGAAGACTCCGGCTCATCCCTTAGCTGTAGAGGTGGCTCAGCAATCACGGCCTCTGGCTCCGCCTTAATCTTAGTAGGCACAACCTCACTGACTTTCTTCAGCCTTTTGGTTGGTGCCTTAGGCATTGATTTGGGAGGGGACCTCTTCTTCGTTGGCGTGGAGGTCTGCTGAGTCTCGGCCTTTGGTACAGCGGGCCCTAAGCCGATCTACTGAAGGGCCGCTGCCCTATTCTGGAATCTGACCTTCTTCACATTAAATATTGCTTGTCGGCGAAGGTGATGCTGTCAGACTCGCAGAAGTCTTCGATCATGACGGAGAGCTTCAGTCCGTATAGGAGCTTCCCTTTGACGCTCAGCCTCTTGGATGTTTTGTCGAATTTGGCTAATTGCATCATGAATTCTCTGAGGAAGAACTCAGTCCAGTTTATCTTAGCCCGGTCATAAATGGCCATCATCAGTTGTAGCTTGGGCCTGGACACTTGGTCGAATGAGCCTGCTTGACTCGTTAGAAGCTGAGTCACTATATACGCCAATGCTCTGTATTGAGGGAGCATTGCATTCTTGGGAAAAGCAGCTCTGAAGACCGTTGGCTTCCCGCAGAATTCAGTGAGGTACTCATCCATCAGGTCATCTTTGTAAGCGACGGTTGTGTGACCTTCATTCGGCAGGTTGAAGCTTTCCTGAAGAGTTCACGGATTGACATCTGCTTTACTTCGATAGATGTGCGTGAGGGGTCGCCTACTCAGTGAACGACGAATCGGCCTCTGATGTCTCCGTCTACTGAATCGGAATTCAGATAGATTTCTGCAACTTGACGAGGGAGGAAGAAGGTTGGCTTCCTCGTTAGGAAACCTTCCAGTCCGGTCTTGCGGAGGGCGTAGAAGATCTCCTCCATAAAGTCGAGATCACACGCGTCGAACTCCATGATTGGCTCGCACCAGACACGATCCTTTTCTAGGATTTCTTGCATATCAGCAGGAGCAACTACATGTGTTCCTGTCGTTTTAATAATCTGCAAACACAGAGCTAGTCAGTATTCGGAAAGATATAAGAGAAATGATTGAAAGATCATACGATACTGAAAAGATCATTGAAAAATTACCAAAAGATTTTCTGAGGAGTTTTAATGAATGGAATATATGTAACGAAACAAGAGATAGTCTCAGAAAATCTAGGGCGCTTAAGATATTTGCAGAGATGAAATGGCGGTTTCAAACATTTGAACGCATATATATATCTTAGAGAAGATAAATAGTTAAAAATCAAGGGTTCAGTTTGAACGCGCTTTTTGAGATGGACGGCTAGGATTAAGTTTTATAAATTAGGTAATGATCATATTAGCCGCCTAAGTCAAAAGCCAGTTGTATATAGCCTAAGTAGTAACTTGATACGACATGCATTTAATGCGTTGCAGAGTTCAGCATGCTTTTACATAGAATGTCGTGTATTAAATGTAGTCCGTTAAAAATTAAATGACATTTTCTAAGGCATTGAATACGATGATGTATCTAATTCATAAATGCACAGAATTGTTCTATAGGCTACTGAGTAGAGATACACAAACCTGTCAGCTGAACATCGTAGTCAGTTGATACCTTGTGTAGATGGTTGCTTTGAGTCTCTACGTGCGATTTTACTCGCATCGAGAGTGAACATTCCCCCCTTACCGAATGCTCCTCCCCCGAATCCTCTTACCGATCGGGGTCGGTAGGGTCCAAAGCCAGACCTAGCTCTACCGAAAGTTCTCTCGAATCCGCTTCGCCTAGAGGCTTGGTCAGTATATCAGCCCTTTGATGGTCAGTATGGATCTTCTCCATCATGATATCCTTCTTTTCGACATGGTCACGAATGAAGTGGTGTCTGATGTCCACGTGCTTGCATCTCGTATGAAGTACAGGATTCTGAGTGATTGCAATGGCACTGGTACTGTCGCAGAAGATCGGCACTTCATTCTGAATGACGTCATAGTCGCGTAGCTGCTGTCTCAGCCAAAGGATTTGGGCGCAGCAACTTCCGGCAGCCATGTATTCAGCTTCAGTAGTTGACATCGCTACTGAGTGTTGTTTCTTTGAGAACCATGAGATCAGCTTACTGCTGAAGAACTGACACGTTCCAGAAGTTGACTTTCGGTCAATTCTACATCCTGCACAAGTAATAGGTCGTCTTCCAGTCGAATGCTGAATAATGTGCGGTCTACTGTGCACTTCTGAAAACCTTTCTGAAGAAGAAACTCAGATAGGGTATCGTACCAAGCCCTGGGTGCTTGTTTTAACCCATACAAAGCCTTTCTAAGTCTATAAACTTGATGTCCCTACTGAAAGCCGGGAGGCTGTTCTACATAGACTTCTTCTTTCAGTACGCCGTTCAGGAAAGCAGACTTCACATCCATTTGATATACTCTTTATCTTTGATGTGTTGCGTAGGCTAGGAATAGTCTGATTGCCTCCAATCTTGTAACTGGAGCGAACGTTTCATCGAAATCTATCCCTTCAGCTTGACAGTAGCCTTTTGCCACTAGTCTTGCTTTATTCCTTACTATGACATTGTTTTCATCTCGCTTGTTCTTGAAGACCCATTTGGTTTCGATCACATGTTGATGTCGGGGTCTATCAACAAGCTCCCAAACTTCATTTCTCGTGAACTGATTCAACTCCTCCTGCATGGCTATGATCCAGTCAGCATCTTTCAGTACGTCCTCAACTGATTGAGGTTCTTCAGTAGACAAGAAGCAGGAATATAAGGCGTTTTCTCCCTGACAGAATCTGGATCTTGTCTTTACGCTTGCTGAAGGATCTCCAATAATTAAATCAGAAGTGTGAGCATCCAGCCACAATCTACGATGTTTCAACTCTTCATCTGAAATTTGTTCAACACATATAGTAGGTGAGTTAGGTATTTCAGTTGTACTATTCTGAGATTGAAGCAATTCAGTTACAAGAGTGTGATCTACTGAGTCACCAGGTTCAGGGGCATTTAGCTCAGGAACATCATTAGTTCCCCCTAAATTATTATTCTCAGTAGAGGTCTCAGTTACCACTGGAGTTTCTTCATCGACCTGAGTTACCTGGGATTGACTCTGTTCAGGAGAGCCAATCTGTTCAGCTACTTCTGCTGCTGGTTGAGATTCAGTAGAGTTGTCTTCAATTTCTTCATCTGAATCATCATCCCAACATAGCTGGATCTTTTCAACTTTATCTTTTAAGCTCAGATCCTGTAGCTGCTTACTAATGTCCTCAGATTCATGTTTAGAGTTTCTGCTCCTGTCTTCAGTAGCAAACTCGTTAAAAACAACATGAGGGCTTTCCTCCACGCAAAGGGTTCGATAGTTAAAGACTCTGAAGGCTTTGCTGACCCGGGAGTATCCTAAGAACACTCCCTGATCTGACTTGCTATCAAAAGTCTTCAGCTGATCTTTCCCATTATTGTGAATAAAGCACGAACACCCAAAAATATGGCAATAAGATAAAGAAGGCTTCCTGCCGTTCCATAGTTCATATGGTGTCTTCTTATGCTACTTTGTCAGTAGAGATCGGTTCTGAGTATAACATGCGGATCGCGCTTCGCCTGCAATTTGGTTGGGAGTCCTGAGTCTGCGAGCAGGGTTCTTGCTGCTTCTTTGAGTGTCCGATTCTTCCTCTCAGCAACCCTATTTTGTTGAGGCGTACGCGTGGCAGACGTCTCATGCTCTATGCCTTCTGCTTTGTAGAACTCCTCTACCATGAAATTCAGGAACTCAGTTCCTCTGTCTGAACGTATCTTGACGATCTTGGTGTTCTTCTCAACACTGAGCCTTTTCAGAAGCATTGGTAACTCTGTTTTGATGTCAGACTTGTTGGAAATAAATATGACACATGTGTAGCGCGAGTAGTCATCAATGACCACTAATGCATACTTCTTGCCTCTGATCATCACTGGAGAGACTGGACCGAACAAATCCATATCTAGCAGCAGAAGGATTCCATCAGTGGAAGGAGATGGAATAGGCGGATTTTGATTCCTTGTTTGCTTTCCCTTCAGGCATGCTTCACATTGAGTGTCTTTGCTGAATACTTCATTTGGCAGTCTTCTTGCTAGAGTGTTTCTAGCCAATTTGTTGAGCGTTTTGAAGTTGAGATGGTTGAGTCTCCTGTGCCAGAGCCACCCCGTTCTGTTGTCATTCTTCGCCAACAAACAAGCTTCAGGTTCAGCTGAGTTTCAGTCAGCTACATAGATATTCTTCTTGCGCGAACATGATAACACTGTTTTCCCTGTAGATTTATCAATAACATCACAGAAACCAGCGTCAAAAATCACTCTGTTCGAGTTATCACAAAATTGACTAACAGAGAGAAGATTATGCTGAAGTCCTTCAACATATGATACTCTTAGAACTGTTGTTGTTCCAATATTGAGTGTTCCATAGCCTCTGGTGTAGCCTTTTGCGTTGTCTCCAAACTCGATTCGGGATCCTTCTTTAAGTATAATTCTTCAGCAAGTCCTTTTGGTACGTTATATGCCTTGAGCATCCGTTGTCCACATACCAAGGGTACTTGTGCATCTGCAAAATAGAATTATATTCAGGTACCCTTTATTTTTTTATTTCGGGTCCTTAGATGTTAGTTTTGGTAACCCATATCTGTCTTACGACCCTGGTGGTCTCAGACAGTTTCTTTCCACTTTTGTCAACATATTTGACCACAAGACTGGTCGATGCTGACTTCTGAGGCTTTTCAGGTTTAGGAGTTCTGATCTTCTAAGTGGGTGGACTGCTGACCTTTGCCTTCTGCACGGCTTTCTTCTTCTTTTTATGACTTTTGGATCCTCTCCTGACTACAGGATCATAGTAATATGACCCATACTGAGCTGGAAGTGTCAGCTGTGGAGGTCCATACTGATCAGCCCATTTTGCTTTGCTGGTTCCCCCTTGACTGAACTAGGGTAATATGGTGCTGATCTTCTTGTCAGAGTGCTGATAACTAGGATGAGGTGCCTTCATCTTCTGTTTGTTCTTGGCTAGGGGGTTCAGTATGTCTGCATTGATGGTCTCCCCTTGAACAAACCTATCGGCAAGCCGATTTTCTAAGCGTACGGGGACAGATGAGGAGGCTCCCTGGCTGAATCCAAGTACCTCCTTGCAATGCTTGGGCTTGTTGCTTGCTAGCATAGCCTCTAGCTTAACGCTCTGTCATCAGGTTCCTCCAGACATCATCACTCTTCTTCAGCATTTCATGCTCGGTCTGAAGTCCTGACAATTCTTGCTTCAAAACTCAGTTCAGTATCTTTCTGAGTCAAGTCTTTGGTCAAAACCGAGATCCGAGCTTCTTGATGCCGAGACTTGGCCATCGGAGAGTTTATCTCCTCCCCCGAGTCTCAACACAAGTCCTTCGACTCGCAGCAACCTCGACTCTCCCGAGAAAGTATTTCATTCTCCACTTTCATGGTATCCAATTCTTGAAGAGTCTTACTGAGCTGCAGACTCATCTGAATCTGCTTGTCGAGTAGTTCTTCATATGCGATCGCGACGTCCAGATTCTCGTCTGCACTTGAAAGAGTGTCGTGTGTGCAAGTGTGAAGAGGAATTAAATGGTGCATGTGAGTTTACCTCATCCTCTTCTCTTGCCATGAGACACTTTTCAGCATCTTCTTCAGCTTCAAGCTCTAAGGCCATGAAAGCTGCTTCATCGTCAGATGAATCCATGAAGGAATCGACTTCATCTGAGTCGTCTGAGAGTTCACCGGCAATGTATGCTTGTCTCTTTTTGATGAACTTCTCCCTTCTTGCTTTGCGTGCTTTCTTTCAAGCGATGAGCTCAGGACAGTCATACTGATAGTGTCCTGACTTCTTGCAATTATAGCAGGTTGTGACTCTTTCTTCTTTGCTCTCACTGTCTTTCGACTGAGCTGAGTCCTCTTGTTTCTTGCATTCAGAAGTATGCGAGTCAGGAGTGCGCTTAGGCGTATATTCAAACTTACCCTTAGATTCTCTGAGGGCTTTAGTCACTTTTTTGCGCCTCTCCTTTTTCTTCTGATACTTCACGACAAGCAGTGCGTACTTCTTGGCTAGATTTCCTTCTTGTATGTCACTGAGTGAAGGTTCAGCCTTGCTAGACGCTGGAGCTGCTGTGCTGACTAATGCTTTAAAGGCATGGTCGACTTAGGTGTTAGCTTCAGCTTGCTGCTTCCTTTGAGGTAAGACAAACTCAAACTCCTCTGCTTTAAGTTCTAAAAAGATATGGTCAGGAGTAACAATATCTAAATCAGAATGATGTAATAAAGTAACAAACGGGGTCCAGTTTCCGTCTGGTAGTGCCCTCAAAATCTTGAGATTCATCTCTCAGTTGGAGAATGTCTTTCCCAGCCCGCTGATAGAGTTCATCAGATTCGTAAATCTGACGTTGAGATCTTCAATGGTGTCACCAGGCATGAGGGACAATCTCTCCAGCTTCTAAAGTTCCAGCGCAAGTTTATTTGCTTTGATCTTCTGAGTCCCCTGACTCAGTAGCGCTAGAGCATCCCAGAGTTCTTTCGCAGACTTGCAGTCCTGTACTCTTCCGAGATAGGAATCACTCAGGGTGGTTAGTATGGCGTTTCTGGCGATGCGGTCTAAGTTGTGAAGTTTCTTCTCCTCAGGGATGAAGAGACTTCTGTCCTTGGAGATCTTCTTCCTGGTCACCATTCCTCCTCCATCTGCTGGATCCTGAGTTACGACGCTATCGATCATAGGAATGATAGGTCCGTCCTCCAGAACCTCTGTCATGCTATCGTAGAGAGAGGTCAGATGTGCCTGCATTCTGACCCGCCATACGCCATAGTTCTCTACTGAGAACATGGGTACCATCCTGATCCCTGACATATCAGACATGATAGATAGTGATATGAATGAAGAATGATATGCAGTGAAAACGTTTTTCGGATCTGTTCAAGTAGACCCGCTTTCATAATAACAAGAGTCTTATAAAACTCCCGCTTCCGATACCAATTGTTGGTCCCGAGAGTACGTTCGGGTGTAGAGGGGGGGTGAATACACTCGAAAACCGATTTCTCAACTTAAACACGAACAGTCCTTTTTCGGGATAAGTGTCGCATCGAACAAGTTCGGCCAGACCAGATAAGATGTTCTGAATCATGTGGCAGAGTGACTGACTCTACTGAGACCTGCTAGCTGACTTAGAGTCAGAATTCAGTATCGTTCAGATAGAGTTCAGTAGTGCGGAATAGTGTAGGCCCAAATTCAGTTAAGTTAGGAAAACGTTTTTATCAAAACAGTTTCAGCAGATTAGTGCAGTCTGTTAAGTTTGCTGAAACTCAGTTGAATGATTTGAAAGATATTTTCAGTATGAACAGTAAATCAATGCAACAGTAAAAACAGAACACTATTCACAGAGATTTTTAAAGTGGTTCGGATCCAACAATCCTACGTCCACTGTCCCAAAAGATCAGGAAGCCATGTATTATATTGAGATAGTCTCAGTTGGTTTGTACGCTGGACAAACACTGGTCTTGAGGTTTATACTGAGCAAGTCTCCGTTTACAAGGTTATCAAACTAAGTGTTTGAAAAACTCTCCAACAGTGAAGGAGTCCTTTACAATAAGGATCAGTTCAGAAGTGAACTCCTTCATCTAAGCTATGGATTTAGTCTATTGAGCTTAGGTTAGAGGGATAGGGAACAAGGATGTGGATTCTAGAACGACGAACAGCTGAGTGTAAGCTTTGGGTTCATGTAACGTCATTTGGATACTAGAGGTTGTATAAATCGATTCAGCTCGGTTCCCTAAGAGCAAAAGTGTAGTCTTTCGCCGGAGATTGTTTCTTCGAACTTCTTGCGGAAGACTTATTCTTTTTCGAATTTGCTCGTTTGAATGCTCTGTGTGTTCTCTCATGTATGCGAAGGTTCGGTGTGCTTCAAATTTGATTCATCCCTCTATTTATAGAGAAGAGATTAGGATAGATCCGTTGGAGACGACGTTCCTTTGTCTTTCTCTTTTGGTTAGCTAACGGCTCTTTTGAAGTATGGTGGCAGTGTCATTTCCCTCCATTTCTGGAAAGCTGTTGACTTGCAGCTTTAATAGATATAGGATACGTGGCTGCTTGTCATTGGTCGAGGTTCAGAAAGTGGTTGAGACAGAACAGACTTCAAGGAGATCTGAAGCTGACTTCTCTCTTCCTCGTGTTGACTCTGCTGTTTTGACTTTTAAAGATCCTTACAGTCAAGTGACTGTCTGGCCGTTGCTGAGTTTGATCTCTGATTCAGTAGCATGCTCCTGCTGAGTTGGCTCTACGGTAGATCAGCTCTGAGTTCAGTGAACTACTCCTGCTGAGTTCATTTCTACTGACTCCTTTCGCATATCTTTGCTCCCGCTGAGTCCAAGATATCTTGAATCTTCTACTTCTGGTGCTGAGGCGGATAATCCACTGAGTGCCTGAACCAGAGCAGAGTGTCTGCTGAGTCTGAAACCTCGGAGACAAAAACAGATTACAACAAAAAGGTTCACCCATCAATATAGGGTTTTGGGATCTTCAAATCTTCAGCAAACGTTCAGAGCGCAAGGCTACTGAGTTAACTTATCAGCTGAGAAGACTGAATCATTTCCCAACATTTCCAACATTGCTGAGGACAGAATCATCACCAACATGTTCCTACCACCTCACTATTTTGTCATCATCTCAAACTTCTCACTTATTTGTGTACTTCAATTACGCATTTATTGGCTTTTCTGCTTGCAAGAAGGTCATATTTCGTTGGCATGTTTGAATGAACATGCAAGTGCCCCTCAGTCATGCTCTATTAGTGTGCCACTTCACAAAGTCATGCTCATAAAGTGGGACTTTTGAGCACGCATGCATGTTGCTGCATTTGAAGTATTTCTTGACTTTTATAATTAAAACATTCAAGTCCCCCTCAATCACGCTCACAGAGTGGTACTTATGAGCATGCATGCATTTTCCAAGTCCCGCTCAGTTACTCTGTACTTTTCTTTCAAGTCACTTTTACAGAGTGGGACTTCTAAGCATTAGTGAATTTTGAATTCATTGAACAAATATAGGTGGTCATGCTCCTCTTAAGGACATAAAATGGTCATTGAGCATGACTCTTAGATTACAACAAATCTGCAAGTAAAATATATTCGTCTAGTTTTTCTTATTCAGTTCTTGGTATTTGAAACAATCATTGATTATCAGTTATGACAGACTAAAAATAGTTAGTTTTATGTACTTTTGGCTATTTAGTGAATGAAATTATAAAACTAATCATATTTGTTCTTCATTTAACATATATGTCTACATTTCTATATTAACAGCAAATAAGACCTTATTTATCCTTTATTCCTTGTATATTATTTTTATACACGGTGAATGACATTAAAATGAATATTGGTAAACTTAAATTCTCATATTTTAGTTAATAATTGATGGCTAGTTATTTCTTAGTTATTTATATAGTAAGGAGTATTAAAATAATACTTCTAGGGTTGGGTGTCGCAGCCCATAGTTTGTCCTTAATTTGATTTGGGCCGTTGGAGCCCAAAATAAAATTGCAGAACAACCTTGAGACATGTAAAACTGAGAATCGTTCTCCCTAGTTGGATGGATTAAACAAAATTATTTATCTCGAAATACAAGAACTTTTATCAAATTCTCGTTTTGCACATGAAGTTTAAAATTTGTCTGTAAATACATGAACTTTCGATTTGTTTGAAATTACACATGGGCTAAAAATCCGACGAAATCAAAGCTGACTTAATATTTTTCGGCATGACGTGTCTGCACACGTAGCAGTCCAGTCAGCATGGAACCAAAAGGATGAATTTTTTTTTTGTAAATACACAAACTTTGTAACAATTCTCGTTTTGCACATAAACTTTAAATTTCATTTAAATTTGTACATAAACTTATAATTTCATTTCAATTTGTAAATGAAGTTTGAATTTCATTTAAATCTTGTTATGGAAATAAATGTAATTCTTATGTAGCGTTTGTCGACTCTAATAAATTTGTAGAACTAACGAATATAGTTATCGAGTTCATTTATTTTATGTGGGGTATGTTGAGATTGAATTTTATAGACATACCCACATAAAAAATTATTGGACTCGATAATTATATTGATTAGTTCTACAAATTTCTTGGAGTCTACACACTCTACATAAAAGTACATTTGTTTCCGAAACAAAATATAAATAAAATTCAAACTTTATTTGTAGGGATATGAGTCAGGAGATGATTCATAGTTCATGTTGGTCCGGAGACGATAGTCGGTGTAGAGGGGGGGTGAATACAACTGATCACAGTTTCTTTTTCTCAGAACGTGAAGGACGGCTAAGGCGTTGGTTGCGGCCGATGAACGGTGCCGAATAGTAACCTTCGATCACGGGTCGAGTATGTCGGCCTACGAGCTCTCCTACTGACTTTAGTCAGTCGTTGAAACTCAGTCGGAGACGTTGTGCGGATAAGTGTGGGGCCCGGAAATTCGTCTCAGTTTGAAAACGTGTTTTCGCAAGTTAAGAGTCTTTTGGCTGTGCGCTTTTAAAAATACGTTTTATGCAAAGATATGATTTTAAATCAGTTTGTATGCAATGCAATAAAACAATAAATAACACAAGCAGTTTAACGTGGTTCGGATACGCAAGATCCTACGTCCACGGTCCTGAACAAGGCAGGATAACTTGTTGATTATTCTGAGCAAGTCTCAGCAAGGAAACTGTACACTGGACAGATCCTTCTAAGTTATAGTCCTTAGCGACTTTACAAATCAAACCGAAGTTTGAAGGGTGGGGATAATCTCCAACTAGAAGGAGTTCTTACAATAAGAACAATTTCACAGAATGTGAACTCCTTCGAATTTCTAAGCTATGAATATGGCAATGAGCTTAGCTAGAGAAGTAGGGATCTAAAAAACTCTAGAGTGAAGAACCAAGAATATTGTATGAAGGCTAGTTCTTCGCTGGATGATCTTTCAAATTTGCTAGAGTGTTTGAATGCTTGAGCTTTTTCCCTTGTGAATCCCGTACGTGGAGCTCGGATTTCTTCTCTATTTATAGTTGTGAGCACGCATATGTCCGTTGGAGAAGACGATGCCACGTGTCACAAGCTTCCAAAGAAAACAGCCATAATTTCGAATTGTTGCGAGACAGGCGCTTAATACCGTACATGAGAGCGGAGCTTTAGTTGTTTAGAGCGGTGTAAAGCATTGTCGGCTTCTCATTGGTCGAGGTTTGTGGTAGGTGGAAATGTGTCGAGATAGAGTTGACTATTCCACATCCTCGTATGATCTTCTCGCGAACTTCGAAAAGACTTTTTACGACCGGGTCGCTTTACGTCGATCTGATGGGCTCAAGACAGTCTCTGTCTTCTTCGTGAATCGGTCGACAAGCCGATAAGGCTTCGGTGGGTCAGCGATGATCTGAAGGGAACCGAAGCTTTGCATTATGTTCTTACCGCTAATAACTATCAGCTGATGGGCTGTCTCCTACTGAGGTGGAGATCACGGTGCTGGGTCGAAGAACGCAAGCTCTTACATTGATGACGTAGGGTTCTGGAGAGTAACTTCGTCAGAAGATCAGTCCAACAGTTTACCTCGTACAGGACTTAGACAAAAAGATAATCAAAACAAAATAAGTCTAACCTATACATCATCTAATCCTATCAACACACTGCACTACTGATATCAGTTGGGTTTTGGGATCTTCAATTCCATAGTACTACTATGATTTCCCCCAATATTCTTTTAACCGCTAGACAGTTGAATACCATCTACTGACTCATAACCAATAGTCCATAGTCCTTATAGGGGGAAATTGTGAGATTTGTTAAGGATATGAGTCAGTGGTTACGGGGGAAATTGTAAGGAGATGATTTAGTACCTCTGATGTTGAATGATTGTTGTATGTTTTAAAGAGGAATTGAAGATCTCAAAAACCTTGAGTGTGTGATGAACCGACATGATGTAATATGTTATACCTACTTTGATCTTTCTATATTATTTTGTCTAAGTCCTGTAAGGGGTAAATTGTTGGACTGAACTTCAGTAAAGAAGTTAAGGTTCCAGAACCACTATCATCGGTTCAATAGTTTGTCTTCGAGTTAGTAGCTGGAAGCACTCAGTAGAAGATCACTCTTCAACCGACTCAGAATGAAGACTCAGTATGATCAGCCTTAATCTACTGAAGGAGTTGCGACTTAGTTGTAGACCGTACAAGGGAAATCGACAACCTGACCTTTATCGGACGTCAGCAGAGGAACACTTAATGTCCGAGGTTCAGAGGAAGTCAACTCAGTTAGAAGATTGATGTCTGACAAGTCTCACCTACCGCCATTCTTCGACCAATGAGAAGCAAGCGAAGCTTACCTGCTCTAACACAAAGCTGCTCTCATGCACAGAAAGCCAACCATTCTCTGCTGCGACATTCAAATTATATGGTCGTTTTCCTTGGAGTCTTGTGACACGTGGCATGGTCCCCTCCAACGGATCTATGCATGGGTCACGACTATATAAAGAGATCATCTTGAAGAGTTAAAGAACGTTCAACACGAACCAACGAGGAACAAAGAAGCAAGAAATTCAAAGCATACATTCTCAAGCACTCTAGCAAACTCACTATTATATCCAGCGAACAACTAGAAATCCCAGAGATAGCCTAGTAGTTCTTCACTCGAAAGTTGTTCCCGATCTCTTTTCTAAGCTAACCTTGTTAGATCATACGCTTACACTTGAATGAGTTCACTTTTACTGAAACGTTCTAATTGTAAAAACTCCTTCATAGTTGGAGAGAAAACACTTCAAACTTCGGTTTGATTTTGTAAAGTTGCTAAGGACTATAACTTAGAAGGTTATGTCCAGTGCACAGAAACCTTACTGAGGCTTGCTCATATAAATCAACAAGACCTCATGTTCATTAGGATCGTGGATGTATGATCTTGCATATCCGAAGCACGTTAAAAATTTCTCGTGTCATTCACTGCTTTATTACATCTGTTGTCAACTGTTTGCAAAATCATATTTTCAGTAAAACAGCTTTAAAAGTGCAGTAGCAAAAACTGATTTGGTTTGCATAAACGTTTTTCAAAGAGACGAACTAAACGGGGCCTACACAATTCCACACATATTCATTTATTGAGTTTCTCAATACTGACATCAGTAGAAAGAGTTCAATCGTTGAATCACTCTGGTTAGATGCTGACTGGGCTGCCACGTGTGTAGACACGTCACGCCAGAAAATGTCATGTCATCTTTGATTTTGCCGGATTGTTGACCCATGTGCAATTTCAAACAAATCGAAAGTTCATGTATTTATATGAAGATTTTAAAGTTCATGTGCAAAATGGGAATTTGGCAAAAAGTTTGTGTATTTTGAAGCAAATAACCTCCGAAAAAAATGGTTGAACCGTCGATTCAGAACTTGACGTTTTTTACCGGTCGAAAATCCAGATCCAAAACTGGTCCACCGAGACACGGTTCACGATCAAAGTTCCGAACCATTACTGGACCGGCAGTTCTAGTTTAGTTCTAGTGTTTTTGTCGCAGACTAGTTATCACATTCTTACTATTTGTATTTTACAATAAAGTGTCTGATTAGCTCCTCGTGCACCTTTTTAATTTATACATGTAATATAGAGCGAGAAGAATTCACAGTGAAAGGTAGAAAGAATTTGGAACGACAAGGAATAAACAAAATTCCATGAAAACCAAGCAAATTGCTGCAACAACGTGCATAATAAGAAGTGGAAAAGTATCTTATTTCATTAATTAATAACTGAAATATAAACAACTTTTGGAACTGTAGAAAGAAAGAAACGAGGAAGAAAAGCAGCACGAATGCTTACAAAAGGGTCCTCGTATACTTAAACTTGAAAAGAATAAAGAAAGGTCTTATAATATGAAAAAATACTCCTTATAAGCAGAAGGGTCAATATATGAACTGTTAAGTTCCAGAATGACAGATAGTCGGTTAAAACAAAGGTCAAGTTGGCCAAAATTCCAACAAAAGAGCTTTTCTTTGTGTTTAATCTATCTACTACGCAAGCAAGATGCCAAATTCAGTGCGATATATCCAAACGGAGATAATACCAAGGCATATAAAAGCTATCACCTTTGAATTTTGATTATAACAAAGCATAGTTTAAGCACAAGAGAATATTCTAAAGCAATCACAAACTATCAGCCGAGCAGGTAAGTAAAATCATACAATTAACAGATTAGGTTCTTCAAGATCAAGAAACAAGACTCGCATGCATTTTCTGAATGAGCACCATATTTATTAATGTCACAATACAAGTAAAGATCAGATCCCGTACAATTATTATTATCCCTCTGTCTCCAAAGTTATGCAATTGCAAGTAAACTGCATAAAATACATTGGAATATTTAGAAGAAGAAGAACAAAAAAGTAATCTATGTATGGAGACATATACCGAAAAATCAAAAAGGGGAATAAGAGTAACCGGAAGGGGGCACTCCTGCTGGTGGCATTCCATAAGGCATCATTGGCTGTACACCCGGAGCGTAATACCCAGCAGTGCCAATCTTAGCCAAACTGGTTTGGCCTTGCATCCCCTCTCGGGAATACTGTTGCCACACCATCTGCTCCTGCACAAGCATAGCCTGCTTCTTCTCTACATCAGCCATCTGCACGTATGCAGGGGGTGGAACAGTCAACGATGCAGCAAATGGGTCTTGTCCAAACGTCTGGACTGTTCCATCAGGTGCAGGGAGTGCTAACACAGGAGTTTTACTTGCCCCAGGACCAGGCAATGCCACACTGCTTGCACTTCCACCGCTTAACTGTGTAGTGCTTGCATGCTGTCGAACAATCCCTTGATCGTACATACCATCCAAGAGTAATGAATCCAATCCACCACCCATTGCAGCCTTTTGATGGGTCAAATGACTAGCAGACTCGACCAGAGCCAACTCCCAATCAGCCTTGCCAGCCTCAGCAGCTGGATTCTGCCATGCAGAACTCACCTCTGCCTCTCCATTCGATGGAAAAGCCTCCCATGAACCATTCCCATTGTTTGCAGCAGGTCCAGCAAACAATGCCAATGCTAGCTTGTTGCCTTGATCATCTGCAGTCACTTCCCTCAAATCGACCAAATCTTTGCTCTCCTCAACTGCAGGCTTAGGAGGCTCCGGCTCAGCTGGTGCTGGGGGAGTAAAGTTCTCAGGTGGTGGTAATGCTTTAATCTCATTCATATCCTGAACCTGCTCTTCCTGTTGTGCAGGCTCAATCTCGAGCTTCCTCTCAGGACTCTTCAATGCCTTGGCCCTATCCCTCACAAACTCATCCAAAGTCTCAAGTAATTTGTCGGTTATCTTTTGCACTTCTGGAAACTCAGAGGACCGTGCAATACCAATGTCCTTGCACCAGTTATAGAATCCAATCAGTTCGTCAATCTGCTTTGCAGCGCTAGCATATGCATCAAATGCCTTTATACAGTCCTGATGCTCCATATCAAAGAACTTATCCAGAAGCACTGCCAAAACCTCACAAATATCAGCATACAACTTGAAACTCTCCTTCACAATGGCATACAGAGCCACCAAAATCATCCGCTCATTCTTTGCCAATCCCGTGGGTCGACTTGCCAAAAACCGATCCAAAACCCTCTGCAAATGGCCCATCTTCCCGAAAATCTTTTCTAGTGTCATTTCCCTCAGTGGAGTAGCATCTTTCTTGTCATTTGTGGATTCTCTTACATCACCTGACGACCTTGATCTGTACATTCCATGATCCCGCTCATCACGGTTATCATAATCATAACCCCTGTTTGATCCAGGAGGAGAGCGATAACCAGATCTGTCATCTCTACCATAATCATAATCTCGTCCCCTGCTGCTTGATTCAGGAGGTGAACGATAGTTCGCTCTGTCGTCTCTACCCCCAAATCTCTCAGCATCACCTCCCTTTCCACTGTGCTTCCGCTCATAAGCCATCAATTCAACTTTCTGGTCCAAATACAGTCCATAAGTCCTTACAAAAGTTGAATGATCCCATGAATTTGAATGAGCCTCATCTCGAAAGTCAGACAAATTCAACAACCTCGTTCCCCTCCTAGTCGCATACATGATCTCCTGCTGGAAAACAACATCCCCCTCATTGAGCAAACGGTGAGTCAGCATCAAACACTTGAGGGCAACAATCCAATCACGGGTTTTCCCCAATCTCTTCGACACCATGACAACACAGGCGCTGACATATCCATGAGAATAGGTCATCAATTGCAGGATTTCCCTTATATGCTTCTCGGAGGCGGGATCGTTGTCGTGGCCGGTTGCCTTGACGATGACGACCTCCAGCTCCGGCGCTATGTTGCTAGCAACTTTGGCAATTCCGATGCTCGTTTGATCCTTCACCGCCCCGATCGCCTTGCGCAAGGTGCTCGGCGCCATGTCTTCAATTCGATCTGCCTACTAAACAGCATCATCAAATCCAGAAACCCAATTACTAGTTGTACTGCATCAGTACATTCCATTAAATTCTTTATTTCGGAAATCCACACTAATCTCAAACATAAATCATCTAAAACGAACATTCGACCATTGCTACTTCAAATCTAGTAGGAAAACCAGTGAAATCACAAAAAGAAACGCTTCCACACACAAAAAAACAGTGAACCATAAATGGTTTTGCAATGGTGTTTACCTGGAAAACAAGCACTTCGATCCGGGCAGTAGCACTAAGATTTGAATGCGAAGATGACTGCACCGACAGATCTAGAAAAATAATAGAACTTGGAATTTGGTTTGACAGGGGAAAAATGGAGTAATTTGATTATAGCGGATTTTCTCTCTCTCTAATAACTAGATACGCGCTGCAAGGTTGGAGAAAGAGAGAGAAAAAGTTATGTATGAATGGGAACAATGCTAATAAAACAACAATTTAAAGGTTGGAGATTGTTGGCAGTTTGAATAGTTTTTTACGTATATCGACAAATTTCTAACGAAATTATTAACGAGATCATTATTTATTTTAAATTATATTTCAGGTAACTAATAAGATCATTATTTAGTAAGTTACTCCCTCCGTCCCAAAATTCTTGTCCGTTATTCCATTTTGGGTTGTCCCAAAATTCTTGTCCACTTTCCTTTTTTAGTAAATTATTACACACAACTTTTTTGTGGGATCCACAACTTTATACCAATCTACACACAACTAACAACTCTCCTTAAAAATCGTGCAAAAAGCAAATTGGACAAGAATTTTGGGGCGGAGGGAGTATTAAGTTTGTTTCGAATTTCTCACAATGTTGACATTTATAAAAGTAATTGAAATTATGAAATATTATCAAACTGTATCAGTATGCATGTATAACACCCCCCCCCCCCCCCCACCACACCGCACAAAAGAGAAGCGGAAATTATTGTGCAGCCGGCCGCATGCGGGCGGGTTCGCGACCCGGATCGGGCCCATTGTACATACATTTTTATTTTTATGCCTTTTATTTATTATTTATTTTTTTAACTTTAACTTTTTAATTTTTTTTATTCATTTTATACTTTTATTTTTTTCTCAATTTTTATTAAGGACGAGAGTATCATATATTTTGAACAAAAAATTTATTTATTAAGTATCATTTATTTCAAACAAAAGTATCATTTTTCTCAAAAGATGTATTTATTGAGTATCATTTCTTTCGAAACAAAAGTATCTAACCCCTAACAACAATTAACCGTTGGAATCACAATTACCAAGGCACTAGAATCACAAACCGGAATGTAGAATGATGTATCATTCGGTCAGAATGTAGAACTTCCAAGACATGTAACCATTGGAATCACAATTCATTCGGTCAGAATGTAGAATGATGTATCTTCTAAACTCAGTTAAAATTTCAGACCGATCGGACAACGTATGAGTCTCAGATTGTCGAAAACACCAAATCTGTACAAGCTTGCGGACTCGGCGGTGACTTGGTTGCGGCGATGGATGAATGGAGGCGAAGCAGTCATGGCTATGACGATGGATGAACAAATGAGTGAACGAGAGAGAGAGAGAGAGAGAGAGAGAGAGAGAGAGAGAGAGAGAGAGAGAGAGATATCTATTTTGTGTTGAGATGTATAGAGAAAGAAAGGTGATGCATAGGAGAATAAATTGTTTGAAATTAGGGTTTAGTCTCTATATATATATATATACATATAGATCTAGATCTGGTTCAGTGGACTGAGGCAACATGATTGCACATGCAACCAATTGCACAATAGACCACCTAAAAAAATGGTATGTTTGTAAATATGTTTTCCTAAAAATCACATTTTTTTTCTTTTTTAGAAGGTAAGCGGCTTCATTCGGGTATACTTAAAGTTATTAACGTCTAATAAATATTAACCTATGTAACCTAAATAATCTAGTTATTTAATTTTTATTTTTAATGGCTTAAAAATTATACTAAAACCATAATATTTTACATCAAATTGAAGATTCAATACTACTTCCAAAACTCCTTGAATTAATTACCCTATATATTAATCTACCAAAAATTATTGCTTCCTTTTCATAAATATAAAAAAAGACTTTCATTTGAAAATTATACATGGACTATCTCACCTACTTAATCTAGAAGCAGACTTTTGCTCGGAGTGTAACCCCTTGTTTGGTTCAAGAGAAAATGAAGAACAAAAAAGTAATGCCCTAATTTTCATAACTTTACAAGGGGACGCCACCTCATGCTTGAATTTATCTTAACTTATAATTTTAAAAGAAAATAAATCTTTTCATAAACAATAAAAGTTCAATGTGAAATTTCATAGAGAGCAGAAGTCTTAAAAATAAAAACATGTGCAACTATGAGTTCATGGAAATAAACTAGAAAGAAATGCATAGTTCATCATAAAAGTAAATCAATGCGATAAAAGAGTTTTCTAAAATCCTTTCATGTGTGACCATCACCATCCGTCACCTCAAGCATCTACATGACCATGATCTGAAATGATGAAAATATAAGGGAGTGAGTACGATGACTTAGTAAAGTCAAACATTATTCAAATTATAAACTATAAAGAATTTAATATGAGAAATTCGACACCTTAGCCCGAAGGCTTAATCCAAAGGTTTTACTGCATGAATCGTCCGAAGGCTTAACCCAAAGATTTTACTACGTGAATCGTTCGAAGGCTAACCCGAAGGTTTTACTGCATGAATTGCCCGTAGGCGTAACCCCGAAGCTTTTACTATGTAAATAGCCCGAAGACTCTGTCTGTACTGAATAATACATGAGAGAAACTGTATAGTGTAAAATAAGGATAAAAGAAAAACTCCACCTTAACCTTTTTTAGTGAATAAAAGATATATGTCAAGTGCTTAAGCTTGGCGCGCCCATCCTATCAATAAACTTAATCTTAATTTACATGTATATGCATTGAACGTCATGTATATTCCTAGACGTAAATAATAACACGTTATTCTCAAATAAACACTCGCAACGTAAATAAAAAAAATCTTTTGAGACATGTTTTACGAAAGTAGTAGGATGAAATTACTTAGTAGTCAATGGAGAATTAGAAGTTAAGGGAGAAACATAGGAGAGAAATATGAATTTTAGGTGTTTGTTGAGAAGAGAAATAGGAGAGAGGGGAAAAACATGTGGGATCCACATAAATTTCATTTTTCTTCATAGCGAAGAATGGGGGAGAAGAGTAGTTGGGTAAAGCAAATTACAAATATCATCTGTTGGGTTACGAGTCAGTAGATGATACTCAGCAGATCATTAGGTTAAAATAATATTGTGGGAAATCGTAGTAAGTATACTATGGAATTGAAGATCCCAAAACCCAGCTGATATCAATAGTGTAGTGTCGATAGGATTAGATGATGTAATAGGCAAGACTATTTTGATTTTCTATCTTTCGTGTCTATGTCCTGTATGGGGTAAAATGTTGGACTGATCTTCAGTAAGAAGTTACTTTCAAGAACCCCGTCATCATTGTAAGAGCTTGTGTTCTTAAGTCATCAGCCGATCTTCACCGCAGTAGAAGACACCGTATCAGCTGACAGACATCAGTAGAAGAACCTTACAAAGCTCAGTACCTTCGGAGTCAACAACTGATTACACTCAGTAGAATATCTTATCAGCTGACTCAGACAAAGAAGAGAGACTGCATCAAGTCTATTGTATCCAACAGGAAACGACCCAGCTATTAATGTCACTCGAAAGTCAGCAGAATATCATACGAGGATAAGTGAGAGTCAACTCTGATGTCTGACACATCTCACCTACCACAAACCTCGACCAATGAGAAGCCGTCAACGCATTATCTACTCTGACCAACTAAAGTTGCTCTAATGAACAGTAATCAACAACTCTGCTGCAACAATTCGAATATATGGCCATTTTTCTTGGAAGTTTGTGACACGTGGCATCGTCCTCTCCAACGGGCAAATACCTGGGTCACGACTATAAATAGAGAAGGATCTCCGAGCTCCATGCACGGGAAATCAAAAGGGAAAAACGCTCAAGCACTCAAACACTCTAGCGCATTCAAGATAATCCAGCGAAGAACTTGCTCAATAGAATACTCTTAGTTCTTCTCTCTAGAGTTCTTTAGATCCCTCTTCTCTAGCTAAGCTCAACGTCATATCTATAGATTAGAAATTCGAAGGAGTTCACTTTTAGTGATTGTTCTTATTATAAGAACTCCTTCTAGTTGGAGAAATTCCCCTCCCCTTCAAACCTCGGTTTGATTTGTAAAAGTCGCTAAGGACTATAACTTAGAAGGGTCTGTCCAGTGCACAGATTCCTTGCTGAGGCTTGCTCAGATTAATCAACAAGACCTCCTGTTCAGCAGGACCGTGGACGTAGGATCTTGCGTATCCGAACCACGTTAAAAATTCCTTGTGTTGGTTACTGTTTTATTGCGTTGCACACAAACTGCTTACAAAATCATATCTTGCATAAAACGTATTCGTAAAAGTGCACTAGCCAAAACTGTTTTGACTTGTGAAAATCACGTTTTTAAATTGAGACGAATCTCCGGGCCCCACACTCTAATCCGCACTAAGTCTTCGACTGAGAATCAACCACTGACTAAAGTCAGTAGGAGAGCTCAGTAGTTGGCTCACTCTCTAACCCGCGATCGAAGGTTAATATCTGACACTGTTCATCAGTTGTAACCAAACAGCTCAGCTGTCCTTCGGTTTGAGAAAAGAAACAGTACTCAGGTGAATTCACCCCCCCCCCCTCTACACCTGACTCTTGTCTCCGGACCAACAATTGGTATCAGAGCCTCAGTGTTCTTCTGATCATCGGTTATGTAACTACTGGTCTTCTCGAACAGATCCTTAAAATGTTTTTCACTGCACAAACATCTCTTCATACATCCTTATACTCTCTCTCACAATGTCTGATATGTCAGGTGTTAGGATGGTGCCGATGTTCTCGATAGAGAACTATATGGTATGGCGCGTGAGAATGGAGGCGCACCTAACATTGCTGCATGACAGCATGACGTATGTCCTTGAGACAGGACCCATCATTCCCATGATATAGACAGCGTACAATTTGTTGTTGCGAGAGGTGTAGGAGCACAGACTGGTGCTAAAGTTGCAAAAGACAAATCTGCCTTCAGCCAGAAGAGAAAAAGCTGCACAACCTCGACCGAGTTGCGCGTAATGCAATCCTGACAACACTCAGTGATTCACACCTCGGGAGGGTGCAAGACTGCAAAACGGCAAAGGAACTTTGGGACGCCCTGGCTGTACTGAACCAAGGAACCCCACAGATCAAGGAAAACAAGCTCGAGCTAGAGCTACAGAAGTTCGATACATTTGCCATGGAGCCCAACGAGACCATTGACGAGCTAAGCGTCAGATTCACTAATCAGATCAATGTGATCAACGGGCTGGGGAGGACGTTCACTAACAAAGAGATGAACACAAAGATCCTGAGAGCGCTACCTCGACTGAAGTGGCTTCCTTTTGCTACTTATTTACGTCGCTCAGATCTTAATGCTCTAACTCCTGATGTTATCTTTTCAGAATTAAAGACGGTGGAATTCGAGCACAGCCTACCCCAACGATGTTCCAGTGCTCCAGCTGACACACAGATTGATCATGCGTTTAAAGCAACAGTCAGGAAAACTGGAGTCAAACACATTTCTTCCAGCAAGGCAGTAGCCACGACAGACGCAAAGTCCACTGAGGCATCTGGCACTGACCAACTAGCACTGATGGCTCTCAAATATCAAAGAGAAAAAGAGAGAGTCAGAAAGCTGAAGAAATACCACAGAGATTCTCCCTCAGGTAAGAGATTATCGAAAAAGGGAAGAATCTAAATCAACTACTGATTGCGGGAATACAGAGCCTGCTACTAGTCCATCCAACAACTCGGCTGGAAAGAGCAGCAGATCGACTGTGTGTTACAACTGTAAGAAAGAGGGACATTATCAGTACGACTGTCTCAAACTCTCAGCTGCTCAAAGAGCAGAACGGCAGGCCAGACGCGAGAAATTTGCCCGAAGGAGGCAGGCCTACATCGCCGGAGAGATATCCGATAACTCAATCGAGGAAGATACATTCATGTATTCTTCTGAAGACGAAGCTGCATTTGTCGCCGTTGAGATCGGAGAGACAGATCCTGAAGCAACTGCAGAATACTGTCTGATGGTCGGAGAAGAGGTTGAGGTAAATTCTAAAGTTAATATAACCTCTTCTTCACACAGCACACACGACACGTGCTCGGTCACAGATGAACCTCTAGATGTAGTACAAGCCTACGATGATCTACTAGAGGAGGTCATTCACCGAGCAAAGAGTTCAGGCAGAACCATTCGGGAACTGGAACAGGTAAAGGGCAGAAAATCGAGACTTTCTTCTGATTGTCGGGTCTCTACTGAGCCAGAGAATCTTGTTGTGAGACTCAAGGAAGAGATTAAATCTCTTATGACTAAGTCTCGACTTCAAGAGACTCAGATATCAGTTCTGAAAAGATACTGAAATATTCCGACTCAGTCAGAAGCTCGCAGAAGTTGAAAAGGATTATGAGTCACTTCGAAGAAGTGATGAGGTTTGGCGAGGACTGATGACTGAACAGTACCTAGGAGCTAAGGAGAAGTTGGAAAGCATGCTTAGAGCTCAAAGGCCAACGGTCATGAAAGAAGGACTTGGCTACAATCACGAAGCTTCCACTTCAACGTCAAAAAGCTCAGAAATGCTGGCTGATAGGTTCGTCAGAGGGAAGGTTCAGGCTACTCACTCAACACCTCAGGCGAAGAATAAACAGAAGATGATTGCACCTCAGCCGAGCAATAAGAAGCTACTGACCAGAGGTTCTAGCCCCAGGACACCACGATCAAATTCAGGGGGAACCAAGAAGGTCCGATAGGCGAAACGGGCACAATGAACCGTCGTATGAGCATCCGGCACGGTATGGTTCGTACTACTATGAGCCCGTGGTCGGGAGGAGCACACGGCTCTAAGAAGAAGAAAGCTCCTGAACCCAAAACAGCCAGGAAAGTCGGTTTCTCCAAGTCCTGTGGAGAAGAAAGCTGACAAGGTTCAGAAGAAGAAGAAGTCTCAGACTTCTAAGGTCCCGAGACAAATCTGGGTTCCGAAATCACCCACTAACACCTAAGGACCCAAACTGAACCAAAGGGTACCTAAAACTGTTTCTGTTTTGCAGGTGCATAAGGACCCTTGGATAGTGGACGCGGGCCGCTCGAGATACATGACCTATCAAAAGAGCTCGCCGACCAACTACGTACAAGAAGATGGTCCCGCAGTGAGTTTGGTGACAACTCTAAAGGCTATACAAGGGGATACGAAACATCGAACATTGGAACCGCCTCGGTTCAAGAGTAACTTATGTTGAAGGACTTCAACATAATCTCCTTTCGTCGATCCAATTCGTGACAACCTGAATAGAGTTATCTTTGACGCTGGTTTCTGTGATGTTGTTGACAAATCTACAGGGAAAACAGTGTTATCAAGCTCGCGGAGGAAGAATATATATATTGCAAACTGGAAAACCGCAGAACCTGAGGCTTGCTTGCTTGCACAGACAAAATCTAGTGACAAGGCAGGATGGCTATGGCACAAGAGACTCAGCCACCTGAACTTCAAGACTATGAACAAGCTAGCCAAGAACTCTAAATTCAGAGGACTGCCCAATGAATCGTTTATCAAAGACAGAAATTGTGAAGCATGTTTGAAGGGTAAGCAGACAAAGAACAGCAATCCACCAATTTTGTCTCCTTCCACTGATGGAATCCTTCAACTGCTGCACATGGACTTATTCGGGCCAGTCTCTCCAGTGGCTATAAGAGGCAAGAAGTATGCCCTCGTCGTTATTGACGATTATTCTAGATATACGTGAGTCATCTTCATAGCCAACAAATCTGATGTCATGACTGAGTTGCCAAAGCTGCTGAAGAAGCTCAGCGTGGAAAAGGACATCAAGATACAAAGAATTCGCTCAGACAGAGGAACAAAATTTCTCAACTCAGTAGTTAAAGAGTACTGCGAAAAGGAGGGAATTAAGCACGAGACATCAGCATCTCGTACCCCTCAGCAGACGAACTTGCTGAATGCAAAAACAGAACACTTAAAGAAGCAGCAAGAACGCTCCTAGCAGACTCCAGACTACCCTCTAAGTTCTGGGCAGATGCTACTGACACCACCTGCTACACTCAGAATCGCTCACTGCTTACATAGCAACACATGAAGACACCTTACCAATTATGGAAAGGGAGAATTCCTTCTATTTCTCATTTTCATATTTTTTGTTGTCCTTGTTTTATCCACAATAACGGGAAAGTTCAGTTGAAGGTCTTTGATAGCAAATCTGATCAAGGAGTATTCTTAGGATACTCTCGAGTCAGTAAAGCCTTCAGAATCTTTAACTATCGGACTCTTTGCGTGGAGGAAAGCCTTCATATTGTATTTGATGAGTTTGTTACTGAGAACAGGAAATCTACAAAGACAAATACCGAAGATGTCAGCAGCCAGCTACAGGATCTCGGACTAAACGACAAAGCCAAAAAGATCCAGCATTGTTGGGATGATGAGTCAGACGATGAGGAAATTCAGACCCATCCCACAGGCAACGTAGGCGACCCGGTTGATTCTACTGAACGTAATCAACAACGGTAACAACGGTCGATGAGGAAGCCCCCGTGGTAACCGAGACCTCTACCGAGAATATAAACTCGGGGGGGAACAACTACGTTCTCGAGCTAAATGCCCCGAACCTGGAAACTCAGTAGATCCTAACCTTCTTACTGAGCTGCTACAGTCACAGAACAGCACGACTAAAATACCTAATACACCTGTTGAATGTGCAGAAGTAGTATCAGAAGAAGAAACCAGACTCAGACGTTCATGGCTCGACACTCACTCTTCATATCTTATTATAGGAGATCCATCAGCAACGATCAGGACGAGATCTAGATTAAGTCAAGGAGAAAGCTCACTTTATTCTAGTTTCTTGTCTACAGAAGAACCTCAGACAATAGAGGACGCACTCAATGACGCTGACTGGATCATTGCCATGCAAGATGAGCTGAACCAGTTCGTTCGAAATGAAGTTTGGGAGCTTGTTGACAGACCTAGACATCAGCACGTGATTGGTTCTAAGTGGGTCTTCAAGAACAAGCGAGATGAAAACAATGTCATTGTCAGAAACAAAGCTCGACTTGTTGCCAAGGGATACTGTCAAGCAGAAGGAATAGACTTTGATGAAACGTTCGCTCCAGTCCCTAGATTGGAAGTCATTCGTCTGTTCCTAGCCTACGCAACACATCAGAGATTTAAAGTATATCAAATGGATGTAAAGTCAGCTTTTTTGAACGGCGTACTGAAGGAAGAAGTCTATGTGGAACAACTGCCCGTCTTTCAGCAGGGACATCAGGTGTACAGACTTCGAAAAGCATTGTATGGGTTAAAACAAGCACCTAGGGCTTGGTACGATACCACTATCGGACTTTCCGCTTCGAAAGGTTTTCAAAAAGGGACGATGAGATCGCACCCTATTCAACATAAAGTCAGGAGATGACATTCTACTGGTGCAAATCTACGTGGACGACATCATTTTCGGATGCAGAAACGTGACGATATGTCAACAATTCGAGAAAATGATGAAGGAGAAGTTCGAGATGTCTATGATGGGCGAGATGAACTACTTCCTTGGGATTTCAAGTAAAGCAATCACTTGAAGAAATATTCATCAATCAAGCCAAATACACTTGAGATCTCCTGAAGAGATTTGGCTACAACTCGAGCAAGCCAGTTAAGATCCCCATGAATACAAATATCAAAATCGATCTAGACAAAGAGGGAGCTTCTGTTAACTCAACTGATTATAGAGCTATTATTGGTTCTTTATTATATTTAACAGCAAGCAGACCTAATATAACTTATGCTGTAGGTGTATGTGCAAGATTTCAAGCGAATCCCAAGCGAAGTCATATGGACTCAGCAAAGAAGATTCTGCGATATCTGAAGGGAACACCTGATTCAGGGTTATGGTATCCTGCTAATGATAATCTGATACTGACAGGTTATTCTGATGCTGATTATGCAGGATGCAGGATAGATCGAAAGTCAACTTCTGGAACGTGTCAGTTCCTAGGCAGCAAGCTGATATATTGGTTCTCAAAGAAACAGCATTCAGTGGCAACGTCCACTACTGAAGCTGAGTACATGGCTGCTGGAAGTTGCTGTGCCTAGATCCTTTGGCTTCGACAACAACTGCGAGATTATGGTATATCTCAGGATGAAGTGCCCATCTACTGCGATTCCACCAGTGCAATTGCCATAACTCAGAACCCAGTTCTCCATACGAGATGCAAGCACGTGGATATCCGACACCACTTCATCAGAGACCATGTCGAAAAGAAGGACATCAGAATGGAGAAAATCCATACTGACAAGCAAAGGGCAGACATACTGACCAAACCACTAGCTGAGAACAGATTCAGAGAATTATCAGTTGAGCTAGGTCTACTGGATCCTACTGAATCAAGTCAGTAGTAAGAAACAGTACTCAAGTGTAGGAAACAATACGACAAGTCAGAAGACTCAGTACTTGATTCAGTGGGGTGAATCAGACAGTACACAGTAAGGGAGAACGTGGTCATCAGCACATCATATGTCCTCCTGAGTCTAAACGGTAACCAGCTGATCGTAAAGTCAGCTGAAGAGGTTTGCGTAGTTTTATATACTTCACTTTTATCATAAGCATGCTCGCATTTAATATATCAGTCGTTTGCACTCAGTAGTTAATGAGCATTTATTTCCCGCCATTAATTTTTAAGGTTTAAGTCAGTAGGAAACCGTTCTCATTTAAAAGACTTAATGCTGCCTGCAGCGCATTTAATGCATGTCTTCTCACCTTACCTTATCTGCGCAATTCCTACGTAGGTCTACGTTAGAGGCGGCTTAAGTAATCATTCCGTTTATAACATCAAATCACAGCCGTTATTAAAACGCGAGATTGAATTTCAGCCGTTGGATCAAAACCGATTGATATGCATATCTTATAAAATCTCTCGATCATCTCTCTAATCTATCTTTTTTTTCGCTATTTGTATACTCGAGCTTTCTGCATTCAGTTTTCGTCATCTATTAACTGCTTTGCATCTCTCTCAAGCTTTTTGTATACGGTAATCTTCACTTCTCTCTCGTTTAAAACTCTACCGACTTACTCTATTTTCAAGTGCTAACGAAGTTTTCTCGCAATATTCATGGCGACCGTAATGACTCCACCGAACATTGATGAGATCATCAAATCCAGAATCCAGTTCGAGCCGACGATGGCTCTCCATCAGGCTGAGCTTCCATACCTTGAGCCTATCTACACGGCTCTGGAAGCTTCAGGCCTCGAGCTTCTTATCACGAAGCATCCCAAGGCATATATTCCTCGACAAGTTGCGGAGGTTTATTTCAACTGGAGATCCGTTGAGGATACAGACGGCGAAGTATCCCAATTCGCTTACATGAGGGAGGTGACCCCTCAGAAGTGGGAGTCCGATCACCATGACATTGATATCCGGGCCGCGCTGCAAGCATCGTTTGATCTTCTGGCCCACAGAATCTCCCCAGTTGGATATAAGGAGAAGGAGCTGAACTCCTATGTCCACCGGTTCTGCCGGCAGAGATGACGTTACATTCAAATCCACGCTGTCAACGAACCAGCTTCTACCTGAGTACCGCAGACTCGCTTACATCGTCACACATATACTGACGAACTCCGCCGGTTCCTTTGATCAGCTGTCAAAGCCACGTCTTCAGCTGATGATGATCATATAAGATGGTGTCCAAGTCAACTGGACCGAATACTACGTGGATGAGCTTAAGGCTCAGGCGCAAAAGTTTGTCACCACACCCTCCAGAGAGAGAAGGCTGATAAGTGTGGGCAAACTGCTGTATGGGACGAAGATGTCCATATTGATCGAAGACTCAGTATCGAATCATGCAGCCTTTGCTGATTCACGATACTTCGACAGCAAGCTCATAAAGTTCAAAGCAAGAGCCGCTGCTGAGAAGTCGGTCGGACGAGGACCAGCCGCACAGAAGAGGATCACGACTGACCTGCCCCCTCATGCCGACCCACCCAAGAAGAAAAGGCTCACTAAGGCTGCAGCGTCTATGGCTCCAGCAAAGCCTGCTTCTCCCCCACCTACTCAGGAGGAGAACATATTAGATGCGGACACAGGCACTGAAGGTGCCACGCTGAAAGATAAAGTTCAGTGCATTAGCTCCGAGGAGACACAGTCGGATGAGGTCGAACCGACTGTGGAAACATCTCCTGAGTGGACGACCATCCAGTCGGCTCATCTCCGAGCCACAGGAGAAGTATCGGCACAGATCCCAAAAATCGCTAATCATAGGGATCTGGTCGATATCGCGATAAGGGCGAGGACACAGATGCTACTGAGATTCTTGAGTTGGGATATACTCGAAGAGCTCATAATGACTCAGTCAGCACTGTCTCTACTGACAGAGGAGCAAAGCCTTCAGTCAACTATCGGTTTTGGAGAACCCGCTGACCTGGCATCGTTTGAGGATCTGAGAGCTACTATGCTCTATCTTCTCAGCTTAAGATCCTCAGAACAACACGTCAGCAGCCCATCGCAGCCATCCCATCATCACGACGATAATGATGATAATAACAATGATGTGGATCAGGCACCCAAGGAAGCAGACTAGGGATGATCTGCAGAGGGTAAAACTCCCAGCGACAAGGGCAAATCACCACCACCGACGAAATCAGGTGATGCCCTAGTTGCCTCGAAGCGTAGTCGAGAGCAAAAACTCGCAGCTTCTGAGCAGAGGCTCGGAACCAGCTCATATCGAGCTCAACCCATAAGTTCCGTGTTCTCCAGGTTTGTCAACAGAGCCATCAGAAAGCAAGGAGACAAGAATCGTCTCCTAGCCAAGGACGTACATCTGAAATGGGCTCAGTACACCAAGTCTTAAACCGAGACAGTTGACAAGCTTGCCAGTGAGGTGAAGAAGGTCGCCAAAGCTCCTACTCCATCTATCAATATACAGGAGATAGTCGAGGCCGCCCTCACAGCTCAGAAAGCGGACTTAGCCGCTCAGAGTCAGCAGCTACTCAAAGAACAATATAAGATATTTTCTGAGCAGCTGACTCAGAGCCTCGCTACTGTCTAGACAGCGATGGATGAGCGCAACAAAATGACCACCTCCAGCGTACAAAAAGCCATAACCAATCAGTCGAAGGCCCTCAAGCTCATTCAAGCTGAGATGACAGCTTCCCATGACGCATCCCTTTTGAAACTGAGGAAGGAGACAGGTGCCCAGATCAAGCAGATTCGCGCTAATCAAGAGAGGGACTGGGAGCATTATTGCGATGTTGTCAAGGACTTCGAGACCACCGCTACTTCCATTAAATCTATTCTCTTCAATCTTGAGAAGGAAGTAGTAGCCATCCGCACTCGCCTCTCCCTGGCTGATGATGCCAAAAAAAGGGAAGGAAAGGAAGAAGGAGGTAATAAGAGTGAGGCGGAGGCTCAGGTCATCGAAAGGGAGGAAGCTGAGGCAAGAACTTTTGCTAAGGGGGAAGGTTCAGCTGAGCCAGCTGGAACCAGCTCAGCACCCCCTCCCGAAATAGTCCAAAGTCTGGCCATCATACCGCTGACTCAGGTGCCCGAGCAGACCGGAGGATCTTCCTCAGCTCAGCACATTGAGGAGGTCGCGAGGTATGTGGACCAAGACAATCAAGACAATAAACCACTGCCACCGCAGAGGCCGGGGAAGGAGAAAGCTACTGATGTTACTCCACCACCTTCCTCGACGCCCAAATTCTGATCTAAAGCGGAGCAGGAGGAGTTCGACAAAAGAGTTGCTCAGCAACTACAGGATCAGCTCGACCTTGAGCATTGTCTTGAAGAAGAGATCCAGAAGGCTAAGAAGCCCAGGAAGCCTGTTGGAAAAATTGCTAAGGGCGCATCCAAAAAGCTTCTGGATGCTCAGAAGAAGAAAACTCAGAAAGCTACTGATGTTGAGGTTCTCTCCGATACAGACAACATTCCCCTCGCTCAGAGGATGTCAGATGTTTCTAAACTAACACCTGAGCATGAGGCGGAGGAAAGAGCCACCTGGGAGGCAACGCTGCAAGGACTGAATCTCCGGAGATGAGACACTAGAGCAGCTGCCCTCAGAGAAAAGAAAAGATTAGAAGATCTGGCCAAGATCATAGCAGTTACTGACAAGATGACCAGTGAACCAGTCTTTGACTGGAAGAAACAGATACCCAGGTCATCCAAATATTACAGGCGAGGTGGACCGAGAGCCACATATCAGAAGAAAACCCCTCAACGCCATGTAGACAAGTGGATACCATGGAATCTGAACGAAGAATGGGAGGAACTCAAGATCGAGTTCATCAAAGGGTACTATGTGTATCAGTGCTACCCTACTGAGATTCCGGTTAATCAGTTGTTCGATGAATTCCTTCATCGATCTAACGCCAGACTCAGAGCACAGGTCCATATGATACTTGCCAAGGAGAAGCTGCCATTAGTTGCTCCTGCATTCAGAAGAGTACCTCCTCCCAGGACCACTCGTGGTGTTTTATGCACCAAGGAGATTGAAGACGAGGTCGACGCAGCAGCACGACATCATGATTTTAGTTCCCAGCTGCCAAGTGATCTCGAGGATATCCAAACCCTTCGCGCCAGAATCTACAAGTATTACGGATTGGATCCTCCTGCTGACAAGTCTGCGGATTTCAAGAGCAAGATGAAGAAGTTCAGACGTTAGCAGTAGTCTTCTCATCTCATGTATAGAAGATAGGAACTCTGTAACTCATTTCATATATATAACAGTTCCTTCTTCTGGCCAGACAATTACTCATTGTCTTACGGCTTTTGTTTGTGTTATGTTTATCACAACTGATCACTGAAGTGATCTGACACACACTCACACATAACCGTTTCTCTGATGTGCCTATCTGATTAGCTGCTGATTTTTCCTTAAATTATTTGCTCCGTTTTTAACTGAAGTCTTTTTATATCAGTAGTTTAGATCTTAGATCATAGAGGTTTTGGCATTATCAATTAGGGGGAAATTGTTGGGTTATGAGTCAGTAGATGATACTCAGCAGATCATTGGGTTAAAATAATATTGGGGGAAATCGTAGTAAGTATACTATGGAATTGAAGATCCCAAAACCCAGCTGATATCAATAGTGTAGTGTCGATAGGATTAGATGATGTAATAGGCTAGACTATTTTGATTTTCTATCTTTCGTGTCTATGTCCTGTACGGGGTAAAATGTTGGACTGATCTTCAGTAGGAAGTTACTTTCCAGAACCCCACGTCATCATTGTAAGAGCTTGTGTTCTTAAGTCATCAACCGATCTTCACCGCAGTAGAAGACACCGTATCAGCTGACAGACATCAGTAGAAGAACCTTACAAAGCTCAGTACCTTCGGAGTCAACAGCTGATTACACTCAGTAGAATATCTTATCAGCTGACTCAGAGGAAGAAGACACAGACTGCATCAAGTCTACTGTATCCAACAGGAAACGACCCAGCTATTAATGTCACTCGAAAGTCAGCAGAATATCATATGAGGATAAGTGAGAGTCAACTCCGATGTCTGACACATCTCACCTACCACAAACCTCGACCAATGAGAAGCCGTCAACGCATTATCTGCTCTAGCCAACTAAAGCTGCTCTCATGAACAGTAATCCACAACTCTGCTGCAATAATTCGAATATATGGCCGTTTTTCTTGGAAGTTTGTGACACGTGGCATCGTCCTCTCCAACGGGCAAATGCCTGGGTCACGACTATAAATAGAGAAGGATCTCCGAGCTCCACGCACGGGAAATCAAAAGGGAAAAATGCTCAAGCATTCAAACACTCTAGCGCATTCAAGATAATCCAGCGAAGAACTTGCTCAATAGAATACTCTTAGTTCTTCTCTCTAGAATTCTTTAGATCCCTCTTCTCTAGCTAAGCTCAACGTCATATCTATAGCTTAGAAATTCGAAGGAGTTCACTTTTAGTGATTGTTCTTATTGTAAGAACTCCTTCTAGTTGGAGAAATTCCCCTCCCCTTCAAACCTCGGTTTGATTTGTAAAAGTCGATAAGGACTATAACTTAGAAGGGTCTCCGGTCCAGCCGCGATTCCTTGGCCGAGGCTTGCTCAGATTAATCAACAAGACTTCCTGTTCAGCAGGACCGTGGACGTAGGATCTTGCGTATCCGAACCACGTTAAAAATTGCTTGTGTTGTTTACTGTTGGGTGATGATTCAGTCCTCAGCACGATTTTACATAGTGGGAAATGATTCTATCTTCCGTCTTGAAATGCACTCATAGAGCTTATACCCCCGAGTGATCCCATGAAGATTTGAAGATCCCAAAACCCTATTTGATTGGTGAACCATTCCTTTGTAATTGTTTTTGTCTCTGAGGATTCAGACTCAGTAGACACTCTGCACTGGTTCAGGCGGTCAGTAGATTATCAGCCTCAGCACCGGATGTAGAAGACTCGGTATGTACTTGGACTCGCGGGAGCAAGTATACTAAAAGACTCGGTGGACCGAACTCGGCGGAGTAGTTCATCGAACTAAGAGCCGGCCTTCGCAGAGAGTAAATTCGGTACTCTCTACAGGATCGGACTCGATAAACGGCAGCATGCCTTCTCGAACTGTCGATCTTTTGAACAACAATTAGCATAGTCAAATACGAGGAAGAGAGAAGTCGGCTTCATTATGCCTCGAAGTACTGTTCTGTCTCAACTACTCGCAAAACCTCGGCAAATGACAAGCCAACACCCGTCCTTACCTCGCTAAAGCCGCAAGTCAACAACTTTCCTAAAAGAGGGAAAGGACACTTGTCACCTTTTTCAAAAGAGTCGTTAGCTACCAAAAGAGTGAGATAAAGGGATCATTGTCTCCAACGGATCTTTCCTAATCTCTTCTCTATAAATAGAGGGATGATTCAAGTTTTTTTTTAAAAAACGCAGAGAGCCAAAAAGCAACGAACGAGCCAACACACTCTCGAGCAAGAAAACGGAAAAATGAGTAAAAACAGAATATCGCATAAGTCTTCCGCAAGAACTTAAAGAACATTCTCCGGCGAAAAACTACCTTCTAGCTCTTAGGGAACCAAGCTAAACAGATATAAAAGCCTCTAGTATCCAAATCGACGATACACGAACTCAAAGCTACAACTCAGTTGTTCGTCGATCTAGAAGCCACTTTCTCGTTCCCTATCCCTCTAACCCTAAGCTCAACTGAATTTATCCATAGCTTAGATGAAGGGGTTCACCTTTGAACCTTATCCTTATTGTAAAAGGAGCCCTTCATAGATAGAGAAGTTTGTCAAAAACTTTAGTTTGATACCCGTTGTATACCTGTATACAAGCTGACTGAGACTAACTCAGGATAATAAATAGCCTCCTGACCTTTCGGGACAGTGGACGTAGGATCCTATGCATCCGAACCACTTTAAAAATCTCTGTGTCTCTTATTTACTGTTGCATTGATTTTAACTGTTCATACTGAATATCATATCTTTAAAATCATTCAACTAAGTTTCATCATACTTATCTGATTCACTCTTCTGAACTGAAACTGTTTTTAAGAAAACGTTTTTCCACTCAACTGATTTGGGCCTACACATTTCCACACCACTGAACTCCATCTGAAGATACTGAATTCTGACTTTGTCAGCTAGCAGATCTCAAAAGAGTCAGTACCTCTTTGCCTTAACACGATTCAGAACAACTACTTGGTCTGCTGAACTCTTTCAGTACGGCACACTCCTGAATGGGACTGTTCATGTTACAAGTAGAGAAATAGGTTTTAGGTGTATTCACCCCCCCTCTACACCTAAACGTGCTCTCGGGACCAATATTTACTGTTTTATTGCATTGCACACAAACTGCTTACAAAATCATATCTTGCATAAAACGTATTCGTAAAAGTGCACTAGCCAAAACTGTTTTGACTTGTGAAAATCACGTTTTCAAACTGAGACGAATCTCCGGGCCCCACACTCTAATCCGTACTAAGTCTTCGACTGAGAATCAACCACTGACTAAAGTCAGTATGAGAGCTCAGTAGTTGGCTCACTCTCTGACCCGCGATCGAAGGTTAATATCTGACACTATTCATCAGTTGCAACCAAACAGCTCAGTTGTCCTTCGGTTTGAGAAAAGAAACAGTACTCAGGTGTATTCACCCCCCCCCCTCTACACCTGACTCTCGTCTCCGGACCAACATGACCTTATAGAAATTTGTCTCTTCTTTTTTTATTTAAGGGTATCTTTGTCTTTTTGAATATAACATCATTTATGTTCTCGTCTCTTTCTTCTCTATTTCTCTCCTCGAATTTTCTCTCATCTACCAAACAAAGGCTAAGTACTTCAGAAATGATCGAGACTTTTAATAGTTGAGTACTTAAGTGTATTACATCAAATGTCACATATTCGAATTTTATTATGATTAATCTAGTACTCCCTCCGTCCCATTCCATTGGTCCCATTTCCCTTTTTTGATTGCCCCACTCCATTGGTCCATTTTCTTTTTCAATTAAAATACTCCTCTAACTTATTCAATGGACCCCACAACTTTATCTTACTTTACAAAAAAAATAATTTTCTTAATCTCCGTGCTCCGAAAAGAAATGGGACCAATGGAGTGAGACGAAGGGAGTGTGATATATATTCTCTATATGATTTGTGAATTATTATATAAGAGTATAGTTTATGCACTACAAAATTCAAATAACAATTGAGAGTTTTTTTTTTTTGTTAGTTCTCTTGTGGTGGCATAGCGATTAAGGTGTTTAGATAGTAGCTGAAAGTCATGAGTGCAAAACCCACCAAGACTGCTATGTATGAGTTACCATGTGCGCACTAAAGATAACGGTTGCACCACCTAACTAAAAAAGATTTTTTCTAGTTACTATTAAGCATGATGTGCCTTTTCTTATTATAAAAAAGTCCCGAATTAATAAATAGTTCGTTTAAGGTACTTGAGAATATATTTGACCGCGGTCCAATTCTCCTATTCAGGGTTAGACTGATATCTTGAGACCATGCATACATCATATGAGATATCGGATCTCGTATGAAGCATCACATAGATGAGGCTACCGACAGCGGATGCATATAGAACAAGTCAAGCTTCATGCTTTCAATGTCGTCAGGCATTTTAGGGCATTGATTCTTGGTTAGAAAAATGTCATGTCTGAGGCAGCTTGCATGCTAAAACGAGCAATAACAGTATCAATGTAGGATGTGTGTGACAAGCATAACATCATTTTCTAGTGATCTCGGATAACTTTGATCCTAATGATGTAAGCAGCTTCACTTAAGCCCTTCATTTGAAACTGTTCAGATAACCATTTCTTTACGTCTGATAACACTTCAACATTGTTCCCAATGAGAAAGATGCCATCTACATAAAGTGCAAGGAACACCACTGATCCATCCACACAGAGTCGATATATGCAAACTTCGTTAGGACAAGAGACAAAATCATAAGATTTGACTGCATCGTCGAAATGCAAGGAACACCACTTAAGCCCATAAATAGACTTTTTTAGCTTCCATACGAGATGCTCTTCGCCCTCTTTCACATAACGTTCTGGCCGTTTCATGTAGATGTCTCCTCCTTTTTTAAGGTGACCGTTTAAAAAATGCGGTCTTGACATCCATCTATCGGATCTCTAGGTTCATGTGAGCTGCTATGGCAAGGAGAATCTTACTGGATTTGATCATTGCTGCAGGCAAGAAGGTATTCTTGGTAAACCACTTCGCCACTAGCTTGGCTTTAAATGCCATGACCTCTCCATTTGGACCTCTCTTTCTCTTGTATACACACTTACTATCAACGACCTTACAACCCTCAAGTAGTTCTATGACCTCGTATGCTTCTAATTCAGTTATGAACTCATATTTCGAGTCCATAGCGATTTGCCATGAATCTGTACCTTTATCTCCAACTACTTCATTGTAGGTCCAGGATCCATAGTATCTTGTTCAGTCGGAAGATGATCAGACGTCTCCTCAGTGAATATAAACTGACCAGGTGTGAAACTGACCCTCCCACTATGCCGAAAGGAGTTAGGCGTTGTGTTGACAGATTGTGCAGTTACTTGTGGAACACTATGTTGCACAACTGGCTGTTTGAGTGGAATTTCTCAAGGATGATGTCGACTTGAGACTTGTGGTTACTAATATAATCATCTTCTAAGAACTGAGTATTTGTGCTAACAATGATCATTTGTTCTTTAGGATCATAAAAGTATCCTACCTTCATTTCCTTTGGATACCTTATGAACAACATCCCTTCTGATCATGATTCCAACTTGTCTGCATGCTTATTTAGCACATAAGCAGGACAACCCAAAATCCTTATGTGTTGAGAACTGGGCTTGTGTCCATTCCACAACTCGAAAGGGGTCTTGCTGACTGACTTTGAAGGTACATGGTTCAGAAAGTATGTTGCAGTCTCAAGAGCATATCCCGAAAAAGAATTCGACAATGTTGTATAGCTTATCATCGATCAAACCATCTCTAAGAGAGATTGATTCCTTCTCTCCGACACACATTTTTGCTGAGGTGCTCCCGGTGCTGTCAGTTGGGATGTAATCCCACATTCTGTTAAGTAATCAGTGAACTAGTTCGAGAGGTATTCGCCCCCACAATCAGATCGTAGTAATTTGATTTCTTTACCTAACTTCTTATCTACTTATGTCTTGAATAAAGGTTTCAAAACAATCAGACTTGTGGCGAAGAAGGTAAACATATCAATATCTTGAGTAACTGTCAATAAATGTGACGAAATACTCATACCCTCCACGAGCTTGTGTAGACATAGGTCCATACAAGTTAGAATGAATCAAAGTTAGTGCTTCTGTGGCTCCATAAGCTTTGGCTTAAAATGCCTACTCACCATCTTTTCTTCTAAGCAAGATTCGCAAGTTGGAAATTGTTTAACTTGGAGAGACTCCAATGATTCATATTCAACCAACGTTTGAGTCCTATTCATATTGATGTGGCCTAGTCTTAAGTTTCAGGGATAAGTTTGATTTTCTTTAGAAGATTCTTTTATCTTCTTTAAGTTTGATGATGAAGCAACCTAAACAAAATTATTTGGATTAAACATAATAATATAAAGAGAACCATTTAAAAGACCATTGCCGATATCTTAAAACAAAAAAAGACCTATAACCATTCACAAGAAAGAGCTTTGAAACATAAATAATGTTTAAACTAAATTCAGGCACCAATAAAATATTCCTTAAAACTAAAACAGAGTTTAAAACTGGTAAATGTAAATCTCCAATTATAATTGCTGGAACTCTCGATCCATTGCCCATGGAGACTACCACATCGCCATCACTCAATTGCCTTTTCCGCAGAAACCCCTGCAAGGTGTAGTAAACATGATCGTTGCCCCCAAATCTACCACCCATTCCTAGGTAGATGAGGTCATTAGAACAGTTTCAGTTACAGTAACTCAAGTGATGCGTATACCTTTCTGTTTTGCAATGAAGTCCGAACATTTAGTCTTCCAATTTCCGCCCTTGCCACATTTGAAGCACTTTCCCTTAGGTTTAGAAACCCCTCCGGTAGGTGCTAACTTCATGCTCCCACCACCTTTCTTGAAGTTTTTAGCCTTCTTGCCCTTTTTCTAGATTCCCCCTTTTGAAGGGTTCCTTGAGCTGCTTATAGTGTTCAAGACTTAAGTCCCCTTACATATGATTCCTTCCGCAGCGATCAACTCACTCGAAAGTTCATTCAGAGTGGAGTTTTTCTTTGACATAACCACATTTAATTTAAAAATTGGATAAGTTGGTCCTGATTTTTTTGCCTAAAAAGACCCTTACATTATTTTTATTTTACATATCCATGGGGACCAATTAACTAAATAAAAGGGGGGGGATAATTCATCCAAGCTATCATAGTTTGGGGACCATCTATGTCAATTTGCCTAAAATCTTTGAGTACAGAGAATTATGATATGCCAATAATTTGGATATTTTTTTGGTACAATATGGACGATTACGCCCCATTCAAAGTAGTCATGCACCTTTAATTTTTAACCGATTAATTACCTTATAGTTAAATGCCTTTTATTTGTAAACCAATTTAATTTGAAGAAAAAGAACTAATTTGAAAGTGAAAGAAGTTATGGTTAATACATGGAGCAAAAATTTAGGGGGTATTTGATACGTGAGAATGTACAATACTATGGGAGTGAGATTATTTAAACCTATGTAACAAATTTGATATGTGAGTATGAATAGTCTATTATTGATTCCATATCCGGGTCGGTATGAATTTTCTCACTTCCATCTTTCCCTTCTCCCCTCAAGGGTAGGGGTGTAAGTGGTTCCGCTCCGAACCGCGAAACCGATCAAACCGAATCTAACCAAATCGAAAAATGTGGTTCGGTTCGGCTTCGCGGTTTGGTTCGGTTTATTTTTTTAGGAACCGTATACATTCGGTTCGGTTCGCTGTTTCAAGAATTTTTGAACGGTTTGAACCGAACCGAACCAATATCCTATTTCTTAATTTTTTTAATTTAATATTTGTCTTTCTTATATAAGAATATTATTGGATTTAGATATTAGATTTAAGTTAAGATCAATTCTAAAATATACAAAGGAAGAGAAATGAGTAACATCTCTATACTTATGAGTTCAGAACGAGTGATATCCTATAAACTACTCCCTCCGTCCCGCTATTTGTGACCACGTTCTTTTCGGCACGGGAATTAAGGGAGTATATGATAAAGTATGAGAGAGAGTAGATGATAACGTATGCGAGAGAAGATGAGTAAGATAATGAGAGAGTATGAGAGAAATGATGATAAAGTATGAGATAAAAAGTAATAAAGTAGGAGAGAGAAGATGATAAAGTAATAAATATGATAATAATTTTTTACCAAATTAGGAAAGTGACCACAAATAACGGGACACCCCTTTCGGGAAAGTGAGCCACAAATAGCGGGACAGAGAGAGTATTATTTTTGCATTATTTAGGATTTAAAAAATAAATAAATAAAATAAAAAGATGAACCGGTGAACTGAACCGAACCAAACCACTTATAAGTGGTTCGATTCGGTTCGGTTTCGATATTTAAAAACACATCGAACCAAACCGAACCATTTCTATGTGTTTGGTTCGGTTCCTAAAATACATAAAAAACCGAACAAAACGAACCGTTACACCCCTACTCAAGGGTATGAAAAACAAACTTATTTATCTATCAAATTCAATAATTAACTAGTAACGAAACACATTATCTATTAAAAACCAAAGAATTCCAAATGAATGACTCATATCAATTACCATTCTCTCCACTATGATATTTTTTTTGCTATTGTCATACCCGAATTCATTACTAAATACCTTCTTAAGAAATTCGAAGACATCACTTAACGAGCTTAGTAACTTAAAACCTCTAATCATTCTTATGTAATAGTATGGAAACCATACCGAACAAGTAAATCTGACTGACTAGTAAGAATTATATGCAACAAGTACCACCCCTCCATGGTAGTTAGCAAATTGCGTAAGTCACAAGTAGGGGTGGAATCAGAATTTACAGACGAGGGGGTGAAATAAAAGATTATGTAACAATGAGTATAAGGAAGTCAAAAGTACTCAAAACTTATAAAAATAAAAAATAAAGAGTCTAAAATAAAATATAAAAACCATAAAAACGACAAAATAAAATTCTCGTAACATGAACTACTAGATTTTTAAATTCGGTCAAATATATAAAATTCTTGTAAAATGGGAATGCGAAAATATTTTTTCCATAAAATTTACACATGAAGTTTCGCTTCGACACACGAAATGGAGGGTACAGTCGCCCCCACCCGTGTCCCTGGTTCCACCCAAGGTCACAGATGAATAGAACACTAAATTTAACTGTGTTACATCATATTATAGAGTACTTCTATACTATAATAGGCTACAAATTACATAAAATATAAATAATCCTAAATTAACCATTTCTGACTAATAAGACTTAAATAATAAATATAATGAAATTTGAGTATGTGACGTATGGTCGCAAAATTACCCGTTGTACCAAAAAATAGTCACATATGTTAAATTATTAACGTTTTACTGTTACAATTAAATAAGAATAGTAATGTGCGTTGAAAGAAAATATTCCACAGAAAAAGAAAGTCAAGTCTGCCATCCCCCTCTGAAAATCAAAAATGTTAATTATGTTATTAATTTCATAGAGTTGGTTCAAGAATCGAAATTAAAGAAACAGATAACTTCGATGACTACGAGCAGTTCGATTCTACCAATGACGTCGGCCGATCCTCCGCCGAGAGTGGAGGAGAAGCTCTTCAAAGGATCCGCCATGAATAAACGCGGAGCTTATGCCGCCGTTTCTTACATGACTTGTGCTGGTAATTTGATATGAATTGATGGGCGTGACCCAGAATGTAATTCTTTTTAAATTTGTTGAAAGTTTGTTTCTTTTGTGGAATTCTTTTAGTTCGTTGAGTAGTGTTTTTCAAGATGTCTCTTTTATGTTGAGTGTGATCATTTTATTTTTCTCTGATTGAGTTTTTGTAAAGAAGATTGGGCCTTGAAGAACCGGATGGTGAAGTTTAACAACGTGTTTCTCTGTGTTTGGGATTTTTTTTAATGTGGATTTCCGTATCTATTGATATTCATTAAAATTGAGTTTTCTGAATCGTCAATTTGTCAATTAAGTTTTTAGTTTAGTTGAATCTTGGAACGTCAAGTATCACTCTTGGCTGACAGATTTTCACTTTAAGAGTAATTGTCACTAAATGAATGATAATAGTAGCGGTAATGAAAGATTGGATTTCCCTTCTAATGAAAGATTGAATGATAACAGTAGTAGTAATGAAAGATTGGGTTTTCACTTTAAGTATAATTGCCACTAAAGGCATGAAAATTGTCATTTTAATGTGTGGTTTTACATGGACTTGAATCGGGGAAGCAAAATACTCAAATGAGCTTAATGGATTGTGATTGCTGGGGAATTTGGTCTTAGTGCTCACTCTGTTTGGATTACCAAGATGTTGCTTTTCTACTTTGTCTGCAACTTTCTAGACACTTTTCAAACAGATAGCTTCTGAAATTCTTGAAAGAAATAGTTTCATGGTAAGTGGCTGCTCAGTTCAAAGTTCAAACTATAGACGTTGTAAAGGTTTCTACACAACTCAGAGGCTTCATCAGTTGAAATCAGCTTAAGAATGTCAACTGTTTAGTCCTATGTGTCATTTTTATGGCTCAAAAATCATTTTATCTTCTGGCGTGCATTTTATTGAAACGAGTTGATTTTGATTTTGCAGTGTTCTTGGTATTATTTAATAAAGCAGCTCTTTCTTCATATAGCTTCCCATGTGCCAATGTCATCACAGTTTGTCAGGTATAACGAATGACTTCATTCCCAGTGATGATTAATTAAATTATTAAATCATAGTTTCTTATGAAAAACTAGTTATCCCGAGTTAAAATGAATGGACATGTAGTTTGGGCTAGAAAAAGCTTGCCTTACTCAACAAACCCTTTATTTTATTAGGTTGTGAGCTTCATGTTTTCTGATCACCACTGTATGTTAGAACTTCAAATCTGCTCGTTTTCTAACCAACTTTTTGGACAAGTCTTTAATAGAGTGCTAATTGCCCCAAAAAATTCATAACCTTTTAATGTTAATGAAACCTTACTACCAAATTTAGACAAGTCTTTATGATTCATCGTCCATTTAGTTTTGCCACGCTCTTCTTTGTATATCTGTTTTTAGTTAAAGAATAAGTCATCCGGTCTAGTGCATGGTCACTCATGAGGAGTTTAGGAAGACACATCTTTAGTTTCCGAACTATTTCTCTACACGGTAAAGGGGATTCCAGATATCAAAAGTTTCACAGCTATGGTCATTATGATTTAATATATTCACCATGCCTCTGTTTCACTTAATTGTAGAAGAAATGGATTATACTACATTATTCATTATTGTTCGTAGTTTTTGGTTGAAAAGTTTTTATTGACTGTATCTGCTGCAGATGATATGTTCATGTTGCTTGCTTTATGTTCTACGACGCTCAAAGGTCATTTCTTTTAATGCTAATGAATCCGTGGCTGGCAGTGATAGTTCCAGAATGTTGGTACCAATACAGACATTGATCCGTACTTCGCCTCTTGCTTTAACCTATTTGCTTTACATGGTAATATTTCGTTATTTGGCTTTTTTGGGAACCTTTTTCATTGTAGAAAAGTTATTTTACAAATTATCTTTGTTGCCTTGAAGCTTGCCACTATGGAGTCTGTTCGAGGTGTTAATGTTCCAATGTATACAACTTTGCGAAGAACTACAGTTGTATTTACTATGATTGTCGAGTACCTCCTTGTGAGTCAGAGGTATACACGTCCTATTCTTGGAAGGTAAGCTCCATTTTATTCTGCCAATGTTGTTTGTTGAGCCATTGAATCATCAAAGTACCACATTCAGTATGCCAGATCATGAGTAAATTAAGCATTTTTATGTTTATTATGGCACTTGAAGTTTGTGCTGGGAAAATTCTAAAGCCATTAAACATGTACTGAAATGAGAATCTCCTTTAACAATCATTAATGTGTTAGATAGGCCTTTGAGAAAATGGATTCTTTGCTTTAATTTTCAAAAAAGAAGGAAGAAGTTGTGGAAGATTTAAGAAACAGCTAGAAAAGTTCATCTGGGATCATGAGCTTCATGACTTGAAACCACTAAATAGGCTATTTCTGGTTTATCTTGATTTGCATCTTTATTATACTCAGTTCCTTTTTCTATAGACCTTTATTGTTCTGTATCACCAAAGGATTTCTGCGGAATACATAATTGCTTGAGGTTAGATAGTTTTATTTCATTTATTAACTAGTTACCCATTATGATTTTGTCAGTGTGGCCTTGATAGTTCTGGGTGCTTTTATTGCTGGATCCCGGGATTTGTCGTTTGACTCATATGGCTATCTAATTGTTTTTCTGTCAAACTTCACCACTGCAATATACCTAGCAACTATAGCCCGTGTTGGTATTACTCCTTCACCCTTAGTTCCCTATGTTCTCTTTGTAGCTTCATCCTTTATTTACCATTCTGAAATTTTATGTGTCCAGGAAAATCCAGTGGGCTCAATAGCTTTGGACTCATGTGGTGCAATGGTAAGTAACTTTACCATTGGAGTTCAAAAATCTTAATTTTTCATATGCTTTGCCATTCATTTAAATGTTATTTCTGTAGGGATTTTATGTGGTCCTGTGTTACTGCTTTGGGCCCTTTTCCGAGGTGACTTGGAGATGACCATGAATTTTCCATATCTGCTTTATCCTGGTTTCCTGGTAATGTTTGACTATAGCTTGAATTATGATTAATGTTCTTGTTATGTGATTTCATCTTTCCAAGTAGTTTGGTTTCTTGTCTTTTCTTTAATAGATTAATGTTCTAGAAATAAAACTACTGATTTAGTCACCATTCCCGTCCCATGTTATTCGGTTGTCTGCTATGCTTCACCTCTTCTTTTTATATTGCCACTATTTTTACCCAGATAAGTGACTTCTGGCATGACAGATTTGCTTGTTCAATTGGCCATGCTTCATCTTACCTTTCTCTTCGTATCCCTATCATTTTGTACACAAACGATTGATAAGTGATAAAACTCGTAAACAATTATCTAGATTCAAGATCATCGCTACATGCATTTCCTGTTTTCTCTTAGAAAACTGCTCTTTCAGCTGATAATTTCTTGGTGAAGCTTCACCACCAATTTCGGTGCTAAATTTTATATACTGGCATGCAATTTTGAACCACCAAACTTTGAGTCGTATAAAGTGGTTGATGGGACTATCAGGCTGTCGGTTTCCAAATGAATAAACAACCAATAGAGATTGCATATTGGCTGTTGCTCATGCTCAGATTGCATCTTAGACATTCATAAACTGCTTCCTGCGTACCTCATTTCAGGTGGTGATACTTTTGTCCTGCATATTAGCTTTCTTCCTGAATTATAGCATATTCCTCAACACGACCCTCAACTCCGCACTCACTCAGACAATCTGTGGTAATTTGAAGGTTTGTCTAGAAATTCCTATTTCTATATTTCTTCAGATTGTTTTCATTTATGCTTACTGCTAACGCTACTTATATTTTCGACCTTTGGGAGCTAAAATATCTTGCCTGAGATTGGTAGGTTCAGAAGAAATTTTCTTATAGCTCATTGAATTAAACGTTTTAATGGATGCGAGTCTGCATAAGTTGTAGAGGATAATTGGACCAACTTTGATGATCTGGAGTCTGTAAACACTTTTCAATACATTTTATGAGAGAATTGCCAATAAACTTAGTGTTTAGCTTCCATACTGTACCTTACTCATTTTTCACTTTTGTATGGTCAGGATCTTTTCACGATCACTCTAGGCTGGGTAATTTTTGGTGGGCTGCCATTTGATTTGGTAAGTGTAGTCTCCATTTTGAGTTATGGGAACCGTCATTTCTTGTCAATAACACGGATATTTGTTTTGTTCCCAGTTGAATGTGATTGGGCAACTTCTCGGCTTCATTGGCTCTGGGCTATATGCTTATTATAAGCTTATTGGGAAGTAAACTGCTTTGAAGTCTTAACTCATCATTTTTGGTGCATCGCTCTCTTGATTTTATGTCTCTAATCTTCGACAAAGGAGCTGATTGTTGTAGCGAGGGCTGTTACTGCTTGGTGATGCATTTTTCTTCCATTTGAGAGATTAGAGCCGATTTTTATATGATTCCAGGATGCAAGAAGAAATTTTGCTCTCCATCTTACTTTGAGATTCAGAAGCACTGATTAGTTTACACTTTACAGTGACATGAAAGAGTTAGGAATTTGGGGACTAACTTATATGTATAATTCACTTGGATAGAAAGTTGTGATTTGGATGGAAATCCAACTTTGTTTTCGTCTTTTTCGATGTTTTTAGCCACTTGCAGTCGCTACTGGAAGTGTTGGGTACATAGACATGCTTGTGATTGTTTTGAATCATATCAAGTTCTTTACGTAGATTGTTTATCAGAAGAAGAATAGAGAAGAGCACGTGAGAGGCACACCAATATCTTATTTTATTTTTAGCCTCTCATCCAATTGTGTGGCATAGGAAGAGATAGCCTTTGGGGGGATTTTCTTTCCCTCCTTCCTCATCACATTCTTCACAACCAAAAATTAAAATCTCAAAGCAGAGCTGCTGCCATGGCGAACATGATCATGGCCTCTTCCCGAGCTCTAATCGCCGCCTCCAAACCCTCTTCCGCCCCCAAAATCAAACCCCAACCGCAACCGCAACTGCATATATCCCTGCCCAAATTCCTCAAATCCCATCAGCTCCCGTCCCTCTCGGCCGCCGCTATCACCTTCTCCCTCGCCCATGCGCCGCCGTCACTCTCCGTGGATATCGAAAAGGCAGCCCTTTTCGACTTCAACCTCACTCTCCCCATTATCGCTGTGGAATTTCTATTCCTGATGTTCGCCATGGATAAGCTATACTATTCCCCACTGGGGAAATTCATGGATGAGAGGGACGCCGACATCAGGGAGAAGCTGAACAGCGTGAAGGACACATCGGCGGAGGTGAAGCAGCTGGAGGACCAGGTGTCCGCCATTATGAAGGCGGCTCGGGCGGAGATATCGGCGGCGCTGAACAAGATGAAGAAGGAGACGCAGGTGGAGGTGGAGGAGAAGCTGGCGGAGGGACGGAAGAAGATCGAGGTGGAGCTGCAGGAGGCGCTGGCCATCTTGGAGAAGCAGAAGGAGGAGACCGTGAAGGCGCTCGATTCACAGATTGCAACACTCAGTGAGGAGATTGTCAAGAAAGTTCTCCCTGTCTCTTGATGTCGATTGCTAGTTTCTGTATTGTTAATTTCTTGATAAATGCATATGATGTTCTGTGTAATTACTAATTGAGGTTTTGAAAAATTCTGTTGTTAGTTAACATGAACAGTTAATTCTCTATTTTCTGATTCTACGCAAGTAAGAATATGGTTAAAATGATCCAGCAGTTATATAAATTCTTGATAGCGGTTGGTCTTGATTTCTCCAATTTATGTATAATATCATGTTTGTTAAGAGCTTCAATTGTGTATTCGAAGACAAGAATGTTCAAATGCCGTTGGATGGATGGATACTAAGTCGTTTTTAGCTTTTATTATTGCCATTATTGTGGTTGTCTTGGTGTGCCTTATATCTATAGCCGCCTCTGCTTTGCACGTTTTATACGATGAAATGAGATTACCTTCTCTTGCTTTACAATTCACTGAGATCTAGATTTAGGGTTTTCTCCCTTAATTATTTCTTGCTTTTTTGTTCCGATGCTGCATAATCATCAACCTCTTCATACCGCTTTGAATGTTCTGGTCGCTCAAGGCCATACCAATGTGATCCGAACCTCCCTTCGAATCCTTCTCCTACTCCAGGAATTACCTCGAATCCTACCCCTACTCCTAACTACACAGTTCCTGCTAATGATGTTTATGCAATGTGTCCTAACGATCACACTAGTATTCGCTTGGTAGGTGCAGCTTTTAATGGTGGAAATTTCTACCCTTGGAGCCATGTTGTTCGTCGTGCTCTGGCCGGGTTTTATAAACGGTAAGATATGATTATATGATTGCAACTTGGATTACGAATTGTATTTCGAAAAATCTCTTGTGTATGTTGAATCATCCTATCAATTGTGGCAGCACCGTTTTGACCAGACTAATGGGCCTAAAATCATGAAAATTAAAAAAGGAATTGGCAACAGATGTGCAGTGGAATCAATTTGTTATGTCTTATTTTCTTTGGAATGAATTTAAACTTTTACTTCCTTATCCTTCTTGTACTAATGGAGTGGTTGATAAAATTAGGGAGTTAACGGAGAATGAAAAGCTTGTTCAGTTTTTGATTGGCTTGAATGATGTTTACGAAACATCACGGGATCAGATTTTGCTCCAAGATCCTTTACCTTTAGTTAACAGAGCTTATGCTCTGGTGGTCCAAAGTGAGGATCAGAAGAGGATCACTTCTATGAATCAACATCCTTCTGATCAGATGAGAATGAATATTGTTCCAAAGGAAAATCTTGCTGGTATTGAACAAACTGCCCTCAACACTAATTACAAAGGTCCTCCATCTGCACCTCGTGAGAAACTAGGTATTTACAAGCTTAGACTTAGCAAAGAGGAAAGGGAACGCTTGAATTCCACACACTATGAAAGGTTTGGCCATGACAAACCTGAGTGTTTCAAACTCAATGGCACACTAGATTGGTGTAAGCAACTAAAAGATACCCCTAGAAAGAGGCAGGTTCATTTTGTTGGATCTTTTGACAATACAAGTGATGTGACTTCCCAAGAACCAGCTCCAGTTCGTAAACTTCTTCAAGAAGTAGAGCAGGCTTTGACAAAACTTAAAGCATTAGGTGCTTCAGTCATTGTGAACACCACAGTTCAAACATATACACCGCTGAATGCTTTTGAAAAATTTATAATGAGAGATTTGGATGATCCCAAACCCTAGTTGATTGATGAATTGATATAATGTAACATGTTGGGAGATGATTCAGTAATTGATTTGACTGATCCCAAAATCCTATTTTGATTGATGAACCATTACGTTGTAAAAGTTAACACCTTTGTCTCTTGAGTGTTTCAGACTCAGTAGACTTGCCTTCAGCATGATCCGGCTCAGAAGTTCCGTCTGCTTTGTCTTTCGCAGGATCATCCGCCACGGTGCCGTGGAGTGAAGATTCGGTATAGGCGGCTCGGCGAGGAGCAACATACTGAAAGGTGTTCAGGAGTCAGTAAAACTGGACTCAGCAGAAGCTGTTTACTGAACTCAGAGTTTGGCCCTCAATAGTGTTGGACTCAGCAGGAGTATCCTACTGAACCTTTCGGTCAAACTCAGCAACGGCCTGTCAGTTGCTTTAACTGACAGTGGACTTCAAAGTCAATTTTAGTAGAGTTGTCCGATGTCGTACATCAAAGAATAAGTCGGCTTCGATGACGGCCTTGAAGTCTGAATAAGTCTCAACCACTTTCTGTACCTCGACCAATGACAAGCAGCCAGCTGACAAAGTTTCCGACAAAAGCTGCAAGTCAACCACTTTCCTTTTCTCAGTAGCAAACTCGTTAAAAACCACATGAGGACTTTCCTCCACGCAAAGGGTCCAGAGGTTGAAAACCCTGCAAGCTTTACTGACCATGGAGTATCCTAAGAACACTCCTTAGTCAAATTTGCTTTCAAAAGTTCTCAACTGATCCTTCCCATTATTGTGGATGTAACAAGAATAACTGAAAATATGAAAATAAGATATAGAAGGTATTATCCCGTTCCATAATTCATAAGGTGTCTTCATGTGCTTCTTTGTCAGTAAGGATCGATTCTGAGTGTAGCATGTCGTGCTTGTGGCTTCTGCCCAAAACTTCAGTGGTAGTCTAGAGTCTGCGATTAAGGTCCTTAATGCTTCTTTTAGTGTTCTGTTTTTCCGCTCAGCAAGACCATTCTGTTGAGGTGTACGTGCTGCCGATGTCTCATGTTCTATTCCTTCAGTATCGCAGAACTCCTTGACCATTGAGTTCAGAAACTCAGTACCTCTGTCAGAACGGATCTTCTTAATCTTGGTGTCCTTCTCGACATTGAGTCTCTTCAGTAGCCTCGACAATGTTGTCTTGACGTCAGACTTGTTGGCAATAAAAAGTATCCACGTGTATCTGGAATAATCATCAATAACCACCAGTGTGTACTTTTTGCCTCTGATCGTCACAGGGGAAACTGACCCAAAAAAGTCCATGTGAAGTAGCTGAAGGATTCCGTCAGTAGATGGTGACAGAATTGAAGGATAACTTTTCTTTATTTGCTTTCCCTTTAGGTAGGCTTCACACTATTCTTCCTTTTTGAAAGCTTGCTTGGGCAGTCCCCTTACAAGAGATCAATTCGCTAGTTTGTTCAGCACCTTAAAGTTGAGATGACTGAGTCTTCTATGCCACAACCACTCAGTTCTTTCTTCGTTTCGTGCTATCAGACTAGCTTCAGGCTCCACGGATTTCCAGTTTGCAACGTATATGTTTTTCTTCCGTGTTCTGATAACACTATTTTATCTGTGGATTTATCAAGTATATCACAAAAACCAGTGTCAAACATCACTCTTTTATTATTATCATAGAATTGACTAACAGAGAGGAGATTATGTTGGAGCCCTTCAACATAAGATACTTTTGGAACTATAGTGGTTCCAATATTTAGTGATCCATGTCCTCTCGTGTAGCCTTTGGCATTGTCGCCAAATTCTATTCTGGGTCCTTGCTCTGTGATGTAATCTGTCAGCAGTGTCTTTTGATACGTCATGTGTCTGGAACATCCGCTATCTACGTACAATGGGTCTTTTTGTACCTGCAAAACAGAAAAACACACTTAGTTACCCTTTATGTTTCTTTTGGGTCCTTAGGAGTTAGTGGTTTAGCAATCCAAATCTATCTGACTACTTTTGTAGTCTCAGACAACTTCCTTCCTGACCCGTCAACATACTTCACTGAAGGGCTCAGTGTTGTTGAATCTTTCTGTTTCAGAGGTTCAGTGGTCCTAATCTTCTATTTGGGTGGACTTTTGACCTTATGAGCTGATTCAGTCAGTGGCTTTTGTCTAGATCTTAGGTCCCTTCTTGACTACTGGCTCATAGTAATAACTGTCGTACTGAGCTGGGTGAGTCAAAGTCAGAGGCCCATATTGATTTGCCCATCTTATTGAAGTTCCCCCTTGCTTCTTACTGGGAGGTTATGAGTGAGATCTTCCAGACTTCTGATAGGTGGGATGAGGTATATTCACCTTTTTCTTGTCTTATGTTAAAGGTTTCTGGTATTCTTAACGTTCAGTGCTCCATTTGACAAACCTATCAGTAAGCTTGTCTGTTGAATCCTGTGGAGCTGAGGCTGAAGCATCATAAGTGTTGTAGCCTAAACCTTCCTTATGAGTTACAAGCCTTTGACTTGTAAGCATGGCTTCGAGCTTCTTCTCTGCTCCTAGAAATCTGTCTGTCATTAGAACTTTCCAGACGTCAACACTCTTCTAGAGAGCTTCGTGTTGTGCCTGTAGTTCTGAATATTCCTTCTTCAGTAGACCTAGTTCAGTGACTTTCGTCGCCAAGTCTTTAGTCAGTGCTGAGATCAGTCCTTCTTGTTGCTGAGACTGTGTCATTAGAGATTCATTCTCCTCTTTTAGTCTCTTGGCAAGCTGAGCCGACTTAGAACCGTCCTGACAAGACTTAGAAAGTCTCTCATTCTCAGCTCTTTGGAGATCCACCTCCTGAAGTGTCTTACTGAGTCTAGACTCATCTTAATCTGCTCATCTAATAAGGCTTCGTAGCACAGTGCAAATTCTGGATGATCACCTGCAGTAGATTGTGTATTGTGTGTGCATGGTGGAAAGGGTACATAATTTACATAGGAGTTTACCTCATCCTCTTCTCCGGCCATGAGACACTTCTCATTTTCTTCAGCTTCTACTGCGATGAATGAGACTTCATCATCAGATGAGTCCATGAAGTTCTCTGCCTCTTCAGAATCATCTGAAAGCTCTCCAGCAATGAATGCTTGGCGCTTTTTGGCGAACTTCTCTCTTCGAGCTTGTCCCACAACTCTCTCAGCTGCACTCAGCTCTGGACACTCGTACTGGTAGTGCCCATCTCTATTGCAGTTGTAACATGAAGAGGGTCTGCTTGATTTATGTTCTGACTTTTCAAGCTTGGAAGCAGATTCTTCATTCCTGCATTCAGAGAGTTTTTGGTTATGATCTCCTTTAGAAGGTGAATCATACTTATCTTGGGATTTTTGGTAGGATTTCTTCAGCTTGATCCTCCTATCATTCTTTCTCTGGTACTTAAGGACCAGCAGAGCATATCGTTCAGCCAAGATTCCTTCAGTAGAAATCGAGACTGAGCTTGTTGAAGTTGTTTGATTGCTCACTGCTGCTGGTGGAGTCCTGGCTGATGCCTTTAGAGCATAATCATGTGTAGTGTCAGCTCCATCCCTTATCTTGTGAGGTAGACTGAACTCTAACTCCTCTACCTTTAATTCAGAAAATATATAGTCAGTAGAAATATAATCAAGGTCAGAGTGTCGAAGATACGTGGCTAATGAACTCCAGTGTCCTAAAGTTCATCTCACTGTTCGAGAGCGTCTTCCCTAGCCCGTTGATTGTGTTCATTATGCTTGTGAATCTATCGTTCAGATCTTTAATTCTCTCATTGGGCAAGAGGGTGAGTCTCTCAAGCTTCTGGAGCTCTAGCATTAATTTGTTATTCTTGATCTTCTGAGTCCCCCAACTCAGTAACGCCAATGTATCCTCGAGTTATTTCGCGGACTTTGTTGGTCCTGAGATGTGGTTCAGGTGTGGGGGGTGGGGGAGGGGGGGTGACACCTGAATACAAATTCGTTTCTCAAACGCGAAAGTCAGCTCTAGCTAAGTTGCTACTGAACTGAGTCAGATGGCCAAATATACTTTCAGATCGCGTGTGCAAGAAATTCTTCTACTGAGTTCAGCTCTACTGACTTGAGTCAGTCGAACTGTTGTTCAGTATCAGAGTTGTGTTCGAAAGTGTAGTCCCTATTAAACGTCTCGGTTGGAAAACTGATTTTATGCTGAGTTTGATGAAATACAGTTTTAATGCAATATGATCAGTAAAAGAAAATAGTAAATCAACACAACAAATTTTTAAAGTGGTTCGGACACACTGGGTCCTACGTCCACTGTCCTGACCAAAGCAGGATACTTGTTATATTTATACTGAGCAAGTCTCAGTGATCTGTTCTCAGGACAGATACAACTTGAAGCTTATACTGAGCAAGTTCTCAGTGATCTGTTCACAGGATTGATTCTCTACTTATAGTCGTAGTGACTTTTACAGGGGTTTCAAACTTAAAGAGTTTGAGTCTTCTCCAACTAAGAGGAAGTTCTTAGAATAAGAAAAGTTTCACAACGATGTGAACTTCCCCGAGGTTTCTAAGCTATAGATATTACAATAATGCTTGCTTAGATAAGAGAAGGGGAACAATGATAACTCTAAGTGATGAACTAAAAGGTTCTTCTAAGAAAGCTAGTTCTTCACTATATTCTTCGATTGAGAGCGTTTAAGAGTTTTGTGCGTAGATAACTTGGGTTCCCTGTAGTATCTCTGCATGAAGACTTCTCTTATATAGTCGTCGATTGTGAATAGATCTGTTGGAGGGAGGTCTAGCCACGTGTCAAAACGACAAGGAAAACGGCTCGTTAAATTTGAACGTTGATGTGTAGGTGCACTGTAGAGATACGCATCTTTTTCAGTCTGGGAGCAGCTTTTGTTAGAAAAGATAAGTTGTTGTTGGCTCCTTATTGGTCGAGGTAGATTGGTAGGTGAGACTTGTCAAACATCAAGGTTGACTTCCTCTGAATCCTCGGACCTTTCAACTGAAGTGACTTCCTACTGATGTTCTTCTGAGTATAAGTGCATGGGCACAAATTCCTGTGCACATTCAGTTGGTGGTTGGCTGACCAACTGACTTCTTCGATCCTGAATCCATCAGCTGAGCGCAAGGTCTTCTACTAAACTCTGCAGCTACTGAACTCTAGCCTACTGAGTTCCTAACAACTGAACTCAAACTAAGCTATTACAGAAACTAAGGTACATCATTCAGCTAGGGGTTTTGGGATATTCTAATCTATAAATGTTCATACTGAATCCTCATCCCAATAATTTCCCCCTATTTGATGATGTCAAAACCTATTACATCTTCTATAAAGAAATATGTTAAGGTTAAGAGCTACTGCTACTGAGTAAAGATCCATTATAAAGGAATGCTCCATCCAACATATCAAAGCTTACTAAGATAATGAAAAGAAAGAATCAGAGCAATCACAAGTAAAAAGAATATCAGAGCTATCTTATGATATCAAGTAATGTATCAGAGCCATGTTAAAACAGGACAATTATGGAATGTTGAATGTATCAGAACTTACATAATTTAATACAGTTAACATAGTTATAGCATGCTGAAGTTATCAAAGATTCTATTGACAGGTATTAGAGCTAGAAAGCAAGTTCAGCACATTCAGACGATATCAGGGTCGATACAAATAGAACAATCAAAGCTCAGAATGAATCATACTTCTTAGTAGCTAATCATCAAAAGCAAATTCAGCAGTTATCAATAATGTCCCTATAAGGCAGGTTCCCCCTAAGAAAAAATTTCTCAGTGTTTCACATATAAGAGCCCTTCTCCCTAAGTACTAGCAAAGTATCAGATAATATCAGGGCAAACACAGATAATTAGTAGGGAATAATTCTAAGGCAGATACGCATATAAGACATATAGGGTCAGATAGAGAAATATCTGATCACTTAGGTGATCAGTTGTGCTGAAAAGTAAATAAAGCCGTAAAGACAATGAGTAATTGTCAAGGATAAAAGTGATAAATATCATAGATGAATGAGATTTACGATACATGACATGCTATCACTACAAAAGCTAGACTAAGGAGAGAGAGAGAGAGGCCAGTTCAGCTTCTTCTTTAACTGCTGCATGCGAGCGCGGAAGTTAGCAGACTTTTTCTCCGCAAGCTCAAGACCATAACCTGAATATACTTTGCTTCTTAGGGCCTTGATCTCCGCTAAGTCTTCTTCATGATCTTTCCTCAGCGCTCTGCTAATGATGGCTTCCTTGATTTCTTCTTCTATCTCCTTCTTGCAAAGATTATCTTGAGGAGTCATAGGAGGAGGAAGAATTCTGAATGGAGGAGCCTTAAGCGCTTTGCCTGTTTGATCTAGCAACGTCTGAATCTCAGCATAGTAGTCGTTGACTCGCTGTATCGTTTCTTAATTGGTTATCACTTATCAGATTAATTTATGAACCAAAAGTACACCAAACAAAGCAGTCGACACTCACGACTCAAGAGAGAAAATCAAAGACGAGACGATGCAGCTAGAGCCCAGACGCTACCCGACTCCCTTCCGTCGTTGCCCGCCATCATTCCCCTTCAAATCGAATCTGACTATCTCAGTCTCAATTCTCAAACTCTCAGTCTTCAGCGTCTATGCCCTGGTAAGCCCTAATTTCTTCAATTTCTGAAATCTCTGATTGTCTCTCATTCAATCATTCGAATTTAGTTGTTTACTTCTTTGTGTGAACTATGAACTACGAGGCATGAAAATCTAGTACTCCCTCCGTCCCATTTAACATGACACGTTTCTTTTCGGCACGGGAGTTAAGAAAGTGGATGATAAAGTATGAGAGATGGATAAATGATAAAGTAAGAGAGAGAAGATAAATGAATTTGTTAGAGAGTAAATGATAAAGTATGAGAAATAAATGATAAAGTAAAATAAATAAATAAAAAAGTAGGAGAGAGAAATAAAAAAGTAAGAGATAATTTAGTAATATTTTTTAAAGTTATTTCCTTTTAAGGAAATATTTCATTTTAAGTGGGACGTCCTGAAAAGGAAAACGTGTCATGTTAAATGGGACGGAGGGAGTAGTACATTAGCAATTTTTAGCCTTGTCGTCATGTTATTTGTTCTTGTGTCAATGAACTACGAGTTTATGATTCTATGAAGATTGAATTTTGAAGTATGAACTGTTTAATACCTATTTAAATTTGAAGTCTTGTCGCCTGTCGGCATCTTATTTGTTCATGAGTATTTAATTATGTATAGTAGTAATTAGTAAGTTAGTATTTGATCTATTTTTTTTTTCACACTTGACTTCTAATTTATGCTCGTATTATCATCTCGTATTGATTTGAACTATTGTGTGCTGCTGAACTATTATTGCTGAATGCACAGGTGCTGATTTTCTAATTTCAGCAAACAGGAAACTCAAGAATGACGGTTAATCGGTTAACTAATTAACCGAATAAGGTTAACTTGATCGATTAATTGGTTAACAGATTAACCGACAATTACGGGTACGGATAGGTTAACCAACCCTTATTCTAGTACGGGTAACCGAAATCGAGTATGGTTAACCCGTACCCAAACTGATTAACAACCCTACCTTCTAGCCTAAGCAAAATGTTAACAAGCCTACTGAGCTCCTAATATGTTGAACGCAACTAAGTTGTACATCTATTACAATATGTTGGTTCATCAATCAGCTAGGATTTTAGGATCTTCAAATCTTATATTATATCTTATATTATAATTATCACCCGATAGTGAAATACTCAAAATTTCAGATTGAACGAAACTCTCAGGAACAATGATGAAGTTTGGAGAGCATTGATGACTGAACAATACCTAGGAGCTCAGAAAAATCTTGAAGGGATGTTGAGCAACAACAGGCCCAAGTTTTCCAAGAAAGGACTTGGATACTCACATGAACAAGCCACCTCAGTTTAGTCACAATGTTATTTGATCAGTTTGTTCAATGGGGAACACAGTTTTGAGAACCTTACAGTAAACCCACAAAGAACAAGCAGAAGGCTACAACACCTCAACCTAACTATCAGAAGATTAATAAGATTAGCTGCCCAAGGAAACCCTAGTAGAACCAAGTGGGAATATCAACAAGACGAAGATGGTCTACTCAGCAATAAAAACCAAGGTTGATACACCCTACTCATTGTGGATATTATTATTGTGAGCATATAGACGGGAGATGTCCAAAGCCAAAGAAAATCAGGACTCCTGAACCTCATAGATCCAAGAATTTGGTATCACCTCAGTAGTGAAGTATAATAACAATAGAGGAAAGAAGTCTGAAACCATCAGGGTTTTCAGAAAGATTTGGGTTTATAAATCAACTAACTTCTAAGGACCCAAACATAAATAAAAGGGTTCTTGAATGGCTTTTTTTTCAAAAGGACCCCTAGTACGTGGATAACGGATGCTCAAGACACATAAGCTATTAGAGAAACCTACTAACAAACTACACTATAAAAGAATGATCCAGAATAGAGTTTGGAGATAATGTTACAGGCTACACAAGGGGATATGACATACTCCCTCCGTCCCACCCATCTTGACGCATTTCTTTTCGGCACGGGAATTAAGAAAGTGAATGATAAAGTATGAGAGAGGGATAAAGTAGGAGAGATAAATGAAAAAGTAGGAGAGAGAAATAAAAAAGTAGGAGGATAAATTATTTCCGTTTTTGGAAACGTGTCAAGATGGGTGGGACGTCCCGAAAAGGAATACGCGTCAAGATGTGTGGGACGGAGGGAGTATTATACATTGGAGCTACCACAATTCCAAAAGTATATTTTTTGAGGTTCTTCGACATAATCTCATTTCTATTAGTCAACTTTGATATCTTAGACAAATCTATAGGAAAACAGTGTTATCAGGTCACGGAAGAAGAATATCTTTATTGCTTAATGACACACCGTTGAACCTGGAGCTTGCTTGCTCGCGAAGAGTGACAACCGAAAGGGATGGCTCTGGCACAAAAGAATCAGTCATCTCAACTTCAAAATAATGAACAAGCTTGCAAGGAAATCTCCCTCCGTCCCACTCATTCTGTCATGTTGAAATACAACACGGAGTTTAAGAAAGTGAGTATTGTGTGTTAATTAGTGTGGCCCATAATATAATTCATTTTTGTAATAGTGAGACTCCAGCTAATTATAATTAAAGTGCAGGGATCTATACTAAAACAAATCAACATTTCTTAGAATTAATTTATCGACAAAAGTAAATTTTTGATTTTAAAGTTTTTTTTTTGTTTTTTTTAATGCGGCCATGAACTGGGTTTGTTGAAAATAAATTCCCTACACCAATTTCAATTCGAGGGAAAATTTTATTGAAAGTGGAGTAATTTTATTGGATGCAAGAAAGAATTGGTGAACCTATTGAATTTTTTGGAGGCAAAATATTTGAGTTATGTCGAAAATGTGAACTACTCAAAGAATTGGTGAATCTACTGAATTTGTTGAAGGCAAAATATTTCACACACATCGAAAATATGAACTGCTCCTCCATAATTTAAGTTCCCTCCAAGTTCGTACTCCAAATTACACCAAATCCAAGTGAAAGACAAAGTTGAAATTTCAAATTTTCCACCTTCACTCATCTACATATAGGTTCATTACAAAGATTCATTACCAAATCTACATTAAAAGAAGTTCCTAACATACGTAATATGAGAGTTATGCATAGCAAAAACTTGTCTACCAACAAGAGGAATGACATTGTCCAATTTCTTCTACGAAACATCAATTCGGGGAAACTATTTAAAGGGAAGATAACTGAAACAGCTGCCCTCTACGCAATGTCGCCATGAACCGTCAGCTGTCTTTGGGCTGAAGCAAAAAAACAACATGAAGGGGGCAAGTTATCCGGCTTGAAAGCGGTAAAGTTGATAGAGTAAGCAAAACCCGAATTCACGTTGACTTGGAGCTCATTCAAAGCTTGGAACTGCATAAAAGAAGCACAATTTGAAAGCTTGCAGATGGTATTATAGTAAGCAAAAGAACAGTTGGAAGGTGGGCAACTCGAGGCTTGATCAAAGCTCATACTAGTGCCATTCATCCTAATCTAACTTCTCCAAATAAACTTCTTAGGCTTAGATTTTCTATAGAGGCTCTAGAGTTTGATAGAGTACTTAATATATTCAAGTTTAAGAGCATGCTCAATACCATCCACATAGATGAAAAATGGTTCTATATTACTCGTGCATCGCATTGCATCGCATCGCCTCTACCTTACTCACGATGAGGCCGAACCACATCGCACATGTAAAAGCAAGAAATTAAGCACAAATGTGATGTTTATGTGCGCAGTATGCCAGCCTATTTTTGATGCAAATGGATGTGTTGTGTTTGGTGGGAAAATTGTTATTTTTCCATTCACACAACAAATCCCAGCCGTTAGAGGAAGCAAAAATAGACCTGAAGGGACTTTGGAGACTAAGTCGATTCAATCTGTATCAAAAGAAGTCGTTAAAACATGCTTGATCAACAAGGTATAGAGATGGAACATGTTATGTACTCACTGCAATTTACCCTTATATGCAATTCAACTAGGTGCATTACATGAGTCACTTGGTAGTGTAACTAGTAGTATGAGTATGCAGTTATTACTACTATGTAGTATGCAGTTTGACAAAATGTAGTTTACTCATTGAAATGTATTGTTATCAGTATATATTTACATATAATGCAGTTTAGATAGAATGCAGTTTAGACATAATACAATTTACATATAATACAATTTATACTGAATATAGTTTACCTATAATGCAGTTTAGACAGAATGCAGTTTACACAAAAAACCTAAATCAAATCAGTAGTTCATAAATGACAAATTCTAATCCATTTTTTCACTCCCAGATTTTACCAGCCATCAAGGCCAAATGGCCCTCAACAGAAAGCAAGCGGATATTCATTCAGCAAGACAATGCTAGGCCTCATATTAAAGACTGTGATGAGGATTTTAGGAGAGCTGCCAGTACAGATGGCTTTGACATCAGATTGATAAATCAACTCCCAAATTCCCCAGACATAAATGTGAACAATTTGGGATGGTTTAGGAATATTCAAAGCATCCAAGTGACTAATATATGCCTAAATGTCGAGCATCTTGTCAATGCAGTTATTTCTTCTTATGAAGAGTTATCTCCTATGACTGTAAATAAGGTGTTCATAAGCCTACAAGCTTTCATGATGGAGATTATGCGGGTGAAGGGCCAAAACTGTTACAAACTCCCTAATATGAGGAAGGATGCCCTAGTTTCAGAAGCAAGACTTCCAACAGACTTTGAAGTCCCAACTGAACTTGTTACAGAGTGCATTCATTATGTGCTTGAGAATGACATTGCTCTAGAACTGGAACAACTTCAAAACAGACTGGGTTTAATTGTTGAAGATTGGACTATCATTTAAAAGCTTTTATTAGACTAGTTTTTTTGTTATTGTAATGGTAAATTAGGTCGTAGTGGTCAAGTATTTTGTAGATTTAAATAGCAGTAGCGGCTAAGTCTTTTGTGGATTTAAATATGAGTAGTGCCAAGTCTTTTGTAGAATTAAATAGCAGTAGTGGCCAAATATTTTGTAGATTTACAAATCTTTTGTAAAGGTGTTTATGATCTGAACCCCGAACTATATGCAATATATGCATTAAATGCTGGAAACTAGGCAGCATGCTAACTATTAATAAACCAGGCAACCTTAAAATCGAAAAAGCAGAAAGTAGGCAGCTTTAAAAATCATTAACAACCAATTTAAAATGCAGAAAGGAGGTAGCAAGCAACCATTTCTAAATGCAGCAAATCATACCATAGAAGTAGGTAGCAAGCCAAGCATTTACCAAACTATTAACCAAAGTAAGCAATAAGGCAGCAAGTAAACCAGTTATAAAATCAAGTACCAAAGCAGGCACCAAGGGAACAACTCAAGAATGTATCTTCTAATGCAAGCCAAGCATTGACCAAACTATTAACCAAAGTAGGTAATAAGGAAGCAAGCAAACCAGTTTGGGAGGTAGCAAATCAAGTAATAAGGTAGTAAACATTCATTATTGACAATAAGACATTAAGCAAACAAAAGTAGGCAATAAGGCAACAAGCATTCATGAAAGTATGATCTCAAAGTATGCTCTGCAGCAAACTAACTGAAGTATACATGATAATAGGGCATCAATGAAGTGGCAGTAATTAGGCAATTATGTAAAATTATAAGCATGATCTCAAACTTAGAAACTAGGCCGAATTCCTCATAATGAATTTAGCCTAAACTATCATATCTCATATTAATGAAGTTGTAATCATCTACTATATGAATATAGAATGGAACCAATATGAGCCTAATTTCTTCATCTCAAAGCCCGTACCCCAACCACGCATACTAATTATTGGCAGAAATCAAAATCCAACTTATGAATTAAGGAAGTCCACTCGGAGAAGATCTCAACAAATTAAAGTACACAGGGCACCAGATCCGCAACAAGCTCTCCATGATCTCCTTTTCAGTCATCATTTCCAAATCGTGTAAAAGCTCGCTCTTGTGGGACACCAATGCGCTCAGACGGGATCTCTCAGTTTTTAAATCTAAACAACTTATATTGGTTCATCACTAGTCAGGTTTTTGAGATCTAAATCAAAACCTTATCATTAAAATCATATCCCAACAGATTATACTGAGCAAGTCTCATTCGATCCGCGTGCAGGATATATCTTAACTAGTTATAGTCCGAGTAACTTTACAATGGTTTCAAACGCAGAGGTTTGAGAGTTTTCTCCAACCAAGAAGGAGTTCTTACAAATAAGAACAGTTCTAAAAGTGAACTCCGTCGGATTCTAAGCTTAAGATCTAACACGGTTAACTTAGATGTATAGAGAAGGGAACTAGATTATTCTAGAGAGAAGAACTTAAAAACTAAGCTATGATGTCTATTCTAGGGTTCTTCCTATGATGTCTATTCTAGGATTCTAAGGTTAAGATCTAACACGGTTAGCTTAGATGTCTATTCTAGGGTTCTTCCTTATATATGGTTCGAATTCGCTAGAGCTTGTGTGCTTGTATGCTTGTGTTCTCGTTATCTTCATGCATGAAAGATGATCACAATCTTTAGACTGGACTGGTGAATAGATCCATTGGAGATGACCTAGACACGTGTCACACACGACAAGAAAAATGACCATCTTCAAATTGGAATTGCAATGTAGAGATTCTCTCTTTTTCAGAATTCAGAAGTTGGTTGTAGCTTTAAGTCAGGAGAAGTACAACGTTGGCAGTTCCTCAATTGGTCGACGTTAGTTGGTAGGTGAGGCTTTGTTCAAACTTCAAGACTCATACTTCCACTCATACCTCGGACACTTTACTAAAAAAAATCTCCACTGACATTCTCCAATGTCTTCAGTATGTTGATCGTTGCTTCTTCTAACTTTACAACACTCATTTAGTAGATTCAGCCAGAATCCTACCGAGTCTCCAAACACCTGAATTTACATAGACTGTTGACTAGAATTCTCTACTGACACCAAAGCAGCTATTGAAAATGATATCTAGCCTATGGAGCTCCTAACATGTTGAGCTCAACTATGCTATACATCTATTACAATATATTGGTTCATCAATCAGCTAGGGTTTTGGAATATTCAAAACCTACATTTTAAACCATCACACAACAATTTCCCCCTGTTTGATGATGTTAAAACCATCACAACAATCAGCTTAGCCTTGAAGTTAGCAGATTTCGCTTCAGTAGGCTATAGCCCACAGCTTCATGATCGTCTGTTGATCTTCTTTCTCATCAAATTCTAGATGTCTTCTTTCCACAACATCTTTTACTTCGTTCTGCAATTCCTTTAGACAAATATTTTTCACCTAGCATCCTTGGAGGTGACAGAACTCTGTACTCAGTTGCTTTCATTTTCAATCCTTCATTTTCAAGATATATTTTGGTTGAGTATGCTAGTTTTGGATCGTATTTTTCCACCATCGCTTCAACCAGACTGTTAGCATCATCAGTTTCCAAGAATTTTCAACAATGGTATCATTTTATAAAGTGGGCTTTAATTGTTTTCCATCAGCCATTCAGAGCCCAAGGAATCCATTTGTTAGTGCGAGGGTTCAATGGTTTCTTTAGATGATCCTTCTTTCGCCCTGGCCGGCCTGAATATTGAATATGGTGCATGGGCTTCAGTATCCATCGATATAAAGTAGAATTCATTACGTGGTTAGATTGAATTGTTTTGCTAGATTTCTCTTAAAATGTTTTTGAACTCCAGTGTTGGGATTTATTGACCTAAATCTCATTTTGGGTTGTGACCTACAATCCTTGGATATCCCATTAAGTTAACATAACCCATAGTGTGGTCATGAGCCTTATATTTATTGCTTTGACTTCCTCTGTGGATGTGTGTAAGAGGATGTACCATTTCTGTCATGATAAGTGTGTGTGTTCTTCATATTCGTGTTATCTCCTTCACGTGCGATATTCGATGCTTTGTGTGATCCTCATTCCTTGGGTGTAATTGGACAGTAGGTGGTTGGATCCGAGACCTTTGTAGCCCAAACTTAGTGGTGTATCAAAATCCCGACAATCAGGATATTGAGCCGAAGACGAATCGACGATGCAAGATCTCAATAGTGGTATCAGAGCCACGAGTGCCTATCTTTAATTCTGTATTGGCGACGAACCTTTGTACATGCGTCACACGTATTGTATCTTGTGACGCCTAAATCTGCCCAGTTCTAGTTTTGGATTGACTAGATCTAGATCTAACAACCTAGATTCGATGGAGCCCTACCACAGTTCTAGTTTTAGAGCATAGATCTGCCGACACCTTGACTCGTAACCCAAATCAGATCCAGATATGTTTGTCTGAATTTGTTTCAGAAACCCGTCGCTCTTCTAAGTAAAAGAATTCACATTGCCTTCAAGAGAGAAACTGCAGCAGAAGCAAAAAATAGCGAATCTGTTCCTATGTACCGCGACATACCTATCTCATGCGGCGTTTATCGCCTGAGGGTCCTACACATCTTTCGCTCCGTCGCTCACCTTCAAACACCATCCTCAAGTATATCGCAATTTCAAGACGAACGTCTGTCATCTGCTATCTATTGGGATTTTGTGTACTAGAATCAAATTTTATGCTATGTATACAATGTGTTTTTCCTATCCCCTATTTATTCTTCTATCTATTAGTATATTTGTGCATGTTTAATCCTATTATCTAGTATATAGTTAGATTGCGTAGTGTGAGGTGGACCATGGAAGATTGCACAATTGGTTGAACTGATAAGATATAAACAAATATCACATTAAGACAACTTTAGGACGAGTTGTCGTATTAAGCTGCAGATTAGATAGGAAGTATCTTGTCTTGGCTACTTGTCTATTCTGGTACATTGAGGTGTACTGACAAATCATAGTAAGATGTGTTCTCCTAACTGACCTTAGTGGAGAACCAAGATTTCGGTGGTGTATCTGATCTTAAGCTCAATAAGACTTCAGCTGAGTACATGTGGCTAAGTATCACTTTTACGGTGAACGTTATCGCCACCACATCTACGATTCTTGGGTGTTAGTAGTGACTTGTAGCTCAGTGTAATAGTTTGTATCTTGCAACTGTATCCCTGATGAAGGGATGATAGTATCCCAGAGGAGCTTGAAATGATTATCACACTAACCCCAGCCGATTGATTAAGTTCAGGTGTATTAATAATGTTGATTGGTACTACTCATAGATAAGATGATGATTATATAAACAGTCAGTAAGCTTAATTAATTAGGAGATATTTCTATCTTAAGTACGGATATCATATTAAGTCGCAAATATAAGCTCATGCTCAAATTGGGATAAAGCGGTAGTACTACACGAATTCTATAGTGGAATGAATTCGTGTTTATTAATTAATATTGCTATGGGCTGAGCATAGTGGATTATTTAATTTTAGGCCTTAGTTTATTTCTTGTATTTGATCCCTAGTCTGACCCAAGTTGGTTGCCCAGTTCTTTCTGTACCTCAGTAGATTTATTTATCTAGTATTAATTAACTGTGCAAATTAATTGATAAATAAGTAGCCCAATATAATTAATTATATCATTGGATTGTTATTATTATTATTAACAGAAGCCCAGTAGGAATATAATTAATGGGCTACACTTATATTAGGATTAGGAATCATCTTAATATAAATTCACTACATATTCGAAACTGGTACACACAATCACGCATGGACGCTATTCAAGAGAGAGGCGAACGTGAGTTCTTTAGTGTACTAAGTGCATAAAATTTCCCTTCAACTTTTGTCCACAAGGAAGAAGCAAAAGGTTCGGGACACAGATCTGAAGTCTGACAACAAGAAGCAAATTAAGGCTACATCAACATACCACGAAGGAGGTAATCGATCCTAACCCTATTATTCCTTCACTGTCTCGTTGCCTCCTTGTGTCACTAACGAATCCTTGTAGCCCTCTTCCTCTAATGAATTTCAGATCGAGTGAATCTCGAGCCAGTAACCATAAAGTTCGATGTCGACTGTTGTCTGATATGAGTTGGTTTTTTTTAATATTATAGAGAGCAAATGAGAGTGAAGGATTTTGTGATATACATTCCAATCGTCCTAATATGTGTACCTTGCATGAGACTCCAAGTAGGACGTACAATTTCTTAGAACAAAATTTTCGATCGCTCTCTCTTTTTGTTCGAAATCTCATATGTAACAAGTGTGAGATTTTGACCACTACAGTTAATACAATTCCTAATGGTTTTGGAGTCCAAACTCGATAAACCAAGTAATTGAACAATTAATAATAGATTAGTAAATAAATACTAATTTATTCCCTTATTAATTGAATTAATTATCAGTTATATAAATAATAATTATCTAATTAATTTTATAGATAATTGATTTCTTATTGGCTAGAAATAATTATTGTGCGGTAATTAGGCCAGATCAGGGATCTAACACAAGAAACAAAAATGATCATATTATTAATTAAGTATTTATGCTCAGTTCAGAGCAAAATTAATTACTCCCTCCGTCCCATTATTAGTGGCGCCTTTCTTTTCGGCATGGGAATTAAGGGAATATGTAATAAAGTATGAGAATGAGTAGATAATAAAGTAGGAGAGAGAGATGAGTGTGATAATGAGAGTGTAGGAGAGAGAAACGAGTATAATAATGAAAGTAGATGATAAAGTATGAGTGATAAGATGATAAAGTAGGAAAGAGAGTGGTAATTTTTTACCAATTTGGGACGTCGCCACTAATAGCGGGACATCCGAATTAGGAAAGGTGGCCACTAATAATGGGACGGAGGGAGTAATAAACAAGAATTTAATCCACTAGAGAACTTGTGTTAACTTACTCCCTCTTTATGCCAATTTGAGTCAGAGCTTGTATTTCAAAGTTATTCTAATCTTCATATTTAAGATATAAATATCCACTAATTAATTAAGCTCATTGACAGTTTTATTATGTAGTATCTTATCCTTGAGCAGTCTAACTCGATCTTATTATCACACATGAAATTAATCAACTTATAGAGTTTAGTGTGATAAACCTTTCGATTTCCTCAAGGGAATATTATCTATCCTTAGGATAGAAAGAATATTGGATTGAAGTGATCCTCACCTTTAGTAAATTAGAGTAGTAGATAGTTGCACTTAGTTGAAATACTAGCAAAATCATCGAGGCCTAGGTACTTCACTGACCTAGGTCAGATAGGAGATCACGTCCCATTAAGATCCTCAATAAAAATACACGTACTAGTATTGATAAGTAACCAAGATAAGTTATTTGTTTATCTATATGACAGCTTAAACCGACAACTTGTCTTTTTACTCAGTTGTGAGGCATATTTATATCTCATTAAATCAACCAAGCTTTTATGTCGGCATATGACGAGCTTGTATGAGACTATCAAGTATAATAGGAAAATTTAAGAAAGTGATAGTTAGATGTGAAATAAAGTTGTGCGGTGCATTGATTCTATGAGGACCATCACCGGCTTCCCCGCCACATTTCTACTAGTTTCGTTGATAATTGAGGAACTTCTTGGTAGTAGGTAATCTGGTTATTCATCGTGTTTTTTTTTTTTTTTGCATGCTCAATGGGTATTTATCTTCATGGAGCTGACTCCATGGTTAGTTGTCGTGAACTCGTGGCACCCTGAGTTGACCCCTAATGAGATTGCCCTTTATAGGGCTTGAACAAATTGGGCCCCTTCCTTGGACGACGGTATGGAGCATAGGTTTGAGCCCCTCCAACAGTAGGGCTACCATGATTCTTTAAGTGGTCTTGACAAGAGGGTATGAGAGTTCAGGGAATCTTTTTGAATAGTGAACCACTAATCCGGTTTGCCGGAAAGTGAAGAGTGGGTTGTTTTAAGAATATTTTGCGAGCTCCGCAATGTCTCCCTTACTCTACAATCATTGTCATGGAATTCAGGAGAGATTTTGATGTGCAACAAGTTGACGAGGAAGGGATCATACCGGATCAACATGCAAAGCGGGCGGCGCCATTCAAGTATTATGTTCGAAGAGGGAAGGGCGTTCAAAGTGGCTAGTGGATGGGCTTATGGATTTGGGGTTTGGGGTCTTGTCGTTGATTATTATTATTGGGTCAACTTGTTATTGGATAATGTTTGGTATTTTGGGGTCGTGGGTCATTAGGGTTTGTTTTATTTCGTTAGGGTTTGCGGCTAGGGTTTGTGAGGGTTGTTCTATATTTTGGGAATGTTTTGCGTGTGCATGGGGAGGTATTTAAAGGGCGATCGTGATGTGGAAAAGGACATCTCGGAACTCGTATGATACTCGATGTACTCGGACTATCCTTGATTCGTTTAATTGAATTTCACGTCTTTCGGTTTTAATATTCGAACCCTAGATTTGTGTAAAAATCCAAAATACAAGTACATCGAATTTTCGGTTTGCATCAATTGGTCCGACCTGCCGGATCGTCATATGGTAGCTCTCCAATTTGGAATTGATACCGGAATCAGTGCCATGGACACACGCGTAGCCGCCATCGAAGAGTCCATCGGAGTAATTACGGAGGAGCAACGGCAAGCGCGTATCAAGGTCGATTTGGTTGCCGAACAAGTAGCCGAGATTCTAGCCGGCATGAACGCCCTGCGCACCGCTGAACACCCCCAATTCAGAATCACACACGCAACAACCGCACACTGGAAGCGCAGAAAACCTGGGTAGTTCCGAAACTCCACCACCCCCGTTACCTAGTTTTGCAGGTACCGACCCCCTGGGTTGGTTATCGCGAGTGGACCAGCATCTCGAATTATACGCGGCTACGGAGGAGCAGAAGAAGCAGCTACTGATGGTTGCTATGGAGGGTGCGGCCCTTAATTGGTTTCGTTGGTTCAAGAGGGAGAAGCCTTGCTATACTTGGAGTGAATTCACTCAAGGTTTAATTGAACGTTTCGACGAACAGTGCGATGGAACCGCCTTCGCCAAATTGGCTTCTACTAAGCAAATCGGCACGATCGAAGAGTATGTCGATCATTTCACTAATCTAGCCAATCGTGTTCTGAATTTTTCTGATGAAAATTTCCTTAGTTTATTCATTATGGGCCTTAAGGAATCAATCAGAAATCAATTGTGGGTGTTGGAACCCGTCACCCTTCGTGATGCAATACGCTTAGCTCGTAAGGTTGAGGTCACTACTCGAGGAGTATCGGCGTTAAATCCAGGCTTCCGCGAGGCCAGTGGACGGTGGCAAGGGGGAACGATTTTTCCACAACGAGGTCCCATTCCCGGTCAGTTAGCACTACCGGCCCCCACCCATTCGGCAAATAGTGTACAACGTATGGGGTCAAATAGGCCTGCCACTTCGAATCGCGACCAGAGCGCAATCCGTGTCCCGTTCCGCCGCCTGACTGATTCGGACCGAGAAGAGCTGCGTCGAAAAGGTCTATGTTACCGATGCAAGGCGCCGTATACTCCGCAACATGATTGCCCCATGCGGAGCCTTCGAATCCTACTGGTAGAGGACCACGAGGCTTCGGAAATTGAGCTTGAAGAAATTGTCTTACAGCAAGAAGACGGCGGAGAGATGGACAATTCGAACGGGGATAAAATTGATACCTGCGGGGAGGCTAAGTTGGACGCATGTTCCGCCATGGGCATTTCCGGACCACAAACACTACGACTTCGCGGCATGATCAACGGAGCGGTGGTGTCCATACTCATTGACAGCGGGGCCACTCACAATTTATTTCGAATACACTCGTGGCAGCTCGAGGGATTCACACGGATAAACGACAATACTTCGGTGTACGCCTAGGGGACAGACATCGCATCATTTCAGAAGGCGTATGCCGTGACTTAAAAATTCAGTTCGCCCCAGGATATATATCGGTGGATTGTCATTCGTTTGCTTTAAGTGGCGTGGATCTGATTCTCGGTATTGCATGGCTGTCCACGTTAGGGTTAATGCGCGTGGATTGGGGAAAACAGTTTATGGAGTATGATGTGGGCCAATACGTCGTACGACTTGAAGGTGAGGATTATTTGTCGCGGCGTGAGGTGTCGATCCGTGCATTACATAGCGAATGCGAGGTGGAATATACGGCCTTTGTTTTCAACGCCGCAGATTGCTGGGTACTCAAAGAAGATTCGCGAAGTGATAATAAACTGTCGGAGGCATTGCAAGGTACTATTGCGAAATTTGAGGATGTATTTGGGAAACCAACAACATTACCCCCATGCAGAACGGTGGATCACAAAATCGAGCTAGTACCGGGAGCTCGATCGATATCCGTTCGTCCTTACCGTTATAACCACTTCCAGAAAGATGAAATGGAAAAGTTGGTGGCGGAAATGATGGTCGCCGGCATCATCCGTCCCAGTTCTAGCCCGTTTTCAAGTCCGGTTTTACTCGTTAAAAAAAAGGACGGGAGTTGGCATTTTTGCGTAGACTACAGGGAATTGAACAAAGTCACGGTACCGGACAAGTACCCGATTCCAATAATACAAGAGATGCTAGATGAATTGGCCGGCGCGGCTTATTTTTCAAAAATTGACTTGAAGGCGGGATACCACCAAATACGGGTACACAGCCGCGATATACCAAAAACAGCTTTTCAAACGCATAGTGGCCACTATGAGTTCCTCGTCATGCCGTTTGGACTCACAAACGCACCGGCAACTTTCCAAGCGGTGATGAATGACCTTTTCTGCCCAATGCTTCGGAAGTTCGTTCTAGTCTTTTTTGATGACATCTTGATCTAGAGCAGGTCCATAGAAGATCATTGCCAGAACGTAGCCATCGTATTGCAAATACTAAAATCGAATGAGTTCGTGGCTAACCGAGGGAAATGTTCGTTCGGATGTGAAAAGGTTGGATATTTGGGGCACTTAATTTCCGCAGCGGGGGTTGAGATGGATCCGAAAAAAATTCGAGCTGTACTCAATTGGCCGACGCCGTCCACGCTGAAAGCCGTCCGAGGATTCTTGGGTTTAACCGGTTACTACCGTCGATTTGTACGTGATACGGGGTGTTGGCTAAACCCCTTACGCGATTATTGGAGAAAGCCGCGGGAGACAAGCTTATTTGGTCCGCGACGGAGGAAGCGGCATTCACGGCATTAAAAAAGGCGGTCACGACGGCACCGGTTCTTGACATGCCTGATTTCACAAAGAAGTTTATCATTGAGTGCGATGCGTCCGGATCCGGCCTCGGCGCGGTGCTCATGCAGGATCGTAGACCAATAGCCTTTTATAGTAAAGCTTTGGGTGAAGTGGCCCGTAACAAATCCGCGTACGAGAGGGAATTGATGGGGTTAGTGCATGCGATTGTACATTGGCGACCATATCTTGTAGGTCGTCGATTTTTAGTTCGCACTGACTACCATAGCTTACAACATTTGTTGCGACAAAAAATATCGACTCCGGCCCAGCAGGTTTGGATTGCGAAGTTGCTCGGATATGAATTTGATATTGAATACAAGGCCGGAGTGCGAATAAGGTAGCGGATGGTTTGTCACGACGCATGAGCCCGACGGCGGCCGTAACACGTTAAGTGGCCCGGTGTGGACGGGCGTATCGGAGATCGTGGAGGAGCAGAAGCACGATCCATTCATTCAGGAGGTACAAAAAAATATTAAAGAGGATCCCGCAAGTCGTCCGGGATATTCGATCGTCGGTGATCGCCTGTTACATAGAGGAAGGTTAGTTATTCCTACAACGTCCGCATGGATTCCTAAATTATTACATGAATTCCACGATACACCGTTGGGTGGTCATGCGGGGGTGTTACGGACTTATCGTCGCCTAGCCTCTAGTGTACATTGGAAGGGAATGTTTGGTGCGGTGAGGGATTATGTGGCGGCGTGCCTAGTATGCCAAAAATCTAAGTACGAAGCACGGTCACCGGCGGGTTTAATCCAGCCCTTGCCGATCCCTAAGCGGGTTTGGGAGGATATTTCGTTGGATTTCATCAACGGATTACCAACTTCGCGTGGTTTTACTTCGATACTAGTCGTGGTTGACCGGCTTTCCAAGTATGGGCATTTTATTGCCTTGAAGCCTCCACTTACGGCGCATAGAGTGGCGGACGTTTTCATCGAACATATCGTCAGGCTCCATGGTATCCCGAGGACCATTGTCAGTGATAGGGATCCGCGTTTTATTGGAGCGTTTTGGCAAGATTTATTTTTCGCGCAAGGTACAAGGTTGCACTTTAGTACCGCTTATCACCCGGAGATGGACGGGCAAACGAAGGTATTGAACCGGGTGTTGGAAACGTATTTACGTAGTTTTTCGTCGGAGCAACCGCGTAAGTGGTCCGGGTGGCTTGCTTGGGCAGAGTTTTGGTATAACACGGCATTTCAAACAGCCGGTAAAGTGATGCCTTTTGAGGTTGTTTACGGATATGCTCCCCCAATGGTTACGAGGTTCGCACAGGAAGAAAATCGAGTCGATGAGGTTGCAACCTTGTTGCGTTCGCGGGACGAAATATTGTCTCAATTAAAATGGAATCTAGCTCGGGCTCAAGACCGAATGCGGACATATGCGAATCGACATCGCCGTGATCTCGAATTCAAAGAAGGTGACCGAGTTTTCCTCAAGGTACGCAGCTATCGACAAACTTCCTTAGCCACCACTGGGTTTACAAAATTATCGGCTCGTTTCTATGGTCCGTTTGAAGTAGAAAGTCGGGTGGGAAAGGTGGCTTATAAATTAATTTTGCCATCGAGTTGTCGGATCCACCCGGTCTTCCATGTTAGCCAATTAAAGGCCGTGGTGGGTGTTGACCCGATCGAAACTGCGTTACCGGCATCGCTGGAGTTGGATATTAGTGATTTGTTTGAACCGGAAGAAGTGTTACGTTGTCGAGAGCGGATGACGGCGAATGGACCATGCACGGAACTCTTGATACGTTGGAAAGGGCAACCGAGTGCGGATGCAACGTGGGTCGCGAGAGATGAAGTCGAAGTGCAATTTCCGTCATTCTGCCTTGGGGACAAGGCGGTTGTTGAGACGGAGGAAATTGATGTGCAGCAAGTTGACGAGGAAGGGATCATACCGGATCAACATGCAAAGCGGGCGGCGCCATTCAAGTATTATGTTCGAAGAGGGAAGGGCGTTCAAAGTGGCTAGTGGATGGGCTTATGGATTTGGGGTTTGGGGTCTTGTCGTTGATTATTATTATTGGGTCAACTTGTTATTGGATAATGTTTGGTATTTTGGGGTCGTGGGTCATTAGGGTGTTTTATTTCGTTAGGGTTTGTGAGGGTTGTTCTATATTTTGGGAATGTTTTGCATGTGCATGGGGAGGTATTTAAAGGGCGATCGTGATGTGGAAAAGGACATCTCGGAACTCGTATGATACTCGATGTACTCGGACTATCCTCGATTCGTTTAATTGAATTTCTCGTCTTTCGGTTTTAATATTCGAACCCTAGATTTGTGTAAAAATCCAAAATACAAGTACATCGAATTTTCGGTTTGCATCAGATTTCTATCTCTATGTAGTTTGTAACACAAACATCATCAATGTTCGAGGGGTACTGAACAAAGCTCCTTCGGTGAGTCGGTGCTAGATGGGGTACTAGCTCTACCAGTGCTCGACATAGCTTGTTTTTATGTGTGCTAGTTTATGTACCAATTCATCTTGGTCCCCTTAAAGATCTACTAGGTAATTAGTTGATCGGTGTTGCACCACGTTCAAGCTTCAGAGCACACCTTACATTATTCGAACCACCCGTTCGATCTCCTTCACTCTTTGCATACTTCATCGGTTCACCTCGATTTGATACCATGTTGCTATAAGTCGGTTTTTTCATCATGACAGTAAGAAATGAGAGAGCGTGTACTGATAGTTGTATTGAATAGGGGACAATTGCAGGTATTTGATGAAAGCTACGCTGTCATCTCCATTTGAGAGGGTACTCTCCGTAATACCAAATCTTATAACTTCGTTTTTTTATTTTCTACCTTAGATAGGAGAAGCTTGCACTTAAATAGTCAACAACCTCCTTACAAGTTTTCAAGAGAGATATCCATCCGGCTTGGTGACTCGTACAAGGGATTGAATCAATTCGTCAAAAATATAGATTATGCTAAACCCTCACACAAGGGATTTAGCTAAAAGTATTAATACGAAAATAATCACACAAGATGCAAAAAGAATCTTTGGAATTAAAGTATCAAAAACCCTAATTAAAATTGAGAATGAATAATACAACCTATAATCTAGCGGATTGATCCTCACACTTGGTTTTCCGTTGTAGTCTTAAATCTCATCTTGACTCTTCAATGGATGGATACCTCGGGTGTTTCTATGCTCTTAAGGGTGCAAAATCTTCATAAGAATGAAGTCTGGATGCTTTATATACATTTTCGTATATAAATTTGCTATTTGGCCCTCTACAGACGCTAACCGCGGTCCAGTTTTAACTAAGACCGTGATCTGGACATTCAAAAATTGATTTCGGAGCACCTAAGGTATGGCACCGCCGTCCCGCACAAAAGGCGGACTACGATCCAAGCGCTTTGGCCAAGACACTTCACTGCTTCAATATTCTAAACTGATCAGTTCTGGAAAACTATCATATCTACTTCGATAACCGTTGGATCGTCATGAAATTCTGGCATGATGTTTCTGACAAATAGAAGTATGTTTTGGACGGTGGAGATCTGATTCTAAGATTTTTAGACCCATCTACTACGCGATTTTGCATTTTCCCTATTTCTAGACTTCCAAAATTCGGCTTCTTCAACACTCAACATCAATTTTGTGTCCAAATAGCTGCAATTGCGCCTCATGACAAGTGAATAACCTACAAGACCAAAAATTATCAAAAGTAGATTATTCGAAACAAAACAAAATCAAAAGGTACTGGTAATGGAAATGATAGAAATGAACTTAATATGAACACGATGAGATGATGTAAAAGTCACTCATCAAGCGACTACTTGTAGCTCAAGATAGTTATTTCTATCTTGCAATTGTATTCCTCTCAAAGAGTTGATAATATCTCATGAGTAGCTCGAAAGGTTTATCACATTAAACCCTGCAGGTTGATTAAGTTCATGTGTGTTAAGAAGTTCGAGTTGTACTGCTTATGGATGAGATATTAATAGTTAAGCTGTCAGTGTGTTTAATTAATTAGTGGGTATTTCTATCTTAAATACGGAGATCATATTAAGTCTAAAATACAAGCACTGACTCAATTTCTGATAAAGTGGTAAGTCAACACAAATTCTCTTGTGGAATTGGTTTGTGTTTGTTAATTAATAATTGTTGGGCGATGATTAGTTGAGTTTAACATGTTAGGAACTCAGTAGGTTAGTTAGAAGTTTGTAGTTAATAGACTCAGTAGCATACATTTTCTCTGATGGATGGACTCAGTCTTCAAGACTCAGTAGGATTGCATAGACATTACTAAAGGTGTGTAGAACATCAGTACAAAGGAATCGGCATACAAGCTGAATATTCCAGTAGAGGACAACTCAGATAAAGTGTCCGAGGTATCAAAGGAAGTCAACTCAGCATCTGCTTTGGAGTTTGAACAAGCCTCACCTACCATTCAACCTCGACCAATGAGGAGCTGCCAACGCTGTACTTGCACCGACACAAAGTTGCCCTCAAGACTGAAAAATAGAGAATCTATAATAAAGTTCAGATTCGAGATGGTCGTTTTCTTGTCATTTTTGACACGTGTCTAAGTCTCTTCGAACGGATATTTTCATGAGTCAAAACTATAAATAGAGATCGACCTTCAAGCGTTGAAGATACCTGGAACATCAAGCATTCAAGCACTCAAAACTCTAGGATACTCAATGCAAATTCAGCAAAGAACTTTCTGCATAGATAGACATCTTAATAGTTCTTCTCTCTAAGAGATATTTTGTTCCCATTCTGTAGTCTAAGCTAACCTTGATAGATCATACGCTTAGATATTGAAGGATTTCACATTTGTTGATAAAATCTCAATCTTCTATTTTAAAGCATGATTAAATATGAATCGTTTGCTAAGAAACAGCTTCAAATTCGTATGCCTCATATATCTTACTTGATCAAAACAAAATCATATTTCCACCATTATCGAACCTTAGTGCTCTACATATTCACGATTTCATTCAGATCTGTACTACAATCTAGCACTACATTTTTGGTAAATATTTCTGATCCTATTCTGCTTATACTAACTTACTCCATTTTCAAGTGTTAACGGTTGTTTTGCAGAATGTCTTCAATGGAGACTATCTCAGACAACGTTATTCTCGTACCATCTGACATGGAGGATATTCTGAAGAACAACCGCGTGTGGTTGGAGACGGTGATGGCCTTCAGGAAGTCTGAGATTGAGTACATGGAGCCCATATATGACGCCCTTTCTGCGTTTGGACTCGAGACCTTTCTCACCAGGTAGCCTCATCTTTGGTTATCGAGGCAGGTTGCAAAGTTTTTCCAGAATCTTCGTCGAGACAAAGATAATCTCAAGGACATATCCTCCATAACTTATCAAGAGGAAGTGAAGCCATACGTATGGGAACTGAAGACTGCTCCTCTCGACATACAAGAATGTTCGATTCTGAGTTTCGATCTCCAGAATGAAGGCATCTCGCCTATTGGTTACAAGGAGACAACAATTAATACTTACCTTTATCGCTTCAGTAGGAAGAAGGACATCAGCTTTAAGGCTGCATTTGCCAAGAATCAGCTATTGCTTGAGCACAGAGGTTTAGCTTATATTGTATCTCACATCCTGTCTAGTTCAGCAGGATTGTTTGATTAGTTGTCCAAGATTAAGGTACAGATCATAATGGCAATAGTAGACAGAGTCCAAGTCAATTTGGTAGAGTTCTTCATGAATGAGTTCAATACTCAAGTGCAGAAGTTTGTTGATACAGAAGGAGTATTGAAGCTTTTACCCATCGACAAGTTGTTATACCGAAGCTGAGTGTCTATTTTGATCAAGGATGCATGTATTAGCAAAGTCTCCTTTACGGATTCCAAATACTTTGACTAGAAACTAGTCAAGTTTAGGACGCGAGCAACAACTGAAAAGTCTATCGGACGTGGTGTAAACGATAAGAGTTCAACACAAGCAACTCAGGCACCACGTCCAGAGCCCTCTAAGAAGAGGAAACTGATAAAGAAAGATGAAACTCCTGTGACTGTTATTCAGCAGATCGTGTTGGGTGATGATTCCATCCTCAGCACTGCTACTCTTAGTGGGAAATGATTCGGTCTTAGACACTGATCTTAAGCTCAGTAGCCTTGTGCTCTGTACTTGTCTGAAGATTTGAAGATCCCAAAACCCTATCTCGATTGGTGAACCATTCCGTTGTATATGTTGTTTGTCTCCGAGGTTTCGGACTCAGTGAGACACTCTGCTCCGGTCAAGGCGCCGGTAGCTTATCGCCCTCAGCACCGGTGTAGAAGACTCGATGATCTTGGACTTAGCAGGAGCAAGATATCGAGAGAGTCGGTGAACCGAACTCGCAGGAGTAGTTCATCGAACTCGGAGCCGACCTTCGTAGTGTACCTCAAGCATTATACCTACCGACTACGGGATCGACTCAAGACGGCGACTGCTCCCGAACTGTCGGATCTTTTTGAAATGCAATCAGCATAGTCATATACGAGGAAGAGAGAAGTCAGCTTCAATTAGCCTCGAAGTCTGTTCTGTCTCAACCACTTTATTCACCTCGTCAAATGACAAGCATACACGTGTCATCCTACCTACTAAAGCTGCAAGTCAACACTTTCCAGAAAAGGAGGAAAAGGCACTGTTACCTACGTCAAAAAGAGCCGTTTGCTACCAAAAGAGAGAGAGAGAAGAAGATCGTCTCCAACGGATCTAATTCAATCTCTGCTCTATAAATAGAGGGATTATTCAAGAAGAATGCACGGAATGCACCGAATGCACGTATCTAGAGCAAAAAAAATCAAGAAAGCATTCAACGAGCAAAGAACCCAAAGAACTACGTCTCAGCAAGAACTCGAAGAACAATCTTCCGGCGAAAGACTACATTCTAGCTCATAGGGAATCAAGCTGAACCGACATACAAAGCCTCTAGTATCCAATCGACGTTACACGAACTTATAGCTTACCTTCACTGTTCGTCGATCTAGAAGCTACTCACTCATAATCCCTATCCCTCTAACCCTAAGCTCAACCGTTCTTATCTATAGCTTAGACGAAGGAGTTCACCTTTGAACCCGATCCTTATTGTATAAGGACTCCTTCACTGTTGGAGAAAGTTTGTCAAACACTTCTAAGTTTGATGTTTGTAAACCGAGACTTGGATCGCCCTAAAAACCAAGACGCGGCTTTGCCCAATGCGCAAGCGGACCGAGACTAACTCAGGGATAAATAATAGCCTCCCGATCTTTCGGGACAATGGACGTAGGATTTGAGCGATATCCGAACCACTTTAAAAATCCCGTGTCTCTATTGCTTTCTTATCGTTGCATTGATTTTACTATTCATACCGAACATCTTATTTAAAATCAATCAACCTGTCTCAAAGATACCGAACTTTATATCTACTAAACTGAGACTTTCATAAAACGTTTTCACCACTCAACTGATTTGGGCCTACACACATTTCCGCACGCTGAACTCTTACTATAGATACTGAATTTCGACTCGGCCCTAGCGGATCTCGGTAGAGTCGACTCTTTGCCGCACATGATTCGAATCACTGCTTAGTCTGGCCGAACAGTTTGATCGAGACACCATCCCGAATAGGACTGTTCGTGTTCGAAGTTGAGAAATCGAATCAGGTGTATTCACCCCCCCCCTCTACACCTGACCGTACACTCGGGACCAACAATTGGTATTAGAGCAGGAGTTCTTAAGACTCTTGTCATTCTGAAACTGGTCTACTGAACGGATCCGGAGAAAACATTTTCACTGCATATCACTCTACATTCATATCTTTATCTTCTATGGCTGATATGTCAGGTATAAGGATGGTACCCATGTTCTCAGTAGAGAACTATGGAGTATGGCGAGTCAGAATGGAGGCTCATCTGACTTCTCTCCACGATAGCATGACTGAAGTGCTTGAGGAAGGACCTATCATTCCCATGATCGATAGTGTTGTTACTCAAGACCAAGCTGGAGGAGGAGGAATGGTGACCGGGAAGAAGATTCCCAAAGACAGAAGTCTCTTCACTCCTGAGGAGAAGAAGCTTCACAACTTAGACCGTGTTGCCAGAAACGCTATACTGACCACCCTTAGTGATTCTTATCTTGGCAGGGTTCAGGAATGCAAGACTGCAAAAGAACTCGGGACGCCCTAGCGCTACCGAGTCGGGGGACTCCAGAAGATTAAAGCTAACAAGTTAGCGCTGGAACTCCAAAAGCTGGAAAGCCTCTCTCTCATGCCTAGTGACAAAATTGAAGATCTAAATGTCAGATTCACGAATCTGATGAACTCCATCAACGGGCTGGGAAAGACATTCAGCAACCGAGAAATGAATCAAGATACTGAGGGGACTCTGCCGGACGGACACTGGACACCTTTTGCCACTTTATTGCGACATTCTGACTTAGATACTGTGTCTCCTGACCATATCTTTTTAGAATTACAGGCAGAGGAGTTGAGTTCGACAGACCTCAAAGAAAGCTGAGAGCTGAAGCTGACACAAAGATTGATCATGCTTTCAAAGCGTCAGTCAGCACAGCATCTCCCGCGACGAGCAAGACGATGAGTAAGACTAAACCTTCACTCAACGACCTACAAGAAGGGAGTCTGGCTCAGAAGTACGCGCTGCTCGCTGTGAAATATCAGAAGGAGAAGGAGCGACGCAGAAAAGTGATTAAAACCGATCGGGAAACAAAAGGTAAGTCAAATTATATGTCAAAACACACTCCTGATTCTCAATCTTCTAAATGCAGAAAGAAGGATGACTCAGAACCATCAAAGAATAGCGAAAGCAAAGAAGAAAGAGTCATCGCTTGCTACAACTGCAAGAAGCCAGGACACTATCAATACGACTGTCCTGAGCTCAGTAGTGCTGAACGCGCAGCACGTAAGGCAAGGAGAGAGAAATTCGCCCGTAAAAGACAATCCTACATAGTCGGGCGAAATCTCGACGACTCGAAGAAGTCAACTCCTTTATGGATTCATCGGATGATGATGCAGCTTTCATGGCCCTAGAGCTTGAAGCTGAAGAAACAACTGAAAAGTGCCTAATGGCAGGCGAAGAGGATGAGGTAAACTCTCTTGAACCAGTCAATTCCTCTTCACACTGCACACACGACACTATTTCAGGTGCAGAAGAGAATTTGGACGTTGCGACCGCATAGGAAGATCTGCTCGACGAACAAATTCAGATGAGTCTGCGGCTCGGTAAGACTCTTCAGGAATTGGATACCCTGAAAGTGGAGAATCGTGAGACTTTCTAAGGAGAGTCGGGTTACTGCGAGGCCGAAGGACTTGTGTTGAGACTCAGGGAGGAGATAAACTCTCTGATGGCCAAGTCTCAGCATCAAGAAGATCGGATTTCAGTTCTGACCAATGACTTGACTCAGAAAGATACTGAACTGAGTCTACTGAAGCAAGAAATGTCAGGACTTCAGACCGAGCACGACACACTGAAGAAGAGTGATGATGTCTGGAGAAGCCTGATGACTGAGCGTTACATGGGCGCTGAAAAGAAGCTGGAGGCTATGCTAGCAAGCAACAAGCCCAAGCATTGCAAGGAAGGACTTGGCTTCAACCAGGAAGCTTCCTCATCTGCCCCCGTTCGCTCAGAAGTGCGTCTTACTGATAGGTTTGTTCAAGGGGAAACAATCAATGCAAATCTACTGAACCCCTCAGCAAAGAACAAACAGAAGATGAAAGCACCTCATCCTAAGTATCGCATATCCGACCGTAAGATCGGTACCCGAAACCCCGGTTCGCCAAGGGGGAACTAGCAGAGTTAAGTGGGCTGATCAGTATGGACCACCTCAGTTGACACATCCAGCTCAGTATGGGTCATATTACTATGATCCTATAGTCAGAGGAGGTTCCAAGAGTCGGAAAAAGAAGAAGAACGCACAAAAGGCAAAGGTCGGCAGATCCACCGCTCGAAGATCCGGACTCTTGAACCTGAGAAGCCTAAGAAGTCAGCCTCGACCAGTCCAGTGGTCAAGTTTGTTGACTCAAACGGAAAGAAGTTATTTGAAACCACCAGGGTTGTTAGACAAATTTGGGTTACAAAAGCTAACATCTAAGGACCCAAAATCAAAAATAAAGGGTACCTGAATATAATTGTGTTTTGCAGGTGCATAAAGACCCATGGTATGTGGACAGCGATGCTCAAGACATATGACATACCAAAGGAGTCTACTAAAGAATTATATCATTAAAGAAGGACCCAGAATCGAGTTTGGAGATAATGCCAAAGGCTACATGAGAGGATACGGCACACTCAGCATAGGAACTGCCAACGTTCCTAGAGTATCCTATGTTGAAGGACTTCAGCATAATCTTCTCTCTGTTAGTTAATTTTGTGATAACTCGAATAGAGTGATTTTTTACGCGGTTTCTGTGATGTCATTGATAAATCTACAAGGAAAACAGTGTTATCAGGTTCGCGCAAAAAGAATATCTACGTGGCTGACTGGAACTCAGCTGAACCTGAAGCTTGTTTGCTGGCGAAGAATGAAAACAGAACGGGATGGCTATGGCATAGAAGGCTCAGTCATCTCAACTTCAAGACGCTCAGCAAACTAGCTAGGAACACTCTAGCAAGAGGACTGCCGGATGAGGTGTTCAACAAAGACACTCAGTGTGAAGCATGTCTCGAAGGGAAAGCAAACGAAGAATCAAAATCCAACAGTTCCATCTCCTTCCACCGATGGAATCCTTCAATGCTACATATGGATTTGTTCGGACCCGGTCTCTCCAAAGGATGATCGAGGCAAGAAGTATGCTTTAGTGGTCATAGATGACTACTCGCGCTACACATGGGTCATATTTATTGCCAACAAGCCTGACGTCAAAACAGAGTTACCAAAGCTTCTGAAAAGGCTCAGTGTCGAGAAGAACACCAAGATCAGAAAAATACGTTCGTACGCAGGAACCGAGTTCCTTAATTCCATGATAGAGGAGTTCGTGAAGCGTAAGGAATAGAGCATGAGACATCGGCTGCCCGCACACCTCAAAGAAAATGGAGTTGCTTTGAACGAAAGAACAGAACTCTCAAAGAAGCAACTAGAACTCTACTCGCAGATTCGGGACTCCCATCCAAATTCCCGGGCGTGAAGCTACTGACACTGCATGTTACACTCAGAACCGATCTTTACTGACGAATCAGCATAAGAGGACACCATATGAACTATGGAACGGCAGGAAGCCTTCTCTATCTTATTTCCATATCTTTGGTTGTTCATGCTTTATCCACAATAATGGGAAAGATCACCGGAGACTTTTGATAGCAAGTCGGATCGTGGGAGTATTCTTAGGATACTCTCGGGTCAAAAAAGCTTTCGAGTATTCAACTATCGGACTCTTTGCGTGGAGGAAAGCCCTCATGTTGTTTTTAACGAGTTTGCTATCAAGATAGGAGCAATAACTCAAATTCCGAATCCGAGGACATCGAGAGACAGCTACAGGATCTAAGCTTAAAGAACAAACCCGAAAAGATCCAGCTATGTTGGGATGATGATTCGACGAAGAAACCGAAGACAAATCTATCGAATCTCAACCAGAGAGCAAGTAGTCGAGCAAATTGATTCTCCCGAACGGAATCAATCCCGTGTAACTCAGGTCGATGAAGAAACCGTTGAGGTAATCGAGACCACTACCGAGAATAACAACTCGTGGGGAACATCTAGTAATGTTCCCGAGCCGAATGCCCCTAAACCCGGTGACTCGGTAGATCATACTCTTATCACCGAAATTCTTCAATCTCGTAATAGTACAACCGAAATGCCTAACTCACCTACTATCTCGTGTTGAACAAATTTCGGATGAAGAGTTAAAACATCGTAGATCGTGGCTAGATGCTCTCACCGCCGATCTTATAATTGGAGATCCTTCAAGCACATGTCAAGACAAGATCCAGATTCTCGTCAAGGAGAAAGCGCATTATTTTCCCCGCTTCTTGTCTACCAAGAGCCTCGAATATTGAGGATGCACTTAACGATGCCGACCGGATTATTGCTATGCGGGAGGAGCCGAATCGGTTCACGAGAAACAAAGTATGGGAGCTTGTAGACGGACCCGGCATCAACATGTCATTGGAACCAAATGGGTCTTCAAGAACAAGCGAGATGAAAACAACGTTATAGTAAGGAACAAAGCAAGGCTCGTGGCAAAAGGCTACTGTCAAGCCAAGGGAATAGATTTCGATGAAACATTTGCTCCGGGCTCCAAGATTGGAGGCCATAAGACTATTCCTTGCCTACGCAACACATCAAAGATTCAGAGTCTATCAAATGGATGTGAAGTCTGCGTTCCTGAACGGCGTACTGAAAGAAGAAGTCTATGTGGAACAACCGCCCGGCTTTCAGCAGGGACATCAAGTATATAGACTCAGAAAGGCTCTTTACGGGTTAAAACAAGCACCCAGGGCTTGGTACGATACCCTGTCAGAGTTTCTTCTTCAGAAAGGTTTTCAGAAGGGCACAGTAGACCGCACGTTGTTCAGCATTCGACTGGGAGACGACCTATTACTCGTGCAGATCTATGTAGATGATATTATCTTCGGTTCGAAGAATGTCATTATGTGTCAGCAATTTGAAAAGATGATGAAGGATAAATTCGAGATGTCAATGATGGGAGAAATGAACTACTTCCTTGGTTTTCAAGTCAAGCAATCTGAAAAGGGAATGTTCATCAACCAAGGCAAATACACTCGAGACCTCATCAAAAGATTCGGCTGCACATCCGGCAAACCTATCAAGATCCCGATGAACACGAATATGAAAATCGATCTTGATAAGGAGGGAGTATCAGTAGACCAAACCAAATATCGTGCTATAATTGGTTCATTATTATATTTAACAGCTACTCGTCCTGACATAACTTATGTTGTAGGTGTCTGTGCTCGATTTCAGGCGAATCCGAAGCAGAGCCATATGGACTCAGCAAAAAAGATTCTCCGCTATCTACGAGGAACACATGACATGGGTTTATGGTATCCAGCTGATGATAATATTGAACTAACTGGCTATTCTGATGCTGACTATGCAGGATGTAGAATTGACCGAAAATCAACTTCAGGAACATGTCAGTTCCTTGGCAGCAAGCTGATCTCATGGTTTTCAAAGAAACAGCACTCAGTAGCTACGTTGACTACTGAAGCTGAATACATGGCTGCCGGAAGTTGTTGCGCCCAAATCCTTTGGTCGAGAGACAAGAATGAAAGACTATGACGTCATTCAGAATGAAGTGCCGATCTTCTCGCGATAGTACCGAGTGCCATTGCAATCACTCGTAATCCCGTACTACAAACGAGATGCAAGCACGTGGACATCGACATCACTTCATTCGTGACCATGTCGAAAAGAAGGATATCAGGATGGAAAAGATCCATACTGACAAACAAAGGGCTGATATACTGACCAAGTCTCTAGCTGAATCCAGATTCAGAGAACTTTCAGTAGAGCTAGGTCTGCTGGACCCTACTGACCCCAGTCAGTAATAAGGTTTCAGGAGAGGAACATTCCAGTGAGGGGGAATGATCACTCTCAGTACTGAATGTATTCAGTACGTAGAGATTCAGAAACCATCTACACGAGGTATCAGCTGACTACTATGTTCAGCTGACAGGTTTGCGTATCTCTACTCAGTAGTAATTTATATTACAGAACCTTGCATTTATGACAAAGATTCAGCATGATATTAATATCTCTTGGTTTGTCTTTATTATTAACGGATTTCATTTAATGCACAACATTCCATAAATAAGCTTGCTGAACTCGGGCGCATTTAATGCATGTCTTTTCACAGTTACTACTTAGGCTATTTTACAACTGGCTTTGAATTAGGCGGCATATGTGATCATTACCTTTTATAATATTGAATCTTAACCGTCCATCTCATAAAGTAGGTTTAAACTCAGCCTTAGATCGATAACTGTTCATCTTCTAGATATGCATATATTTCGATCAAATCTTAAGAACCGCCATATTCGCACTTAACATATCTTACCTCCGAAAAATCCGAGAATACCTTTTTGCAAAAACCCTCATTTGCTTACTTTCACTTCGATCAAATTCTCGGTATGCCTACATGAAGTTACTTATGTGTTGATCATTATTGATTGGTATCATATATAAAAATGTTTTATTTAAAAATCGATATCGATAACAACTTCGTGTAACAGTACAATGGCGGAAACCAATATCTCGTGATCTCTCCAAAGCGGATATGCGAGAATATTTTGGAGAAGGATCGCGTGTGGTTTGAACCCACCATGGATTTCTACTCGTGCGATCCGGAGTATATGGATGAGATCTTCTCGGCTCTGCGCGAGTCGTGGCCGGAGAAATTTCTGTCTAGGAGGCCTACTTTCTTCCTTCCAAGACAAGGTTGCACAACCGTACTTGAATTCGTACGCCGTGTGCGAAGATATAGTGGTGAAGTTCGTTGCTCATTCCATTAAAGACGCCACTACGGAGTCGAAGCGATGTCCATCAAGGAAGCCCCGAAGCGGAGCTTTGATCCGCCCCTCCGAAGGAATTAGCACGATTGGGTACGAGAGACGACGAGTTGATGAATATCTTACCGTCTTACGTGGAAAGCCCACTACTTTCGTAGCCGCTTTCCGAAGAACAAAGATGTTGCCTCGGTTCGGGGCACTTGCTTACATTGTCACACGCCTGCCGACAAGTCAAGCGGGTCGTTTGACCAAGTGTCAAGGCCAAAGATTCGATGATGATGGCCATATACGACCGAGCCCGGATTAATTGGACGAGTTCTTTCTCCGTGAATTCATGGCTCAGCCGCTAAGTTCGACAAAGCATCGAATATGCTGTGCGCCAAGGGCAAGTTGTTTGTATGGACTCAAGTCGTCCATCATGATTGAAGATTTATGTGGATCTCGAGCCTATCACCTACAGGTGACAAGGAGTACTTCAATATGAAGAAGGTCGATTTCACAACAGGACGAGGCGCTTCGGCAAAGAATAGGGTCGGGACCCTCGGCGGTCATTCAGCAATCTAAGCCTCAGCAGGCTACGCCTACAAAGAAAAGAACCCCTCCCGCAAAAACTCCTAAGGCACCGACGAAGAAACTGAAGAAAGCCGGTGAGGTGCCAGCTACTGAGGAGGTTCCAGAAGTGCCTGCTGAATAGGCTCCTGAGAGGACTACTCGGCCCTACTGGGTTGATGAGTCCGAGTCTTCCGAGAAGACTCGGTCGATGGAGAAGATCGTCTCCACCGAAAGGGACCAAGGGGATGCTTCGAAGTTCGTAGCGCAGATATTCGGCCGCTTAGACGGCCCCCCTTTCCGTTCCTCCACTCAGCTCAGTCCCGCCAACTGAAGAACTAAAGTCTCACATTGACTTGGAGTCTGAGACTGCATCTGAAGGTGAATCGACCGGGATGGAACTCGTGAGATCCTTCAACAGATACCGGAGCTTGCTGATCATTCAGACTTGATGATCATTGCCAAATCAGCAAGGCTCCACATGCTTCTACGCTTTCAGGAGTGGTCGCATCTACTTCGCCGTGTTCTCCACTACTCCTGTCAGCAACTCCATGAGGAGGAGATGAAGTTGAGGGAGCAAATAGGCTACTCAGAGCCTGCTGACCTCAGCACCATGGAGAATCTGAGGGCCGCTATGCTTGCGATGATACATGACAAACAAGTAGAAGGCTCAGCACCCTCAGATGGGTCAGATCATGACGACCAGGACCCACCCAAGGATTCAGGCCCTGGACAACCTGATGAGGGATCACTCCAGGACAAGGATACACATGCTGACATTCCTGATATTCCACTCAGTATCCTTGGACCTAAGAAGTCCACGGCTGGTGCTTCGTCCTCAGCAGAGCCCGCTCGGCTCTTGCTTTGCGATCGACTTTCGAAGCGGCGCCCGGCCCGGACCGCAAAGAGATCTCGATCGGTGGCTAAGGCCTTAAATGCTCAAGGGATCAAGAATCGAGATCTTGCGAAGGCTATCTATCGTACATGGAAGCAAACCGCTCAAGCCACGACTAATGAACTTCGTGGGCCGAAGTCTTCTCGTTTCTCAATCGCCGCCCCCGATGTCTCCGCGCTTATTTCAAAAGCACTCGGCTCAAGAAGAAGAGAAATTTGAATCTCATCTCAGGATCTTTCAGGAGAGCCAAGCCAAACTACTTGAGGAATTTCAGGCTTCCAAATTGGCTCATACTGAAGGACATAAGACTTGATAATATTCAACTGGTCCTGGAGGATAAGATCTCTCGAGAAGCCGAATGATTTTAAGGCTGCAAATGAACTCTCCTACAAGCGATACAATGAAGCTCGACTTCGAGAGGAACGAGCTGCATGAGGCACCGGCAAACTTTAAGGATCAAATTCGATCGCCGCCGTCAACCTCCTTCAACAGCCTTCAGGAAAAGGTACTTATCCCTACCCCGGCCGCTATTGATGATGCCAAAAAGGGGGAAAGTGAAAGAGGGAAGGAAAAGAGTACCGAGCCAAAGAAAAGGCAAGAAACAGTACCGAGAAGCCTACTCCTACAAAAACCACAAAATCTTCTAAGGGGGAAGCTACACCGAAGTCATCTCGGACTCGAGACTCGGACTCGAGACGGGTGAGGCCCGGGGTGTCCCAACTGCGAGCACGGTTAAGACCGGCCCAAGTGGCTCAGGATCCCGTGGCTACTCATGCAACCCCGACTCCTACCGATATCATCAAGGAGGTTGCGTAGTATGCTGAACGAAGAAGAGGACTCGAGATGATGAAGAAGAGGTTCCTCTACCTCCACTGTTCGGGGAAAAGGTAAGAAAGTAATGGATCTCCCGACCCCTCCAAAGAAAGAAGAAAACCAAGAGATATATTTCTGCCGAGGAGGAGGCTCGGATAGCGGCCGATGAGAAGCTCGCTAGGGAGATTGCCGATCTTTGAAGCCGCCAACAAGCCAAAGTCTAAGCCTCGCTAAAGGAAAGACAAAGGCACCAAGACGCGGTGGAAAGAAGAAAGCGCACGCTAGGTTGCCTCCCGAAAACTCATAATCGAGGATGATGAAGATAGGGAGAGGCAACAACAACAGCAAAAAGGCACTCAACAACAAAGTACGTCCAAAAACAAATCCAGTACCTCTGCTGATTCTGAACAAGCTCCTCAGAAGCCTCAAGAGCAAGATACAGAAATTGAAGCAATATTCGCTCAGATGGAGAGATATCTCTACCAAGGAGAGGAAGCTAGACAGTTAGAGGCTACCAGGCAGAAGATACATTTGGCAGACCTCGAGGCACTCAGAATTCATACTGAGCAAGAGGCCAGGCTGAGAGTTCCTTCGAAAGCTGACATTCCTTACCGATACAGAAGGTTCAGGAAGCCAACTGATCTGAAAACACATAGATGGCCGAGATCAGACGAATGGATGCCTATTCAATTCAATCAGAGATGGGAATCGGCCAAGATTGAGTTTATCAAGAGAAATTATTTCTGGAGATTCTGGCCTGAAATGTCTAAGGCTGATGCCTACGTCGAGTGGATGGTCATTCTCGAACCTCGATCTTTACCCATATTTGCACGGAGCCGTAATCGAAGGGGTAGTAGTTAGCGTTCTCGAAGCAAGAATCATTCCTCCACCCGAAGACAAGACGACTCGATCCATCTCGGAGTAATTGAACGAGAAGTGAAGAATGCTTTGCGATGAACAGAGGTCTAGAACAAGATGATCCAAGCAGACTTCGCGGAGTACTTGAAGCCGAGGAAGAACACGTATGCAATGTATGGAGTCCCACCGCCCGAAGATCAATCTCAAGGTTTCATGAATAGGATTCAGCGGTTTAAGGGTTCTCCTCCTTAGTTCTCTTCTTAGCTTAGCAAGATTTGTATTGTACTTAACCGACTATCATATATATACATCCGCTTTTTGGCTTTGACAACTACTTGTTGTCTAAATAGCCGTGTTTGCTTTATGCTTTAACACTCGGAATCACTGAAGTGATTACTGACACACACACACTTTGTTTATTTACGTGTCAGTTTTTGCTCGGTTAGATTTCTGATAGACTAGACTTTCATAGAGTTATTTCTCATAGAGGGAAATTATTGCCCATGGGGGAAATTGTTGTAAAGGGGGGAATTGTCTCTGCCCTGCTCCCTCAGTAGTCTAGCACTTACCAGACAACTCCACTGATCCTACGTGTAATTGTGTTAGGAGCTCTGTTTTTGAGTAAGTTAGTGTTTAGCATAGATGATAGGTTTTGGCATCATCAAATAGGGGGAAATTGTTGGGTGATGATTCCATCCTCAGCATTGTTACTCTTAGAGGGAAATGATTCGGTCTTAGACACTGATCTTAAGCTCAGTAGCCTTGTGCTCTGTACTTGTCCGAAGATTTGAAGATCCCAAAACCCTATCTCGATTGGGTGAACCATTCCGTTGTATATGTTGTTTGTCTCTGAGGTTTCGGACTCGGTAGACACTCTGCTCTCGGTCAAGGCGCTCGCAGCTTATCCGCCTCAGCACCAGTGTAGAAGACTCAGTGATACTGGACTTAGCAGAACAAGATATGCGAGAGAGTCGGTTGAACCGAACTCGCCAGGAGTAGTTCACCGAACTCGGAGCCGACCTTCGTAGTGTACCTCGGCATTATACCTACCGACTACGGGATCGACTCGGCACGGCACGCCTCTCCGAACCGTCGATCTTTTGAAATGCACCGCATAGTCATATACGAGGAAGAGAGAAGTCGGCCTTCAATTAGCCTCGAAGTACGTTCTGTCTCAACCACTTTATTCACCTCGACAAATGACAAGCATACACGTGTCATCCTACCTACTAAAGCTGCAAGTCAACACTTTCCGGAAAAGGAGGAAAAGGCACTGTTACCTACGTCAAAAAGAGCCGTTTGCTACCAAAAGAGAGAGAGAGAAGAAGATCGTCTCCAATGGATCTAATTCAATCTCTGCTCTATAAATAGAGGGATTATTCAAGAAGAATACACCGAATGCACGTATCTAGAGCAAAAAAAATCAAGAAAGCATTCAACGAGCAAAGAACCCAAAGAACTACGTCTTAGCAAGAACTCGAAGAACAATCTTCCGGCGAAAGACTACATTCTAGCTCATAGGGAATCAAGCTGAACCGACATACAAAGCCTCTAGTATCCAATCGACGTTACACGAACTTATAGCTTACCTTCAGCTGTTCGTCGATCTAGAAGCTACTCACTCATATTCCCTATCCCTCTAACCCTAAGCTCAATCGTTCTTATCTATAGCTTAGACGAAGGAGTTCACCTTTGAACCCGATCCTTATTGTATAAGGACTCCTTCACCGTTGGAGAAAGTTTGTCAAACACTTCTAAGTTTGATGTTTGTAAACCGAGACTTGGATCGATCCCCAAAAACCAAGACGCGGCTTTGCCCGGTCAAAGCGGTGACCGAGACTAACTTAGGATAAATAATAGCCTCCCGATCTTTCGGGACAATGGACGTAGGATTTGAGCGATATCCGAACCACTTTAAAAATCCTGTGTCTTTATTGCTTTCTTGACTGTTGCATTGATTTTACTATTCATACTGAACATCTTATTTAAAATCAATCAACTGTCTCAGCATACTGAACTTTATCTCTACTGAACTGAGACTTTCATAAAATGTTTTCACCACTCAACTGATTTGGGCCTACACACATTTCCGCACGCTGAACTCTTACTGTAGATACTGAATTTCTGACTCAGTCAGCTAGCAGATCTCAGTAGAGTCAGACTCTTTGCCGCATACGATTCAGAACAGCTGTTTTGTCTGCTGAACTGTTTCAGTCAGACACCATCCTGAATAGGACTGTTCGTGTTCGAAGTTGAGAAATCGAATCAGGTTTATTCACCCCCCCCCCCCCTCTACACCTGACCGTACACTCGGGACCAACAGATCGAGATACAGGATTCAGAGTCTTGCAAAAAGGATGCCACACTTATAGACAAAGTTTAAAGGATTGCCTCAGAGGAGACTCAGTCGGAAATTCAAGCCATATCAGATGCTCCAATGACTTAAGTCTTAGTGGATCTACGGGATAATGTTCAAGCAGCTAAGAATAGAGCAGTTGAAGAGATAGCTGAACAGATCCCAGAGATACTTGATCACTCTGATCTTGATGGCATAGCATGTACGGGTAGGGTACAAATGCGTTTGAGATTCTTGGATTGGGATATCCTTGATGAGACGATCCACCTAAGGATTGTCCCTACATTGCAGTCTGAAGAACAACAACTTAGAACTGAAATACACTACGGAGAGCCTGTTGATATAGCATCCATAGACGACTTCAGGTCTACTATGTTGTTGCTTCTTAGTATAAAGAGTGGAACTGAATCTCCCATTCAGCCACAATCTTAGGATAAATATGATGATGCTGATAAGGATTCAGCACCCAAGGATACAGATCAAGGAGGATCTGCTGAGGGACAATCTCCCAGTGATCATGATGCTCCTAGTGATCAAGATGATGCACCACCTCCACCTCTATCAGGTGCCATCGACGTTGCCCCTACTTCTTCCAAGAAGCAGCAGATCACATCGTTTGAGGAGAGACTTAATATGTTACGTTATCAGGCAAAGAATGTCACTCATACTTCTGCCAAGAGCATAAACAAAAGCCTAAAAAGTTAAGGCGACAAGAACTGACTTCTTGCGAAGGATGTTCACATTAAGTGGTCGCAATATACCAAGGCACAGACTGAGCAGCTCAGTGCCTTGACCACTGAAGTCTAGAGGGTAAGTACTTAACCCTTTTTTGATACTAACACGATCCTCAGGACAACGCTAGATGCTCAAAAGGCTGATCTTACAACACAGTTTCAGTAGATTATTGAAGATTAAGCGAAATTATTTACTGAGAAACTATCTGCAGTTGTGACAGAGCTATTGAGGATAACAGAAGAGCGCAACAAATCCACTACAACTAGTGTCTCTAAGACACTAACTGAACAGGCGACAGCAATGCAGCTGATCAGAGAAGACTATGCGCGTCTTCTAGATGACTCCCTCAAGAAGCACTCAACAAATAAAGACTCACTTCTGAAAGTCATTCAGACTGAGCATGACAGGCACTAGCAAGAATACGCCGATGTAGTTTTTGATGTTGACGCCAGAGTCAACATAGTTTAGAACTTTATTGAATCTCTCACGCGTCAGCTGACCACCCTTTCCACCCATATTTCAACCCTTGATGATGCTAAAAAGGGGGAAAGAAGTGGTAAAGGACAGCTGAAAGAAATCATGGTAAAAGATCTGATCATTACAGCCGAAAGATCTCCTCATCAGGATAAGGAGGTAGGAGATTGTTCTAAGGGGGAAGGAGAGAAGCTGAAAAGGATTGATGAGAGACAAATTATTCTTTCTATAGCTGGTGGATCAGGAGAAGGATCCTCAACTCAGGCTGCCATTGATGAAATTGTTAAATTCGTAGATTCGCCTGATGAATACGAGCCTATACACTCAGTGGATAAAGGGAAATAACAAGGTGAATGTTCTCCTACTCCTCCACCTAAGTTCAAAATAAAAGCAGAACAAGAAGCATATGATAAAGAAATAGCTGAATGTTTGCAGGCCAAGGAACAGGCCTTTGCTGCGAAGAAGAAAACTCAAAAGAAGCCGATAACTATTACAGCAGCCGTACCTAAAAAGATGAGGTCACTTGTCCCTAAGTAAACAAGAGCTAAGGCAGCTAAAGCAGCCAAAGAAGAAGGAGGAAAGGAAGCTCATAAATCTCGAGCGACTGAATCGTCTGCCACGTACTAAGAAGCTGAAACAGAATCTACTTTTGAACAGCATATCCCTACAACTACATTATCTAAGAAACAAGAGGGTGAGCAGAAATCCTTATGGGATTCATGTGACAGAGGACTGAATATAACAACTGAGGCCAGACATATCAACAAAGTAAGAGAGAGGCTGGGATTGGCAGATCTGCAAGCTCTGAGAGAGAAAACATAAAAGGAAGCCAGAGAGCGAATTCCAGAGGACATAGAGATTCTGACTACGTCTAAGTTTTTTTTTGACAAGAGCTCAAAAGAGTCATTTTAAGCACATCATACACCTTCGTACTAACAACTAGATGCCGTGGAAACTAATTAAATTAGATATGGGAAGACATTAAGATTGACTTCATCAATAGCTTTTATATCTGGAAAACACGGAAGAATTCAGTCGATGCTAATTAACTGTTTGAAGAATATCTAGTCATCTCTAAACCAGACCTCTATGCAAATATCAAGACTATACTAGACAAAGAGGGTCTCCCACTGAAAGCATGGGAATTCAGAGTTTGCTGCTCCTCCCTTGACATTAGAAGGGAACGTTTGTATGAAGGAAATCGAGGATGAAATCAAGATCGTTTTGGGCAAGAAATCATTATTTTTGAACGAGAAGGAAGATCATGCCGCCATCAAGCAAATCATATCTGATATCTTTAAGGGATATGGCTTGATCTACCCGAGACAAAGTCAGCAGCTTTCAAAGCCAAGATTCAGAAATTCAAGAAGTGCAGTTGATTAGTTTCAGGTCTTTTTCTTGATAGTGATAGCAGATTTATGTACATGTAATCTCCTTATTATTGATGAAATCTATCACTTTGGCCGAGACAACTACTCATTGTCATAGTGGCTACTATATTTATTTTAACACTACCGATCATCTAAAAGATCAACACACACTTACACATTGCTTATTGTATATCTTTTGTGTGATGTCTTCAGATTCACAAGTTGATTTGTAATGTTTTTAACATCATCAAATAGGGGGAAATTATTGGGCGAAGATTTGAAGATCTCCAAATCTTTAGCTGAATGATGAACCATATAATGTAATAGCTTAGTTGAGTTCAGTAAGTTAGGAACTTAGTATGCTAGTTAGAGGTCAGTAGCCAATAGACTCAGTAGTATATGTTTTCTCTAATGGATGGACTCGGTCTTGAAGACTCAGTAGGTGTTGAACATCAGTACAAAGGAATCGGCATGCAAACTGAATATTTCGGAAGAATATCAGTAGAGGACAACTTAGTTAAAGTGTCCGAGGTATCAGAGAAAGTCAACTCAGCATCTGCTTTGGAGTTTTAACAAGCTTCACCTACCATTCAACCTCAATCAATGAGGAGCTTCCAGCACTGTACTTGCACTGACACGAAGCTACCCTCAAGAATGAAAAAGAGAGAATCTGTACAGTAACGTTCAAATTCGAGATGACCATTTTTCTTGTCATTTTTTGCACGTGTCTAGGTCTCTTGTAATGAATCTTTTCATGAGTCAAAACTATAAATAGAGATCGACCTTTAAGCGTTGAAGACACCGAGAACATCAAGTATTCAAGCACTCAAAACTCTAGCATACTCAAAGTGAATACAACGAAGAACTTTCTGCATAGATAAACATCTTAATAATTCTTCTCTAAAGAGATATTTTGTTCTCATTCTCTATTATAAGCTAACCTTGATAGATCATACGCTTAGATACTGAAAGAGTTCATATTTGTTGAACTGTTCTTATTGTAAGAACCCCTTCTTAGTTGGAGAAACTCAAACCTTGTGTTTGAAAAGTTACTAGGACTATAACTAAAGATCTGTCCAGTGAACGAATCGACTGAGACTTGCTCAGTATAATCAGTATAAGACCTAGGATCTTGCGTATCCGAACTACTTTAAAAACTACATGTGCATTTATTGTTTTATTGTTTATTGTTCACTTCGCATAAATCAATTTGAAAAATTCATAAGTCAGATTTTCATAAAACTGAATCTACGCACAAGCATAAGTTGAACATTTTTTAGTAAAAACGGTTTTCAAACAAGAGACGATAAAACGGGCCTACACATTCTGCACTATATTCTTGTACTAAGTAGACTGTGGACTGACTTAAGTTAGTAGACGGTGTTCAGTATCCTGAATCACTCTTCACACACGATCAGAAAGCTAAATTTGCAAGCTGAATTGTTCAGTAAGCATATTGTAACGCCCCAATTTTCATAACTTAACTAGGGACGCTACTTCATACTTAACATGCATATTTCAACTCTTTCAAAACATTTTCATTCAATAGAATCATTAAAAAAACTCAATTTTATTTTACTACTCAGCGGAAGACTTAAAATAAAAGCACATGCGACTACTAATTTTCGAAAATAAAATGCATAGTTCATGATAAAACTAGTTTAATGCAATAATAAGTTTCATAAATCTTTCCTCGTGTGACCATCACCTCCAACACCTCTACGCATCGGTCGAACCATTTCCTGAAAAATGTTAAAATAGTGGGTTGAGTACGACTACTCAGTGGGGAAATGCATTTATCCAGATTATAAACGATACCGAATTTAAACATGATAACATAGACATGGTAACATAGCATGGTTGATCCGAAGATCCATAGACATAGCAGCCCGTAGGCTTGACCCGAAGGTCCCTCGCTGATCCGAAGATCCATAGACCCAGCCCGTAGGCTTGACCCGAAGGTCCCTCGTTGATATAGGCCCGTCGACCTTATATCCCTCGTTCATAGTTTCATTGATCCTGTACTATAGTCACATGAAAAACTCAAGTAAAGAATATAATAAGGATAAACGTAAAAAGATTCCCCACATTAAATTTGACTTGATGAAAAATAATGGATATCAATGTTTAAGTCCTGCGCGCCAATCCTAACATGAAATAATCCAAATCTTAATGTCGTGATTTGCATGAAACAATATCATATCTATATACTAAGTTTTTATGTTCTACTTTAACTCGTGCAGAATACATATTTTAAAAGAGTTCCACAGAACATGAATTCACTCCATAAATTCTAATTTTCTATATATATATTCCTTAATGAGTCTCAAACATACCAGATTTGGTTTCATATCAAAATAATAAGTCCTCTAAGAGTTATAACTAAAACAGTATCTATTGCGTCAACAAATGCTGTTTATGACCTACTGACCTTTAACAATAAGATTCGGGAACTAAACATATCTTAAAAATTCTAATATTTAACACACATCTAGGAGACATACGTAGAAATATCATATCAAAATTTCAATCTATATAGATAAGTAACAACTTCATAAAATACAGAATAGTTTCTACCAAAATCAGAATACGAAAATGCATGTTCCGACTGACTACCCGGACATTTGTATTAAACTGCTTTCATACACATAAGTTAAAAATACTAAATAAATATTTCTACATATCCCTACGTGTTTAGAGTATTTAGGAAAAAGAATCAAGTCAAAAACATTTTTGTGGAGTGAGATATAAACGTTTTCCTAAGCCCTGTCCCTGATGCATGGTTTCACGGTAGTGTAAAAGTATAAATCCATTACAAATATAAATAATTGTTTAAAAACTTCCAAAATTTACAGTAATATTAAAGACATTCTAAAGTTTGTCCCTATAATTTTTATGGAATTTTGAAAGTATCTTAAGATCGTGTATCTGGCCTTGGAACTCACGACAGAAAAGGTAGAATTGCAGGACAGATTTATGTTCTCATGAAACTTAAACATTTTAACAACCAAAGAATTAACATAATAGAATCGGACACATCAAGTAATAAATTAACAAATAAATAGTATAAGTATCCTAAAAATTCTATATTTTTAATATGAATGACCTAACATGTATTATATCCTATTAAAATTAATCATGATCGAAAACAATGTAAATAACACATGTAAAACAATTTACTTTCAAGATCATAAACATGATGTTAGAAACTGGCAGGTTACGAATACAATTTTTAAACAATTACTTAGAATTCTTGAAAAATTATACAAAAATAATTAAGTATACTAGACATACCGAGGAAGACGACCCTAAATTTTCACGATGATAGGACGACGGGAAGATGTGTAAATAATTCTTTAAACAGTTCGCAGGGATGCTGACAGGATTTTCGAAAATTATATGGAATGCTAAATTATGAGCGACTAAGGGGTATTTATAGGCCTATAAATCATTATCTAAAGATTTATAATCCTATAAGGTATCAAATATATTTTATCCATATTTATTTTCGTCCATATCTATTTTATATAGAATTTATTCTATCACATACCATATAAGAGATTCAATCCTAGATAAATTAGGATATGGATAACCACAACTAGATTTTATCGTAAAATATTTATATCACACATAAATTATCTATTTTAATCATAAATCATAATATAAAATTATCTCCTAATAATTTAATATAATAATAAATATTATATCCTTTTATGAATCCTAGTAGATTTAGGAAATCCAAAATACATAATTATTATTCTTGCCTAATAATTCTAACATGATTTCTAAATAAATAAATAAACAATATAATCATAATTTGATATAAATAAACATATTGAAAGTTCAAAATAATTTTATATAATAAAAATAATTTAATGACAAATAAGATATATGCTTTAATTTTCATTTAAATTCTAAGGCGCGACTTACAGAACTAAAACACTTGATAACATGCATGAAAAAATATGAAATGCATTTTATATCGAAAATTTCGGGGCGTTACACATATTCAGTAAAAGACTGACTTTCGCATTTGAGTTGAAACTTGCACTCGGGTGTAATCACCCCCTCCCCCCCCTGCCCCTCCCACTTGAGGACTTATCTCTAGACCAACAATTATGGGTTGGGCTGAGCATGGAGAATTATTAATTTAATGTCCTACTTTATTTCTTGTATTAAATCCCTCGTTTGGCCCAATTATTGCAAAGAAATTAAATCGCCAATAGCCATTATTTTCCTTTAAGTTAATAAGGTAACTATTTACTTACCTAATTGATAATTAATCTGATAAATATGGGAGCAATTAATTGATTATTTGTTTGGGCCATAATTATCAACTTATTGCCTTGATTATTAGGGCTTGGATTCCCAACCTATTAGGGATAGCAATAGCTCTATAAATAGAGCTCAAATCTCTCACACTTGTATCTTAAGATTTTCAAAAATAAGAGAGAGAAAGAGAGAGGAGGCGTGGATTTCTAGGGTTTCCAAGAAGCTGTCCATCCGACTTGGTGACTCGTGCAAGGGACACAAACCAAAAGGACTAAACTAGGAGTCGCATATCAATAACAAAAGTTTTAAAGGTACTTTTCTAAGTACTTCAAGCTCCTTTCATTAGTCGAGAGTGTTCATTATTTTCCTCTCCACACCTTCCTCCCCCTTTCCTTCCCTACTTGTGCGTACTTTGTGTACCTTTGTGGTTATGTGCCTTTTATGATATTTGTGAGCTGTAAGCATGTTATGTACTCTTGCATGTAGGTTTAATTCTTATATTTGTTGCTTCTATATGAAGTTGGTCCATATCTTATACTTATGTTTAGTGCCCAAATCTTGTGACTTCAAACATGGAGATTGATCGGATTTATTGGCCCAAATCTCGGTTTGGTTCGTGGCCCACAATCCTTGGATAACCTATTAAGTTAATCTAGTTTATTATGTGTGTTTGTACCTTCTATTTATTACCTTGTCTTCCTTTGAGGATGTGTGTAAGAGGACGCGTCATTTCTATCGTCATAAAGGTGCATGTTCTTCATCTTTGTGTTATCTACTTCAAATGTGATATCCAGAGGTGGAATTGGGAATATGCGGGTAATCCACCCGCACAGGGTCCCCAATTTTTCAAGGCTCCTATTTTATTCTTTTTTCAAATAGCCCAATATTATTTACACAATTTATTGCCCAATTTCTCTTTTGCAATATTTTTTCAGAAACCCAATATCATTTTCACGTTTTATGACTCAATTCTCTTGTAATATTTTTTCAAAGCCCAAATACTTTATTCTCCACACAATGCTCAAAATAAAAAAAAAAAAACTTAGATTTAGACTGTGAATATCATAGAAGATAAAAGGGTGGTTGGGTTAGGTTTTGTATTAAAGTGTAATAAAAGAAAATGTTTATACAAATGAGGAGAGATAAGAAGGAGTGACCTGATGGGAAAAATGGTGAAATGCAACCTAGTGGTCACAACATGTTTTACCAATAGGGTGTTGCCACCTGGCGTCACCCTATTGACCCTCGATATATTTTTATTTAGATAGAAAAATTATGATATCTAAAAATATTTGTTATATAAAAAAATAAAAGTTATAAAAAAATTCATGATTTTTCGTTCTTTATAAATAGAGTTCAATATTGCTATATTTATTAACATCTTAAAATTCTCTCATATTCTCTCATTCTATTCTTTAATAAAAAAAATTCTCTTTTTTAATTATCATAGATCCATATTTTAGCTTGTACAATTTTTGAATTTTTATTTCTTTTTATAATTTAAATTAATTTTTACGCCTTTAAAATTAAAATAACTAATATTAATATCTAATTATATAAATATAAGATAATTAGAATATATAATATTATAATTGTTTGGGGTGGTTAGGGATAAATGGTAAAAAGTACAGATGATTGGATTAGAAGAAAATAAAGTATAAGAATGAAAAATAAATTAATTAAATATTAGAATAGTCGACCTGGTGTTTCTTAATCTTATTTAGAAATAGATAGGCCCCAAATTGCTTTTTACTAATTGGCTGAATCTATTCTACCTAAATCCAAGTCCAGCATGCATGGATACACTCTTTCTCTATATGGCTCTCTCAGGTCTCGACCATCTTTCCATGCCTACGTTCTATATATTGTATTTACTGTTAACAAAATTTGATTTTTTCTTTCACTATTATAGGGCTCAATTTCTCCCTTTAGCGCATGCCCTAAAATGCCAAGACTGACCATAGAGATATACGACCCTTTATGTGATCTGGCAATCCTTTGTGTGCAATCGGACAGTTGGTGGCCGAATCTGAGACCTTTATGGTCCAATCCAGTGGTGTGTCCTAATCACACAATCAGGACAGTAAGCAGAAGATGAATCGGCGAAGCGAGATCTCAACGTCCAGCCATATTATGAGAATTATCGGAGATTCACGAAAGATTACTTGTTCTCTCCTCATTTGATGGTTTTCATGGAGGACTAAATTAGCGATTTATAGGTATGAGTTATTTGGAAACTCCCATTTGATGGTTTTCTCTCCTAATATGATTGGAATTTCTCAAAATTGAAATTGATCATGTAAAATTAACTTATAACCGAGAGTTTTCCTTATTTTTTGTGAAACATGTAATCGAATAAAGTTATTAATCTAGAGGCACAAGAAGATGGTAGCGAAGGCTGAAGGGTTCGACATTAGCTAGGAGGAATATATATGGCGGAGGAGGAGCTTCGGCCATTTCTTATTTATTGGTTCCACAAAAGGAATGAGTTATAGCAGTAGGAATCCTTCTCCAACCGAGCTGCAAAGAGAAATGCAAACTACATTTGAAGGCCTTTTCTCTTTCATTCAAACCCAAATTAGCATTTCTACTTTGTAAGAAATGCAAGTAACTTTGAACTTTTTGAAATTACATATAAGCCCTTTAATTTGTTGTAGATCTAAGAAGAGGGAGAATAAGAAGATGATTTGCAGAGGAGGGAGAAAACGACTTCGATTTTGACTCGTATTTGAATAGAAGATGAAGCTATATATGATTGGGCAGGTTTAATTAGCTGTAACGCGAGGATAGATTCCTTGGAAAATGACTTGGGTTTTGGAATGATTATGATATTGGCAACTTGATGCACTTGCGTTTGGTTTGAGGGTTGGAGGCGGACTCGTATATTGTCTTCAGAGTAACCGTACAAAATCAACATTAGAAGAATCAAGCTGGATTACAATACTATGGGAATAATTTTAGAAATGTTATCTTAGGATTATTTCTTCAGTGGATGCTCAACCTTTTTTTTTTTTTTGTGCATTTTTAATCGGGTTTATTTTGTGGCTTTTTTGTAGATTTTAGCTATCAAGGTTTTGTGTCTTGGATTTCATGTAAAATTCTATTCCCATTTTGGGTTCGAGTAAATTGTTGAATACAAATCACGGAAGTGGCTTTGTCTTTGTCTTTGTCTTTGTCTCCCACTTAAATTATGTAGAGCTATATTTAGTACCAAATCTCAAGAAAATCTTGCAAGAGGATGAGATTGAAAAATCATGACCATTGGATCTTAGATGAGACCACCGAGCATAAATGCACATACACGCACTAAATATTATGTCTAGAAAAAATCTTTCATATGATTGTGTAGTTATTTTCCTCGGGTCCGGCAGGGCGTGCACGTGAACTGAAGGATCTGGTCCGTAGATCATTACCGCCTGGGACCCGCCAGCAAATTCATTTTCGAACTATATTTTTACTTCATTCTTTTTAGAGATCGAATTATTCATATTAAAATTATATAATAAAAAATAATAATATTTACTCCTCCTTTGCCATTATTTGTTCTCTACGAATTGTGCATTAATGAAGCTAGTAAATTTATAAACATTAAGATATGTTAGTTAATTATTTGTGCACAAATTCAATTCATTGTTTGTCAAAATATAAAAGAGATAAATAAAACAAATGAAAACTTATCTTAAACGATAACAGGTTGGTCAATACGTGGTTAATCATTTCGGGCCAAACTATTCAACTATATGTAAATACTGATAATGATAAGAAAATTTCAAAAGATATTATTTAATTATATATATCAAAAGTAGTATGTAATGTTGCTATTGCTTGTAATATGCATCCGAAATTTATAGTAAACAAGCTTATGTTGATAGCGTCTCGAAAGATGAATTAGGTAAAAATAATTGTATATATTTTATTCCTATCTCATTCGCATATTTTTGAATATTATTCTACATATATCACTTATTGTTATTTTATTCAAATAAAAAGATAATGCGCATAACTACTAACTACTCCCTCCGTCCCACTCTATTGGTCTCATTTCTTTTTAGTACGAAGATTAAAAAATTGATTTATGTGTAAAATATGATAAAATTGTGGGGTCCATTGATTATGGTAAAAGAGTATTTTAATTAAAAAACGAAATAAGACTAATAGAATTGGATAATAAAAAAAAAGAAATGAAACTAATGAAATGGGGCGGACTGAGTATATAGAATTATTGTGCGAATTATAGTAGAATTTATAATTAACATTGGAATTAAATAAACTTAACTTCAGTAAAATATTTGTTTGACTATGAGCACAATATTTGTAATTAAGATTGGAATTAATGTTACATTTTATTCTTTAGTGTTATATGTAAAATACACGTGTCAAGTACAATGAAAATAGTGTTGAGTTGAAAATTGAGATACTCTCTGACTTTGAGCACAATATTTGTCTCAATAAACACAACAGCTAGCCATTTGAAATAAGTGGATTAATATTTCAGTCACTTATATAAAAAAAATGAGTTTAATAGTTATTTATAGAGGGTTTAGAGTTTAATACAAACTGAATAAATAATTCATTTTTTTCTTCTTTACTTTCGTATCGTTTTTTCCACCTTTTATTGTACAATTAGTACTAGTACAATATTTACAGCCTATTATTCCATTATTTTAATATTTTCATAAAAAAAACCATACCTTGAATAGATCTCGATAAAAATCGATCATATCACCCCCTAAAAACGCTAAATTGAAAATTGCAGAAAAGAAAATATCTGGGGTTTCTATGTAATTAAACTGGAAATATTTAGTGGGTGTTTGCAATAGCTTAAATTTTTTTTAAGTGTTTAAATTAAGGAGAACTTGGTAAAAGTAGTTTATTAGAGAATTTAGAGTGTGTTTGCAAAAACTGCTTAAAAGAAAAAAAAATTGAAAAAATAATGTTCGCAAAATTTATACTGTAGTAGCTTCTTTTGAGATTTATAAGTAAGATGTCAAATCATAACTTATTCGAAATTATAAATATGCCATTAAATTGAAAAAATTGATTAAAATCAACTTAACCAACTTCAACTTATTCAACTTAAATTTAAAAATTTTTAAAGAATTTAAATTGTTAAAAACACTCAAAATCAATTTTTCTTAAATTAAATTATAAGTTCAAAATTTTAATTGTATGCAAACATCCTTTAGTCGGCAGTATTATATTTGTGATTTAATAGATTTATAGGTTGAGAAGGGTAAAATAGTGAAATAGGTGGGAGGTGTTTGGGGAATTGGGAGTTGGGACCACAACAAAATCTCAAAAGCTGAACTCACTTGATTCTCTGCAGCCGTCAATATTCATCAAAAGTTCCAAATCATCCTTGCCTCGATTCCCACGAAAAGCGACCATAGAATATTGTTGTAAATTTGTCTGACATGCCCCAACTTAACAGATTATATCATATTTATTATCGGATCTTCTATCCCACTTTATATTCCATTATATATTTCATTAAGGTAATTTCATACGAAAATAAACTTTAAAAATGAAACATGTAGTGAAATACACAATGAGATAGAAGATCTTTGTTATTTATTACACATATCTAGAGTGTCACCAACTGAGCTTTTCAACGTAATTATTATAGTTTTATAAAAAAAAAATTGAGTTAAGAAGATTTGTTTTTGGGAATTATTTGTACAGTATTTATAAATATGAAAACGAACTTTATGGATTAGGTTCTAAAAAATATTTTTCTAGACTTTTGGACAACTATTATTATTAGGACTTAATATTTAAGCATATTGTAACAATTCTTAAAATCAAGAATCTGGAAAAATGACTCGATTTCTTTTTGGCAAATAGACCATTCAATATTTAAAATAATATTATATTTAAAAAAACTCTTATTTAGTCGTTAATTTGAAGCAATAGATTTATAGGAAAGGGTATTTTAGTGAAAGCAGAAATATAAAAGTAAGTAATGTTTGGGATGATTTTGAAAAATTCCCTCATCACATCACAGTTGATACAAGAGAGAGAGGGAGAGGAAGAGGGAGAGAGTGCGGAAATGAAGATGTTTGCAGCAGAGAATGGAGTAAAGGGAGACCCGAGACTTGAGGGAATTTCCCAGGCCATTAGAGTGATACCCCATTTCCCGAAACCAGGTCAATCTCCTGACTAATTATTGTGTGAAATGAATTGTATGTGAGGAGTAGGGTGACATGCATTTTTATTTGGTTTTGGTTGGCAGGTATAATGTTCCAAGATATAACCCCTTTGTTTCTGAACCACAAAGTGTTCAAAGACACGGTGGACATTTTTGTCGAGAGATACAAAGATATGGGTATTTCTGTTGTTGCAGGTAAGCCAAGCCGCCTGTCTTCCTTATCTCTCTCGTACGGACTTCTTAATTATATATAATTTTCAAGAAATTTTGCTGACTTGAGTTTGTTTCCCTCCATTTAGGCATTGAGGCTAGAGGATTTATGTTTGCTCCTTGTATAGCCTTAGCCATTGGTGCCAAATTTGTTCCACTACGCAAACGGGGAAAGTTGCCTGGTATGAATCATAACTTAAGATTGAGTTGTTGAATTAGTATGACTCCCTTATTGTTGTTGTTGGAAATTGTTTGATTCGTGAGCATAATGCATTCTTGCTAGTTGCCTTCTACTATGTTCTTTAGATAAGCTTTGTACAGAAGAATCTCACTGCCTTACACTTAGATCTTTTTAAGGCAAATTAATTAATGACCCTAATCTGTACAACGTGGATAAGTCTTGATTGGAAGCCCTTGTTCCTTGTATTCTCTCAATCTACCATAGTTCTATCAATGTAAGCTACTTGGTATTTTGTAGAAACTTCCAATTATACCCCGAATACTTGGCCACTAGCTATCATTTGTTATAAGGTTTACGAATGTGTAGGCAAAGTAATATCTGAAGATTATGAGCTGGAATATGGTAAAGACTGCCTAGAGATGCATGTTGGAGCTGTACAACAAGGAGACAAGGCAGTGGTGATTGATGATCTTGTTGCTACTGGTGGAACCCTTTCCGCCGCTATCAAACTTTTAGGTAAACAATTTTAATCACCAAACGATATTCTCCTGTGTCACTAATTATTTATATGTACGTTTCAAGAACGCATGGGGGCCAAGGTGGTCGAATGTGCTTGTGTCATCGGAGTCCCCGAGCTTATTAAGGTAACACTTCAAAACTTGTCCCCTTGAGTATTAATGGTCCAACATCATAGTTTCAAACAATTTCACTATATTTTTTCAGAGACAGAACATGCTAAGTGGAAAGCCACTTTACATGCTTGTGAAGCCAAGTGAATTAGACAACCTCCAATGACTGTCTCGAAAGTTTCTTTACAATTTTGGCTTATTTCTGAGAGTCTTGTTCGTTTCGAGTTGAATTTATTTGGTGCTGTAGAAATCGAATCCATGAATTATCTTTATAAGTACTTTTCAAACTGTCTTTAGTAGTTGAAAATTGCACCATGCTGCTTTCAAACTTATTACAATCTGTCTTTAGTAGTTGAAAATTGCACCATGCTGCTTTCAAACTTATTACAATCTAGTTGTGCAATGGAGGAGGTAGTAGCAATTGTAAAAGCACGACATGGGGACCATATTAACATGTGGTAATAAAGGCTGTAGATGAATCGTACAAAATGGACGCAAATTTACTGCACTTCCACTGGCTACAACAAACACGGTACATAAAAGCGTTTGTTGAGTATCGTACTAAATTACTGTTGTTGCTCTTGGATTCATTTCTTAGTAGATCGTGGACTTATTTTTAAACTTAGAAAAAAAATATTAATTTCTAGTTCAGTACACTTCACTATTTAGAAGAATTATGCTTGCAAGCAAAAGGGATGAGGCGGAGAGCAAAACTAGCTTTAATATATGTTTCACTGTAAAACATATTCTTATTTTTAGAATAAGGTGTGAATATGCACTAAAACTTCATAGTAGGGAGCAAAAATAATTTAACGTACTTATGTTTTAGCATCATTTTCTTGATCGGGGTGTCCTATAGATTTGTCATATTTCTTAAAATGATAAGATTTTGTGATTAAGATTTATACATAACTATCAACTCTCCTTAATAATTATGTCCAAAATAAATGAGATAAGATTCATGGGACGGAGAGAATATAATTTTTTCTCCCCTTGTGATATGCTATAAATCTTTTGTTTCCCTCAATCTTAAGCTCATGCTTAAGAAACAAACTTTGAGGTCTGAATAGAGGTAAATGATCTTAAGACTGAGTTGTAGTGAGCTCCAGCCCAACGCAAGCTTCCTAACTAAATTTACTGGTATTCGCTAGTGGTTCATCCCCATTGATATTTATTCAAGACTGGGTTCAAATTAAACTAACCTATCGTATTTTCCTTTCGTTATTCTCATTTCCTGTTTTATTCTTATTTATTTCCTATTTTCATTTCCTTATTTTTCTAATTTTCGTCCCTTCTCTCTCTCTCACTCTTTTCTATCTTATTTCTTTGTTTTATTTATTTATTTGGCATTTCCGCACTTTTCTTTCTAATCGTCTTTTTACATTAAAAAAAATCATGCCCATCCAGAACTTTGTGATTAATATAGAATATGGTCGAACAGAAGTAACAATGAAAACCAACTTATATTTATCCTAATGATTAAGGGTTTTTTCAGTGATGCCACCACATATGAATTTTGAGATTTACTAACTATACAAGGAAATTGAAATAAACAAGCAATCGAGATTAAATAAGTAGAGAAAAGCAGACTCGGCTCAAGCAAACTCACACAAATCACAACTTAGATAAGATATGCTTTAATTTAATTAATTTCTAGATTCAGTCAATTGAATTTGTGGGAGAAGGGATGCTTTTTTAAAAGGGTGTAGATTGATGAGTTGATACGATATTTTGAAGGTAAACAAAAAATTGCGGGGCGATTTCGAGTACCATAAAAACCTGATCGGCCCCGCGCGACGTACCCATAGACCCGCCCCGGAGACCCGCACACGTCCAATAATTCGACCCTAGAATCGGACCCGCACCGGGCGAGTCCTACCTGCCCCGCCCCGCACTTAGCCACCTGATTTTTTTTCCTCATCAATTAAAAAAGAGCAATTTTACGAAGCAACGAAACTGTCAACATTACTGCAGTCAAAACTCAAAGCACAAAGCAAATAAATAGTTCAAGATATTCCCAAATCCTAAATAAACAATATCTTGATGTATCGATGTTCCATATTAGATGCAAAAATGTAAGGATATTCCATAGTAGAATGCAAATCACAGTTCATAATGCAAAGACGCTCAATTGCTCGATCATCACTTAATCACCATTGTAAGATAAGCAAAGAAACTCCGCCTATTAAAAATTAAAGAAGAGTTAGTTAAAAAAATTGATATGAAAACATAGCTAAAAATCAATAATACATATTAAAACCATATTTTATTTTTGTGAATCATATTACTATATATTTATTATATACTCACTCCGTCCCATTGGAAGCGTCTTGTTTCTAATGGGCACGGATGTTAAGAAAATGATAATGTGTGGTGTATATTGTTTGACTTTTGGATAGTTAAATCTTGTCCACATATTCTTGCATTTTTTAGAAACAAGACGCTTCCAATGGGACGCCCAAAATGAAAAACAAGACGCTTCCAATGGGACGGAGGGAGTATTATATATTAATATATGTAATAGTAACAAATAAGGATCTTACCTCAAATGCTAAAAGTGCTAGTAAAAAAATTATTGTTACGTGTTCAAATTCTGCAAAGAACATTTTAATATTTTAATTAATGTGGGCGAGTCTCGTGGGTCCGGAGTGGTGCAGGACGGGGCTGGTACAATGCAAGAATTGGACCCGCCCCGGTCCCAGTACTGGTCCTAGTTTCGGTTTTGGATTGCCATCCCTGAATAGATGTTGACTTATTTCCTTGTTAAAGGTAAACTATTTTTATGCAATATTTTTCTGCATATCGTTGGTCTCAGTTCTAGATTGCCATCCCTGAATAGATGATGACGCTAAACTGGAATCCATCAGTCTCTTAGTAGCAGACCTAACGACAAAGGTCACAGCCTTGGCAAGCCTAATAGATGATGCCAAAAAGGGGAAAGAAGTAGGAAGAGTAAAATACTGACCCTAATCAAGGCTGAAGAAAAAGAAACTGAGAAGAAAATAATAGAAGAAGAAAAGGGGGAAGGGTCAGGAGAACCCGCAGAAGAAGTAGTGGACCGAAGTGGCTCAAGATCTAGAAGGTCTTGCCGAAGATGAGCCGCCAAGTCCGGGCCGCAAAAGGCAAAGCACCTGCCCCCTAGTCCTCCAAAAGCCAAGAAACTTAAGTTCAAAACGCCAAACGAGCAGTTCGCCTATGATGAAAAGCTGGCGCAAGAACTTCAAGAACAGGATGAACGAAAGACATAGGCCAAAAAAGGCAAACACATCGATCTCCAGTTCCTGCCGGAACCAGATCTGTGATGCCCAGGTAATTCAGCAGAGCTGCTGCTCAAATCCCTAAGTCCAAAGAAGCTGAGAAGAATCCTAAAGCTTCTAAGTTCAAGGCAGCTAGACCTAGTGACTCAGAAGCTCTGCAGACTATCCCCTCCACTGACCTTTCAAAGAAGCAAGAAGCTGAGATGAAGGAGATATGGGATGTCTGCGAAAGAGGCTTAGATATCAATGCTGAGGCCAGACAAGTACAAATTGCAAGAGAAAGAGCAAGATTAGCAGATCTTGAGGCCCTCAGACAACGAACTGAGAAAGAAGCCAGAGAGCGAATCCCTGAGAAGGACAGAAGCATTTCCACTACTTCCAAATACTTTAGAAGAAGGGAATAGGGAAACAACATCGAGATAGTTATCTTTCCAAGGACAGATGAATGGGTGCCCTTTAAGATCAATCAGAAATAGGAACAGGCTAAGGTCGACTTCATCAAGAGCTACTATATTTGGAGACAGTCAATGAGAAGGCTGATCCTGACAAAACCTTCACGGAATTCCTGATAAGCACTGAACCTGAACTCTATGTTGAAGTCCAAACCATTCTACAACATTCAGGTAAGACTCTCAAGGCACCTGAGTACAGACTTCTACCTCCTCCTCTCACACTACAAGGAAATATTTGTAACAAGGAGATTGAGGAAGAAATTAAATATGTCATCTATAGAAGAAGTCTGTACAGGAATGATGCTGAAGACAAGGAAGAAATCAAGATACTAAGGAACAATTAAAGTCTACTCATCTTACGATCTTGAGCTTCCAGAGAAGAAATCTGTTGAATTCAAGGCGCGACTGCAATAATTCAAGAAGAAGCCCAGGTGATTCCTTCTTAGTCTTAGTTTTGATAGAATAGAATATCTTGTAAATGTAATCTCTGATCATATATGATATTCTATTTCTATTGGCCTTCGACAACTACTTATTGTCAATTGGTTGTGTTCTTTATCTTTCAACACTTACTGATCACCTCAGTGATCAGAACACACACCCACATGGCATCTTATACTTTTGTGTTTCTCTTTGTACCTCCAGTACTTAGACATCTATCTAAGGGGGAAATAGCTCTTAGACGTTTTAGAGGAAAATTGTTAAGACTTTGGTCTTATGATATAAGAGTAATTGACTTCATGATGTATATGAATAGTATTGATTAGATAGCCAGCCTTGTTGTTAGAGATAGTTTGTAAAAAGTTTTGGCATAATCAAATAGGGGGAAATTGTTGGGATGAGATTCATTATTATAAGATTTGAAGATCCCAAAATCTCTAGTTGAATGATGAGCCTTCGATAATGTAATAGCTTAGTTGTGTTCAGCATGTTAGGAACTCAGTAGGCTAGAGTTCAGTAGCTGGTGCATTCAGTAGAAGATCTGCTACTCAGCCGAAGGAACTCGGTATCGAAGAAGTCAGTTGGTAAGCTATAATCAACTGAATCTGCAAATGAATTCGAGCCACGAGCTGTAATCTCAGGAGCATGTGAATAGAAGACAATTCAGTAAAAGGTCCGAGGATTTAGAGGAAGTCAACTCATCGTACACTTAGAGTTTGAATAAGCCTCACCTACTCTCATAACCTCGACCAATAAGGAGCTGCCAGCACTCTACCTGCTCTGCCATAAAGCTGCTCCTAGACTGAAAAGAGGAAATCTCTACACCGATATTCAAAATCGATATGGCCGTTTTCCTTGTCTTATTCGACACGTGTCTAGACTCCCTCCAACGGATCTATTCATGAATCGAAGACTATAAATAGAAAGAGTCTTCATGCAGAAAGACAACAACAAGGGAACCAAGCATTCAAGCAAAAATACTCTAGCAAACTCAAAGTCAAACACAGTGAAGAACTTGCTTATTTGAAATATCATCTTAGTTCTTCTCTCTAGAGATCCTTTCGTTCCTCTTCTCTAACCTAAGAATGCTCATTGTAATATCATTAGCTTAGAAACCTCGAAGGAGTTCATTTTGTGAACTGTTCATATTGTAAGAACTTCTTCATAGTTGGAGAAACTCAAACCTTTCACGGTTGAGATTATAAAGTCACTACCACTATAAGTAGATATTTGTACAACGTACAGATTAACTGAGACTTGCTCAGTGTAAGCAAATAAGAACGTATATGTCTAGTGAATAGATTGACTGAGACTTGCTCAGTATAAGCTAATCAAAAATTCATGCTTTGCTCAGGACAGTGGACGTAGGTTCCAGCGTATCCGAACCACTTTAAAAATTCTTGTGTTGATTTACTGTTGCATTGATAACTGTTCACATTGCATAAAACTGACTTTAAATCAAACAACATAAAACGGGTTTTTCAACTGAGACGAATATATTTTGGGCCTACACTTCCGCACACAATTTCTGATACTGAACTGCTATTCACTGACACAAATTAGTAGACTGTACTCAGTAGAGGAACTCTCTGCCCACGCAATCTAGAAAGCTTAACTGACAACTGACTTGTTCATTAGCAATATTCAGTTCTATTACTTTCGCGTTCTTAGAAAGAATTTGCTTTCAGGTGTATTCAAAACCCCCTCCCCCCCCCGTCTTCTCTACACCTGAGCTCGTCTCTAGACCAACAAATAGTATCTTCGTGGGCATATTACTGACCTTGAATTTGAAAGTTAATTAGTAAATTGGAGATATGAATATTATTATGTGTTTATAATTTTCTGAAATATGGGAAAGTATTTATCTTTTTTTGTTGGCTTTTGGCAATAACTCAACTCCAATGCAAAAATAGAGTTAGAAAAGTTACATTCTTCACTTGATGCAATTTGTGGGAGGTACCATTTTTCAATACCGCAATATAGATACCAAAAAGTTCAATATATATTGCAATACCGAAAACATGTTGTATATGAATATTCAATATATCCAACATTTACTGCAATACCAAAAACATGTTGTATATACCGAATACCCAATTATATACCTCAATGCCGTGAGATTGCGGAATTAAATCACTCTATATATCGTGGAAGAACGATATATCGATCATGAAATGATCAATATACCAATACCAATATTAGCATACATCCATGCATGAAGGTACTGTATCAGTATAACAAATGTCCATACCGAAATTAAGGTTAGTAATGTATTGATATGAAAATTTTCACATCATAATTTTCAGTAAGATACATGGTGCGATGAAAAACTCATCCGTATAAATATGTGCGTGTGAGAGAGTTGCAAAAGAAGTAAACTGGAGCCAGGTCGAGACAAAATATTTGGATTCAAGTTTCAAGTGATGCACACAACAATATATGAAGAGCTACATTCTAATAATGTAACCTTACATTAAGCCTCCTAAGCCACACAGAGTGAAACACCATATTCAACACATCATACCGTCTCGCCGGCCGATTCAGAATCAGAACAAAATGCTTTTTCACCTCAAAAACCCTTTTCTGCTTCTCCAAATACTCCTCCGCCCCAATCCCCTCCAATATCATCTTTATCTCCGGTATCCTCCGCACGGGAATGTGGACCGAAAACGTGCTCCAATCAATCACGTCGCTGAACGGCGGCGGGTAGCCGTCGGAGATGATGACCGGTACGCAGCCGACATGCATGGACTCCACCAACCTCGGACTCGCCACCTCGTAGCCGCTAGGGCAGAGGCAGAATCTAGCGCGCGACATCAAATTGAAGTAGTTGAGATGTTTAGGGAGGTATTCGTGGACTTCGACGTCGGCGTCTTTGCCTTTCCAGTGGGTGGAGGAGTGATTCCCTTATGTTGCCGTGTGCCCCCCCGGCGAAGAAGGCTAGGATGGATTTCGAGTTGTTCACGTCCGGCGGGTTAAGGCTGGGCGCCAGGACTTTGATCTCCGGCAAGGTGACGTCACGCGTCGGAACAAAACCTTCGAAACGTTGGCGTTGCAGAGGACTCGGATCAGATTCTTCATCAGATTGGGGTTGCCAGCCGTAGCTGATGGTCCCTTCAAATAATAAGAAAAAATCGAAATTCGAGTTTAAGAGACGGTGGAGTTTTATGGTAAAATAATAAGAAAAAGGTATTAGGTATTATACCCAATCATGGGATGCAACGAAGAAGTGATCAGCGCCGGCGGTCCTGTTCCAATAGGGATATTTATTAGCCAAAACGGCGACGTAGTTCTCGAGGACGTTGCGGATGCGGTCGGGATTGTAGTCGCCGTGTTGGCGGTAGAGGTAGTGGACGATATTAACGACGGAGATGGGGAGGAAGAAAGCGTGGGCTTGGTCGGGATGGGCCGCCGCCAGAGTATTATCACTTTGGAGCTTGTCGATGATGTGGCCTTCCGTCGAGTAAATGTTTTTCACCGGCGGCCGGTGGAATAGCGGCGGCTCACCCTCTCTGTACACCCATATTTTGAACCTCTTCTCCATCTCCACGTAGCTCCTATATTATATATATATACATATACATACTTGTTTCAATTATTAATTAGATAATAATTAGATAGAGAAGGTGGAGGTTTGAGATCATTCTTAACTGATGAAAGGAATAAGGGTTTCTGTAAAGGGAGCCCGTTGGGATGAAATAAGCATTGTTGTTAGGCTTGGTGATGTACCTTCGTCTTCTTCCAGCTTCCAGAATGGCTGCTCGTGCTCGAATCAATTCTTCCTCTATTTTCTCCAATGCCCCATTCTGTTTCTGTCAATTCACTTAATCAATCTCAACAAACATCTCTCAAAAACAAACACATCATCTCTCTCTCTCTCTCTCTCTCTCTCTCTCTCTCTCTCTCTCTCTCTCTAATACCTGTGTCTCACTTGAAAATTCAATCGGCGAGAAAGATAGAAAGTGGAAGTGAAAATTCAGGAACGAAATAAAGATAATGAGAAAAACAGAAGGCCATATGATTAGTGATGCCGGAAATTTTAAATTTGCCATATCTAAAGCTTTTCTTTGCTCAGCATTCTTCAATTTACTACTCCTTCAAAGCTCCATAGAGTTATGTTTTGAAACCCGGCCCGGCCCGGCCGGTTCGACCGGTTTGACCCGGACCCGGTCAAAAATCCGGGTCGGGTTACGTACTGGCTCGTTTTGGCTATCGACCCGGTGCGACCCGGCCGGTTCGACCGGTTGAACCGGTACCCGGGAACCGGGTCAACTCGGTTTGAATTTTTTTTTTTTTTTTTTTTAAGGAAATTTTTATTAGAAATCGTCCATAACGGGAATCGAACTCAAGACCTTACACAAGATCAACCACTTGCGCAGAAGTGGGAATACCAACTACACTACATGTGAGCCGGTAACTCGGTTTGAATGTACAAAAAAACAAAATTGAAAAAAATAGGGTTGTAAATCGGTTCGATTTCAGAAATTCAAAACCGATCGATTTTTCTCGTTGGCCGATAACCGATCCATGTTCGGTTTCAATTAGTATGATAACCGAAAGCAAAACCCTATTTTCATAAATGAGAAATGCTTAATAAATTTAAACTGCATTTATGTTAATGTTGGTAGACTAATTATTATTACCAACTGTTGACAGATTGTTAAAACAAGGAGGGAGGGATTTATAGGTTAATTTTCTGTTTGATTTTCTTCTCTATTCGATGTGAGATGATTTCTTCTTCTTTTTCATCAACTTTTTTTCTATCTAACTACTTACACTCATCCCACATCGGTTGTGAGTCGTAAATATGCTTATATTTATTTTATATATTTGTAAGTCATTTTTAATATTTATTAGTATTATTAAAATACCTATGTATTTATATAATTTAATAATCATATATTTATGACGTCACACCGGATCAACCCACCGGTTGAACCGGTTCGACCGGTTCAACCGGTAAAAAATATTTTTCCGGGTCAATGACCGGGCCGGTTTTAAGAACACAACATACGAGAGAGAGACTCTGGATTGTTATTTACTCTCTCGTCCTGTAATTAAGATCCAGCGTATATCTTCTAACTAGATTTTTGGATGACTGTTAACAGAAAAGGAGCACACAAGTTAAAAACAATCACTTAAAAAAATAGAGTTAACAGTTAGAGATGACAAAATAAAGAATACAATTAGGCAATTACGATACACTATGATAAATAAATAAATAAAAACAATCTTGGCATGGGATTGAATATATCCCATAATTTGCGTGGTAATTAGAATGAGTAAGACGAATATGTTCTTAATCTTTGATGTTCTTTTAGAATTAGGTTTTTAAAGCTTTTATTGGTTATATTTGATTTTGAGTCCCTACAATTTCATTTGGATCAATTGGACTTTTAAATTTTGCACTATATGTCGTATATCGTATTTGAGTTCAATTGTAGGTAGATATTTATCAATTCAAGATATAATAACAATATGACGCGATGTATACGGATCTTATTAATTATTTCGTGTATTTGTTTAGGAAATATTCTTGATACGGTATGAAAGCTAAGCCTCCTCGTTGTTTGTTAATTATAAATATATCCCGGAAAACCTTTAATTAGTTAAAACTTAGTACATATACCTAAAATGTGTTAAAGAAGCTTAATGTTTTATTTATGGAACATTCACAATAATAAGCGGGGCGGATCCAAGGGCGGGTGGGTGCGACCGCCCCCCGAATTTTTGTACAATACTACGAGTTATCTTTTATATCTAGTAATTTTTATACTTGTTCCAATTAAATTTTCGAATTCGCCCCCCGAAATTTTTAAATTTGTTATCCTAACTTTGAAAATTTTTTAAAAACGTACATTAAGTGTCACATATTTTAGTGGAGGTGTAGATTTTGAGTTTTGGATACCTAGTTTGGTAGAGTCAACTTATATAACTTGATGCAATTAATATACTATGTTTTTTGTTTAATGCAATTAATATACTATGTTTGTGTTTTCTTTTTTCATGTACTTACTGATATAAAATTAAGAACATTTGAAGTATAAATAAACTATCATTTAAATACTTATTAATTCCTCAGTTAAATATTGTTATTCTTCTTAATTTCCTCTAACTAAATTTAGAATGATGTCAAAATAGGATTTTGTACTATATTTTTCAAATAAATATAAAAAAATATATGAGTTATTCATGAAAGAAGAATATAATCCTTAAATAAGACATAAAGAATAAGTCTAATTAGATTTAAGTAGAAAAATGTGCTAAAACACATATTGTATTCAAATTGTAATGTAACAAGACTAAATTGTATTTCTCTGTTCCATTCAATTAGTGACAAGTTCTATGTGCAATAGCTTGCATACCATATAAAACACACAAACCTTATAGATTAATCATAAGTGACAAGTTCACAAATAATGACCGAATAACCAATTCTACTTGGTCATTAAATTGGTTTAGTGTTTCGGGAAGCCTTTATTATTATATTAATAACAGTGTAGCAAATCACACGGTACATTTCATGCATCATGTGTTATTACAGTACTGTATATTGAAAAAAAATGAAAATGCATCCTGGAATAACTAAACCTGAAGAAGAGTGGCGAGTGATGTTCTGAGTCCATCCACATCGTTTTTTTGGCATTCAACAGTCTTTGGATCGTTATTGGACAAAACGTGTTGAAGAGGATAAATTCTGGCGGCAGTGGAGTGAATCTTATTAGCAGCACTCACGCAGTATCCCTTTAGTATTACAGTTTTGTGCAGTCCACCAAAACATCCCTCAAAATCTGAATCTCCCGACTCCCCCACAAACACCACAACTCTTGATAAGTCCACGCCCCATCTCACATGCAAGTACCTAAGGGCTTGAGCTCGAGAGGCAAGGACGGGGATCGCGTTTATCCTTTCCCCGTTCCTGCAGTACACAGCATTGCAGCGGAGGGCCTGAATTCTCATCAATCTCCTCAGTTCCTTGAAAGGAGGAACCTGCCAAGGACAACATATATATACTACTCATAAGCTTATAACTAGCTATAGTATGGAGGAGGCCTTCCAAGTAAACTTACCAGTGCTGGATCCCGCACGCAGAATTCATAGCAATGTGAAGAGCCTGAGTCAAGTTCGGTGATGACAGGCCCTTTACCATCATCACTTGCTTTCTCATTCACAGAAGCAGCCCATCTCACCAAATTATTCCTCAAGCTTTCTCCACCCCAGTGATAATCAATGTGAGAAGGATAGTCTGCATCAACCATGTAGTTTGATGATTCCGAAGAGTTCTTCTCTGGAGATGGGAAGTAAATCTCACTCCCACTGTTACAGATAAAGGCATCAAAATCACTAGATTTGAGTCCAGCCTTGTCAAGATGGCTGTTTATTTCAGATATGCTAAATGATGTAGATAAAATGAAGCCGGTAGAGTTGGAATCCTTGTTAGCTGCAAATATGGTCTTAGAGATGTCTAGAACATCAGCAGCTGAATCACAATCGACTGCGACGACCAAGATCAGTTTCCTCGTGCTCAATGCTGGGAACTTGCTGTTCTCTGATTTCTCATTTGCCGACACCTTCAGAGGTGCACTCTTCACTTGTTTCTTCCCATCAACACCAGCTTCTTGGCCTTTGTTAACTACATTCTTTATCCCTTCAGACTTGTCTCCATCTAATGACATCTTCAAGTTCAAAGATAGATCATGGATATCACTCAAGGAACCTCCAGGAGAGTCACATTCTGGATCTCCATAGGGGTTGTCTGCCCTCTGCCATTTCGGCTGCCTCTGCTTGCAGCTCATTACTCGGGCTAAGTAAGTCCTGCAGTGCTCCGGCCAGGAGAAGCGGTGAATGTTTCTCAATCCGCTCTCCCTACATCTGCTCCAGAGATGCTTGTCAGCTACAAGCTTCAAAAGAGCATCCGAAATGGCCTGCTGGTCGTGTGGATCGACCAGCACACCATTGTCAAGTACCCTGTGAATGTCAACGGGACCTCCATTTTGTGTGGCGACAATTGGTAGACCACGAGATGCTGCCTGCAGATAATCAAACAATTAAACTACTTCTAAAACATACTTGTAGAGTCAATAGAGCTGCAGGAACCTCAATCAAGGTGAGACCAAATGGCTCGATAAAGGCTGGATTTATGAAAACACCCTGCAACATACTTGAGAATTAGCCATTGTTACAAATCACAAGAAAGATTGAAGTTGATGTGATTTGTTGTACCTTTGTCCTGGCTGCTAGGCGGTATATTTCAGGGACATCCGTCTGTTTATGATGTTTAGGATATGCAACTTGACCATACAAGTCATATTTGTCGATCAGTTTAATTATAGAAAGGAGGACTGATGAATTTGTAGCAGACATTCCATCAATATCATCTCTGTTTCCCATGATCAAAGTCTGCAAAGAGTTGAGATGCAAAACAGATGAAAAAAACACAATATGCCATTTATTTTGTTATTAGGATTTACTTAACATACAAGGTTTGCAAGATCTCTGAGGCCACGGCACTCTCCAAAAGCTTTAACTAAAGTGATCAAATTCTTCTTCGGGTCTGGCCGAGCAAGAGCAAGTATCATTGGCTTGCGCGGGTTGGTAAAGAAGCGCATGATCTGCAGCCAAGGAGAAAATGGAGTCAACATAGTGTAAAGCTGAATTTTTCACTTAACAATTCTGCATTGATGACAAATATGAATATGCTTTCACACCTCTCCACAAAGCAACGTACTAAGAGGAGGAGGAGAAGAAAATGAATCAAACCTCTGACCAAATAGGTGGATCTGAAGCGCCAGAACTATCATTTCCATCTATTTCTCCATCAGCATCTCCATCTTGTGGAGCAACATTACGAAATTCCATTCCAGGAGGAATCACCTGAGAATTTTGACAATTGTACTTGCGTGATAATCTTATCAGCAAAAAGAGCATTGCATCTGAAATGAGCAGATACGAGGTCAAAAGACTTACAACCATGCGCGGCATGATCCTTCCGTAGGTACTAACATTACGTTTGATACGAGCACGAAGCTTGCGCTCTAAAACAGGATCAAATCCATCATAGAGACGCCACTGCTCTTCTATTTCCTGCCTTGTGCTTGTGATTATAACTTCAGAAACATCAAGAGATATCTCCTCAGCCTCAATACGTCTCATAATCTTGTATATAGAATCCACCTCCTCCCTTGATTGCCTTCCTTGCTTCAAGAGCTGCTCAAGCTTGTCACGTCCAAGAGAGTGGCCAGTGAAAACCATGGGCACGTTTAGAATGCCAGACAAGAGAGCAGCAGAGTTCCCTGCATCGGCATAATGCCCATGAATAGCAATAGGCCAGAGGGGTTGCTCGCAGCCATTTTGCTTTCCGAGGACCTTGGACATCTGCATGATGTGGCTGAGTGCACCATCAACAAACTCTGAAATATGAGGCCACAGTTCCTCTTTGGAGAGGTACTTATCTTTAGGGCCAAAAGGGATGCGGATTATATATGCACCACCGCTTTCCCCGGTCTCATTCATCTGGTTATCACTGCTTAATGGATTTAGCATCTCTGTTGGCTCACTGTATGTCCAGTCTACATCTTTCCCAATAACTTGCCTCGTTAGCAAATCAACACGACAAACTCCGGGCATTGAACCTAATGCTCTAGCTAGCTCCACAACATACTTGACCTGAAATCAGAAGCAGCAGCAAAAGCAAGTATGCTTGAAACCAAGTTGGTACTGAAAGAGTTTTGAACCGATAGTACTACATGATACCTGGCCTCCCGTGTCAGAATCCCGGCCAAGCTCCATATTTTCTCCCCTGATCAACCCATGAAGACTGCAGAGAAAATCCATATTGTTTACAAACAACATTAATTTTTCATATTCAGTATTAAGAGCAAATATTAATCCTAAACCTAATGAGGACGAGATAAATCTTTTTATCCAAATTGGCATCCAAATTGGCAAAGGTATCCACTGAATTAACTCTGGACATTCTTCCTCTCAAACCTTCTCCATGAGATGGAAGGTCACCACCTGTATCCCCCTTTTTCTCCATCTGATATGTCTTCCGACATATCAGCAGCTGCCTGTTTGCGGGCTTTTTCGCGTTCAATATGCTTTTTTATCTTTCGCTGCGCTTCTTCGTTCTCAATCTACAAGTGAAAAGTTCTACTCAATTCCTCACAACTAGTTCAATTATCCCCGAATTAATTAGACAAATAACTGGTTACCTTTTTTTTCTTGCGAGCCAGTGTCCAGATCCTCCAACACATATTCTCCATCCTCGTGTGTCTTTCCTCCGAATTCCGGGTTGATGATGCCTTGCATTCCAGAACATGCAAAAATACATGGTACAGTACGTCATTCATTCATTCAAATAATGTGAATTTGGAAAGGGATAGTTCAAATCAGATGCCTGATCCCATAAGCAACAATTCAGAGGCAAATCTGTATAAGATCGAGGAGGTACCAGTTCGCATTACCATTAATCAAACAATACGAAATTCAAAGGATTGATTAATCTCCGCAATAACAATCCAAAAATTAAAATTATCTACATAGATGCAATCGCATTATTAAATGAACAAATTTGGAGCTAAAACGCGAAGAGGCGTACGTACGCGAACCCAAGAGCGGTGGAGATCGGTCTCATTGAAGCTGGTGATGACCTCTTCAACGAAGTACTGGGCAGGGCTGAAACGGCCGCGCTCCCGCAGCAGCAGAGAAGCTTTCTGATCGTTGATCCCGGCATCAACGTCCAGGATCGCCTCCAGGTAACTGTTAATCCAGTCGTTTCCCGCCATTCTCCTTGACCACTCGATCGCAGTTTTGTGTTTTGGAAAGCTGGTGAAAGAAATCACATTTGGAATAGAGAAAGACGGTTATTGCTTCTGGATTATGGAAGTTGAACTAATGGAAGAGCGGTGCCACGTGGAGCGAGCGTGAACCATTTGACTCGCCTTTTGGTAGGATCTAGGACTCGACCCGCTGTAAATGGATTCAGGTAGTATCCGTACTCAAATGAAGAGAAACTGCATTTATTTGATTTGGCTACTTTATGATTTCGATATAATATATACATATATATTCTTTTTTTTAAGAGAATTAATAAATATGACATTAAATACAAATATATGACTTTAGCCTTTCGAGTATAGCAATTTCCTAGTAGCTGTTATCTATTCCGTATTAGATCAATTTGTGATTGAATATTTTTTCTACATAATAATACTATAAAAAGATTTCAATTCGTATTTATTCCTATGTATCATTATATTGGTCCTAAGTTGAATTCGGTGGACAGAGAGGGGGAATACACCTGATTCCAAAACTTACTCATTTTTCATATCAGATAGTGAGGTCAGTTGGTAAATACGGATAGTTGTGGGGCCTTTTAAAAATACTTTCTTATGCAACAATTTTTTTATGTAACAGTGAATGCAATGATAAGCTGATAAAATGCAGAATCTAAATGACACAATGAGTTATAATAGTTCGGTTTACAAGATACTACGTCCACTTTTATGCATCAGCAGATATCCATTGAGGACACTCAAAGACTGTCGAGAACAGATCAAATACAAACTATCTATCAATCTATCAAACTATCAATCTATCAATAATATTAGGTTGGGTTCAAACTGTTCAACTTAACAAAAGTCTTAGATACTCTTGATTCTAAGCTTGTGATATAAAAGAAGGATCACTTGGAATATGAACATAAGGGAATTTCAAGCAATGAATCACTAAGATACTAAAAGTATCAGCTTCTTCTTGCTTTTGAATGTTGAATACTTTGAGCTCTTTGAGATTCCGTAACCTCTTAAGGATGAGAGGCCTTCTGTATTTATAGACGAGCTAGGAAGAAGATGAAATAAGGAGAATACGTTCATGGCTAGATGCTCACACTTCAGACCTTATTATTGGTGATCTTTCAACAAGCCTAAAGACGAGATCCAAATTCTATCAAGGAGAAACTGTTATAAACTCATGTTTCATGTCTACTAAAGAACCTCAAACCATTGAGGATGTATTGAATGATGCTGACTACATCACAACCATGCAAAAGAAGCTGAACCAATTGATCAGAAATGAAGTGAGGAGCTTGTTGATAGACCATTGCACCAACTTGTTATGAGAACTAAATGGGTCTTCAAGAACAAGCGTGATGAAAACAATATAATCGTCAAGAATAAGGCTCTACTAGTGGCCAAAGGGTATATTGTCAAGCTGAAGGGATATATTCCGATGAGACATTTGCTCCAATTGCAAGATTGGAAGTCATACGTCTATTCCTAGCCTATGTTGCACATCAAAGATTCAAAGTATATCAAATGGATGTGAAATCAACTTTACTGAACGGGGTACTGAAGGAAGACATCTACGTGGAACAACCACCCAATTTTTAGCAGGGACATCAGATGTGCAAACTCATAAAGAATCTGTATAGGTTAAAACAAGCATCCAGGATTTGGTATGATACTCTATCTGAGTTCTTCCTTCAGAAAGACTTTCAGAAAGGAACAATTTATGGCACATTATTCAGTATTAAGTCATGAGAAGACATCCTACTTGTGTAGATCTACGTGGACGACATCATCTTCGGATCCAGAATGTGACCATGTGTCAGCAGTTTGAAAAGATGAAAGAGAAGTTCGAGATGTCGAGGATGGGAGAAATGAACTATTTCTTTGGACTACAAGTCAAATAATCTGAAAGGAACATCTGACATGGGGTTCTGATATCTAATTGATGATAATCTTGAACTAACTGGATATACTGATGCTGACTATGCAAGTTTTAGGATAGATCGGAAGTTAACTTCAGGAACGTGTCAGTTCTTAAGCAGCAAACTCATTTTATGGTTTTCCAAAATACAACACTGAGTAGCTATGTCCACTACTGAAGTTGAATACATGGCTGCCGAAATCATGTCGAGAAGAAATCATGTCCACTACTGAGTAGCTATGTTCACACTAGATGCAAGCACGTGGATATCAGACATCACTTCATCCGAGATCATGTCGAGAAGAAGGATATTGTTGGTTTAGAGACGAGTCTTCAAGGTGTGTGTGTATGGGGGGGGGGGTGAATACATCTGAGTCCAAGTTTCAACTCAAACGCGAAAGTCAGTCTTTTACTAAGTATGCTCACTGAAAAATTCAGCTCGCCAAATAAACTTTCTGATCACGTGGGCAGAGTAATTCAGAATATTGAATATCGTCTACTAACTTAAATTAGATTGCAGTAAGCTTAGTAGATGAATAAAGTGCGGAATGTGTAGGCCCGGTTTTATCGTCTCTTATTTGAGAAACGTTTTTACAAAAAACTTTTTAAGTTATGCTTGTGCGTGTATTCAGTTTTACTGAAAATATAACTTCATGAATTTTGCAAATTAGTTTTATGCAGAGTGAATCAATAAACCAATACAACAGTAAGTGCACATGGCATTTTTAAAGTGGTTCGGATGCACAGGATCTTACGTCCACTATCCTGAAAATGCAGGAGGTCTTGTAATTATTATACTGAGTAAGCCTCAGTCGATCCGCCCACTAGACAGATCTCTAGTTATAGTCCTAGTGACTTTACAAGGTTTCAAACACAAGGTTTAAGTTTCTCCAACTATGAAGGAGTTCTTACAATAAGAACAATTCAACAAATCTGAACTCCTTCAGTTTCTAAGCGTAAGATCTAACAAGTTTAGCTTAGAATAGAGAATGAGAACAGATTATTTCTAGAGAGAAGAACTACAAGGTGTTTATCTATGTAGAAAGTTCTTCGCTGAATTTTCTCTGAATATGCTAGAGCTTTGAGTACTTGAATGCTTAGTGTTCCCGGTATCTTTAACTCTCGAAGATTGATCTCTATTTATAGTCTTGACTCATGAAAAGATCCGTTGGAAGATACCTAAACACGTGTCAAAAACGACAAGGAAAGCAGTCATCTTGAATTTGAACGTTACTGTAAAGATTCTCTCTTTTTCAGTCTTGAGGGCAGCTTTATGTCAGTGCAAGTACAGTATTGACAACTCCTTATTGGTCGAGATTGAATGGTAGGTGAGGCTTTTTCAAACTCCAAAGCTGATGCTGAGTTGAGTTCCTCTGATACCTCGGACTGAGTTGTTCTCTACTATGAGTTGTTCTCTACTAACATCCTTCTGAAAAGTTCAGCTTCATGCCGATTCCTTTGTACTGATGTTCAACTAACCTTCAGCAGGTTCTGAGAAACCATACTAAGTCTCCATTGCTGAATTCGTCCAACTGAGAAAAGTTTATCGTACTGAGTCTATTAACTACTGAACTCTAGCTAGTCTACTGAGTTCCTAACATGCTGAACTCAACTAAGCTATTACAATATATGGTTCATCATTCAGCTAGGGGTTTTGGGATCTTCAAATCTTATCCAATACAGAATCATTTCCAACATATATAAAGATGGAGAAGATTCATATTGATAGGCAAAGGGCGGATAACTGACTAAACCTTTAGCTGAAACCATATTCAGATAACTTTCAGTGGAGTTCGGTCTCGTGGACCCAACTGACCCAAGTCAGTAAGAGGCTTCAGATGGATGGCATTAGGTAGGGGGAATGAGCTCCAAAATACTACATGAGTTTAGTATCGTCTAAGTAGTATCAGCTGACTACTATGTTTAGCTGACATGTTTGCGTGTGAAACTCAGTAGTTAAATCTCAATATATGCATCACATTTATTTCCTGCCATAAACTCCCAAAGCGAGTCATCAATAAAAACGTATTTATAGACCTATCAAAGCGAGATATTAATAAAAGAGAGTCTATCAAATTAATTACCGATTGAGTATGCAAATAACTACTACCTCCGTCCCGCTATTACTGTCTCACTTTCCCGAAATGGATGTCCCATTATTTTTGCCTCACTTCCTAATTTGGAAAATAACTATCATCTTCTCTCATAATTTATCATCCCCTCTCTCCTACTTTTTCTTACTTTATCATATTTTCTCTTACTTTATCGTCTTCTCTCTCTTAATTTATCATCTACTCTCAGTCATCTTCTCTCTCCTACTTTATCATCTACTCATCTCTCATACTTTATCATCTACTCTCTTAATTTCCATGCTGAAAAGAAGTGAGACAGAAATAGCGGGACGGAGGTAGTATAATTCAGCATACAATTAATGGCTTTTGGGCAAATTAAATTATTGTGCAGTAATATGGCCATACTAGGGATCTAATAAAAGAAATAAAGTTGAGACTTAAATTAATTAATTATCTATATCCAGCCCAAAGTATGATTAATTAATAAACACAAACTCATTCCACTAGATAATTCGTGCTGACTTACCCCTTTATCCAAATTTGAGTCAAGGCTTGTATTTTAAACTTAATTTGATCTCCGATTTTAAGATAGAAATATCCATTAATTAATTAAGCACTATGAAAACTTAATTAATTAACATTTTATCCATGAGTAGTACTACTCGATCTTATTAACACAATTGAACTTAATCAACCTAAAGGGTTTTGTGTGATAAACCTTTCGAACTACTCTGGAGATATTATCAACACTTCAAGAGGGATGAGGATGCAAGATATAGATAACCATCTTAAGCTACAAGTAGCCGCTATTAACCAAGATACGTAGATTCGGTTGCGATGATGTTGACCATAGTAGGTCAAATCGTTAAGCTAATGCATTTAGCTGAAATCTTTTCAAGCTTAAGATCAGCTAAGTCACCGAGACATTGGTTCTCCACTTAGGCCAGTTCAGAGAACGCATCTCATTGTGATCCGTCAATACATGTTACGTGTACCAAAATAGATAATAGTCAAGACAGGCTACTTTTTATCTAAACTACAACTTAAAGCGACGACTCATCCTAAAGTTGTCTCAATTGTGATACTTCTTTATATGTCATTAGTTTGACCAATTATACAGTCTTTTGTGACCTCCAACACACCACATAATCTAACTATATACGAGATAATAGGACAATAATAAGTGCAAACATAATAATCCGATAGAAGAACAAAATAGTGGAAATGAATAACATTGTTGACAACATAAAATTTGCTTTCAGTATAAAAAATCCCGACACTTCTCCCTCCCATGTTGAATGATGTTTTATAGTAGAAGATTTGTATGATCCCAATATCCTAGATGACTAACGAATCATGTATTATAATATATGTTCAGCTTAGTCTGAACTCATCTTATAAGGAGTTCAGTAGGTTTGCTAGTTGTTTTTAGTTGTGGCTAGTGTTCACTAGAAAATGTTATTCTGTAATGTCTGAATGGTTCTGTTCTGGAATATATTGAAGATGTAAAGTGAAGTTAGTAAACCATGCATCACATTTAGTGGATGAATAATCATAAAATTAATAGACTTTGAGTATAGGTAAAAGCTAATCTGTCGACGGGGGACTCCCAAAACCTCAAGGTGTATCCAAGTAGGGTCCAGATTGAAGGGAGGACTAAAGGTATTCCAACCACATAGCCACCAAAACAACCCATGCTTTTCTGGTTTAACAGGCCACAGGGAGGGAATGACGAGTTGGGGGAGCCAGCACTTGGGGCATAAGAAAACATCTCAGGAGGAGGGGAGGAATATGCAGGAATGAACAAAGCGCCTGAAGTAGGGTGTGGAAGCCAAATTGGCAACATGAGGGTAATAACCTAATATCTTTTGTTACATATATTTTGGATCTTAGAGATCTTTTGAATAGATATTATGAATAGACTTATGACTAGGAGAATCGGTCACATTTGAAGACACCTTGGTGCTATAAAAAAAGATTAGGAAGGAAGAGGAAAGGATTTTATCCAACTTTTGGATCAAGAACTGAGCCGGAGGTGATAAAATCTCTGTTGAAAGGATTCAAAAGAATCTCTTTGTGTCTTTGCTTTCTGGAAATGTAATCTATTTTCTGCTCATCAATGAATAGGTTAACTGTGATTCTCGACTCCTACTTTACTGAGTTCTTGTGTGAGTGCTGTTGTTATTTCTCAAGTGTGGTTTCTGGGTTTTTGAGTTCTGACATAAACACTAACTCTTTAAGTTTATTAAAAAACTCAACATACTAGACTCTCCATTGATTAGGCAAGTGTATGTTAGCGTGCTTTGTTACATATACAAGATGTTTCGACGGAATTGTAAACTTACATAAATTTGTTTGTTAATGGGTGTATTGATGTCGCTGTTGCTTTACTGCAGGAACTAGTGCTGAGGGATAATCAATTGAAGAAAATCCCAGATGTCGCCATATTCAAAATGCTTCTCATCTTTGATGTTTCATTAAACGAGATTTCCTCACTTAGCGGGTTAGCCAAGGTTTCAAACACAGTTGGAGAACTTTATGTGTCTAAAAATGAAGTGACGAAGATGGAGGAGATTGACTGCTTCCATGAGCTGCAAATTCTTGAGCTTGACTACGGGTTTGGTCCATTTCTCTAAAATGATATGTTATACTAGCTCTCTCCGTGAACAGTAAAATGTGCGTGACTTGAGGTAGTTATGTGGACTTTATGATGTTTTAGTTGTTATAATCATTTCTTAAATTAAACTACTATATACAAATGCTTTTGGTACAACTATGGACCAGTTTAGTTTTTCCATGACATGCAGGAATGTGTTGCACTCGAAGAATTGTACTTGAGCCATAATGGTATTGAGAAAATGGAAGGCCCCTATCAACCCTAGTCAACCATCAAATAAACTAACAGAAATAAATGGCGTTGACAACTTGACAAAGTGTGAAATTAAATCTAACAGAGCAAATGCATTATTCATCCACTTTTTACTTAGCACCAATTTGTTTCCTTTCTTATTATCCTATCTATTTTGGCTACCAGGTTGAAAGATCTGTGGCTTAATGATAACAAAATAGGCATCGCTGGATAACCTACCTGCGGCTGTTGCTGGATGCAGGGAGAATCTCACGACCATCTACCTTGAGCGCAATCCTTGTGTATGTGCTTATATACATACATATGTATGTCTTTCCTCTCATTATTCCGTTGGCTTCAGCTGGCTATAAAGCATCTTCATTACCAAACACAAAGCTATTGTTCATGTACAGCTATATCCTCATTAGCCAGCCTATGCTCTTGTTTTTCTCAGTTGTCCGTCCCCCCTTTTTCGAGTTTCCTCTCTCGAACAACTGATTAGTTGTAGTTGTTTGACATTGCAGGCAAGTTATCCCAACTACATCTGTAGGATGAGAGAAATATTCTCCAACATTCAGCAAGTTGACTCACAAATATTTGCTTAGCGATAAGTTATCTTTGTTTTGATGTGAGGACAGACTGAAGTTCTGCATTATACATGGATTATGTTGATTCATGCAAGTTCCAGGTGACACAATTTTGTATTTAAGAAGCTGCTCTTATACGAGAATTGATTGATTGTGTTTTAACACTCGAATTTCCGAAGCCGGGATATGTCGCATTTCCCTTTTAGTTTAACAAAAGAGGCAGTTTAGGAAATTGAACCTCACTCTCAGATGTATAAATTGCACATAATTAAATATCCAAACAAGGCAGATGTGGTTATCAGGTCAAACTCATGTAGTGCCATTAACACGCACATGATACGGTGGACCACGGCAGAAGATTGGCTCATCCGGCGTATTAGTTCTAGCTCGAGCTCTGAGAACTTCATTAGCATCATCGATCATGGCTGCAGCAAGCATTGTGTACTCCCCTGGAATCAGGAAATAGAGGGAAAACACATGCTTGATTTCTTCAAGAGGAGGAACCTCCATGGTGATACCAGACAAGACACCTGAAGGAGACAAAACGCATAGTGTTAGATTTCCTTTCCATGAGTAAAATATGGGAAAATGAAAAAATGTACCTTCCCATAGAACGGTTGCCTTGTCACCCTCAATGCAGTTCTCACCAGCCACATCTTTGCATTTGATGCTAAGATTGATCTTAATAGTTTCCTTTGTATTGTTGCGCACCAGCACCTCCATCGCTGTCATCTCATGGGCAACAATAGAATCTCCCTCGCTGTCGCCTCTTAAGCTACTTTTAGCAAGCCTGCAGCCAAATGTGAGTGGATCAGGCAATAGCACATCCATAACAGATGCTTGGATGGCAGCTTGTATTGCATCCTTGATATCTAGTTCTCCTGAACTGTTGCGTCCAGATTGCCACTTCACTTTGATCTTCGATATCAAACTCTTGATTGTTGCATTCAACTCACCCTTAATATCCTTTTCTGAGAAGCTACAACCTCTCCTACCTTGAGAACTCTTGGTCAGAAAGGTGCCATCAAGTACAGGTAACTTAAAATGTTCTATTGGTATTAACACTCTTGCGGTGTAATCCCGGTCAATCCTTGTTTTTGGTTCACCACATTCTGCACGGATATTGTTATCGTTGTTGCTGGAGTTCTCCATGTCAACTGAAACACTAGTTTCAAAAACTACATCAGTTGGATTATACAACTCCAGTTCAAGTAAGCGCAGACCCCAGCTTCCCCTATAAGGATCAATCTTTATGAGCCTATCAGCCTGCCTTTCAGAACTGTCACTTCCTGCTTGTGCTTGCTTGTTGCATTTTTCACCAATGCAGGCCGGAAGTTCCATTGATAGCAAACGGGCTTTTACAAAAGACAAGCCCTGCAAAACACAGATATTTAGGGGAATGACCAGACGTCTTCCAGGAGGTGGAGCAGACACGGCTTCTGGCTCTCCAGGATTTGTCAATGGACCTAAACAACGAAAAAATGAATCACAAATAATATAAACTAAATTCTCCATCAAATCAAAATCTAGAAAACCACACCCACATGCTACGTATAACTTCTTGTTTCCTTGACATTTGTGAAACTCAACATAAGAAGTAATGAGACGTTAATAAGTAGGAAATACCAACATCAGGATTCTGTAGTAACACTAAAAATATGAAGAATTGGCAATTTGGTATATCTACCTGCATAGTGGATCAACAGCAAAGGACTGCTTCCATCCTTAGCTTGTCTCCCTGAGGTTCCAGGGATGCCCTTGCTGGCAACAACATCAGGATCTGTCTTGCCAAGCTGCCAGGCTTTCAAGGTTACACGTATTGTCACCTCTGCACCAGGTTTGAGTGGGAGGGCTGACTTCAGAGTTTCAGAAGCAACTAATACAACAGAGTCCTGGTTCTTTCCTGATAATGAGATATGTGCCTGCTCAACAGGAACAGTGCCAGCATTTGCCAAACTAATCCATACATCACGTATCTCGCCTTCATATAGCATGACAGATCCATCACCGCCTGCAATATGAGAAACTAACAATGGCAACGGAGATACCACTGTAATGCTAGGTGCAAGTACATTTTTTAATTTAGCTGCCCCACAGCTCCGGAAAGGGTCAGAAAGCACAAGCCCTTGAGTTGCCCCAATAAGCAAACAATCAACTTCCTTGAAAAAATGTTCAGTAATGACTCCAAAACAGTGAACAATGCATCCAGGAACAGAAACCACGCCTTCTTTGGTTGGAATCCCAGATAATGTGATCACCTTTGAGGAATTGGGCGGAAGACTTACACTTACAGGAAAGGCATCAAGGTTTCCAGAATGCACAGATAGATAAATGCTATCAACCATAACTTCAAAGCCACATGGATTTGCTAATTCTACTAGCACTTGAACCGGTTCCCCGACCACCCAGGTTAGCTCCTGTTTATTGCTATTAATCGGCTCTCCTTTGCTGAATGGTGTATAAATGAATGGCCCCGACGGAGCAGAGCCTACCCACCAATCTTCTCTAGCCAGATTGCGTTTAACAATGTCCATTTGCGATGAATGCAAGGGAAATGAATGTAGCCTAAACAATAGAAATAGAGATGGAATGAGAAAAAACACATGCAAAACTATAAGACACTCTTGGATATTACTTTAACCTAAATCAGAAGTACACTTCTTCGGACTTGATGCTAGTAGAGGTTACAGCCAGTGAGATAAACACTAACAACATTATAAAATCATAAACTAATGTATGAAAATGTAAAAGCACATACTCATTAATATGGTCATTATATACAACTGGATATGAAGAAGACGATTAGAAAACTAGGCATATCTATAAATATCCGGTATCTCATAAGCAATACTCTTGGGTTATCATGAAGCTTCCCAGGTCCTATCCAGATGTAAGTCCACATAACAAAAAGTTCATCAAGAACATTAGGTTTTTGCAACTAGTAAACAAACCAGAATCAGGAAGTATTAACATTCACATAAAATACCTGATGAAGGGCAGAGCGGGATCACCACAACGAGTTCCCAAAGGAAGCCTCTCAGCTGAATTCATAAGTGCATTGAACAGACCATTTTGCCCAGCAGGAGTAATTAGAGGATAATAAGACCTAAGTAGACGTGCAGCCGCACTCCATGCTGCAAGAGGATCTCCTGCACGAACAGCAGATAGAAGAATTTCCCTGAGAACTACCATCTGAAGTGTGCTCCACTGTGACTCAAACAAGGAGACTATCAAGTGGTGATGCACTTTTCCTCCATCAGCATAAGTATGCCCAGCATCCTATTTACAAAATGAAGAAGGCATTTATAGAATCTCATTCAAGTTTGAAAGGGAAACGAGCAGTGTTACTAAAAGCCAGTCATGAGATGACTATCACTAGAGAAGCACAAATATTATTACAAGAAAAGGATCAATTCTTTAACCAAGTCAAAACAGCAGTTCTACCGCCAGAAAGGACAAAACAAGCCAAAACTTAAATGCATCTTGTCAAATACTGCAAATCTCAACATGCATATCTATCAAAGGTTCTCTTTTGTGCTTCTTGATACCAAGTAACTGCTTATATCATAACTAACATTTCCCATTAATAATATCACATGAATACGACCAGGCAACTTTAGGTATAGATATATATTCATATAGAAAAAATGTCTTCCCAAAGAAGAAAAAACATTTCACACAGGTTAGAAAAAGTACGATACAACATGTTTCATACATATAAACGAAAATTGCATTTCAAAACTCCAAGTTCAATTGCCTTTTATTATTTTTATAGAATAGTCAAACCAGTACAGGACATTCTCCAACTTTACAGAGAGTCCTTGGCCTTCAAGCATCATGTTCCAGAAAACAAGTCCATAAACTCATGTAAGCTGGATGGCTAAAAGTACTCACATTAGAAGATTCAATAGATGCCCTGCTTTGGACACGATAAGCTTTTGTCGTCATCGCCAAGACTTGCATTGCGCTGATAGCAGCAAGTTTATTATCCTGTTGCAAGTACAACTGAGCCACCTGCCTTGAGAAAAAAGCAGCTTTTCGATGATAACCAAGTTCACCAAAGAGACGTGCTATTTCAACATATACTACTAGTTTGTCACTAGCATCAATCAACGATGTAGCTCCATCAGCAGTTGCCGTCAACAACTCCACAACATCCTTTGCAAGTTCCCGCCTTATGAACACACGCATATAGGTGAAATTTAAACACACCGAAAAAAAAAAAAAATAATAATAATAATAATAATTTATTAAGATGAAACAATTTAAGAAGATGTAAATATGCCTAAGTCCTACATTAATTGCGATGAAGATAAATATATATAGAGTACCGGCAGAGAAATCTTGCCAACTTCAATGTGGCTTCAAGCTCAAAGCTCAATGGTGAAACCCTGTTCAAAGATAACAGCCAATACAAACTAAGAAGACAAGTGATAACTCATAATCAATTTGCATAAGAACCATAAACGCAGAGCATGGTTTCTTGTATAGGTTCTCGCCGAGAACTTCTCGGGCACAAAAATTCTACGAATTATCTAAACAATTAATCAGAGGATTTCAGTTTGTAAACAAAAACTGAGTTATACAAATGAAATAACTAATTATATGATCAGAGGAGCGCAACCAGGGTGTTGTGAAGGATTTCCCCAGGTCGCGTTTCCCCATCATGGAGTCCCAGTTATGTTTCCCATGGCTGCATTTCCCTCGAACAGTTAGGGGATTTTCTCGAGTTAGGGGAAAGTAAGCAAAGCCCCACCAATGTGATGCAAGGCTAATTCCCAAGTAATCACAACCAAACCCCCCAGTGGGAAGTGTATTCAAGGACCAAGAATGCAGGAGGAAACAGAGGGGGGAGCGACCTTTTATATACACATTCCTCATACTGGGAAATTTAAGCGCATCCTCGACCTCACACTGCTCCGGGCGGTGGGCGGAGTTCCTGGTTTGGGGAGGATCCTCTCAAATTTTATTTATGTACTAATCTATTGTAGCAAAATCACCCTCTTGTGCCTTCAGTATGGGAGGGGAGGTATCATCTAGATTTGATTGTACTTGGTGAGTTATTTTGCTTAGGATTAAACGAAACATTATGGTTTGCCCATTTCTATAAATAGCTAAGCTTCCAGCCTTGTTCAAGCATCCTAGATATGAGTTTACGTGGATCGAAGACGGTTTATTCTTTGAAGCTAGGAGTTCTCTCTTGCTCTTGGTTCCCTAAACCCTAAACCCTAAACCCCCCCCACCCCACCCCACCCCCGATTACTGCTGTTATGTTTAAGTGTGGTTAAATAACATTTGGTGTTGAAGTGACAGCATTTATTGGATGTTTGATGTTTTCCACTTGAGTTTTATTAGCTTGATAGCAGTGGAACTTATATAACCCTCCAACCCAAGTTTAAGAGATTCAAAAGTACGAATCCAGATCCCACTCTCATTACAGGGATGATTAGTTAAATCTCTAGTTAATGAAAACAGCTGTCGACGATGTGGTCCCTTTAGTATATACAAATTTGAAAGAATTACACTATTGTGCCTGGTATTATTTGCAAAATCAAATACTTCAATAACATATGAGTAAAAGCACATAAAATTACCTTTGTGCATTGTCTTGTATAAATGATTTTCTGTAGTGCAGAATGACACTATTGTAGCGATACTTAACCTCATCTTCTAGAACTGGGTCCTTCTGGCCCATACGATCCATCTAACAAGGTAAAGTAAGGGGACAAAATCATGTTTGTTCCAAAAGAAGATGGTGCCCACAATAAGAAGGTCCAAGATAAGCAGTTAACGGTCAAGAGTTAGGTAAACAAATATTAAGAGCTAAAAGAAAAAAACAAAATTCAGGAAATGCTAATAGTGTATAAGTTGCTTTTCAATGTATAGCTATAAGCCTACAACAGATAATACCAAACCGATTAAGCAGAATCAATAAAATAGCATGCTAAACTATACATTTAGCAATTATGAATGAGATCGCATTTTACATCCAATGGGAAAATTCCAACAGACTGAATTGCAACATTCGCAATTGTACTAAGTACTAACAAGATTACTATTAAAAGCTATAAACTATAGTAAAGGCAGAAGATAAGATTCTCAGAATACTGTTCATGCATCCACTCAATTGAACTAGAAGTCATTGGATATCCATACAGTTGAAAAATTATATGGTAGCTAATATTCGGGCACATAAATGAAGAGTACAACGACTAAAAAGACTTTCGTAAAAACTTTGAGATTTTCCTAAGAGTTGCAAATTTATGAAAGAAACAACAGTACAATAAAGGAAATATTTTACCATAAAGCACCTGTATCCAGGTTTTTTGCCAAAAAGTGTTGCATTCTTACCAGCAATGCAGAAACGCTGCCTTCCATTGCCCCAGCATACCAGAAAAAATCAGCAGTCAATCTGGTAAGTTCCAGAGAAGTAGAATAATGAGCATTGGCATCAACTGGTGATCCAGCCAACAGGCAGTAATCGCCTATAGTTTTTTGTGCGCGACCAAGCCTCCGCTTTTTTGCCTTGATCACCTATAGATTTTTAAAACGAGAGAGGTCATGTTGCGCAGCGTGAAAATAATTCTTAGGGCATATATTGCATCAGTAGGTGTAAATGGAAAAATAATAATTTAAAACATCTATGGGACACCTAAAGTTAAACCTCCTCTGAACTGAGACTGGCTTGAGAATCGAGAGGCGTCTTAAAAATGGTCCCGCGAGATTCCGCCTGGAGAACCCATTTCTCAAATTCCATCAATAAACAGGCAGCAATATCTTGGACCATTGTTTGCAAGTGGAATTCCTGAGTTTGCCTATCAGCAGGTGGAAACAATATCAAGTTGCTTCCTTTAACACTCTCGTCTTCCAGCTGCAAAAGCATCAAGCGATAACTTTTAATTAAAAATGAGTTGGAACGATCATGAGAGAAACCAAAGGAGTTCATATCCGAGCAATAAGAAACTCTACTTGAGTAGCGAAAAATGTTAAAATGTGATCAGTAAGAATCGCAAGTGCAGATATCATTTCCTTTTGGATTCCACAACGCGCGGTCTAATTCCATAATCTGAACAACGAACATACTAAATTGATAATGGCTAACCTGCGAATCCCCCGGGCAGAAGGCGAAGCATCGCTGAACAAGTGAGGAAGAATAAGTCTTACAGGCGGCGGTGAATTGATCGGCAACGGAGCGGAGATCGGGGGCGGAAGGGCAGTGGCAAATGCCGATTACAGCGAGGATCTTGCGATTAGATTGGAAATCCTCCCAGGGTGAAGGCGGCGATCCGCCTAAAATGAACTTGAATCGGAGGCTGCCGGTTTCCCAGGGCTGGTTCGAAAATGGGGATTTCTGGTGCTCAGTGTAGAAGGAGCTGATGGAACTTTGGGAGACGGTGTGGTGGCGGAGGAGCATAGCGGCATAGTCTCGAAAGAGAAGCGGGCTGATGTCGGCGATGGGGACCACCGCCACTCGGATCATGCTGCTAGTTTCGATGCTGGCGTCCGGCTCCATTTTTTCCGATTAGAGAGAGGAGAGAGGGAATTGTCTACACTTCTCAGATCCAACAAGTGGAAATATGCATGTTGGCCAAAGGCAATACAAAAGAAAATAAATTTGGTCATCCTCTATAAAAAATACAAACCATTGTCTTCTTGTGAGCGCAGGTCGAGGAAGGGCCGATGGGGCCGATAGACATTTCTCAGGGCCGATGGTGCCCGATTCAGATCGGCCATCTTTAGGCCGATCTATCGGCCCCCATTCGGCCGATACTGAGAAAACATAAATAATTGAAGGGCCGATGGCGATCGACCCCCCTTTAGCCGAGACATCGGCCATCGGAAAATAATAAACGTAAAATAATTAACAATTTTTTTTAATAATTATTAAAACAAAAATTTGTAAAAAACGTAAAAAAAATGAGAGTCGATGGACATCGGCCCCCATTCGGCCGAGCCATCGGCCCTGATTCTTTAGAAGCCGTTACATGTAACGGCCCGAAATTTACCGAAGGACCAAAAAAGAATTAAACCGTTTATTAAACGAGGGCCGATAACCATCGGCCCCACCATCGGCCCTCCCATCGGCCCTGAGTCGCAATAATGGAGGGCCGATTGAAAGTAACCGTTGGCCGAAAACAACTTTCATTTTTTACTCCCTCCGTCCCGCTATTTGTGGCTCACTTTCCCGAAATGGGTGTCCCATTATTTGTGCCCACTTTCCTAATTTGATAAAAAATTACTCCTACTCTATCATCTTCTCTCTCCTACTTTATTACATTATCTCTCCTACTTTATCATCTTTCTCTCATACTCTCTCATTATCTTACCCATCTTCTCTCTCATACTTTATCATCTATACTCTCTCTCATACTTTATCATTTACTCTCTTAATTCCCGTACCGAAACCAATTGAGCCACAAATAACGGGACGGAGGGAGTACCATTCTTACTGCGAAAATTAACCCATTTTCTCCAACCCGATCGCCAGCCACCGTAGTCCGTCGCTCATCGCCGCCGTTCGCCGCTCGTTTAGTCGCCGAAAACAAATGCGAAATGCCGCCGCCGAAAACAGCCGCGAAACCGCCGCCGATTCCCTTTGAAACGCCATGTCTTCTGGCGAAATTGAGGTTCGTAATTCCGATTCCTTAGCCCTTCCATGTTAGAAACTATGCAAATTCATGTTAGAAACCCCGTTGAGTGAATTAAATTGTCGATCTATGCGAATTCATGTTCAAATGTAGAAGTGCCTTTTTTGAATTGTTGATTTATGCCACGAATTGTGATTGAACTTCATTGATAGATGAAATTTATGTTGAAATTGGGTTGGGTTTACATTGAAATGTCCATTTTTTGATGAAATTGTTGAGAATTTGGAGAGGATTCGAGTGTTAATTTACTGAAAATTTATGAAACTGGGGCCGATGGGAGGGCCGATGGCAGGGCCGATGGAGATACACTCCATCGGCCCTGCCTCGGCCGAACTCTGTTCAATAGGCCGTCGGCCCCGACTGGCCTTATAGTGTTGGGTGATGATTCTATCCTCAGCACTGTTTCACTCAGTGGGAAATGATTATATCTTCTATACTGAACCAAGCTCAGTAGCCTATGTACTCTGAACTGTTGAGAAGATGTGAAGATCCCAAAACCCTATCTGATTGATGAACCATTCCATTGTATATGTTGTTTGTCTCTGAGGTTTCAGACTCAGTAGACACTCTGCTCTGGTCAAGGCGCCGCAGCTTATTTGCCTCAAAGACCAGTAGAAGACTCGGTGATCTTGGACTCAGCGGAGCAAGATATCGAGAGAGTCAGTCGAACTGAACTCAACAGGAGTAGTTCACTGGACTCAGAGCTGATCTTCAGTAGACTTATCTCAGCTGTCTATCTACTGAATACAAGGTCAGACTTAGCATCGGCAGATAGTCTTCAGGACTGTCAGAATCTTTTGAAAGACAATCAGCATTGTCATATACGAGGATGAGAGAAGTCAGCTTCAGCTTGTCTCGAAGTCTGTGCTGTCTCAACCACTCTATCCGCCTCGACAAATAACAAACATACACGTGTCATCCTACCTACTAAAGCTGCAAGTCAACACTTTCCGAGAAAGGAGGAAAAGGCACTGTTACCTACGCCAAAAGAGCCGTTTGCTACCAAAAAGAGAGAGAGAGAAGAAGATCGTCTCCAACGGATCTTTCTCAATCTCTTCTCTATAAATAGAGGGATCATTCAAGATTTGAAACACACAAGAGAGAGAGTTCACGAGCTAACGAAGAAACGAACAGATCATTCAAACGAGCGTATTTAAAAAGCCTAAGTCTTCCGCAAGAATCGAAAGAGTTATCTCCGGCGAAAGACTACCTTTAAGCTCATAAGGGAACCAAGCTGAAACGTCAACAAAGCATCTAGTATCCAAGCGACGTGACACGAACTTATAGCTAAACCTCAGCTGTTCGTCGCTCTAGAAGCTACATTCTTGTTCCCCATCCCTCTAACCCTATGCTCAACCGATATATCCATAGCTTAGACGAAGGAGTTCACTTTTGAACCCAATCCTTATTGTATAAGGACTCCTTCACTGTTGGAGAAGTTTGTCAAACACTTTAAGTTTGATAGAAGTGTAAACCGGGACTTGCTCGAGATAATCCCCAAGCCACGGCTTTGTCCCGTGCACAAGCCGACCGAGACTAACTCAAGCATAATAAATAGCCTCCCGATCTATCGGGACAGTGGACGTAGGATTGTTGATATCCGAACCACTTTAAAAATCTCTCGTGTCGTTTACTTACGCTCTTTTCGTTATTACATTGATTTTACTGCGCATACCGAACATCGTATTTAAAATCAATTAACCGTCTCGATATCGAACTTCTTATCTACCGAACCGAGACTTAAAACGTTTTCTCATAAAAACCGATGTGGGCCTACACTATTCCGCGCACCGAACTCTTGCCGATCGATACCGAATTCCGACCTAGTCGGTTAGCGCATCTCGGCCGAGTCGACTTTTAGCCTTTAACACGATTCGAACGGTTATGCAGTCTGGTCTTGAATCATTTCGAGACGGCATCTTCCCCGAATAGGACCGTTCGTGTTCGAAGTTGAGAAATTTGGGGTTCGTGTGTATTCACCCCCCCTCTACACCCGAACTCACTCTCGGGACCAACAATTGGTATCGAGAGCGGGAGTTCCTTAAGACTCTTGTCACTTTGAGACCGGGTCTATTTGAACGGATCCGGAGGAAAACGTTTTCACTGCATATCACTCTACATTCATATCATTATTCTTCATGGCTGATATGTCAAGTATAAGAATGGTACCCATGTTCTCGGTGGAGAATTATGGAGTGTGGCGAGTTAGAATGGAAGCACATCTGACATCCCTCCATGACAGTATGACTGAAGTGCTTGAAGATGGACCTATCGTTCCCATGATCGATAGTGTTGTAACTCAAGCTGAAGGAGGAGGAATGGTGACTGGGAGAAGATCCCTAAAGACAGAAGTCTCTTCACTCCTGAAGAGAAGAAGCTTCACAATCTAGACCGAGTCGCCAGGAATGCCATACTAACCACTCTTAGCGATTCTTATCTTGGCAGGGTTCAGGAATGCAAAACCGCTAAAGAACTCTGGGATGCTCTAGCGCTACTGAGTCGAGGGACTCATAAGATTAAAGCAAATAAACTAGCACTAGAACTCCAAAAGCTGGAAAGCTTGTCTCTCATGCCTGGTGACAAAATCGAAGATCTGAACGTCAGATTTACCAATCTGATGAACTCAATCAACGGGCTGGGAAAGACATTCAGCAACCGAGAAATGAATCTAAAGATACTGAGGGCACTGCCGGACGGACACTGGACACCTTTTGCCACTCTATTGCGACATTCTGATTTAGATGTTGTCTCTCCCGACCATATCTTTTCGTAATTACAGGCGAGGGAGTTTGAGTTCGACGTACCTCAAAGAAAGCCGAGAGCCGAAGCCGACACAAAGATCGACCATGCTTTCAAAGCAACGATCAAGACAAAGATCTCCCGTGACGAGCAAGACGACGAGTAAGACCGAGCCTTCACTCAATGATCTACAAGAAGGAAGTCTCGCTCGAAGTATGCGCTTGCTCGTCGTAAAGTATCGAAGGAGAAAGAGAGGCGTAGAAAGCTGACTAAAGCGTACCGAGACACAAAAGGTAAGTCAGAATATACACCAAAACGCTCTCCCGACTCACAATCTTCCCGAATGCGAAAGAAAGATGACTCAAGACCCTCAAGGGATAGTGCAACCAAAGAAGAAAAAGTCATCACTTGCTAAAACCGCAAAAAGCCGGGACATTATCAATATGATTGTCCCGAGCTCGATAGGTGCTGAACGCGCAAAGACGTAAGGCAAGGAGAGAGAAATTCGCCCAGAAAAGACAATCCTACATAGCTGGCGAAATCTCAGACGACTCAGAAGAGGTCGACTCCTTTATGGATTCATCTGACGATGAAGAAGCCTTCATAGCCTTAGAGCATGAAGCAGATGAATCGACTGAAATGTGCATGATGGCAGGCGAAGAGGATGAGGTAAATTCTCATGAACCGGCCCAACTCCTCTTCACACCGCACACACGACAATCGTTTCAAAGTGCGGATGGGAATTTGGACATCACAACCGTATATGAAGATCTACTAGATGAACAAATTCAAATGAGTCTCAGCTCAAGCAAGACTCTTCAGGAGTTGGATACCCTGAAAGTGGAGAACCAGAGACTTTCTCAGGAGAGTCAGGTTGCTACTGAGGCCGAAGGACTTGTGTTGAGACTCAGGGAGGAGATAAACTCTCTGATGGCCAAGTCTCGAAGATCAAGAAGATCGGATTTCGTTTTGACAAATGACTTGACTCGAAAGATATCGAACCGAGTCTCGCCGAAGCAAAACTCGTCGGGACTTCGGACCGAACATGATGCACCGAAGAAAAGTGATGATGTCCCGGAGGAACCTGATGACCGAGAGGTACATGGGCGCCGAAAAGAAATTGGAGGCTATGCTAGCAAGTAACAAGCCAAAGCACCGCAAGGAAGGACTTGGATTCAGCCGGGGAGCTTCCTCGTCCGCCCCAAGACACTCGGAAGGACGGCTTGCTGATAGGTTTGTTCGAGGAAAGACCATCAATGCTGATATACTCGACCCTCTCGCAAAGAACAAACAAAAGATGAAAGCACCTCATCCTACTCAAGCAGATTCCGACAACAAGATCAAAGCCAAAGTACCCCGGGTCGGTCAAGGGGGAACCAACAAATCAAAATTGGCCGATCAAGATGGACCTCCAAAGCCGACACATCCAAATCGGTATGGGTCATATTATTATGATCCTATGGACGTAAGAGGTTCCAAAAGTCGAAGAAACAGAAAGCCGCACCAAAGGCAAAGGTCAGCAGTCCACCAGCTTAGAAGATTAGGACTCCTGAACCTCAGAAGCCTCAGAAGTCACCTATGACCAGTCCAGTGGTCAGATATGTTGACTCTAGTGGAAAGAAAATGTCTGAAACCACCAGGGTTGTTAGACAGATTTGGGTTATTAAAACTAACACCTAAGGACCCAAAATTAAAAATAAAGGGTACCTGAATATAATTTTGTTTTGCAGGTGCGCAGAGACCCATGGTATGTGGACAGCGGATGCCGAAGACATATAACATACCAAAGGAGTCTACTAAAGAATTATGTCACTGAAGAAGGACCCATAATTGAGTTCGGAGACAATGCAAAAGGCTATACTAGAGGATATGGAACACTCAGCATTGGAACTGCCAAAGTTCCAAGAGTATCATATGTTGAAGGACTTCAGCATAACCTTCTCTCTGTTAGTCAATTTTGTGATAACTCAAATAGAGTGGTATTTGACGCTGGTTTCTGTGATGTTATTGATAAATCTACAGGGAAAACAGTGTTATCAGGTTCGCGCAGAAAGAACATATATGTTGTTGACTGGAACTCAGCAGAACCTGAAGCTTGTCTGTTGGCGAAGAACGATAATCGAACGGGGTGGCTATGGCATAGAAGACTCAGCCATCTCAACTTCAAGACGCTCAACAAACTAGCAAGAGACACTCTAGCAAGGGGACTGCCGAATGAAATATTCAGCAAAGACACTCAGTGTGAAGCATGTCTGAAGAGAAAGCAAACAAAGAATCAAAATCCAACAGTTCCCATCTCCTTTCACCGATGGAATCCTTCACCGCTACATATGGATTTGTTCGGTCCAGTCTCCCCAGGTGACGATCGTAGGTAGGAAATATGCATTAGTGGTCATAGATGACTACTCGCGCTACACATGGGTCATATTCATTGCCAACAAGTCCGACGTCAAAACAGAGTTACCAACGCTTCGAAAAGGCTCGGTGTCGAGAAGAACACCAAGATCGAAAAATACGTTCGCACGCAGGAACCGAGTTCCTTAATTCCATGGTAGAGGAGTTCTCGGGGGCGTAAGGAATAGAGCATGAGACATCGGCCGCCCGCACACCTCAAAGAAATGGAGTTGCTGAACGAAAGAACAGAACTCTCAAAGAAGCAACTAGAACTCTACTCGCAGATTCGGGACTCCCATCCAAATTCTCGGGCGTATAACGGATACTTGCGTGTTACACTCGTGAATAGATCTCTACCGACAAAGCAAAGATAAGAGGACACCATATGAACTATGGAACGGCAGGAAGCCTTCTCTATCTTATTTCCATATCTTTGGTTGTTCATGCTTTATCCACAATAATGGGAAAGATCACCGAAGACTTTTGATAGCAAGTTAGATCGTGGAGTATTCTTAGGATACTCTCGGGTCGAAGCAAGCTTTCGTAGTATTCAACTATCGGACTCTTTGCGAGGAGGAAAGCCCTCATGTTGTTTTTAACGAGTTTGCTACCAAGACAGGAGCAATAACTCAAATTCCGAATCCGAGGACATCGTAGAGACGCTACAGGATCTAAGCTTAAAGGACAAACTTGAAAAGATCCAAACTATGTTGGGATGATGATTCGGACGAAGAAACCGAAGACAAATCTATCGAATCTCAACCAGCAGAGCAAGTAGGCGAGCGGATTGATTCTCCCGAACGTAATCAATCCCGTGTAACTCAGGTCGATGAAGAAACCCAAGAGGTAACTGAGACCACTACTGAGAATAACAACTCAGGGGGAACATCTAGTAATGTTCCTGAGCTGAATGCCCCTGAACCTGGTGACTCAGTAGATCATACTCTTATCACTGAAATTCTTCAATCTCGTAATAGTACAACCGAAATGCCTAACTCACCTACTATCTGTGTTGAACAAATTTCAGATGAAGAGCTGAAACTTCGTAGATCGTGGCTCGATGCTCACACTGCTGATCTAATCATTGGAGATCCCTCAGCTAATGTCAAGACAAGATCCAGATTCTGTCAAGGAGAAAGCGCATTATTTTCTTGCTTCTTGTCTACTGAAGAGCCTCAGACCATTGAGGATGCATTAAAAGATGCTGACTGGATCATAGCTATGCAGGAAGAGCTGAATCAGTTTACGAGAAACGAAGTGTGGGAGTTTGTAGATAGACCCCGACATCAACATGTCATTGGAACCAAATGGGTCTTCAAAAACAAGCGAGATGAAAACAACGTTATAGTAAGGAACAAAGCAAGGCTCGTGGCTAAAGGCTACTGTCAAGCTGAAGGAATAGATTTCGATGAAACTTTCACTCCAGTTGCAAGATTGGAGGCAATTAGACTATTCCTAGCCTACGCAACACATCAAATATTCAGAGTTTATCAAATGGATGTGAAGTCTGCGTTCCTAAATGGCATGCTGAAAGAAGAAGTCTATGTGGAACAACCGCCCGGCTTTCAGCAGGGACATCAAGTATATAGACTCAGAAAGGCTCTGTATGGGTTAAAACAAGCACCCAGGGCTTGGTACGATACCCTGTCTGAGTTTCTTCTTCAGAAAGGTTTTCAGAAAGGCACAGTAGACCACACTCTATTCAACATTCGACTGGAAGAAGACTTATTACTTGTGCAGATCTACGTGGATGACATCATATTCGGATCAAAGAATGTCATCATGTGTCAACAATTCGAAAAGATGATGAAGGATAAGTTCGAGATGTCAATGATGGGAGAAATGAACTACTTCCTTGGTTTTCAAGTCAAGCAATCTGAAAAGGGAACGTTCATCAACCAAGGCAAATACACTCGAGACCTCATCAAAAGATTCGGCTGCACATCCGACAAATCTATCAAGATCCCGATGAATACGAATATGAAGATAGATCTTGATAAAGAGGGAGTATCAGTAGACCAAACCGAATATCGTGCTTTAATTGGTTCATTATTATATTTAACAGCTACTCGTCCTGACATAACTTATGATGTAGGTGTCTGTGCTCGATTTCAGGCGAATCCGAAGCAGAGCCATATGGACTCAGCAAAGAAGATTCTCCGCTATCTCCGAGGAACACCTGACATGGGTTTATGGTATCCAGCTGATGATAATATTGAACTAACTGGCTATTCTGATGCTGACTATGCAGGATGTAGAATTGACCGAAAATCAACTTCAGGAACATGTCAGTTCCTTGGCAGCAAGCTGATCTCATGGTTTTCAAAGAAACAACACTCAGTAGCTACGTCGACTACTGAAGCTGAATACATGGCTGCCGGAAGTTGTTGCGCCCAAATCCTTTGGGCCGAGACAAAGACTGAGAGACTATGACGTCATTCATAATGAAGTGCCGATCTTCTGCGATAGTACCAGTGCCATTGCAATCACTCAGAATCCTGTACTACACACGAGATGCAAGCACGTGGACATCAGACATCACTTCATTCGTGACCATGTCGAAAAGAAGGATATCAGGATGGAAAAGATCCATACTGACAAGCAACGGGCTGACATACTGACCAAGCCTCTAGCTGAATCCAGATTCAGAGAACTTTCAGTAGAGCTAGGTCTGCTGGACCCTACTGACCCCAGTCAGTAAGAAGGTTTCAGGAGAGGACCATTTCAGTAAGGGGGAATGTTCACTCTTCAGTACGTAGATATTCAGAAACCATCTACACGAGGTATCAGCTGACTACTATGTTCAGCTCACAGGTTTGCGTATCTCTACTCAGTAGTAATTTATATAACAGTATCCTGCATTTATGGCAAAGATTCAGCATGATATTAATATCTCTTGGTTTGTCTTTATTATTAACGAATATCATTTAATGCACGATATTCCATACATAAGCTTGTTGAACTCTGCGCGCATTTAATGCATGTCTTTTCACAGTTACTACTTAAGCTATTTTACAACTGGCTTTGACTTAGGCGGCATATGCGATCATTACCTATAATATAACTTCTAATCTTGACCGTCCATTCTATAAAGCAGTTTAAACTCAACCTTTGATCAAATAACTGTTCATCTTCCCGTTTGATATATATATTTGATCATATCTTCTCAAACCGCCATTAGCATACTTAAAATCTTTCAAGTCCGAAAAATCCGAGATTTGCAAAAAGCAATCCTTACTTACAACTTCATCTTCATATCTTTTCTCGATTTTATTGGTATGCTTATTAGAACTGTTACTGTATTCTCTGTTTCTTCAGTATCAATATATATAAACTGTTGTATCTAAAATTGATACTAATAAGATTCTTATGTAACAGGTACTATGGCGAACATAACTGTAGATGCCCCTCATAACATGGAGGACATTCTTGCAAAAGGCCGTGTCTGGTGCGAACCAGTCATGGAATTCGATGCATGCGACCTAGACTACATGGATGAGATCTTCGCATCTCTAAGGGAGTCCGGTCTGGAGAAGTTTCTATCGAGGAAGCCAACGTTCTTCCTTCCTCGACAGGTGGCTGAGATGTACCTCAACTCAGACTCCATCTCTGGAGACATCATTGGGAGGTTCAGAACTTACTCCATCAACAATGCTTCCCTACTGCTGAAACGTATATCTATCAAGGAAGCACTGAAGAACAACTTTGACTTGCCATCTGAAGGAATCAGCACCGTAGGCTACAATGACGACTCAGTAGATGAGTACCTATCCATATTCTGCGGAAAGCCAACAACCTTCAGAGCTGCTTTTCCCAAGAATGCCATGCTACCACAATTCAGAGCCTTGGCTTACATTGTCACTCACCGCCGACAAGCCAAGCCGGGCTCATTCGATCGAGTCTCCCGACCTAAGATCCAATTAATGATGGCGATATACGATGGCGCTAAGATCAACTGGACAGATTTCTTCATCCGAGAATTCATGATCCAAGCGGCCAAGTTTGACAAGTCAACACGCATCCTGAGCGCGAAGGGGAAATTACTGTATGGGCCGAAGCTCTCGCAATGATTGAAGACCACCGTGGTTCGATCAAGTCACCTTTGACGATAAAGAGTACTTCAATGTGAAAAAGGTGCGCTTCCATAACAAGTCTGCTGCCCTTCAGCAGATAGGATCAGGTCCCCAAGCTCAACTGACTAAGCCTCGCAGGCCGCACCTTCAAAGAAGAGAACACCTCCAAGAAAAATATCTAAGGCACGGCTAAGAAACCGAAGAAAGCCATCCCGGACGTGCTCCGCCGAATCGAGGTATCTCCCCGAAACCACCGCCGAACGGGCTACTCAAAGAACCTATTCAGCCTTTGCGGCTAATAGATGAGCCGAGTCTTCCGAGAAGACTCAATCGGTGGAGAAGGGAGTCTCCACCGAAGAACCAATAGAGATGGAACAAGGGGAGGCTACCGAAGCTCACGGTGAAGAAATTCAACGCCTGGACACGCCCCCCTCACAGCTTCCTCCACTCAGCCAGATGCCACCCGCCGAACATCGACGTCTCCAATCGACTTGGAATCCGAGACGGCGTCCGAAGAAGAAACAATCGGGATGGAAGCATCGGTGATTCTATCCGGAGCATCCCGAGAAATTCTTCAACCGATTCCGAGCTTGCCGACTACTCCGATCCGATGCTTATTGCCAAATCGGCAAGACTCCACATGTTGCTGCGACATCAGGAGTGGCCTCGTCTACAACGCCTAGTTCTCCACTTTTCCTGTCAGCAGCTTCATGAAGAAGAACTGAGATTGAGGGAACAAATAGGCTATTCAGAGCCTGAAGACCTCAGCTCAATGGAAAATTTGAGGGCTGCAATGCTGGCAATGGTACATGATCGACAACTTGCCTCAGGCCCAGCACCCTCGGATGGGTCGACCATGACGACCCACCCAGGGATTCGAGCCCCGGAAAGCCCGATGAGGGAAATCCCCGTGACAAGGATAAACATACCGAAGAAGCTCGGCGTCCGCTCGCATCCTTGGACTCGCGAAGTCGACGGCCGGTACCTCGGCATCCACGAGCCCGCTCGGCTCTTGTTGGAGTCCGCATTCGAGGTAGCGCCCAGCCCGCATCGTCGACGTTCCAAGTATGTGGCGAGGGCTATTAAAAGCCAAGGCACTCAGAACCGTGCCCTCGCCAAGGCAGTCCACAACGTGTGGAAGAAGACTGCTGAAGCCACCGCTACTGAGCTTCAGGGGCTGAAATCCTCTATGTCCCAATCAGCCGCCCCTGATGTCTCTGCCATTATCACTCAAGCACTGGCTCAGCAGCAGACGAAATTTGATGATCAACTCAGGATCTTCCAGGAAGGACAAGCTAAGCTTCTTGCAGAGTTCAAGGCATCTATGTCTACTCATTCTGAGTCCTTCGCTGAACAAGCCCAGGCCACAGAAATCAAACTTGAGAACATTCAGTTGGTCGTGGAAGATAAGATCTCTGAAAAGCTGAAAGAGTTCAAGGAAGCGGCTGACCTCTCACACCAGCAGTACAAGGTAGATCTTGCAACTGAGAGGAACGAGCTGCATGAGGCTCTGACTATGCTCAATGATCGTCTTGATGATCTGTCAACCTCTTACAAAAGTCTGGAAAGGTCAGTACTCATCCCTACCCCGGCTGTTATTGATGATGCCAAAAAGGGGGAAGGAAAAGAGAAGGAAAGAAAAGAGGAGAGTACAGCAAAGAAGAGTACTGAGAAGCTGACTCAGACTGAAATGGGTGAGGCCCAGGGTGTCCCAGCTGCGAGCACAGCTGAGACCGGCCCAAGTGGCTCAGGAACCCAAGCTGCTCATGCGACTCAGACTCCTACTGATATCATTAAGGAAGTCGCAGAGTATGCTGAGGAGGCTACTGAAGATTCAGATGAAGAGGAAATACCTCTCCCTCCACCTGTTCAGGGCAAAGGCAAAAAGATACTGGAACTCCCGACCCCTCCAAAGAAAGAAAATGAAACGATACATCTCAGCGAAGAGGAGGCTCGGATTGCCGCCGATGAAAAGCCGGGCAAGGGAGATTGGCCAAGCGTAAGCCGCAAACAAGCCTAAACCTAAGCCTGTGAAAAGAAAATCTAAAGCTCCAAGCAGAGGAGGAAGAAAGCCTGCCAGGCTACCTCCAAGGAAGCTCAGGATCGAAGACGATGATGACAGGGAAAAGGAGAAGGAGCAGAAGCAGCAGAGTACTGAGAAGCAAGGTACATCGAAAGAAAAATCAAGTACACCTGCTGACTCAAAAGATGCCTCCCAGAAACCTAAAGAGCTAAATGATGAGACTGAAGCCATATTCGCCCAGATGGACATGTACTTATATAGAGGCGAAGAGGCGAGACAGATCGAGGCTACGAGAAACAGAATCCACTTAGCTGATCTGGAAGCTCTGAGGAAGCGTACTGAGGAAGAAGCCAGGCACAGAACTCCTGCTAAAGCTGACATTCCCTATCGTTACAGGAAGTTCAGAAAGAAGGCCACTGATCTGAAATCTCACAAATGGTCGAGAACAGACGAGTGGATGCCGGTTCAATTCACTCAGAGATGGGAAAATTCGAAGATTGAGTTCATCAAACGCTATTATTTCTGGAGATTCTGGCCGAACAAGTCTAGAGCTGAAGCTTATGCTGAATGGATGATGCTTACTGAAGCGGATCTCTACATCCACTTATATAATGCCATTTCAGAAGGGAAAGAGATTCAGATTCCTGGACCCAGAATCATTCCACCTCCAAGAAGAATGGATGACTCAATTCATGTTGCGACTATTGAAGCTGAAGTGAAGGACGCTGCTGATCAAAGATTCTTACAAGATGATAACCCAACTGACTTCGCGGAATACTTGAAGCTGAGAAAGACCACGTACCGAATGTATGGTGTGCCACTGCATGAGACACAATCGCAATGATTCATGGACCGGATTCAGCAGTTTAAGCGCCCATAGTCTTAGTATTCTCTCTTCATAGTCTAGCAAGATTTGTAATGTACTAAACTGAATCACTCTTATATATACAAATCTTCTTTTGGCTCTGACAACAACTTGTTGTCTAAATAGCCGTGTTTGTCTTATGCTTTAACACTCAGAATCACTAAAGTGATTACTGTCACACACTCACTTTCCTTATTACTTGTCAGTTTAATGCTTTGTTAGATTCTACTAGTACTGCTTCTATGTAACGGGTGAAATTATTTTTGCCCTGTTTTTCAGTAGTCTAGAACTGATGGAACATCTCCTCTGATCTTACTTGTAAAATTGTAAGGAGATTTGTTTCTGTCTATTTAGTGTTAGCATAGATGATAGGTTTTGGCATCATCAAATAGGGGGAAATTGTTGGGTGATGATTCTATCCTCAGCACTGTTTCACTCAGTGGGAAATGATTATATCTTCTATACTGAACCAAGCTCAGTAGCCTATGTACTCTGAACTGTTGAGAAGATTTGAAGATCCCAAAACCCTATCTGGTTGATGAACCATTCCATTGTATATGTTGTTTGTCTCTGAGGTTTCAGACTCAGTAGACACTCTGCTCTGGTCAAGGCGCTCAGCAGCTTATTTGCCTCAAGACCACCGTAGAAGACTCGGTGATACTTGGACTCGAGCGGGAGCAAGATATCGAGAGAGTCAGTCGAACTGAACTCAGCAGGAGTAGTTCACTGGACTCAGAGCTGATCTTCAGTAGACTTATCTCAGATGTCTATCTACTGAATACAAGGTCAGACTTAGCATCGGCAGATAGTCTTCAGGACTGTCAGAATCTTTTGAAAGACAATCAGCATTGTCATATACGAGGATGAGAGAAGTCAGCTTCAGCTTGTCTCGAAGTCTGTGCTGTCTCAACCACTCTATCCGCCTCGACAAATGACAAACATACACGTGTCATCCTACCTACTAAAGCTGCAAGTCAACACTTTCCGAGAAAGGAGGAAAAGGCACTGTTACCTACGCCAAAAGAGCCGTTTGCTACCAAAAAGAGAGAGAGAGAAGAAGATCGTCTCCAACGGATCTTTCTCAATCTCTTCTCTATAAATAGAGGGATCATTCAAGATTTGAAACACACAAGAGAGAGAGTTCACGAGCTAACGAAGAAACGAACAGATCATTCAAACGAGCGTATTTAAAAAGCCTAAGTCTTCCGCAAGAATCGAAAGAGTTATCTCCGCGAAAGACTACCTTTAAGCTCATAAGGGAACCAAGTCGAAACGTCAACAAAGCATCTAGTATCCAAGCGACGTGACACGAACTTATAGCTAAACCTCAGCTGTTCGTCGCTCTAGAAGCTACATTCTTGTTCCCCATCCCTCTAACCCTAAGCTCAACCGATATATCCATAGCTTAGACGAAGGAGTTCACTTTTGAACCCAATCCTTATTGTATAAGGACTCCTTCACTGTTAGAGAAGTTTGTCAAACACTTTAAGTTTGATAGAAGTGTAAACCGGGACTTGCTCAGGATAATCCCCAAGCCACGGCTTTGTCCTCGCACAAGCCGACCGAGACTAACTCAGTATAATAAATAGCCTCCCGATCTATCGGGACAATGGGACGTAGGATTGTTGATATCCGAACCACTTTAAAAATCTCTGTGTCGTTTACTTACGCTCTTTTACTGTTACATTGATTTTACTGTGCATACTGAACATCGTATTTAAAATCAATTAACTGTCTCAGTATACTGAACTTCTTATCTACTGAACTGAGACTTAAAACGTTTTCTCATAAAAACTGATGTGGGCCTACACTATTCCGCGCACTGAACTCTTGCTGATCGATACTGAATTCTGACCTAGTCGGCTAGCGTGATCTCGGCCCGAGTCGACTTTTTAGCCTTTAACATAATTCAGAACAGATGTCTGGTCTGCTTCAGTACGGCATCTTCATGAATAGGACTGTTCGTGTTCGAAGTTGAGAAATTTGGGTTCAGGTGTATTCACCCCCCCCCCTCTACACCTGAACTCACTCTCGGGACCAACATATAGCCTTCGGCCCCGGCTGGCCGTAGAGCATTCGGCCCCGGCTGGCCTTGGAGGCTTCGGCCCCGGCTAGCCTTTGAGCCTTCGGCCCCGGCTGGCCTTAGAGAAATCGGCCCTCCCATCGGCCCTTCCATAGGCCCTCGTTCGGCCCTTATTTATTCAGTTTGGATAATTTATTCGTTTTTTGTACATATTGCAGCCCGCTTATATCCGACTACCGGTTAGACAAAATACCACAAAAGTCACGACATATTGGAGAGATGGTCTACCCGAACTATTAAAAAACACTCTTGCTAGACGGGGGGGGTAGTGACCTAGTCCGTCGCTTTAGAGACGGACAGTTTGGACATTTGCTGAGTTGGAGGAAGGGCAAGAGTTCGATCATAGCTTTGCATCAGCTCATGTGCTATGAGGTGCAGGCACCGTCCGGGGAGGCCCGTTTTCACATATCCGGACAGGAGATTAGATTTTCGCAGTACGAGTATGCACTCGTAACTGGCTTATTTTTCGACGCTTCTACTTTCGATACGATAGTAGCTCGTGCCCCTGTAGAGTCTGGAGTATACATGAGACTCACAAACGGGAATCCAGTAACAGGAGGCGAGCTGCTAAATTTATGGAAAAATGACAATCTCGGCGACCTCTCAGAAGACGATTATTTGAAGGTGGCCAATGTGTTGGCCCTGATGTGTTTTTTCTTTGCACTTGCCGACACGAAAAGGTCGAGACCTGGACGTGGGTTCTTGCTGATGACGTAGAGCGTGGAACGATTTTCCATGGGGATCATACACGTACAATGCCCTCCTGCACTACATGAGATTTGCACCGAAGCAACTCGATGCAGTAAAATAGAAGTATAATATTTATGGGCCAGTTTGGGCTCTTCAGGTACAAATTTTTATTTTATAATTTAATTTTTTCTAATTTTATATTTTATACTTGTACTGATCTTTAATCGTATTGTAGATCTGGGCATATGAGGCGATACCAGATTTGGCCTGTCTGTGTGTACGCCTTATGAATGACGGTGGTATGACCCGAAGTGTGAAATGGGTATTTGTCACGCCACCAGATACGGAATGGATTACTTTCTTTGCCTTGCCGGTAAGTAACATTTTAAATATTTATGAACAGATACGGAACGTATTATAACCTGTTTTTTAAACTTTTCGAACAGATGGAGACACCGCCCCATGAGACTCTTTCGCCCACTCCCGAGGAGCAGCGATTGGAATACTGGAGAAGGGTGATTGGAGAGAATCCGATCGGTGTATCTTTTCCTAGACCAACCCCCGTACAGCCGAGATGAGTTGAAGAAGAGGGCAGTGTACGAGATCCTCCACCGGCTGCACAAAAGAAAAAATCGAAGAAGAAACGTGCACCGGTGGAGGGTGAGTCATCCGGGCCTTGGAGGGAAGAAGATTCGACTTTGCCCACGTATGACGGAATGATCCGTTCCATAGATGAACGATTCCAGCAGCGCGAGACTGAGTTGTTAGAAAAAGTGGATAAGTGGTGGAAGGAGAACGAGGATCGGTTCTTCAAAAAAGTGGGGAAGTTGTTAAAAAATATCTTCGGAGCCGGCAAGGGTAAAGGCATAGGATCCAGTTCTACGTGGGACGTGGAGCAAATTCTGAATGAATCGTCCGAGGAGTCATATGCACCACGTGAGCCACCACGGGGGAGGTTTGTCACTGACATGAGTGGCCCAGCTGGAATGAAGATGCCGAACAGCCACGGGCAGATGTGGAAGATACGACGAGTGTCGATTCAAATCCCTGGGATGTGGCTGCTAGAAGGGCTAATCGGGGCTATGATCAGGGGCAGCATAGCATGTACGAGGAAAGAGATGTCTGGGTCCCGAAACGTTGGGAGCCACTCCCTTATAAGGCTCCACGGTCCCCACCACCTGTACAAGTACCATAACTATTCAAATTAAAATTTGCTTTTTTTTCATTTGACCATGACTTTTTGTCCAAAATGCAGCAACATGAGTCGGTTGTCATGGACTTATTTGATACGCAGCATGTACAACGGCTGTATGATAGCCAACCGCCGGAGCAGCAAATTGTACAAAACACTGAGGTACAAACATGATTTGAAGTTATATATTTGAGGAAATTTTTTTAATACATGTTATTTGCAGCCCATAGTGAACCGACGACCCAATCCTACTGGAGCTCCACACATGTTTGATCCCGCGGACGCATTGAGAAGAAATTTTGAGAATTTCATGAAAATGGAAATTTCTGCCAATGTCACGGTTTCGCAGCATGAGCTCTCGCACGGCTTTTTCAAGAACCTTTTGGATACACACTACGACATGGGTCACGCAATGCTTGATTTGTACATATGCTACCTCCGGCAGAGGCTTCAAGACAAAGACCGTGATGTGTTGTCTACAACTGATTCACGCTATACCGTCATAGCGGCTTCGTCAGTGTTCGTAAGTATATATTTATATTTTTTTTATAAGATATCATGTGTTTGTTTTTATTGCTCCTGCTAATTTGTATATTTTATGATAGACGTCTTTAGCTAAAGCTTGGACTTCGAAAATATTTGAACCCGATAACGAGTTCCATGAATGGTACGAGTTGAATTATAATGAATGGATCCCTGCACAGGGTTTAATCGATGTCGTTTTTGGAGCGGATACGGGATTTGGCGTTGCGAGGAGTCCGTGGTTCGATGCCAAATTCGTAGGTTATACTAATTTCTCTTTTCTATGCTGTGAATATATAATTATTATTATTTTTTACTAATTTGCATTAATTAATAGGTCATTTTCCCGGTATTGGCCGCCTCCCATTGGGTGGCAGTCAGATTGTGTATCGAGTCATGGACTTTGGAGCTCTATGACTCACTCCGTGGAGACCGGAAGATATTTGAGTTGAGAAAACAGAATTTGCGGCCACTCCGCAAACTGATCGGCCGCTTGCTAGATGTACGTATTTTAATATTTTATGGGTTTTTGGTTAGGCTACTAATTATTTTTAATGTTTTTGGTTAGGCTTCTAATTACTGGACGATGAACAAGTACAATCTGCTGCATCCGGGAATGCGGACTCCCGAGTTGGTCTTGATGCCGCAAAAGGAGCAGTTCAAGCAAGAGGATTCGAATAGTTGTAGTTCATATACGTGTATGGCAATTGAGCGGCTCATCACTGGATTTCCTACTCCGAAATGGGGTAATATGAAATCAAACATCAGAGTCTATCGGGAGTGGATGACTTGGAAATGTTTCGAGCAGTGCTATTACGGAGATTTTGGTTCTAGCTCCCAATGAGTCGAAACACTTGTAGTGTTTAATTTTATTTTATGGAATTCAAACACTTCTAATTTTATTTTATGGAATTCAAACAATTCAAACATTTCTAAATTTTTTTTATTTTATTTTATGGAATTCAAACAATTCATACACGGCTTCTTTGGACGAAATTTATCTCTCGGCCTCGGCCGAGAGACTTGTCTATCGGACGAGGGCCGATTGGTTTTGGCCCCCATTAGTTTCGGCCCCATAAGTCGCATGGCCAGGCTACGAAATATATCTCTCGGCCTCGGCCGAGAGACTTATCTATCGGACAAGGGCCGATAGAGGGCCGATTTGCTTCGGCCCCCATTGGTTTCGGCCCCATGAGTCGCATGGCCAGGCTACGAAATATATCTCTCGGCCTTGGCCGAGAGACTTATATATCGGACGAGGGCCGATAGACCTGGCCGGCCGAGAAAACTCCCTCGGCCCCGAAGGGTTTCGGCTAAGGCCGATGGAGAGCCGATGGGTTAACCCCCATCGGCCCTGAAGGGTTTTGGTCCTTGAAATTTTTTAGTTTTTTTTTTTTTTTTCTAGCTAATAACTCGATCATTGACAAAAAACTAAAAAACCGATAAGTGAAAAAAAAATGCTTTAATCGTTATTTGTCGTTCCAGATACGGGGCATCTCCGCCTTGTGTGACCTTCTTCTCCACAGTTACCACATTTTTTCCGACGGCGCTTCCAGATGTACTAGCTTCTGCTCCGGAAGGACGACGGCTGTTTCTCGGGCGTCCGGCTTGCCGCATAATGATTGGTGGAAGAACAACAATGTCCTCTATTTCCGGTGGGATACCCCACTCATTTCGAGGAGGCAAGGGATTAACCACACCGGCATATATTTCCTTCCACGTCGCCGTCGTATAATAATCATTAATATGATTGTACAGATTTTCCCGGCGATGATACAAAAATGGCGACAACGTTACTACACGACAACAGGTCGATTTGCCAGACTCTATCACGGATTGTTTCTGGAACTTGCTTTTACCCGTCGTGTATCGAACCATGACTCTATCATATGACGGATTGCCTCGAGCATAGCTAGAATTGGTAGTCGTCTAGCCTCCAACAGTCGAGAATTTATTGACTCGGCAGCATTCGATGTCAGTAGACTGTAACGACGACCTTTACTGAAAATTCTGGACCACTTCTCCGATCCGATTTCCATCAACTTTTCATAAATAGTCGGTTTTTCCCGACGGATGGCGTTCATGGCGTCATGGAATTCTGTTGCCCGATAGGCATAAGCTGCTCGATAGAATGACCGAATAACCCACTCACCGTGCCTAGCAAGCTTATTCGATAAATGGTAGTAACAAAGTCCGTGTGTGCGTCTGGGAAAACCACTTTTACCGCATTCGCTATGCTTTTATGTGATCTGAAACAATCACTAAACTGTCATCCGTTGGAAATGCGGCTCTCATTCGCATCATAAACCATGTCCAGGAAACATCATTTTCAATGGGACCTACACCAAAAGCGAGTGGGAATATTTTCTCGTTCGCATCAAAAGTAGCTGCGACGAATAATATTCCCTTGTTTCTCCCTTTTAAATGGGTACCTTCCACCACAATAACCTTCCGGAGGTTGGCTAACCAAGGGGCTCGCTATACACCAAGCGCCATAAATAAATGTCGGAAACGACAATCCTCACCAACATCAAGATCCGTATAAGTTCCCGGATTTGTTTGTTCCAACAAATGCAGATATTTTGGCAGTTTGCTGAACGAATCAGCATGTCCGCCTTAAATCATCGATATAGCTGCGTTGCGCGCTTGAAGGGCCACACCGTACGTTGCTTGTATTCCAAATTTATCCAACAGATCGGCCTGAATATCAGCCAGTTTCATTAACTTGCTTTGACGGCGCATTTTACGGGCTATATAAGCAGCGACAGCCTTCGACCTCACATTTCCTTCGCCAAGTCCGGATAAATCAGTTGTACAGTTGTGGTCCGCAACCCATTTAACAACCTCCCAACACGTCTGACCTCTACAGTATGCCCGTAGCTCGAATGGACAATCAACACTTCTTCTGCACAAATATTCCAAACGGGAAGCACTCAAACGTTGCACTCTGAAATCCGCACCATTTTCCAAATGGAATAGAGCGACAACAGCATAAAGTTCATCTTTTGAGCTAAACATCAATCCTGCTTGCAGACTTCCGTCTACAACAGTAATCAAGTTCTGCGCCGCTACTGAATCGGATACATCAAGGGGAACAATAGGAAGTAGCCAGTTGCTTGCTGCTTCTGTGTTGTCGTATACAGTCTCGTCATTTGTTCGAGAACGATTCATTGGAACTAGTAAAGACATAAGTTGACTTACGCCACCCTCCCTCCGAATCCATGCAGCAAAATCTTATAACGAACAATTAATCAAGGCAGAAGGAATATCTTCATCCTCATCATCATCAGATGATGAGTCCAAATCCGCCTCACCATCTGAATCCGTTTCCACAAGAGCATTCCTTTGGGGAGCCCGTCTGCCATCATTACTTCTACTTCCTTGCCCCGTAAATCAATTAGGAACCCCGAAATTAGAATTATCTTCGGGAAATTGATTCGGGTTCGGAACACCAAATTGAGGATTTTGCACTTCAGGATACACAACAAACACAACCGGCTCTACGTTGATAGAGCACAGCCGCATAAGATCAGTATCATGACCCAGAATGGCCTTCATCATCCTACCGGTTCGTCATCATCCTACCGGTTCGTCGGGAAGCAGCAGTATAATAAATGAAGTAGTTGAACAGAAGGGAATAAGCAGTGAGCCACCGATCAATGTTTTGTCAAAGATATTCGAGAGAAATATTGTTTGAATGAATGTAAACCATGAACTCATGCCCACCGACATAATTCGACTCTGCATCGAATTGGTCGTTCAATTTCACAATAATTGATCGAAAATCAGCCATTTCTGTCAAATTTAGTTTGAAGAATTGAGAAGAGTGGAAGTGAAATGAGGAAAATTTTCGGTGATTCAACCAAATCGGCCATTCTACGTCTTATAAGAAAATTTTCTGTAAATTTTCACGTGAAACATCGAAGTCTAGTACCCATTTCACCATAGGCCCCCATCAGCCCTCATTAACGTGCATGTGCATGTCATATCCGACTAGTCATTTTAGCAGATAAAGCTGATTTGAAACTGCACCTCCCACATGCCTTAGATCGGCCCTCCATCAGCCCTACTGCACGTTTGCAGGAAAAGCCTTCCAGTGTCTTGTCCAATCCCATCTCGAAGGAAGGGCTTAGGGCCGATGGATACCCACCTTCGGCCCTTCTTCGGCCTTCACATCCTTTTTTCTTTAGCCGATTATACTGGATCGGCCTATTGGATGTTTGGCCGTCGGCCTTTTTTCTATCGGCCGATGGCAGTTAGGGCCGATGGACACCACCAATTCGGCCCCATCGGCCCTCAAACCCTATAATTTCAACAAATCAGGTTAAGTGGCTCGGCCGATGGGGAGAGTTCGGCTTTTTTCCTCAAGGCCGATGGAGGGCCGACGGACTCCCCCATCGGCCCAGCGCCGTATAAGGAAAAATGGCTATATTTGTGTTTTGTTTTAGTTCAAGGCTATAATTGTTTTTCGATTGAAACTATTTGGCTACTGCTGCAAAAGCCCCAATGGCAAATAACTGTCCCATCAACAGCAGAGCAGGTTGAAATAGACATCCATTTTCAAACTGAAATCGGCTCAAACCAGATTTTAAACCGAAATCGGAACGAGCATAAATCGAAATCAGAACGAGCATAAATCATTGGGTTTGGTTTCGGTTTACTCTTTTTCAAACCATGAAATCGTCGGTTTCAAACGGTCGATTGCAAACCAGATGAAACCGATGATTTCACTTATTAAAATTGTTAACGATCAAATATCTAATAAATTATATAAATAAATTTTAAATTAAAAACATTATTAAAAATCTAAATCTTCTATTTTTTACTTATATTTAAAACAAACTATTCATTTAAAATACAAAAATTCTACCAATTTTAATATTTTAAAGTAATAAACAAAATGATAAAATATTATTCTGTATTTAGTATAATTACAAATGGATACTAACGTTCCCAAAAAATATACATGGGATAAAAGTTGTTTAAATTTTATCACTGAAAAACATAGAATATCAAATATTATTTAATAATTACTACACGACGAAGAATCGAAAACAATGATATAAAATTTAATTCTAAAACGATGATGATAATACAGAATCAACAATTAGATTGCATTAATATATTTAACTGTTCAATTCTTCATGAAATTTTACAATTTTATTTATAATTTATTATTGACTTGATTCTAAATCGAAAAAGCTATTTTTTTAAAAAAAATTAATTCAGTAATTAAAAAAATAAAATTTATGAAAATCGTGAAACCGGTAAATTGAAACCGGAACCGGCAGTTTCAAATCGGAACCATCAACCGCCTACATGCAGTTCAGTTTCGGTTTCAGTTTTTGGTAAACCGTAACCGGCGGTTTCAAATCGTAACTGGAACCGAAACCGAAAATGGGCACATCTAGGTTGAGATTGAAAATGGGCTACACAAATAGGTCAAGCCCAGCCCATGTCTCTCCCCCTTTAAGAGCATCTCCAACACAACTGCAAAACTCAAGTACAGTTGGGAAATTGGTCCAATCAAGCTGCATAAAAAAATTACAAAACTTATATTATTGTTGTCTTTGTACAGTAACTTGGTTGAAATGAGTTTTTACTGTACAAGTTGCAAAGGAGCTATGTGCAATTATATTTTTTGCAATTCAACCTCTCAATTAACACAAATCCAAACAAATTATAAAAGAATAACTACCTTCTTGTTGTTTGATTACAAAATTCATGAAGAACGATATCAAGAGAGGAAGAACACCATTGCAGGGAAGATCTGTAAACTGGAAAGATTAACTACCTTCTTGTTGAACTGGGAAGATTTGTAGAAGATGAAGATTTTGAGATGTCGTCGCCATTGCAGGTAGAATTGTAGATTTTGGAGAATTTTGATTGAGAGAGGGAGAAGGAGAATCACGAGAGAAGTAGCGGAGATGATTGACGGCGCCTTTCAAATTATAACCCTAATTTAACTCTTAATATGTATATATATTTAATAAAATTTGATAAAATGACATTAATTTATCTTTTGCTATGTATATATATTATTTGACATTAATTCAAAATCTTCATACATATATATTTTTTCTTATGTGTAGTATTTAATAATATAGGATAATGTTTAATATATTATTTCATTATTAGTTATAAGATTTTTCAATAAAAAATCAACGTAGCAAAAACTATAGCAAAATAATAGATATATAAAATAACATTAATTTATAACATAGTACACAATCCTTGTTTGAAAAATAAAAATACATGACATTCTAGGAATTGAGAAATACATAAGACATAACAAGTACACGACACACAACGATACTAAAATTAAGAAATACATCACAAACTACGATATTATGACATCAAACTATAAAACTAATCTAGTAATCCGGTATATCGAAACTAGAACCCCCCATGTTGGTAAAATATGGAGCATATCCACTACTTGCATAAGGATTGGCTTGTTCTTCTTGTTCGGATCTTTTTTTATAATATGTGATTGTTCCGCTCGAACAAATACAAGGGTACTAGGATATGCTATAGAGCTCAAGTCACAAAGAAAAATCTTATTTGCTTCCTTAATTTTCTTAAGGTCGCGATTCTTTTGCTGACCTTCCAAATTATTTTTCATAAACGCACTTGTTGCATCTAACTCAGCTTTAAGCTACTTATTTTCTTCTTCGACAGCTGCAAATCTAGAAGATTTATCGGCGGCATCTCTGTCCTTTTTCTTGGCTTTCTTCACTCGATCGGTCTCGACGATGGAGTAGCAAATATATTGTCATCCTCATTAGCTAAGTTCATATATATCGAGCCTTGTGTATCCGACGACGGACTTTCTGAATTAGGAGAAGAATAGGCATGATATGGATGCTTGGATCTCCTAGCACTATCCTGAAATTTCGAAAAATCTTTTAGTATTTCCCACAAATAATCATATTTTCAGCTTGATTTATCCTTTCCCTCGTCTATGTATAATATCTTGGCTTCGCGCATCTACAAAAAAGTTAATATAATAAGTTAAACTCACATACATAACTAATTAAAAATTGAAAAATATAAAATTGTTTTGATACTCACAATATCTTCATTCGAAGCACGGCTATGATCTCTACTATAAATTGTTTTTATGCACGCATGAAGCTTTTTTACTACTATCTCAAAAACTTACATTCTTGCCTGCAAGGATCTACCTGAACGGAACTCCTAGTCAGCACATTTTGATTGATTATATCTCTCCTCCACACGAGTCCAAAATCGATCTAATGATTGGTTTACCCCAATCTTTGGATCTTGAGAAATATCCATATAAACTCTACATATGAAGATATCTTCTGTATGGTTGTAGGTTGTAGAACGAATAGACATTTTGGCTAATAGAGGAAGATTTGTAGTTGAGAGTAGTTGAGAGTGAATTATGTGAAGTTGTGAATAAAAATACAAGATTGTGTCTACATTTATACACTCAAAATTTCACTAAGTCCAAAATACACAATATTCATTACATAACTTTCAAACCGAAGTGACTACACAACTTTCACATATATCAAAATACACAACTTTCAATAGCAAAGTGATGACACATCTTTCATAACTATCAAAACACACAACTTTCAATCCCGAAGTGACAACACAACTTTCATTACTTTCAAAATTACAAAACTTTCAATACGGAAGAGACTACTCACCTTCACTAATTTCAAAATTACACAACTTTCAATACTATAGAGACTACACAACTTTCACTACTTTCAAAATTACACAACTTTCAAAATCGAAATGACTACACATCTTACGATCAAATTCATACTAATATAAATATATAACCTGAACTTTGTAGACATTTATTACCTACTATCACAACATGAATCCAACTTACAATAGTTCATCATCTTCCTCAACAGACGATGAAGTTGATAACTTCGTAGCCCATCTTCTTCTACAAAAACAACAGAAAATAAGACATGCTATCGCCAATAATGATAGGATGCTCCAACTTCTTCACGATGAAGAAAACAACCAAACACATGGTGGTTCAGTTCCAGGGCATATCGTCATCAATCGCGATCGTGAGGAGGCTGATCGTAGGTTGCACAATGATTATTTTGCAGATTCTCCAATGTACAACGATACCATGTTCTGTAGGAGATATAAGATGTATCGCTCTTTGTTCATTCGCATTGCTGATATAGTTAAAGAACATGATCACTACTTCCAAAAACGAGTAGATGGTGCTGGCAGGTACGGCTTATTAACATTTCAAAAATTAATAACAGTCTTCCGCATGTTAGCTTATGGTCTTCCAGCAGATGCTATGGACGAGAATTTTAAAATAGGTGAGTCCACTTTGATTGAAAGCATGAAGAAATTTTGTCTTGCAATAGTTGAAATATTTAAACCACGTTATTTGAGAACACCAACAACTAATGATATTGCTAGACTTCTCTCCATTGTTGAAGCTCGTGGGTTTCCAGGAATGTTAAGTAGTCTAGATTGCATGTATTGGAAGTTGAAAAATTGTCCTACTGGATGGGCTGGACAATTTGCAGGTCGAAGTTATAACTTCGATTATACTCGAAGTTATAGCAGATTATGATCTTTGGATATGACATGCTTATTTTGGTTTACCAGGCACCAATAATGATATCAATATGTTGGAGAGATTTTATCTTTTCCATGATCTCAGTAATGGTATTGCCATGCAGTTCATTACACACTTAACGGAAAAGAATTTCATATGGGTATTACTTAGCTGATGATATGTATCCTAAATAAGCTACCATTGTACAAACGATTCATAAACCTCGTACTCAAAAGTACAAATATTTTTCTATGAATCAAGAGCATGCAGGAAAGATGTAGAACGTGCATTCGGTGTGCTTAAGCAACGTTTTGCAATTACAGCAGGGCTAGTGCGTTTTTGGAGCAAAGAAGTGATACATAATATAATGACTACATGCGTAATTTTGCATAACATGATAGTTGAAGATGAGCGTGATCTTAGTACTCTGATTGAAGTTGCAATTGAGACTCCACCACCGGATCTTGAAATGGTGACGAAGCAAGAACCCTTGAAAGATTTTGTTGATCAACACAACAAAATAAGAAATCACGCTGCTCATGACGAACTTAAAGATGCGGTTATTGAGCATTTGTGGAATGCATATACTAATTCCGTATCTTGAATTTATGTGTAATTTCTTAGTTCGTTTGTTTATTTTATCTAATGTATTTTTTATTCTCGTATGGTTCATTAGACGAGTACTCTTTTCCGTCATTTGGAGGTTTTGACGAAGCTCGGCCCTTGAGTTTTTGCTATGTGATCTCCAAGTGTTTTTATGATTTTCTTGTTCTTCTTTTTAGTAATATAACTCTGTTTTATCATTATATATTTTAACATTATTTTTTATAAAATTGTGTAATTAATAATTATCTAATACATAATTTAATTATTAATTTTATTTGTTAATTATAAAGTTATCATATATATTAAATTTGTATCCAATATTTTAGTAATAGGAAAGTTGAGTGTACCAATATGCAATTTAAAAAAATATATAGGTAGAATTGAAAGGTGTTTTGTGAAAGAATATAAAGAGAATAGTATTTTGGGTTTGAGTTGGGTTTGATGGTTGGAGATAAATTACTGTTTGATGTGACAGAAACTGGAAAATTGGAATTGGTTTTAGATTTATGGTTGGAGATGTTCTAAGTGTACAAGTGTACAACAATAACATAATTATTTAATTTTATTATAATTGATATTGTAAGAAGTAAAGTAGAAGTACTTTAGTAGATCTTCTTTTAATTTTCGAGCTTTTAGTTTTCGTTGATATGATGTTAGTTTTCTTCCTTTGCTTGTTTACTTTAGTTAATATCATGTCTAGCTAATTTCCTTTCGGTGAGAGTAACACACATTGATCCAATCTCCGTGAGATCGAATCAGTAAATAATAATTGAAATCTAGATATTCGAATTATCACGTGGTAGAAAGACTTAATCTGAATTACAAAAGATTGTCCATCTTAGGATAATAAGGATTAGTGTCGTATTATTCAACAACTTTAGGTGGTGAAGCTATCGTAACAACAGTCGGGATAATTCGGTTATTAACTATGTCAGATTGTTCAACAACGGTAAGTTATTATAATTAGGTTCCTTCATCTAAAGGGTTCCTTCAACAAGCTGAGTTGTGAATAGGCTAGGGAAATAATTAGTTCAATGTTCAACATGCTAATTATCAACCAAGTAAATAGGAATTGAGATATGTATGTGTTCAACAGTATATCTTATAACCGATTGTCTGAATTAATTAATCATTGCATATGTGACAAAGTAGTGATTACTGTGAGTTTACTGGAGTCGAGTCTGTCTTTCTTTACATATTTAAATCTCATAAGTAAATTCCCCTGTCTAGTTTAGTACAACTCCAAATTTAGGTGTGGTGACATCACCAAAAACCCCTCGATCAATATGAGAAATTGAGTTTAATCCAATGTTCCTTGTGTTCGATCATTTTCTATACTAATCATAAGATTCAAGTTGGGCGGGAATTTTATTTAGTGCAAAAACAATGTCCACCAATATTCGACTTAATTTCAAAACAAAGAATATTTCAACAAATGTGTGTGAGACATAATCAATCACGGGGGAGGGGATCTCATTCACCTCGATTGTTGAGCTATCATATGTTGGATTAATGCAGTTTTGTTCTTGTAGTTGCGTTTTGAAATGACTCATCGACTCTACGTCGTTCGGCTTGCTTACCATATACCTGTTGTCATAGCTCATTCTGTTCAACATATACCTGTTGTCACAGCTAGCCCATCTCTTCTTGCAACTGGTGTTCTCATGTAGTCGGGCTTGTTACACTCGAAAACAAAGAGAGTTAGAAGGTTTAAATATAGTGATTTTTCATAAGATCAATCTAACATGTCGAGCTGTACTTCTACTCGAAGGTATGTTGTTGCTTACCATGTTCTTTCCGAGGCTACTATAGCAGAACATTCATTGCTTGTCGAGCCGGCCTCCGCATACCTTAACATATATCTGACTCAAATCCGCCTCGGCTCCTTGTTCTACTACAATCTTGTTGGTCCAGACATGAGTTTTCAGGTGGTGGGGGGGGGGATAAATAATCCTAAGTTCGAGTCTCAACTCCAACGCGAAAGTTAGTCTGATACTGCATTTGCTTGCTGAATATATTCAGCTCGCCAAGTAAGCTTTCTGATCGTATGATAAAGTGATTCAGTATACTGAGTACCTTGAAGTCAATAGATAAGTTGTTTAGTACAAGAATTGGTGCAGAAATGTGTAGGCCCAATTTGATCTTCTCTTTTGAAAAACGTTTCTTAATGAAAATTATTAAGTTATGATTGTGCGTGTTTTAGTTATTTTAGTGAAAATCTATACCTGTATGAATTTTGCAAATCAGTTTTTTTATGCAGGATGATCAGTAAAGAAATGTAACAGTAAAGACACAGATTTTTAGAGTGGTTCGTATATGCAAGATCCTACGTCCACTTTCCTACTTCCAAGAGTACTTGATTAGATTATTCTAAGCAATCGATCCGTTCACAAGACAGATCTTGACTAGTTATAGTACTAGTGACTTTACAATGGTTTTAAACGCGGAGGTTTAAGAGTTTTCCCCAACAATGAAGGAGTTCTTATAAGAACAACTTAATGATGAACTCCTTCGGATTATAAGCTTAAGACTTAACAAGGTTAGCTTAGATGTATAGAGAATGGAACTAGATTTCTCTAGAGAGAAGAACTTAGAAAATAAATTATTGATTCAAGGGTTCATCGATGTGTATTTTTTAAGTTCGCTAGAGCTTGTGTGCTTGTAAGTTTGTGTTCTCGTTCGTATCTTCATTGCATAGAAGATGATCTCTATTTATAGGTTTGACTGCTGAATATATCCGTTGAAGAAGACCTAGACATGTGTCAAACAGGACAAGCAAACGGCTATCTTGCAATTTGAATTTCATTATAAAGATTCTCTATTTCTCAGAGTTCAGAGGTTGACTGCAGCTTTATGTCAAACAAGGTAAAGTGCTTCCAGTTTGTCATTGATCGAGGCCAGTTGGTAGGTGAGGCTTGTTCAAACTTCAAAACTGATACTAAGTTGACTTCCTCTGATACCTCAGACACTTTATGTAGAAATTCATACCTCAGGATCATCCTAGAATATGATCTTCTTAACTCCAAAAAAGACTTTTGGACTGTTCCCGTTGCCCAAGCTTTCAACTCTGGATAGACGGAGACGCTATAATGCTCTCGATTTTCCACTCTCGGTCTCACACATTTACGGCTCAAAAAATAAGGAAATGTGTGTAGAGACAAGTAGCCTTTATGCCCTATTTATAAAACTAGTCAAAACCCTAATGGGCCTTTGACTCCAAGCCCACATTAAATTGCAAGAGGGCCACTAAATAATTATCAATTGACTTGGTCAACTAAATGCCCAATCAATTCCAGATAATTAAATAACTTAGTGATTTCGAGAGAGAATGTCGCAAACAACTAGGCATATGTCTGGGCTAGATAAGGGATCTAATAAATGAAATAAATTCAGGCCTCAAGTGAATTAATTTTCCATACTCAGCCCAGAGTATTATTAATTCACAAACACAGATTCATTCCACTAAACACTCTATGCTGATTTACTTATTTATCCCTGTAAGGATATCAGTGGTCAGGAGACCATTGTTAGAGGGATACGTAGGACATGACTGAGTAGATGTTTCTGCATAGCTCATATAATAAAGGAAATTGTAACATATGTAGAGACTATTGTCAGAAGAGATTATAGTATGAGTCAGTGATTTTTGGGAGAAATTGTAGGGATAATAAGCTGTATTGTTATGAGGAATTGAAGAACCCAAAACCCCTGTCCTAACCCCTTAGTGTGTGATGAACCGACATGATTTAATAGGCTAGACCTATGTTGATCTTTCTAGATTATTTTGTCTAAGTCCTGTAAGGGGTAACAAGCTCCCATACGTCGTTCCTTGTGAACTGATTCAGCTCCTCTTGCATAGCAATGATCCAATCAGCATCTTTAAGCCCGTCCTCAACTGACTGAGATTCTTCAGTAGACAAGAAGCAGGAATATAGAGCACTCTCACCCTGACATAATCTGGATCTTGTCTTTATACTTGGTGAAGGATCTCCAATGATAAGGTCTGAAGAGTGAGCGTCCAGCCACGATCGACGATGTCTTATCTCTTCATCTGAAATTTGTTCAACACAGATAGTAGGTGAGTTAGGCATTTCAGTTGTACTATTCTGAGATTGAAGTAATTCAGTGATAAGAGTTGGGTCTACTGAGTCACCAGGTTCAGGGGCATTTAGCTCAGGAACTTCATTTGTTCCCCCTGAGTTGTTATTCTCAGTAGAGGTCTCAGTTACCACTTGGGTTTCTTCATCAACCTAAGTTACCTGGGATTGATTCTGTTCAGTAGAATCAATCTGTTCAGCTACGTCTGCTGTTGGCTGTGATTCAGTAGTCTTGACTTCATTTTCCTCTTCTGAATCATCATCCCAACAACGTTGGATCTTTTCAACATTATCTTTTAGGCTTAGATCCTGTAGTTGTTTACTGATGTCCTCAGATTCTGAATTTGAGTTTCTTCTCCTGTTCTCAGTAGTAAACTCATTAAAGACAACATGAGGGCTTTCCTCCACGCAAATGGTCCGGTAGTTAAAAACTCTGAAGGCTTTGCTGACTCGGGAGTATCCTAAGAAGACTCCCTGGTCTGACTTGCTATCAAAAGTCTTTAACTGATCCTTTCCATTATTGTGGATAAAGCACGAACACCCAAAAATATGGAAATAAGATAAGAAAGGCTTCCTGCCATTCCATAGTTCATATGGTGTCTTCTGATGTTGCTTTATCAGTAGTGATCTATTGTGAGTGTAACATGCAGTATCAGTCGCTTCTGCCCAGAATTTAGATGGGAGTCCTGAGTCTGCGAGCAGGGTTCTTGCTGCTTCTTTGTTGAGGTGTGCGTGCAGCAGACGTCTCATGCTCTATGCCTTCAGCTTTGCAGAACTCTTCCACCATTGAATTCAGGAACTCAGTTCCTCTATCTGAACGAATCTTTCTAATTTCGGTGTTCTTCTCGACACTGAGCCTTTTCAGAAGCGCATGCAACTCTGTTTTGACGTCAGACTTGTTGGCAATAAATATGACTCATGTGTAGCGCGAGTAGTCATCAATGACCAATAAAGCATACTTCTTGCCTCTGATCGTCACAGGAGAGACTGGTCCGAACAAATCCATGTGCAGCAGCTGAAGGATTCCATCAGTGGAAGGTGATGGAACTGGTGGATTTTGCTTCTTTGTTTGCTTTCCCTTCAGACATGCTTCGCACTGAGTGTCTTTGCTGAACACTTCATTCGGCAGTCCTCTTACTAGAGCGTTTCTAGCTAGCTTGTTGAGCGTCTTGAAGTTGAGATGGCTGAGTCTTCTGTGCCAGAGCCGCCCAGTTTTGTTGTCGTTCTTCGCGAAGAAGCATGCTTCAGGTTCTGCTGATTTCTAGTCAGCTACGTATATGTTCTTTTTGCGCGAACCTGATAACACTATTTTCCCTGTAGATTTGTCAATAACATCACAGAAACCAGCGTAAAAAATCACTATATTCGAGCTATCACAAAATTTACTAACAAATAGAAGATTATGTTGAAGTCCTTCAACATATGATACTCTTGGAATTGTGGCGGTTCAAATGTTGAGTGTTCCATAGCCTCTGGTATAGCCTTTAGCATTATCTCCGAACTCGATTCTGGGTCCTTCTTCAGTAGTATAATTCTTCAGTAAGTTCCTCTGGTACGTGATGTGTCTTGAGCATCCGATGTCCACGTACCAAGGGTCCTTGTGCACCTGCAAAACAGAATTATATTCAGGTACCCTTTATTTTTGATTTTGTTTCCTTAGATGTTAGTTTTGGAAACCAAAATCTATCTCACGACCCTGGCGGTCTCAGACGGTTTCTTCCCACTCTGATCAACATACTTAACCATTGGACTGGTTGATGTTGACTTCTGAGGCTTTACTGGTTCAGGAGTCCTGATTTTCTGAGGTGGTGGACTGCTGACCTTACCCTTCTGAACGACTTTCTTCTTCTTCTTCTTCTGACTATAGGAACATAATAATATGACCCATACTGAGCTGGATGTGTCAGCTGCGGAGGTCCATACTGATCAGCCCATTTTACTTTGTTAGTTCCCCCTTGACTGAACTGGGGTGATCTTGAGCTAATCTTCTTGTCAAATTTCTGATGGTTCGGATGAGGCGCCTTCATCTTCCGCTTGTTCTTTGCTAGGGGGTTCAAAATTTCAGCATTGATTGTTTCCCCTTGAACAAACCTATCAGTCAGCCGATTCTCTGAGCGTATGGGGGCAGATGAGGAGGCTCCATAGCTGAACCCGAGTCCCTCCTAGCAATGTTTTGGCTTGTTGTTGGCTAGCATCACCTCAAGCTTTTTCTCAGCTCCCATGTACCGCTCTGTCATCAGGTTCCTCCAGACATCATCACTCTTCTTGAGCATTTCATGCTCGGTCTAAAGTCCTAAGAGCTTCTGCTTCAGTACACTCAGTTCATTATCCTTCTGAGTCAAGTCATTGGTTAGTACTGAGATCAGATCTTCTTGATGCTGAGACTTGGCCATCAGAGGGTTAATCTCCTCCCTAAGTCCCAACACAAGTCCTTCCGACTCAGTAGCAACCTGAATCTCTTGAGAAAGTCTATGATTCTCCACTTTCAAGGCATCCAACCCCTGAAGAGTCTTACTGAGCTACAGGCTCATCTGAATCTGCTCGTTTAATAATTCTTCGTAGGCGATCGACACATCCATATTCTCATCTGCACCTGAAATAGTGTCGTGTGTGCAGTGTGAAGAGGAGTTAAATGGTGCGTGAGAGTTTACCTCATCCTCTTCTCCTGCCATAAGGCACTTTTCAACATCTTCTTCAAGCTCTAGGGCCATGAATGTCGCTTCATCATCTGATGAATCCATGAAGGAATCGACTTCATCTGAGTCGTTTGAGAGTTCACCGGCAATGTATGCTTGACGTTTCTTGATGAACTTCTCCCTTCGAGCTTTTCGTGCTGCTCTTTCAGCTGTACTGAGCTCAGGACAGTCGTATTGGTAGTGTCCTGGCTTCTTGCAGTTGTAGCAGGAGGTGATTCTGCCTTCTTTTCTCTCACTGTCTTTCGACTGTGCAGAATCCTCCTATTTCCTGCAATCAGAAGTATGCGGTTCAGGAGTGCGCTTAGGTGTATATTCAGACTTACTCTTTGAGTCTCTGACGACTCTAGAAAGCTTTCTGCACTTCTCCTTCTCCTTCTGATACTTGACGACAAGCAGTGCATATCTCTGAGCTAAGCTTCCTTCGTGTAGATCGTTGGTTGAAGGCTCAACTTTGCTAGATGCGGGAGCTGCTATGCTGACTGATGTTTTAAAGGAATGGTCAATCTGAGTGTCAGCTTCAGCTCGCTGCTTCCTTTGTGGTAGACCGAACTCGAACTCCTCATCTTTTAATTCTGAAAATATATGATCAGGAGAAACAATGTCAAGATCAGAATGTCTGAGCAAAATAGCAAATGGAGTCCAATGTCCGTCTGGCAGTGCTCTCAAGATTTTGAGATTCATCTCTCGGTTGGAGAACATCTTTCCTAGCCCGTTGATAGTGTTCATCAGATCCGTAAATCTGACGTTGTGATCTTCAATCGTGTCGCCAGGCATGAGAGACAGTCTCTCCAGCTTCTGAAGTTCCAGCGCTAACTTGTTAGCTTTGATCTTCTGAGTCCCCCAACTCAGTAGCGCCAGAGCATCCCAGAGTTCCTTGGCGGACTTGCAGTCCTGAACTCTTCCGAGATAAGAGTCACTCAGAGTGGTCAGTATGGCATTTCTGGCAACCCGGTCTAGATTGTGAAACTTCTTCTCTTCTAGAGTGAAGAGGCTTCTGTCTTTGGGGATCTTCTTCCCGATCACCATTGCTCCTCCTTGTGCTGGATCCTGGGTTTCAACACTATCGATCATGGAAACGATAGGTCCGTCTTCCAAGACCTCTGTCATGCTGTCGTGGAGTGAAGTCAGATGAGCTTCTATTCTGACTCGCCATACCCCGTAGTTCTCTACTGAGAACTCGGATACCATCATGATTCCTAACATATCATACACTTTAAATAGTGATATAAATGAAGAATGATATGCAGTGAAAACGTTTTTAGGATCCGTTCAAGTTGACCAGTTTCAGATAACAAGAGTCTTAGAGAACTCCTGCTCTGATACCAATTGTTGGTCCCGAGATAAATGTTCAGGTATAGAGGGGGGGGGTGAATACACCTGAAAACTTTCTCAACTTAAAACGCGAACAGTCCTATTCAGGAGAGTGCCTTGCTGAACAAGTTCAGTAGACAAAGTATGCTGTTCTGGATCGTGTGGACAGAGTGACTGACTATATTGAGGCCTGCTAGCTGACTGATGTCAAAATTTAGTACCTTTTAGTAAGAGTTCAGTATAGTGTGGAAATATGTAGGCCCGATTCAGTAGGTTAGTGCATTCAGTTAAGCTTTGCTGAAACTCTGCTGAATGAATTGTAAAATGGTTTTCAGTATGAACAGTAATCAATGCAACAGCAAAACAGAACACAACAATTTCAAAGTGGTTCGGATATCAACAATCCTACGTCCACTATCCCGAAAAGATCAGGAGACTATTTTATTATATTGAGTTAGTCTCAGTCGGTTTGTGTACTGGACAAACACTGGTCTTGAGGATTATACTGAGCAAGTCTCAGTTTACAAGTATCAAACTGAAGTGTTTAACAAACTCTCCAACTATGAAGGAGTTCTTAACAATAAGAACAGTTCAGGCATGAACTCCTTCGGTCTAAGCTATGGATATATTCAGTGGAGCTTAGGTTAGAGGGAAGGGAACAAGAAGGTGGCTTCTAGAGTGATGAACAGTGAGGAATAAGCTCTCTGGGATCGTGTTCAATCATTGGGATACTAGAGGCTATTGATTCTAATTCAGCTTGGTTCCCTTGAGCAAGTATGTCGCCTTTCACTTGAATTGTTTCTATGAAGTTCTTGCGGAAAGCTTAAGTTTGTAAGTGTTTGCTCGTAATCGCTCGTATGTGTTCTTGGTCTGGTTTTTTCGTAAGCTTCTTCGATTTGATCTTCCCTCTATTTGTAGAGGTGAGCCATGGAAAGATCTATTGGAGACATCGATCCATGTGTCACTCTCTTTTGGGTAGCTAACGGCTCTTTCAAGGAATCTTGCAGAGTCTTTTTCCTCCGTTTTTGGAAATAGGTTGACTTGCATCTTTTATCAGAACTTGGACAACTGGCGACAAATAGATTTCTAGGCAGATCTGAAGCTGACTTCTCTGAGTACCTCGTATGACTCTACTGATTTAACATATAAGATTATCTGACAATCAAGAAGACTGTCAGGCCGTTGTTGAGTCTGACCTTGGTTCAGTAGTATACTCCTGCTGAGTCCAACTCTACTGAAGGTCAACTCTGAGTTCAGTGAACTGCTCCTGCTGAGTCCAGTTCTACTGACTCCTTTCGATATCTTTGCTCTGCCGAGTCCAAAGCACTACTGAGTATGAATACCTCTCAGTATGCTGCTACTGCTGAGTCCAACACTACTGAGTCTTCACTCCATGGTACTGAGGCAAATATTCTACTGAAGGGTCAGCAGACAGAACTATGTGCCTGAACCATGTAGAAGGAATGTCCGCTGAATCTGAAACTCTCAAAGACAAAGGCATTACTATTACAACTCAATGGTTCACCAATCAAATTAGGGTTTTGGGATCATTCAAATCTTCTAACAGATATACTACTGAATCATCTCCCAACAATATCTCCATATTAAATATATTTACAATAATATCGGGATTATAGAAAATAATAATTTTCATAATCTAATACTCCATCCGTCCCAATATTTATATTTCATAGGGACTTGGTGTCACACCCCGATTTTCGGAGAAGGACACGATCATCAGGGTGAGACTGGGGGTTGGAGAAAAGAAGTGTGAAAGAAAGGAGAAATAAATAAACCGAAATATATTATGAAAAATGCGAGTAACTAAAGGAACACCCCACCAAGAAGATGTAATTTACCAGAACAAAGATAATTCACATACTAATATTTACGAGTTCAAAATATGTCTCGAAGCAGAACAAGTCATAATAAACTAGTAGCAAAAGAGTAAGAGGACATCGAAAGCCTCGTCAACTATAAACAAGTCCAACTTAAGTTTTTCATCAAAAGAAAATGAGCCAAAACGGAAGCTATGGTTATATAAAATGAGCTCAAGAATTTTATATTCAAAGACTCGACTGGAATTGAGTCTTTAAGCAAGTATCACAGGGCCTAAAAACAATACACAAGATAAGTCCATCAGAGTTCTTAATAACAATATTTGAACTTAAGCGAAAGCAATATATAAAATAGATATACATTAGTAACCCTCGCCTCAGCTTTGCTCGTCACCACCATCAGCTCAACCTGAAAACATTTTGAAAATAATTTGGGTTGTGCACTAGTGTACTCAGTAGGTGAAGCAATTCATAAACATTTTTATAAATAGTTTATCCATGCATAAATCGTATGACTTGGAAGGTTTTGAAACAAAAGCCACTCCCAATCATACCAACATTTATCTCATTATGTGCGTACTGTCACGTTCTACCGTTACTCTTACTCGATACCTCCTTACTCTCGGACTTTGGACTACAATGCAGTGAGTCCCATAAAAATCTGATCTCGGGTCCTGACCCAGAGATCCCAACCGTTGACTTAAAGCCGAAGCCCATAGGTCATCTTCAACTGGTTAGCACACAATGGCGATCAACCCATTGCACTACTAACAATGATGTACACAATTCTCACTAGCGTGTTAGGCCAGTCAAGAATCTCGATCGATTAATTCAGAGCATTAAACAAGTAGAACGCATAAAAACATCTTTAATGGATAAACAAGCATTTCACAGAGCTTAATAACTCAAAATAGTTTTAGATAGTAAAACCCACCTTGGTACTGTACTTGTACAATTGTATAATGTCTCTGGTAAAGTAGAGTACTATCGCTTTCCATCAATAGAGCATACAATAGGAATTCTAAACTTAGTTGTAATTCAAATCCTTACTCTTCAGTAATTGCAGTAATTGTCAAATCCTAAGCACAACTCCCGTCTTTCAAAATGATTCAATGATAATTTAATATTATCTTTAAATTCTTCATATATTAAGTGTGCAGATACTTTGAATCAAGCTTAACTGGCATGTAATTATGACAAAATCGTTCCATAAAGATTATCATACATTTGTTGTACTCATGTTTGCAAACCAAAATAGAATAATTAAAGTAGTAGTTAATGTCTTAATTTATATTGATGAATCTATCTATACCTGACAAAAGACAAAAGATAAGATATGATTTATTTTTTATGCATATTTAGTGAACCTTAGATATTTATGCATAATCTAACATATATACAGCTTATAATGCACATGAGCACCGGTTTGTAACTAACTATTGTGATTACTATCGTACCTCTTAAAGCCTATCTTGACAAAATATTAATTATTGATAACTTATGAAATTACCTCTAATATATATATATATATATATATATATATATATATATATATATATATATATATATATATATATATATATATTCATTTCTATTACTCAAGAATAGGGAAAACAGGGGAAGAAACAATATACACTTTTCTTTGAATTTTCCATGAATTCAAATGACTTTCCAACAAGTTTCGAAAATACCTCATGTATTAATAATAAATTAGCAAAAGAAATTGAAAGAATAATGATCTTAAGTAAAAGCAGAGCAGATAAAAAGAAAAGAAAATCGTAAGACCCTTCACTCAGCTGAAGAACTCAGTATCGAAGAAGTCAATTGGACTGATATAGACCAACTGAATCTGCAAAGGAATGTGAGCCTACGTTAGTAGAAGATAGTTCAGCAAAGGTCCGAGGTTCAGAGGAAGTCAACCGCCATAACTCGACCAATGAGGAACCGCCAGCGCATTACATGTTCTACCATAAAGCTGTTCCTAGACTGAAAAAGAGGGAATCTCTATAGTATCTCTACAACGATATTCAAACATATATGGTCGTTATTCTTTGCATCTTGTGACAAGTGGCATCGTCCTCTCCAACGGATATATGTCTGGGTCACAACTATAAATGGAGAAGAGTCTTCTAGCAGAGAAGAAGAGCAAGGAGGGAACCAAGCTCAAGCGATCTCTAACGGACTCAAAAGACAAACCCAGAGAAGAACTTGCTCATCAAAGATAAATCCTTTTAGTTCTTCCCTCTAGAGTATCGTTAGTTCCCCTTCTCTATTCTAACCGAGCTTATTGTAAAATCTTTAGCTTACACAACCCCAAAGGAGTTCACATTTTGTGAAACGTTCTTATTGTAAGAACTCCTTCATAGTTGGAGAATCTTAAAGCCACTACGACTCTAAGTAGATATTTGTCCAGTGCATAGATTCTGAGACTTGCTCAGTTTAATCAACAAGAAATATCTGTCATGTGAACAGATCACTGAGACCTGCTCAGTATAAGCAAACAAGTTTGTATCTGTCTTGTGAAGAGATCACTGAGACTTGCTCAGTATAAATAATACAAGTTCTCCTGCTTGTGTCAGGACAGTGGACGTAGGACTCAGCATGTCCGAACCACTTTAAAAATCTCCTGTGTTGATTTATTGTTGCTTTGCTTAACTGTTCATCATGTTGCATAAAACTGACTTTAAATCAATCAGCATAAAACGATTTTTCAAACTGAGACGAACATTCTTTTGGGCCTACACTTCCGCACACAAATCCTGATACTCACTAGAAGGATATCTCTGCCCACGCGAACTGAAAGCTTAATTGGCTAACTGTCTAACTCAGTAGTACTGATTCAGTAGTAATGACTTTCACGTTCTGAGCTGAAATCTGCATTCAGGAGCACTCTACACCTGAAGGCTTGTCTCTCGGACCAACAGGTTTAAAACTATTGGTCCCGAGAATAAACATTCAGGTGTAGAGGGGGGGGGGTGAATACACCTGAAAACCGATTTCTCAACTTTAAACGCGAACAGTCCTATTCAGGAGAGTGTCGTACTGAACAAGTTCAGTAGACCAAATAAGCTGTTCTGAATCGCGTGGCGAGTGATCGACTTTGCGAGGCACGCTAGGCGACTAGAGTCAGAATTCAGTACCATTCAGATAAAGTTCAGTAGTGCGGAAATGTGTAGGCCCAAGTTCAGTTGAGTTAAGAAAACGTTTTTTAATAAAACAGTTTCAATATGTTAGTGCAGTCAATTAAGCTTGTTGAAACTCAGTTGAATGATTTTAAAGCTATTTTCAGTATGCACAGTAATCAATGCAACAGTTAAAAAGGAAAACGATCACACAACACAGGCGTTTTTAGAGTGGTTCGGATCCAACAATCCTACGTCCACTGTTCCGAAAGATCAGGAGGTTATGTATTATACAGAGGTAGTCTCAGTTGGTTTGTACGCTGGACAAACACCGGTCTTGAGATTTATACTGAGCAAGTCTTAGTTTACAAGGTATCAAACTAAGTGTTTGAAAAACTCTCCAACTATGAAGGAGTCCTTTACAATAGGGATTAGTTCAGATATGAACTCCTTCGTCTAAGCTATAGATATGATCAGCTGAGCTTAGGTTAGAGGGATAGGGAACGAGAAAGTGGCTTCTAGAGCTACGAACGGCTAAGTATAGACTTGGGTTCGTGTTCAGTTGCTTAGATACTAGAGGCTTTATATTTCGGGTTCAGCTTGGTTCTGTATGAGCAGGTATGTCGTCTTTCACCGGAGATTACTTCTTCGAACTTCTTGCGGAAGACTTAGGACGTTTTTGTTGCTCGTGAATGCTCGTGTATTTTTGTCTGTGTCGTGTTGGTCGTAGGTGAGCTTCAATTTGAATTGTATCCCTCTATTTATAGAGTAGAGGCAAGGATAGATCTGTTGGAGACGACGATCCTTGGGTCCCTCTCTTTTGGGTAGCTAACGGCTCTTTCAAAGTATGGTTGCAGTGTCCGTTCCCTCAATTTCTGGAAAGTTGTTGACTTGCAGCTTTGATCAGAATATGGACAGATGGCTGCTTGTTATTGGTCGAGGTTCAGGAAAGTAGGTGAGACAGAACAGACTTCAATGAGATCTGAAGCTGACTTCTCTCTTCCTCGTATTGACTCTGCTGATTTGACTTAAGAGAATCCTGAGAGTCAGAAGATTGTCCAGCCGTTGCTGAGTCTGATCTCTATTCAGTAGCATGCTCCTACTGCGTCGGCTCTATTGAAGATCAACTCTGAGTTTAGTGAACTACTCCTGCTGAGTTTAGTTCCACTGACTCCTTTCGATGTCTTGCTCTCGCCGAGTCCAAGTATCACCGAGTCTTCTACTGCAGTGCGAGGCAGGTAATCTACTGAGTGCCTGAACCAGATGAAGAGTGTCTACTGAGTCTGAAACCTCAGAGACAAAATAGAGCACATTACAACTGAATGGTTCATTAGTCAAGATAATGTTTTGGGATCTTCAAATCTTAAGCAAATATTCAGAGCACAGGGCTACTGAGTTATGTCTCTACTGATTGTGAGAAGACTGAATCATCTCCCAACATTTTCCCCCTATTTGATGATGCCAAAACCTAACACTATGACTTATCAGAAACAGAGCTCCTTACAAGTATTACAAGTAGAATCAGTGGAGTTGTTTTTCAAGTCCTAGACTATTGAGGGAATCAGGAAAGAAATATCAAAATCTATACAGAAAAACTAATCAGCAATTTCTCCCTGTCTAACAACATTTCCCCCATCCAAGCAATCTAACAGATCAGAATCTAACTAAGTAAAAACTGACAGAATATATAAGTTTAGTGAGTGTGTGAGTCAGTAATCACTTGAGTGATTCTGTATGTTAAGCATAAAAACAAGCAAGGCCATATAGACAATGAGGAATTGTCAGGGCCAAACAACAGTGATGTTTTATATATATGAAGAAGTTCAGTACAGATACATCAACTGCTATTCTAAGAGAAGACAAAACAGAATTTACAAGAAACACAGAAGCTAACTATCATCTGAACCGCTGAATCCTGTCTTTGAAGTCCTTTGATTTAGATTCAGGAAGGGGCAGTCCATAAATTCTATAGGTGATCTTCCTCAGCTTCAGTATCTCTGAAAAGTCAGCAGGATCATCTTCTTCTAAGGATTTGGCTTCAGCAGCATATTTGATTTCTTTCTCAATCACTCCATAGTGAACAGAGCCATCTAGTTTCAGTGGGGGCGGCATGATTCTTGGAGCTGGAACTCTGATATCGATCTTGTCTGCTATGGCCTTCTGAACTCTAGCAAATATCTCTGGGTCGGTCCTTAGAAGCCATTCAGCAAATGCGACAGATTTGTGCTTTTCAGGCCAGTATCTCCAGAAGTAATATCTCTTGACGTAATCAGCCTTCAGTGACTCCCACCTTTGAGTTCTTTTCCATGGCACCCATTCATCAACTCTTAGCCACCTGTGGAGTTTGAGGTCAGTAGGCTTCCTGAATCTTCTGTATCTGTAAGGAATGTCTGCTTTTTCAGGAATCCTCTGGCTTGCTTCTTTTTCAGCTTTCAGCCTCAGAGCTTCTAAGTCTGCTAGTCTGAGTCTTTCTCTAGATGCTTCTATCTGCCTTGCTTCTTCTCCTCTGTATAAATACCTCTCCATCTGAGCCCAAATTTCTTGCATTTTAAGATCTTGTTCCTTCGAGGGGATATAGGAGGGTACATGAGGTTCTTCTTCTGAATCAGCAGGAGTTGTTGATTTTTCTCTTGAAATGCCCTGCTGACCAGTTGTCTGTTGCTGTTCTTTTTCCTTGTCTTTCTCCTTGTCTGCCTCATCACTCAGCTTGAGAGTCCTTGGAGGCAATCTCGATCCAGTCTTTTTGCCACCTACTGGAGCTTTGGTTTTGCCTTTGGCTGGCTTCTTCTTTGGCTTCTTTGCAGCCACAGCCTCGGCAATTTCTCTCGCTAATTTCTCATCTGCAGCAATCTGAGCTTCTTCCTCCGGAGTAATATACCGTTTAGGTCCTTTCTTTTTAGAAGGAGGGGTTGGAATCTTTAGAATCTTCTTACCTTTTTCGGCAACTGGAGGAGGCAGAGGAACCTCTTCCTCTTTTGACTCCTCTTCTGCGTACTCAACGATTCTTTGATTATGTCAGATGGTGTTTGGGTCGCTTGAGTAGCAGAGTCCTTGGGTCCTGAGCCACTTGGGCCAGTCTCAGCCGACACTACATCGCCTGCTGCTGAGATACCCTGGGCCTCGCCAGACTGAGTTGAGGGACCAGTGGGAGCAGTTTGCTGACTCTGAGTTGCTCCTGCCACTGTCCTCACTCCTCTTGGTACTTTCAGTACCTTCCCTTCTTGTATCTTCAGTTTTCCTTCCCCCTTTTTGGCATCAACAAATACGCCAGGGGTGGAAACAGATACCTTCTTGTCCAGGCTCTTGTATGCTGCTGATAAATCATCCAAGGCATACTGCAACTTTGTTAGTCTTTCATGCAGCTCGTTTCTCTCCTCAGTGAGTTGATCGTTGTACTTCTTGTGAGAGGCGTCTGCTGCTGTCTGGATATCCTGCAACTGTTTATCCACTCTCTCTTCTATTGCCTTCTGAATAGATTGGAGTCTGAGGTCGGAGGCCTGAGAGATGGAAGAGACTGATTCAGTATGAGCTGTCTGGGCGGCCTTATAATCTTCAAGAAGCTTTGCTTGGCCAGCCTGAATCAGCTTCAATCGCTCTTCGAAGTCGGCTCGTTGGGTGGCGAGTGCGTCATTCAGGATCGTGGAGAAATCAAGGGCAGGCGTGTTCTGAATCCTCGTTCGGAGCCCCTTAATCTCCGCACTCTGAGCCTGAGTGGTCTGCCTCCACGTCTTGTGGACGGCGCGGGCGAGGAGTCAGTTCTGAGTCCCTTGACTCCTCAGGGCCCGGGCCACAGACTTCGAGCGTCGGCTTTTCGGGCTCGGCACTACCTCGAAAGCAGATTCAAGAAGAAGCTGAGAAGGTTCTGCTGACTTTGAGGTACCAGCCGCCGACTGACCTAGTCCAAGGATGATGAGAGGTGGTTCAGCAGTAGATGTGGGAGCATCCTTGTCCAGTTGAGTTCCCTCATTAGGCTTCTCAGGGCCTGAATCACGGGGTGGGTCCTGACCATCGGGGTCAGACCCATCTGAGGGTGCCGATACTGAAATAGGTTGGTGGTCATTCAGCAAGGCTAGCATGGCAGCCCTCAAATCTTCTAAGGAGCAGACATCTGATGGCTCTGAGTAGCCAATTTTGCTCCTTACCATCAGCTCCTCCTCATGGAGCTGTTCGCAGGAGTGATGTTTGATGAGTCTGTTCAGAGTAGACCACTCCTGGAACCGGATCAACATATGGAGCCTAGCCTGCCTTGCCAGTAAGATGAGGTCAGTGTGGCTGGCTATCTCCGGAATCCTTTCAGCTATCTCTCGGGAGGCTCTTGATTGCAGAGCTGAAGCCTCTATCCCGATCGATTCTGACTCAGAAGCAGTCTCCGAATCTTTAACTTCTATAGGAGACGACTGCTTCTTAGCAGAAGGAATGCTGCTCAGTGGTGGAACATCCAAGGGGCTTTGAAAGGTTGGAATTGGTTCAGCTTGGACCCCTTGGTCCACTATCTCGCCTCGTTCAGTGGAGACGGCCTTCTCCACTGACGGAGTCTTTTCTGAGGATTCTGACTCGTCCCTCAGCTGCAGAGGTGGTTCAGCAACCACTACCTCTGGCACTACTTCCGGTACAACCTCACTGATTTTCTTCAGCCTCTTGGTCGGAGTCTTTGGAGTAGGCTTAGGAGGGGACCTCTTCTTCGTGGGAGTGGAGGTCTTCTGAGCTCCTGTCTTGGGATCAGCAGGCCCTGATCCGATCTGCTGAAGGGCCGCTGCCCTGCTCTGGAAACGGACTTTCTTCGGATTGAAGTACTGCTTGTCAGCGTATGTGATATTGTCCGTTCCGCAGAAGTCCTCTATCATTACTGATAGCTTCAGCTCGTATAATAGTTTTCCCGTCACAGCTAGGCATAGGGTGCACTTGTCGAATTTTGCAGACTGTGTCATGAATTCTCTCAGGAAGAATTCGGTCCAATTGAACTTAGCACGATCATGAATGGCCATCATCAACTGAATCTTCGGCCTAGACACTTGATCAAAGGACCCGGCCTGACTCGTCAGCAACTGAGTCACTATGTAGGCCAACGCTCTATACTGAGGAAGCATGGCATTCTTTGGGAATGCTGCTCTGAACGTGGTTGGCATCCCGCAGAATTCTTCTAAGTACTCATCCATCAGATCGTCTTTGTAGGCCACAGTGCTGAAACCCTCATTGGGAAGATGGAAGCTTCTCTGAAGAGCTTCTTTGATCGACATCGTCTTAATCTCAGGAACTGCACGGGAGGGATAGCCAACTGAATGGACGACGAATCTGCATCGGATATCGCCCTCTACTGATTCCGAGTTCAGATAAAGCTCAGCAATCTGGCGCGGGAGGAAGTACGATGGCTTCCTTGATATAAAACTCTCTAGACCAGACGCTCTGAGAGCGTCGAAGATATCCTCCATGTATGCAAGCTCACAGGCATCGAATTCCATCATAGGCTCGCACCAGACGCGGTCCTTCTCAAGGATCTCTTGCATATCCTTCGGAACAAGAACCTCTTTTCCTGCCATATTCAGTAATCTGCAAACACAAGAGATTAGTATCGAACAGAAAAAAAAATATTGAAATTAACATATATGATACTGAATGATCATGAAATATTTACCAAAGATTTTTCTGAGAGTTTTGAGAATGAGTTTTGCAAGGAGGGAAGGCTTTTCTCAGAAAAACTAGGGTTCGAAAATGTGCAGAGTAAAAATGGCGGTTTCTAAACTTTGAACGTGTTTATATATGTTAAAGAAGATGAACAGTTAATAATCCACGGTTCAGTTTGAAATAGATTTTGAGACGAACGGCTAGGATTCAATGTTATAAAATAGGTAATGATCATTTTAGCCGCCTAAGTAAAAATACAGTTGTAAATAGCCAAAGAAGTTACTTGATACGACATGCATTAAATGCGCCGCAGAGTTCATCATACTTTACATAGAATGTCGTGTATTTAATGTAAACCGTTATATAAAATGACATTTTCTAAGGCATTGAATACGAAGCTGAATCTGAGTCATAAATGCACAAAGTATTTACATAGAGATACGCAAACCTGTCAGCTGAACATCGTAGTCAGCTGATACCTCGTGTAAATGGTTGCTGAGTCTCTACGTACTGAATTTACTCAGTACTGAGAATGAACATTCCCCCTTGCTGAATGCTCCTCTCCTGAATCCACTTACTGACTGGAGTCAATAGGGTCCAACAGACCTAGCTCTACTGAAAGTTCTCTGAATCTGGCTTCAGCTAGAGGCTTGGTCAGTATATCTGCCCTTTGGTGGTCAGTATGGATCTTTTCCATCCTGATATCCTTCTTTTCGACATGATCACGAATGAAGTGGTGTCTGATGTCCATGTGCTTGCATCTTATATGAAGTACATGATTCTGAGTGATTGCAATTGCACTGGTACTGTCGCAGAAGATCGGCACTTCATTCTGAATAACATCATAGTCGCGTAGTTGCTGTCTCAGCCAAAAGGATTTGGGCGCAGTAACTTCCGGCAGCCATATATTCAGCTTCAGTAGTTAACGTCGCTACAGAATGCTGTTTCTTTGAGAACCACGAAATCAGCTTACTGCCAAGGAATTGACACGTTCCAGAAGTTGACTTTCAGTCAATTCTACATCTTGCATAGTCAGCATCAGAATAACCAGTTAGTTCAATATTCTCATCAACTGGATACCATAAACCCATGTCAGGTGTTCCTCTGAGATAGCGGAGAATCTTCTTTGCTGAGTCCATGTGACTCTGCTTAGGATTCGCCTGAAATCGAGCGCAGACACCTACAGCATAAGTTATGTCAGGTCGAGTAGCTGTTAGATATAATAATGACCCAATAATAGCACGAAATTCATTATGGTCTACTGATACTCCCTCTTTATCAAGATCGATTTTCATGTTTGTGTACATCGAGATCTTGATTGGTTTGCCGGATGTGCAACCGAATTCTTGATGAGGTCTCGAGTGTATTTGCCTTGATTGATGAACGTTCCCTTTTCAGATTGTTTGACTTGGAAACCGAGGAAATAGTTCATTTCTCCCATCATTGACATCTCGAATTTGTCCTTCATCATTTTCTCAAACTGCTGACACATGATGACGTTCTTCGATCCGAAGATTATGTCATCTACGTAGATCTACACAAGTAAAATATCATCTTCCAGTCGAATGCTGAATAATGTGCGGTCTACTGTGCCTTTCTGAAAACCTTTCTGAAGAAGAAACTCAGATAGGGTATCGTACCAAGCCCTGGGTGCTTGTTTTAACCCATACAGAGCCTTTCTGAGTCTGTAGACCTGATGTCCCTGCTGAAAGTCGGGACGCTGTTCTACATAGACTTCTTCTTTCAGCACGCCGTTCAGGAACGCAGACTTCACATCCATTTGATAAACTCTGAATCTCTGATGTGTTGCGTAGGCTAGGAATAGTCTGATTGCCTCCAATCTTGCAACTGGAGCGAAAGTTTCGTCGAAATCTATCCCTTCAGCTTGACAGTAGCCTTTTGCCACGAGTCTTGCTTTGTTCCTTACTATAACGTTGTTTTCATCTCGCTTGTTCTTAAAGACCCATTTAGTTTCAATCACAAGTTGATGCCAGGGTCTGTCAACAAGCTCCCATACTTCGTTTGTCGTGAACTGATTCAACTCCTCCTGCATGGCTATGATCCAATCAGCGTCCTTAAGTGCATCCTCAATTGACTGAGGCTCTTCAGTAGACATGAAGCAGGAATATAAAGCACTTTCTCCCTGACAGAATCTGGATCTTGTCTTTACGCTTGCTGAAGGATCTCTAATGATCAAATCAGAAGTGTGAGCGTCCAGCCACGATCTACGATGTTTCAACTCTTCATCTGAAATTTGTTCAACACAGTTAGTAGTGAATTAGGCATTTCAGTCGTACTATTATTATTTGTGTCTACTGAGTCACCAGGTTCAGGGGCATTTAGCTCAGGAACTTCATTTGTTCCCCCTGAATTATTATTCTCAGTAGAGGTCTCAGTTACCACTTGGGTTTCTTCATCGACCTGAGTTACCTGGGATTGACTTTGTTCAGTAGAGTCAATCGATTCAGCTACTTCTACTGATGGCTGAGATTCAGTAGACTTATCTTCAGTTTCTTCATCTGAATCATCATCCCAATATAGATGGATCTTTTCAACTTTATCTTTCAAGTTCAGATCCTGTAGCTGCTTACTGATGTCCTCAGATTCAGGTTTAGAGTTCCTGCTCCTGTCTTCAGTAGCAAACTCATTAAAAACAACATGAGGGCTTTCCTCCACACAAAGGGTTCGATAGTTAAAGACTCTGAAGGCTTTGCTGACCCGGGAGTATCCTAAGAAGACTCCCTGGTCTGACTTGCTATCAAAAGTCTTCAACTGATCCTTCCCGTTATTGTGGATAAAGCACGAACACTCAAAAAATATGGAAATAAGATTAAGAAGGCTTCGTCTTCTTATGCTGCTTTGTCAGTAGAGATCTATTATGAGTATAACATGTAGTGTCAATAGCTTCTGCCCAGAATTTGGTTGGGAGTCTTGAGTCTGCGAGCAGGGTCCTTGCTGCTTCTTTGAGTGTTCTATTCTTCCTTTTAGCAACCCCATTTTGTTGAGGCGTGCGCGCAGCAGACGTTTCATGCTCTATCCCTTTTGCTTTGCAGAACTCCTCCACCATAGAATTCAGGAACTCAGTTCCTCTGTCTGAACGTATCTTGATGATCTTGGTGTTCTTCTCGACACTGAAGCCTTTTCGAAGCGTTGGTAACTCTGTTTTGACGTCAGACTTGTTGGCAATAAATATGACCCATGTGTAGCGCGAGTAGTCATCAATGACCACTAAAGCATACTTCTTGCCTCTGATCGTTACCGGAGAGACTGGACCGAACAAATCCATATGTAGCAGCTGAAGGATTCCATCAGTGGGAGGAGATGGAACAGGAGGATTTTGATTCCTTGTTTGCTTTCCCTTCAGACATGCTTCACACTGAGTGTCTTTGTTGAATACTTCATTTGGCAGTCCTCTTGCTAGAGTATTTCTAGCTAGCTTGTTGAGCGTCTTGAAATTGAGATGGCTGAATCTTCTGTACCAGAGCCACCCCGTTCTGTTGTCGTTCTTTGCCAACTAACACGCTTCAGGTTCAGCTGAGTTCCAGTCAGCTACGTAGATATTCTTTTTGCGCGAACCTGACAACACTGTTTTCCCTGTAGATTTATCAATGACATCACAGAAACCGGCGTAAAAATCACTATATTCGAGTTATCACAAAATTGACTAACAGAGAGAAGATTATGCTGAAGTCCTTCAACATATGATACTCTTGGAACTGTTGCGGTTCCGATGCTGAGTATTCAATAGCCTCTAGTATAGCCTTTTGCATTATCTCCAAACTCGATTCGGGGTCCTTCTTCAGTAGTATAATTCTTCAGTAGGTCCTTTTGGTATGTCATATGTCTTGAGCATCCGATGTCCACGTACCAAGGGTCCTTGTGCACCTGCAAAACAAAATTATATTTAGGTACCCTTTATTTTTGATTTTGGGTCCTTAGATGTTAGTTTTGGAAACCCAGATATGTCTTACGACCCTAGTGGTCTCAGACAGTTTCTTCCCAGTTTGATCAACATATTTGACCCCTGGACTAGTCGATGCTGACTTCTGAGGCTTTACGACCTTTGCCTTCTGTACGGCTTTCTTTTTCTTCTTCTGACTCTTAGGTCCTCTTCTGACTATAGGATCATAGTAGTATGACCCATACTGAGTTGGATGTGTCAGCTGCGGAGGTCCATACTGATCAGACCACTTAGCTTTGATGGTTCCCCCTTGACTGAACTGGGGTGATTTGGTACTGATCTTCTTGTCAGAATGCTGATAGCTGGGATGAGGTGCCTTCATCTTTTGTTTGTTCTTGGTTAGGGGGTTCTGAATCTCTGCGTTGATGGTCTCCCCTTGAACAAATCTATCAGCTAGCCGGTTTTCTGAGAGTACGAGGGCAGATGAGGAGGCTCCATGGCTGAATCTAAGTCCTTCCTTACAATGCTTAGGCTTGTTGCTTGCTAGCATCGCCTCAAGCTTCTTTTCAGCGCCCATGTACCGCTCTGTCATCAGGTTCCTCCAGACATCATCACTTTTCTTCAGCAGTTCATGCTCGGTCTGAAGTCCGGACAACTCTTGCTTCAGTAGACTCAGTTCAGTATCTTTCTGAGTCAAGTTATTGGTAAGTACTGAGATCTGATTTTCTTGATGCTGAGACTTGGCCATCATAGAGTTTATCTCCTCCCTAAGTCTCAACACAAGTCCTTCTGACTCAGTAGCAACCTGACTCTCCTGAGAAAGTCTATTATTCTCCACTTTCAGGTTATCCAACTCCTGAAGAGTCTTACTGAGCTGCAGACTCATCTGAATCTGCTCGTCGAATAGTTCTTCGTATGCAATCGCGACGTGCAGATTCTCATCTGCACCTGAAATAGTGTCGTGTGTGCAGTGTGAAGAGGAGTTAAATAGAGCGTGAGAGTTTACCTCATCCTCTTCTCCTGCCATGAGACACTTTTCAGCGTCTTCTTCAACTTCAAGCTCTACGACCATGAATGCCGCTTCATCATCTGATGAATCCATAAAGGAGTCGACTTCATCTGAGTCGTCTGAGAGTTCACCGGCAATATATGCTTGACGTTTCTTGATGAACTTCTCCCTTCGAGCTTTGCGTCTTTGCTCTTTCAGCAGTGCTGAGCTCAGGACAGTCATACTGATAGTGTCCTGGCTTCTTGCAGTTATAGCAGGTTGTGACTCTTTCTTCTTTGCTTCTGCTGTCTTTAGACTGAGCTGAGTCCTCCTGTTTCCTGCATTCAGATGTATGTGAGTCAAAAGTGCGTTTAGGTGTATATTCAGTCTTACCTTTGGAGTCTCTGACGACTCTTGAGAGCTTTCTGCGCCTCTCCTTCTCTTTCTGATACTTCACGGCAAGCAGCGCGTACTTCTTGGCTAGGTGTCCTTCTTGTAGATCGCTAAGTGAAGGTTCAGCCTTGCTAGATGCCGGAGCCACTGTGCTGACTGATGCTTTAAAAGCATAGTCGACTTGGGTGTCAGCTTCAGCTAGCTGCTTCCTTTGAGGTAGGCCAAACTCGAACTCCTCAACTTTTAGTTCTGAAAGATATGGTCAGGAGTAACAATATCTAAATCAGAAATGTCGCAATAAAGTAGCAAAGGGAGTCCAGTAACCGTCTGGCAGTGCCCTCAAAATCTTGAGATTCATCTCTCGATTGGAGAATGTCTTTCCCAGCCCGTTGATAGAGTTCATCAGATCCGTGAATCTGACGTTGAGATCTTCAATGGAGTCACCAGGCATGAGAGACAGTCTCTCCAGCTTCTGAAGTTCTAGCGCAAGTTTGTTTGCTTTGATCTTCTGAGTTCCCCGACTCAGTAGCGCTAGAGCATCCCAGAGTTCCTTCGCGGACTTGCAGTCCTGAACTCTTCCGAGATAAGAATCGCTCAGAGTGGTCAGTATGGCGTTTCTGGCTACTCGGTCTAAGTTGTGAAGCTTCTTCTCCTCAGGGGTGAAGAGACTTCTGTCTTTAGGGATCTTCTTCCCGGTCACCATTCCTCCTCCTTGTGCTGGGTCCTGAGCTACGACGCTATCAACCATTGGAACGATAGGTCCATCCTCTAGAACCTTTGTCATGCTGTCGTGGAGGGAAGTCAGATTAGCCTCCATTCTGACTCGCCATACTCCATAGTTCTCTACTGTGAACATGGGTACCATCCTGATTCCTGACATATCAGACATAGTAAATAATGATATGAATGAAGAATGATATGCAGTGAAAACGTTTTCAGGATCCATTCAAGTAGACCAGTTTCAGAATAACAAGAGTCTTAGAGAACTCCGGCTTTGATACCAATTGTTGGTCCCGAGAATAAACGTTCAGGTGTAGAGGGGGGGGTGAATACACCTGAAAACCGATTTCTCAACTTTAAACGCGAACAGTCCTTTTCAGGAGAGTGTCGTGCTGAACAAGTTCAGTAGACCAAATAAGCTGTTCTGAATCGCGTGGCGAGTGGACGACTTTGCCGAGGCACGCTAGGCGACTAGAGTCAGAATTCAGTACCGTTCAGATAAAGTTCAGTAGTGCGGAAATGTGTAGGCCCAAGTTCAGTTGAGTTAAGAAAACGTTTTTTAATAAAACAGTTTCAGTATGTTAGTGCAGTCAATTAAGCTTGTTGAAACTCAGTTGAATGATTTTAAAGATATTTTCAGTATGCACAGTAATCAATGCAACAGTTAAAAAGGAAAACGATCACACAACACAGGCGTTTTTAGAGTGGTTCGGATCCAACAATCCTACGTCCACTGTCCCGAAAGATCAGGAGGTTATGTATTATACAGAGGTAGTCTCAGTTGGTTTGTACGCTGGACAAACACCGGTCTTGAGATTTATACTGAGCAAGTCTCAGTTTACAAGGTATCAAACTAAGTGTTTGAAAAACTCTCCAACTATGAAGGAGTCCTTTGCAATAGGGATTAGTTCAGATATGAACTCCTTCGTCTAAGCTATAGATATGATCAGCTGAGCTTAGGTTAGAGGGATAAGGAACGAGAAAGTGGCTTCTAGAGCGACGAACGGCTAAGTATAGACTTGGGTTCGTGTTTAGTCGCTTGGATACTAGAGGCTTTATATTTCGGGTTCAGCTTGGTTCCCTATGTGCAGGTATGTCGTCTTTCACCGGAGATTACTTCCTCGAACTTCTTGCGGAAGACTTAGGACGTTTTTGTTGCTCGTGAATGCTCGTGTATTTTTGTCTGTGTCGTGTTGGTCGTAGGTGAGCTTCAATTTGAATTGTATCCCTCTATTTATAGAGTAGAGGCAAGGATAGATCCGTTGGAGACGAAGATCCTTGTGTCCCTCTCTTTTGGGTAGCTAACGGCTCTTTCAAAGTATGGTTGCAGTGTCCTTTCCCTCCATTTCTGGAAAGTTGTTGACTTGCAGCTTTGATCAGAATATGGACAGCTGGCTGCTTGTTATTGGTCGAGGTTCAGGAAAGTAGGTGAGACAGAATAGACTTCAATGAGATCTGAAGCTGACTTCTCTCTTCCTCGTATTGACTCTGCTGATTTGACTTTAGAGAATCCTGACAGTTAGACTGTCCAGCCGTTGCTGAGTCTGATCTCTATTCAGTAGCATGCTCCTACTGAGTCGGCTCTATTGAAGATCAACTCTGAGTTCAGTGAACTACTCCTGCTGAGTTTAGTTCCACTGACTCCTTTCACCGCATCTTTGCTCTGCTGAGTCCAAGATATCACCGAGTCTTCTACTTACGTGCACGAGGCAGGTAATCTACTGAGTGCCTGAACCCGATGAAGAGTGTCTACTGAGTCTGAAACCTCAGAGACAAAACAGATCACATTACAACTGAATTGTTCATCAGTCAAGATAAGGTTTTGGGATCTTCAAATCTTCAGCAAATATTCAGAGCACAGGGCTACTGAGTTATGTCTCAACTGATTGTGAGAAGACTGAATCATCTCCCAACAAAAACCTATCAAGCCCGCTATGTGTGAGTCTATCACCTATGGTTAGGCTAGGGTGGTCCTATATTCTTCTCTTTCCTAAAATAGCAAAAAATACTTTAAACAAAAAATGAAGTATCTACTTTCCTAATCGGGTCCTATTTACTACTCATCCCTACATTATCATACTATCTCTCACACAATTTTCGTTCCACTTAAAACTGAACTGACCTACTTTCCTAATCGGGTCCTCCGTATTCTTCTCTTTCCTAAAATAGCAAAAAATACTTTAAACAAAAAATGGAGTGATCCACTTTCCTAATCGGGTCCTAATTACTACTCATCCCCACTTAAAACTGAATTAACCTACTTTCCTAATTGGGTCCTCCGTATTCTTCTCTTTCCTAAAATAGCAAAAAATACTTTAAACAAAAAATGAATTGATCTACTTTCCTAATCGGGTCCTATTTAATACTCATCCCCACGTTATCATAGTATCTCACACAATTTTCGTTCCACTTAAAACTGAACTGACCTACTTTCCTAATCGGGTCCTATTTACTACTCATCCCCACATTATCATACTATCTCTCACTTAAAACTTTTAATTATTTCTTAAAATACAATATGAAAAAAAATATTATCATACTATCTCTCACACAATTTTCGTTCCACTTAAAACTGAACTGACCTACTTTCCTAATTGGGCCCTATTTACTACTCAATCCCCATATTATCATACTATTTCTCACACAATTTTCATTCCACTTAAATTTTTAAATTATTTCTTAAAATACAATATGAAAAAAAAATCGATTGCCTCAACTATGTCTTTGTAAAAAAATGGATGAATTCACATTTCTTTCACCAACTGCTCTTCGAAAATTATGTTTATTTCTTACTACTATTAAACCTCATAAAATATATACTTAAATAAATTTTATTAATCTCCATATTAAAACCAAAGAGAACAATAATAGGGAACGGAGAGTACAAAGTATTTAATTTACAACAGTGGCTTAAGGCCTAAGCTGCGTAGCTCTTAAAAAGATGGCAACTTTTTTTTTTCTTTGAAAATAGTAATAAAAAAATGGTTGAGGCTGGAAATTTTGCCTAAAACGTAAAAACCCCTCGTTATAAAGTCGAAGGTGCTTCTCGCCTTCACCGTCAACCCCTCGCAAGGTTCCAACTCATCAATCTGTGACTCATCCGGTGCAAACAGGTTTCTCTCTCTCTCCATCTTTGTTTTTCCTTATATATATATATATATATATATATATATATATATATATGCATTTGTTCCCTGCACATATGTATTCGAATCCAAGCATTCGCACACAAATCTGCATATCGGATCCCTACATTGAATAACCAGATCCGCGGCCTCCTCCGATCTCTCCCCATGGCCCCATCAACGCTCTTTGATTTGGGGCTTTTCATTTTTTTGATTTTGATTCATTCCTCGCATTGCGATCCGGGTTCGGGCTGTCCCCGCACCAACACCTCTCTTCTCAACTTCACCTCGCACTTCACCATGGAGCAGCACCAGCTCCGTGGTGTCTTATCCATCATCGATGATTGCTCCTTTGAGGTTTCCCAATTCGATATGCTCGGCGGTGCCGACGTCCGCTGGTGGGGCGCCGTTGCCGATGATTTCCAAAATCTAACCAATGGTTTCCCTGTTTCCGATTCTACCCTCAATCAGACTTATAAAAATGACACATTTACCGTTCGTCTGCGGAAGAATGTCACCTGGGATCAAATTAAACTTCTTGCTATTTGGGATGTTCCCTCTGCTTCTGATTTTGGATACGTGTTGTTGAATGGCTCTTCCGTTAAGGAGCAGCCCACTGTCTTTGATAATTGCAAAGTGTTGTCCGATAATTATAGGATTAGATGGAGTCTGAATGGGACCGAGAAAGAGGTTGAGATTGGTTTAGAGGCTGCAATTGGAGTTCAGGGTTACATGGCATTCGGGTGGGCGAATGAGAGTGCTTCTGGTTCGCTTATGGTGGGTGGGGATGTGGCCGTCACTGGGTTTGAGGAGGATGGGGTACCTTTTGCTCATGATTATTATATAACTAAGTATAGTGAATGTATGATTGATGTGGATGGGAACGCGCAGGGGGTTTGCCCGGATACCCTTTATAAGCCTACCGATCCTATTGTGCTGGTGAATAATACTAAGATGATTTATGGGCACAGGAAGGATGGTGTTTCTTTCATTAGGTACAGCAGACCTCTGGAGTCTAATGATAGCAACTATGATCAGAAAATTGACCCCAAGGCGAAGATGGTTGTGATATGGGCAGTAGGGCTGATTAAGCCTCCTGATAGTTTACGCCCTTTCTATCTTCCTCAAAATCACGGTGGGAGCTATGGTCACTTGGAGCTCAACCTTTCTGAGCCCGTGAATGACTGCTTAGGGCCTCTGGATGCGGAAGATAAGGAGGACCAAGATCTTGTAATTGCAGATAAGAAGGAGCCGCTTGTGGTGTCTAGTGGTCCGGCATTGCATTACCCGAATCCCCCAAATCCTTCTAAAATTCTTTATATTAACAAGAAAGAAGCTCCTCTGCTGAGGGTAGAAAGGGGTGTACCAGTGAAGTTCTCAGTACAGGCTGGACATGATGTGGCACTCTACATTACATCTGATCCTATTGGTGGGAATGCCACTTTAAGGAACAAGACAGAGACAATATATTTTGGAGGTCCAGAAGCTGAAGGTGTGCAAGCTAGTCCTGCAGAGTTGGTCTGGTCACCTGACAGGAATACTCCAGATCTCGTCTACTACCAATCTCTTTATATGCCAAAGATGGGCTGGAAAGTTCAAGTGGTTGATGGAGGTTTGCCAGATATGTATAGCAACAGCGTCTCTTTGGATGATCAGCAAGTTATGCTTTTCTGGACATTATCAGAGACTTCAATATCTATTGCAGCTAGAGGGGAGAAAAAAAGTGGTTATCTGGCAATTGGAATTGGTCGTGAGATGGCGAATAGCTATGCTTACGTGGGTTGGATTGATGACAGCGGTAAAGGAAGGGTGAACACTTACTGGATTAATGGAAATGATGCTTCAAGTGTTCATCCTACAAATGAGAATCTGACATATGTGAGATGCAAATCTGAAAATGGCATCATGACATTGGAGTTCACACGTCCTCTAAACCCATCATGCGATCGGAGTAAAAGGCAGGAATGCAACAATATTATTGATCCCACGACTCCTTTGAAAATTATTTGGGCTATGGGTGCTCAATGGTCTGATGACAAATTGAGTGTCAGAAACATGCATTCTGTAACAAGCAAGAGGCCGGTGAGTGTGCTGCTAATGCGCGGTTCTGCAGAAGCAGAGGAGGACTTACGACCTGTATTAGCCGTACATGGTTTTATGATGTTTCTTGCCTGGGGCATTTTGCTTCCCGGGGGCATTCTGGCTGCTAGATACCTGAAGCAGCATGTCAACGATGACAGTTGGTTTAGGATACATGTTTACCTGCAATATTCAGGATTAGCTATTATCTTCCTTGGTTTTCTGTTTGCTGTTGCTGAACTTCGTGGTCTGACATTCAGCTCCACACATGTCAAATTCGGAATGCTAGCAATATTTCTTGCAGTAGCACAGCCACTAAATGCCTACTTCAGACCTAAGAAGCCTGACGGAGAGGAGACTTCTTCAGGGCGACTCATATGGGAATACACACACGTTATAACTGGGAGGTGCGGTATAGTAGTTGGAATTGCTGCTCTTATAAGTGGTATGAAACATTTGGGAGATAGATATGGTGATGAAAACGCTCATGGCCTAAGCTGGGCTATGATACTTTGGTTCTTGATGGGTGCTGTAATGGTAATATATTTGGAGTATCGCGATATGGGTAGAAGGCGAGACAGAACACCCGGAGGAGGCAGTTGGGTTTTGGGTGATAGTGAAGACGAGTCAAGAGACCTGCTGAACCAAAGTGCTCCTGCTAGAGAAAAAGAATCACGTCCTTCGGAAAGAATGGAGGTTCAGCTTGAACCTTTGAACAGGTAAGCAGCAGCTGATGCATTTGCTGGTTATCGATATTGTTTTGAAATCTATAGTGATAGCATAGGGAGAGATTTGTGAGAGAGGTTTCATCCTCTTGTTTATAGCGAGCAGTCTGTGGTACATCCCATCTTGTACACTGAGTAGTAGATTCATTAACACAGTGAAACCACATTATTATTCTTTCACATTAAGCATGCTTTAAGACTTCTGACTTGTTCAACAAATGTGATATTGAAATTCTCAGATTGTTGACTCATTAACTGCCTCTCAATAATCTTAAATCTTTTTAATACTATCTTCGACTGCCCATGTAATTAGGAAGTTTGCAGAAAAAGAATAATTGTACTCGTGGTACAAAAAGAAGGGGCTTGTTTTTTATTTTTTCAGAAATGGCAGAATATGCGTGACTGTCCTTTTAGCTTGAGTACAAATATTATACTTACTCGTTTCCATTGGAAACCAAACTGAGTAGAAATGGAAAGAGATGAAGATGAGAGAGAGTTGAATGATTTCTGCGCCGAAATTCTTAAGAACTGGAATGATCCCATTTATTCTGAAATGGAAATTGTGCACCAAAACCCCTTCTGCGTTAGTAAAGTATATGATGTTGAACAACTCAATGAAATCTCAACGTCCAAACGCAAGTATGAAGATCCTAAGCACAAGGAGGAGAAAGTAATGAAGTCCCATAAAGCAAGCAAAGACAAAGGCGTCAAGTGTGAGAAGAGCTATAGTAGCCCTCGATCGATCATTCCGCTGCTGATTGTAGACACATTCCACGATAGACTGCTCGGGCATAGCACGGATGGCATTGACATAGCAGCTCTGCTTGAGTCATGCAAAGATAAAGGTGGAGCAAGCAATGTTTCAGCAAACAAACCAAAAGAAGCTGCTCAAATGTCATCATCATTCTTCAAGGTTTCTCACCATTTCTGTAAATGTGAAAACTACCTGATGCAAATATTATATACATCTATCTAAATAACAAAAGAAAAAGATAATACATGGTTTCTTATTTTTTGGCAGTTCAAAGCTCCTATGCTGAACAGAATGCCTAAACAATCTGCTATTTTCCGCTTGTCTGCTACAAATACTGCCAGACTCTGCACTCCACAATATTTCTTTCGCAAATTAGGAGCCATGCTTTACTCAAACAAGTAATGTCTTTCACAACATGCATAACATTTATGCAAAACAAATTTCATGTTAAAGTACAGCTATGATCGTTAGTCCTCCAGTTCTGCTTCTGCTCAAATGTTTTGATATCATTTAGTTATGACAGAGAAATAAGATTCGCCAATCATCTACAAGATATGCCTTAATTTGGTCTCATCTATTATTAGGAAAATAAGCACAGATTATTTTGGAGAAATGATGTGGAGAAACCCTGGTGTGGACATGACAGACTTCTTTAACTACGGGTTGGACGAGGAACAATGGAAGGATTACTGCAAACAAATGGCAAGTATCATCCTTTCAACCTCTGTTGTATGTAATAAGGAACTGGGGGAGATGGATTTATTCTTTTTCTTACTTTTTGTGCCATTGTAGCAAGCACTTACACATGATAAGCAAAGTTTTGGACAAAGTAAAACAGATACAGATAGAAGCAGTGACTCGATCGAGGTACATTCTCTAACCGGAACAAAAGAGCATGTATGTGCTATTTTGTCTTCTGATTACTGCACATCAATACTTACTAGGAGTACTGAAGGATCACACATTCTCTTTGTTTCTAATATCAGTTAAGTTTTAGAACTGGTTTAGATGCACTACTGAGATTCCTGTGACATCTCTCTACTGAAACTGCAGTGCTCTATGTATTAATTATATTTTCAGATAACATAAAAAAAATAAAAAATAAAAAAACTCACTAGTTTTGGAGCAACAGAGAGTCCTAACATAAAGTGTACCATGCTGCAGAATCATCACTTTATTATGTTTAATTTTGTTTGTGTTCTATGTACTTCAGGATGGGGAGATATGTGAAGAAGATCCAACCAGGGGAAATGATGAATGTTTTTCTTCCATTTACTCAAGGGGTCCAAGTCTATGCAGTTCAGATGTCACCGATGAGGCTGTATTAAAGTTCTCTACTCTACTGCAATAAAACTTTTTTCAGTCTTCTGATATTTATATAAATTCATTGGAATTCGGTTATTCTTATATGAACAGACAAAAAGGGGACTCTTTCTATGAGAATGAGATCAGCAGACGCCATATCAAAGAAAATGAACATAAACATAGAATAGAGGTGCCAAACTTCTTTCAAATAGCAGAATCAAAACACATCTCTAGGATAATTAATGGAAACAAGATGTTACTTACCTTTCCCCATGGATAGCTGAATATATGTATTGCCATTTGCATGCTTCAATCAATTATACTAAAGCTTGAAATAATTGGAAGGATCAAACATAGAGAGGATAGAGTGCAGAGCCTAAGAATCATGAAGCCCAATACAAGATCATTAAGGGAAAATTCACACCAACTGTTCTGAATATAAATTCAACATCAATATTGACATACATGAAAGAACTGGGCAGTGAATAAATACCCAAAAACCTTCGAGTCAGGAAGCATCAGTTGAGATTGAAAAACTCACACACATGCTTCTTCAATAGGTTGTATTCAGATATTAAAAACAAGGTACTAAGAAACATCAGTTCACAAGTAGCTATGTCATACTTTTATCAGCACATGATTTTTATAGCTTAGGCTATGTCTTCTGCGTCATCCAGTGCCATCAGTATCCATTATCTATTTTTGCTTTTAGCAACCTGATCATATATACTACTTGTGGTGCACACAATATGTGCAGTACCAACAAGGTTTTCAATGAAGAAATTCCATTCTCCTGATATCAATAATAAATGAAGGTAGATTTGCGACAGGAAGCGAAAACATTATCCAGGAGCACGTTTTTGTTTAGTGAAGTTTCTAAATGGTATGAAACAAACAAATAACCACTTCAACCTATACTTTCACCTTGTTCCCACAAAAGACTGAGAAACATATATTTCATCGTCAAACTATACAAGAACTCAGAAGAGAAGAACCTGACTAAATTCAAAAACATACATATCCTTTAAACAAGCACTTCATATATTGATGTCCATTGTCAATAAAGAGGAGGCCGAGAACATGATAAGTTACAAAGTGCCAAAAATGATTATGCAAAGTAAAACAAGTAAAGGGTATATGTAAGGTTAATAAAGGAACCCTCAGAAGGGAGATCTCCTGGATGCCTTTTTCCCCAGGATTGCCTCCCACACCAAGGGCATGAAAGGTGGTCCTTTCTTATCCAAATACTCCTTAGCTGCTTTCTCCTCCACGAAAAATCCCTTGTGCCTCATCGCCCCAATCACACTCTGAGCCTCTTCCAGACCTTTCTCCTTGCAATACCCATCAACCAATCCCGTGAAAGTGGCCAAATTCGGGGAATGGCCAGCCTCCAACATTGTAATAGTAAACTCATATGCCTCCTCCAACCTCTTCCCACCACATAGCCCCTGTATCAAGACCTGATAAGTGAAAGCATTAGGAAGGATCCCATTACTCACCATTTTCTTGAAAATCCTGACTGCGTCATCGAACTTGTGCGCCTTGCAGAAGCCCTCCACCACGGCAGTGTAGACGACCACCTCGGGAATGGAGCCCTTCTCACGCATTAACCCGAACAGCTTCATTGCATCCTGCACCAGCCCGTCTTTACACAAACCATCAAGCATAGCCACGGCATTCGGAATCAGCCCCGTCTGCTTCATCTTCTTGAAAATCTCATCCGCATCCTGCGCCTCCACGCTACTTTCCGCTTTATCCACCGACTCGGTCTTGATAGGGTTTTCCTTACGGCTATTGTTATCTTTATCAAGCCCAAGCTTGAACCTTTCAAGAAAATCAGCATCGGTTTCAGTCCTAAACGATTTTGAGTTCCCTTTTGGCCCAGTGAATCGAGGTTGATTTCTGAGGGGCCTATCGGGTATGGGTTCGGGAGGGCTATCGGAGAAAGAGCGTGCCCATGCGGGTGGGGCTAAGAGATGTGCAACTTTGGAACTGGAGAGCGAGCGCAGTTTAGTCCTCAGCGCCGTCGACATATCAAAGAGTCTAAAGTTGATGAAAGACCCTCAATCACTCTGCACCGTATCAGCCTATCAACCTCGCTGTTAGGAGGAGGTTACAACGACCACAGCGCGCCTAACACTATAAATATCCATAACCATATCCAACCAATCAGAATATTCTAATAACTAATTATTAATAATTTTCTTTTTTTATTTTATTTACTTTCAATATAATCATTTATATTTTTTATCATTTATTCCTAACCACCTCAACTATACCCCACCAATCATATTTTTTATATATTTTAATTATTTAATATTAATATTATTATATATTAATAATAATTATTTAAATTTTAAAAATGTAAAAATTAATTGAAATTATAAAAAGAATCAAAAAGCTAAAAAATCGTACAAACTAAAATATAGGGAACATAGGATAGTGATTCAAAGACGAAATTGAAACAACGAAAAACTAAGATGCTTGTCCAAGAAAGCTTGTATGAGCCTATGTTGTAATCGACTAAGGTCAAAGACTCGAAAACCATGATTGTGCTCCATCTTATATGTTGAAAGGGAATGCTTTTAATTTGAAGGCATCTAAATGGCCCTTCCTATGCAGGTTGCAGACTCGATTGAATCCATCCAAAACGGCAAAGAGATTCTCATTCAATTTCCCATATAATTTAGGACATGCAACGACAAAATTTAACTTGACATCAATATGCCCGATCGTTGTTATCCGAAATGGACCTGACAGATCCTCTCCCAAGTTCCTCGATCTGGAATTCGCCTTCGAGTTTCGCGGATTTGCTCTTTTGTTCTCAGGGTTGTTGGCCATGAGTACTTCTGAATCTGAATTTTCCTCTTTAGAGTTATGCGTTGTCCGGTCAAACACGACCGACTCAACTTCTGTCTCGCTGGTTCCATCACCAGCTTATGTTATGTCTAGGGGTGTTACGGTATACCAAAAAATCGGTATAGCGCACATACCATACCAAAAAAATACCGAAAATATTGAATTTTTGGTATACCGTAATTTTCGGTACGGTATCATACGGTACCGAAGTTTTTTCGGTATGATAACGGTATGAGATTTTCCATACCGAGGTATACCGCATGCCGAAGTTCATACCGCATATATCTTGTAGAAAAGAGTGTAAAAATATTGGTTACAAGTTTTGAACATGATTTGTTACAAATATATCACTCATATCAAACAATCTAAATGTTATATCATAAATTCACATAAATGACATAACTTTATTTGACATAAAGTCACATTATTTATCTATTAAATCATGAAAACATTAACCCGTAATATTAACAAATTCATACAAAATAGATAGATTAATTAATTTTATTAAAAAAACAATATTAATAATTTTCTTGGCTTTTATAAAAAACATAGATTAAATTTATGATATACCGTTAAATATTCAGTGGACCTTGATTTTTCGGTATACCGAAGTGCGATAATGTATACCAAAAGAGCGGTATGACAACGGTATGGAGATTTGATATACCGAATTTTCGGTATACCGAACTATGGTATACCGAAATGATCGGTACGGTAACGATATATTTTTTCCCATACCGACCCTTATCGATACAGTATGCGGTATGGGAAAAATAGTACGGTATACCGTACCGAACACCCCTAGTTATGTCGTCCAACTGGGCCGATGAAGTAGTTACTAATTTGGATAGAACTTGTTTCTTTCACATGTTTCCCTCCTTCCTATTCAGTGTTATCTATCTCCAAATCGAACACAAGGTTAGGGCAAGAAGACCTGCTCATGCAACACTCAAAAACACAAATGATCAGTAGGAAAATAAGCTAAAATTGCCATTGTTCCTTGGCAACGGCGCAATTTTGTGATCGTTGTTCACACCAAAATAAATCCTACAAGTATGCTAGAACTTGAGTTACTATAGCAACATGTATCGAACATAGGGAACGAAGAGTAGCATACAATTTCTAACAATATAGGATTTGGTTAGCAACCATGCAAAATAGGGTTTTCTAAACTAATAATAAGAAATTAAGCAAGCACAATTTTTAAAATATACAAAAGAAATAGGTGCAGCAAGATGATTCACACACACATAGGTTTCGATCCTCAACTCTAAGGATGAATTAACCCCTAGAAATCAACTAGTTATAGACCGCCATAATTAGACTGGCACGTCCCTTATTCCCCCTCAATTAATCGGTAGCCGCCATGGTGGGCATCTAGCGACTACTTCTCTAAACTAGATACAACCTATGTGGTGGGCAATCAATAGATTTAACACTTAGTCGGCCTTAAGTACTAAGTGAACCCAATTTAGGAGCCTACATGTATGGTGAACATCTAATAGTCTCCTACCGAATTAATCCTATTGTTCGAAGAATAATTTTGCTACTTATTTGGCCTTATTCCACAAGAATGCTCAAAATACTAAATTAGCTACGAATAAAATTAACCTAGCGTGATCAAGCTTAGATTACTAACCCGATTCCATAATCTAAGATCAATTTGAAACTTTAGTGGTTAATTATTGCGTTCCTAAGTCTCACATATACATATATGTGTGTTTTTCACATCTCACCAGACCATAAGAAATTTAGCCATGCATACTAGTCCGATTGGCTAACCAGACGGTAAAACTGGGCAGAACAGAAAACATGACAGAAAATAAATCTAACATGCGAGGGAACGGTAACACACGAACACAAATTTGAAACACTAGAATTAAAACAAAAATAAACCGAGTGATTAAATACCAAGTGCAGAATCTGTTGGGATGAGTTTATTTGATAAGATTTGAAGATCACAAAACCCCTAGCTGAATGATGAACCTTCGATATTTAATAGCTTAGTTTGAGTTCAGCTGTTAGAACTTAGTAGGCTAGAGTTCAGTAGATATGGATTCAGTAGAAGATCTCGCACTCAGCTGAAGGACTCAATATCGAGGAAGTCAGTTGGTATGTCTATCACCAACTGAGTCTGCAAAAGAAATCGAGCCAGCGACTGAAGTGTTCAAACGAATGTCGATAGAGGATAATTAGGCGACGATCCGAGGATTCCGAGGAAGTCAACTCAGTGTACTTTGAGTTTGAACAAGTCTCACCAACTCTCATGTACCTCGACCAATAAGGAGCCGACAGCGCCTTACCTGCTTTGCCATAAAGCTGCTCCTAGTCGGAAAAAGAGGAAATCTTAACAAGTGCCTCTACTCAACATTCAAATTTTATATGGCCACTTTTCTTGTCTTATTCGACACGTGGCTAGACCATCTCCAACGGATCTATTCACAAATCGAAGACTATAAATAGAGAAGGTCTTCATGCAGAAGAAGTATCGGGAACCCAAGCGAACAATCTCAAGAACTCTAGCGAACCTTCAAGCGATATTCAAATGAAGAACTTGCTCTTAGATTAAACATCTTTTTAGTTCTTCTTTCTAGAGAATTATTGTTCCCTTTCTCTCTCTAAGCGTGCGTATTGTAAAATCAATAGCTTAGAATCTCGAAGGAGTTCATATCTTTTTAATTGTTCTTTCTTGTAAGAACTCCTTCTTAGTTAGAGAAAACCTTCTAACCTTAAACGGTTAAGAGTTGTAAAGTCACTACGACTATAAGTAGAATCTATCCAGTGTAGAGATAACTGACACTTACTTAGTATAAGCAAACAAGTTTGAATCTGTCCTGTGAACAGATCACTGAGACTTGCTCAGTATAAATAATACAAGTTCTCCTACTTGTGTCAGGACAGTGGACCTAGGACCCAGCGTGTCCGAACCACTTTAAAAATTGTTGTGTCCTTTTTTATTATTACTGTTGCATTGATTTTTTTTCATTCATCATCCAATTGAGTTTTAATCAACTTGCACAAAACGGGTTTTCATCAAAGACACATATTTTAAAAGGGTCTGCACTTCCACAAACAACTTTTGTATTGAACTACTGTTCACTGACATAAGTTAGTAGGACTATACTCAGTACGAGAATATTCTGCCCACGCGATCGAGAAAGTATATCTGGCCAACTGACTCGTTCAGTAGCAGTCTTCAGGTAAAGCTGGCTTTTGCGTTCAAAGTTTGAATTTGCATTCAGGTGTATTCACCCTCGCCCCCCCCCTCTACACCTGAACCGCGTCTTTAGGACCAACAGAATCCAATCGCAAGACGACGAACTAAAGCAACAACAAATCTTCTTCAACGAACGGAATTGGAAGTGTGTGTTTTCTCCAATCTAAACTAAGAACAACAATGAAGATAATGAGCAGCGGGAGTCAAAAGTTGGTCTCATATTCGTGCTCTCATATTCTTATATATGACTACGGTCTTTTACTTGGCAAATCTTTTTAAGTATGGAAAGATTTCCTTGTATAAATATATCTAAAACTTTCCATATCTTTCTCTAACTTTTCCTTCAAGATTCCCTCTTGTTTCCTCTTTGAATTTTCGTCTATAATAACTAAAAAAATGCCTTTAAGCCTCAAAAGTCGCTGCCACCTCGAGTCCTCATCATGTGTCATGTCAGTCCGAAAATCCTGCAAAACAGCCCAAAAAATACCTCCATCTGCCTAGGTGGACACCAAAACATCTAGGATTTGAATTGTACGAAATGGACTCATCAACAAACTGGTTCATCTATCATCACGGGGTTTGGGAGTATTCAAAACTTATTATTTCCCTCCGTTAGTTCTAATTTAATTAAATGGGGTTTAGTGCTATCGTATCGATACATCAGAGGATATTTTGCACTTTTTAAAAGCATAGGGATAAAGTGCGACACCCCGAAGGTTGGGGATTAATGCATTTTTCTCTTATTTTAAATCGAAAGTTCTAAATAATAGGGAGTGAATTTTCCATATAACCTTCTTAAAAAGGTATATTTTTTAAACTATTGATCTCTAATAACTGTTTTTTCAAATTAATTTCTCTTTGCCATACCGCCATATATGCAACTACTCGGAACCTCATTATTCTATTTTGATGTTTAAATTAATATATACATAGTTTATTTAATCCGTAGTTAATCAAATTTTAAATCTAATTAGCTATCTTTTTAAAATAATATTTTATTGTTAACTTATTTAATTAATTTACGTTAGGAAAATGACAAATTAAGATAAATATCACAATTACAGTTAAACCTCGATAAAGTAATAATCTTGGGACCGAGAAAAAATATTCATTTAACTGTTATAAACTATATGGAATGAGAGAATAATAGAGAAGATGGAAAATATATGTGTATTATTATAAGGGTGGAGACCTCTATTTATATAGTATAAGATAGGCTGTTAGGGTTTAGATATGGTCATCATATATCTAATAAATCTTATCTACAACACTCCCCCTTGATGGACCATCCATAAACAGAAACTGCTGCCCCGTTAAAACCTTGCCAGAAAAACCCAATGGGATAAAAACTGGTCGAAGAAAAAAGAGTACAGCTGCTTGAAGGAATATGAAAGGAAGAAATCGATACCTCCTCCTTCGTATGTTGTCGTAGCTCTGATTGTTGCTCCTGTGTCAGATCTTCTGATCTGTGTCCCGACCTTTTTCTTCCTCTGGGTGGTCAGAGAACTGAAGAAAATAAAAATATCGTCTCTCTCTAAACTCACGCCATTCATGCGTGTATGTTTATGAATTCTGTGTCTTCTGTTCTGAACAGAATACTAATATTAATATATTTGTAGCCCGTTAATTTAATTATATTCCAATGGGCTTCTACATAATTAGCCCATAACATAATCAATTAATTCACTGGGCTACTAATATTTATCAATTAATTGACCCAGTCAATTAATTCCAGATAAATAACATTATTAAATAATGTAAAAATACATTAATCCATTAATAATGATTTCTGAGAGACAATAAATTACTAGGCAACTAATTGGGCCAGATCAGGGATCCAATACAAGAAATAAAGCAGGGCCTCCAATTAATTAATTATCCATGCTCAGCCCAGAGCAAAATTAATTAATTAACACAGATTCATTCCACTAGAGAATCCGTGCTGACTTACCCCTTTATCCCAATTTGAGCAAGGGCTTGTATTTTAGACTTAATCAATCTCCGTATTTAAGATAGAAATATCCGTTAATTAATTAAGCTCACCGACGACCTTAAATTAATTAACATCTTATATTCCCGAGTAGTACCACTCGACCTTATTAACACACCCGAACTTAATCAACCGGCCGGGTTTAGTGTGCTAATCCTTTCGAGTTCCTCGGGGGATATTATCAACCCATTTTACTAGGATACGGATGCAAGATACGGACAACCGGCCACTGAGCCACAAATAACTACTAACACCCAAGATACGTAGATCCCGCCGCTCATTTGACGTTCACCATAGTAGGTCAAAGTGATAGATAGCCAAATGCACTCAATTAAGTCTTACCAAGCTTAAGATCGGCTAAGTCACCGAGATCTTGGTTCTCCACTAAGGTCGGTTAGGAGAACACATTTCACCGTGATCCTTCAATACACCACCTTAAGTGTACCAAGAAAGACAAGCGACCTAAGACAAGCCACTTCTTATCTAAACTGCGGCTTAAACCGACAACTTCATCCTTAAGTTGTCTCAACATGTGTTAACTATTTATATCTTGTCGGTTCAACCAATTTGTGTTGTCTTCTCGTGATACCCGACACACCACACAAATCTAACTTTTATACAAGATAAAGGATAACATGTGCAAATATACATATTTATCGAGATAGGAGAATAAAACAATGGTAAGGACAAAAACACATTGTATACAAGCATAAAAGTGCTTCCGATATACAAAATCCCAACAATTCTCCAACTTATACTAAAGTAAACTTTTAGTATACAATGTGTCTATATCTCGGCTATCTAGGTACAAACTAGTACCCAACTATATCTTAGCTATCTATCCTATCTATCACGACGGCTTCTCCCACTTATACAAAAGTTTCGTAGTCCTAAGTGGGGCATCTCTACCATCCCAAAGCCACGAACATGCTTCTCGTAAGCCGGGAGTGGTAAGCTCTTCGTGAAAGGATTAGCTAGGTTGACTTCGGTTCCAATTTTGTCAATCACCGTGTCACCTCGATTAACGAATACTCGTATAATATGGTACTTCTCGTCTATGTGTTTAGACGCCTTGTGAGATCTAGGTTCCTTAGAATTTGTCATCGCACCCGCATTATCACAATGAATCGTGATCGCCTTAGGCAAATTCTCCGAACAATATAAAGATCTTGGAGGAAATTCTTGAGCCAAACTGCCTCTTTCGAAGCTTCTGAAGCAGCCACATACTCTGCTTCCATGGTTGAGTCCGCAATGCATTTCTGCTTTGCACTCCTCCATGAAATGACTCCACCTCCCAAGGTAAACACATAACCCGAGGTAGACATCTACTCGTCTCTGTCGGCCTAGAAATCCATTCCCGTATAACCCAAAGACACTAGGATCGTCCCGACCGGTAAACAAGCCTATAATCTCTAGTCCGTTTAAGGTACTTGAGAATATGGTTGACCGCAGTCCAGTGTTCCTTTCCAGGGTTAGACTGATATCTTGAGACCATGCTTACGGCATATGAGATATCTGCTCTTGTACAAAGCATCGCATACATGAGGCTACCGGCAGCGGAAGCATATGGTACTTGCCTCATACTTTCTATCTCTTCAGGCGTTTTCAGGGCACTGATTCTTGGATAGAAAAATGCCATGTCTGAAAGGTACTAAACCTCTCTTGGCTTTTGCATGCTAAAATGAGCAATAACAGTGTCAATGTAGGACACTTGTGACAAGCTTAACATCCTTTTTCTGGCGATCTCGAATAACCTTGATCCCAAGGATGTAAGCAGCTTCACCTAAGTCCTTCATTTGAAACTGCTCGGATAACCACGTCTTTACGTCTGATAACACTTCAACATTATTGCTAATGCGAAGGATGTCATCTACGTAAAATGCAAGAAACACCACTGATCCGTTAACACAAATACGTTACACACACCTCGTTAGGACAGGATATAAATCCATAGGATTTGACTACTTCGTCGAAAACGCTGGTGCCATAACCAAAAATCTTGCTTAAGTCCATGAATAGACTTCTTAAGCTTCCAAATTAGATGCTCTTCGCCCTCCTTCACATAACCATCTGGCTGTTTCATGTAGATGTCCCTACCTTTTTCAAGGTGACCGTTTAGGAATGCGGTTTTGACATATATTTGCCAGATATCTAGGTTCATGTGAGCTGATATGGCAAGGAGAATCAGAATGGACTTGATCATTGCTACAGGCGAGAAGGTGTCTTCATAATCGATACCTTCTTTCTGGGTAAAACCCTTCGCCACTAGTCTGGCCTTAAACGCCATGATCTCTTCATTCGGTGCTCTCTCTTTCTCTTGTATACCCACTTACTACCAATAGCATTGAAGCCCTTAGGTAGTTCAGTGATCTCGTATACATCCATATCAGTTATGGACTCAAATTCTGAGTCCATGGTGCATCTACATCTCCCACTGCTTCGTTATAAGTCCAGGGATCGACGGTGTCTTGTTCATCTGCCGGGAGATGGTCAAAAGTCTCCCCAGTGAACATATACCGATCAGGTGTAAATATCACCCTCCCACTACGTCGAACAGTGTCAGGAGTTGTGTTAATAGATTGTGCAGTTGCTCGTGGAGCTCTATCTTGCACAACTGGCTCTGTGAGTGGGTCTCGATCACCTCGTAGTTCCTCAAGGATGATCTCGACTCGAGACTTATGATTATTAATATAATCCTCTTCTAAGAACTGAGCGTTGGTACTAACCACGATCTTCTGTTCTTTAGGATAATAAAAATAACCACCCTTCGTTTCCTTTGGATATCCTATGAACAGCATAACCTCTGAACGTGAATCCAACTTGTCGGCCTGTTTATTCAAGACATAAGCAGGACACCCCCAAATCTTTATGTGGTGCATACTGGGCTTATGCCCGCTCCACAACTCGAAAGGGATCTTTTGTACCGACTTGGAAGACACACGATTCAACAAGTATGTTGCAGTCTCTAGGGCATATCCCCAAAAGAAAACTAGCAAAGTTGCATAACTCATCACCGACCGAACCATCTCTAAGAGACTTCGGTTCCTTCTCTCTGACACACCATTCTGCTGAGGCGTGCCCGGTGCTGTCAGCTGGGATGTAGTCCCACATTCTGTCAAGTCCTTGAACTCGTTGGATAGGTATTTCCCACCACGATTAGATCGCAGTGTTTTGATTTCTTTACCTAACTTCCTCTCCACTTCTACCTTGAATTCCTTAAAGGTTTCAAAGCAATCCGACTTGTGGTGAAGAAGGTAAACATATCCATACCTCGAGTAATCGTCAGTAAATGTGACGAAGTACTCATACCCTCCACGAGCTTGTGTAGACATAGACCCACACAAGTCAGAATGTATCAAACTTAATACTTCTGTGGCTCTATAACCCTTTGCCTTGAAAGGCCTAGTCATCATCTTTCCTTCCAAACAGGTTTCGCAAGTTGGAAACGGTTCAATCTTGGAAAGACTCCAATGATCCATATTCCACCAACCTCTGAGTCCTGTTAAGATTGATGTGACCTAGTCTTAAGTGCCATAGATAAGTTTGGTTTACCTTAGAAGACTCTTTCCTCTTCTTAGGATTTGATGATGAGGAAGCAATATTAACAGAACTACGCGGTTTACAAGTAATAGTATATAAAGATCCGTTTAATGGTCCACCACAGATAAAATCATCGTCTTTCATGATAGAAACTTCACTATCAAAACTTGATTTATAACCATCCATGGTGCAGAGTTTTGAAACAGAAATAATGTTTCGCCTAAACTCGTGCACATATTAAACATCTTTAAGTACTAAAACGAACTATCAAAAGATAGATTTAAATCTCCAATGGCAATTGCGGGAACTTTCAATCCATTGCCCATTGAGACTACCACCTCGCCATTGCTCAATTACCTTTTCGCAAGAAACCTTGCAAGGTGTAACAAACATGAACAATTGCCCCGAATCCACTACCCATTCATGGGTAGAAGAGGAAACCAGAACAGTTTCAGTTACAAGAGCGACTCGCGTCTCTTTCTGTTTTGCCTTGACATCTGGATTATAATTCTTCCAGTGTCCTTTCTTACCATTCTTGAAGAACCTTCCTTTCTCCTTTCGACATTTGCATGTCGCCGGTAAAGACCGTCTTCTTACTCCCACTTCCCCTTCTTGAAATGTCCACCCTTTCGTTCTTTTTCTGGTTTCCGCATTTCAGAGGATTCCTTGAACTACTAGGGATATTCAAGACTTGAGCACTCTTGCCCTTTTCTATAACCTCTTTGACCGCTACCAAAGATTTGAGTAACATACTCAAAGTAAACTCGTTCTTAGACATAGCGGTCCTAAAAAAGAAGTTCTTATAGAACCTTTGCAGAGCATTTATTGGGAAGGTAAGATATCTCTTCCACGTTGTAAAATTATTTAAAATTGTAAACCCGTTAGGGTTTGGTTGGTGAGACTGTTTAGGAACTCGAAATTAAAGTTTTTCGAACAGACATATCTGAAAAAATATAAATTAAAAGCATGTATAAAATTAATATTTGCACATAATTCGTAATTAACAATCATTGTAACCTTTTGAAAAACCAATGATGTTAAAAACCTCGAACCGCTCTAGGAATTCCACTAGCAAGCCACGCAGGTGGACGTTTACTAGCGTAACCCTAAACCAAGCTATTTACCTAGCTCTTTAATTTCAATCCACGTCTAGGTTCTTGAGACGAATGAAATTAATAGTTCGATATTCTGGACCATGTCACTATTAAAACGCGGGAAGGGACTTCGAGGGAAGTGAATTGTACCTGCGGTGACATCTAAGCATTGACCTTTTAATTTGACCAAATAGAATCAAATTCTCGAAATTGACATGCTTACTCGAACCATGCCGCATTCAATTTGATCTAATCAGCCATCCTATTTAATTATTATCTTCTAGAGTACTCGTGTTTACTAGGCACGCAAGCCACGCAGGTGGACGTTTACGGCTTCGCTCCCACTACTTAATAATAATCAAATATTGTTTTGGAAAACTCATCTCACAAAACTGGTAGCTCAAAAATGCAAGCAAGCCACGCAGGTGGACGTTTACTTACATAATCTTACTACTTTCGTGTAGAGTCCAATTAATGGAGGTCCGATTAAGTGTTTAAAATCCAAATTAATGGAATCTAATTAAACATTTAATTTTAAAGTTGCTTAGTCTTTTTGTTCAAAAGGTTTGTAACGAATCATGCAATCACACATAATTCCTAAAGCATGCAATTTCTAAACGCACATAATAAAACGTGCTCGCGAAAAATAAAACATGCTTTAATAAAGACATAAATCCTATTTACATGCTTTTCTAAGCGCAATTAATCATACAATTGCATGCTAAAGCATAATTAAAAATAAATACGCAAATAGAAAATATAAAATCGTTATCGGGCTTTAAAAACACGTAATTCCTAACTATTACATATCCCGATCATGATACAGATCTTCGAATCTGAAAACTGCTTGGAAAACTGCCGTCGACATGTCATCAGGGGGTCTGCCACGTGGCAGCCACGTGGCGCATACGTGTATTCTGACTCAGCTAGGGCTGACGTGGCTCGCCACGTCAGCGCGCCACGTCAGCGTCTTCCTCACACAAACTGCCGCCGCCGCCGTCTTCATCCCGGCCGGTTCCCGGCCGGCCGCCTACACCAGGAGGGTCGCCGCACCATGGAGATGCTGGAACCGGCCTCCCCAAGCCGAGACGCCACCGGAAACGGCGCGAATCAGCGCCTGCGCGCGGCGCGACTGCCGCCGCAGGCGCGCGCCGCCGCGCCTTTCCCGAGCGTCTCCGGCCCTCCTGCACCGTCTCCAGCCCCGCCCGACGTCCCCAGGACGTCGGATCTGTGAAGAACGGATGCCTGGAGCCGCCGCCGCGTCGCGTGCAGCGCGATAAATCGCGCCTCCGCCGCCGCGCGTTCGCCGCCCAAATTCGACCTTTCCGAGCCGCGATTCGATCAATTGAAAGAGGGGAAATGATGTTGGAACACTCACGACCACCGGGTAACGGATTCCGGCCGAGATTAGTTCCTCAATTTCCCGAATTTCAAACGATTCGCCGGAACGAATTCATGGTGAGCAGCGAACTTCAGACGTCGATTACGATCGCATCCGGGATCAGATGATCCCTTGCAACCTATCGACGCGAATCTCGTAAGACGAGGATTCCATCGGTTCAAGCCGATCATCGAACCGACGTCGGACGCGCCGGGAATCTCCGCCGCAAGATGCGGCAGAACCCTAGATAAACTAGGGTTTTTCGCTGCGAAAAACTGATTTTCGTCGTCTCGTTTTTCGTGCCACCCGGACCAATTACAGTACAATTAAAATACAATCACATAGCATATTGATCCTATCAACTACTCGTAGATTTTCTCACGAGAAAAACGTTACAACGGGGTCAAAACAGTAGCTCGCAGGCTGCCCCAAACACGAAATAAGCCCGATAACGACGAAATAAAAAACTAATTAAACAACAATCAGAGCCTAAACCTCGCTCTGATACCAATTGAAGGAATATGAAAGGAAGAAATCGATACCTCCTCCTTCGTATGTTGTCGTAGCTCTGATTGTTGCTCCCGTGTCAGATCTTCTGATCTGTGTCTCGGCCTTTTTTTCCTCTGGGTGGTCAGAGAACTGAAGAAAATAAAAATATTGTCTCTCACTAAACTCATGCTATGAATTCTGTGTCTTCTGTTCTGAACAGAATACTAATATATATAGGCTTCAAAAGCCAATATAATATTAATATATTTGTAGCCCATTAATTTAATTATATTCCAATGGGCTTCTACATAATTAGCCCATAACATAATCAATTAATTCACTGGGCTACTAATATTTATCAATTAATTGACCCAGTCAATTAATTCCAGATAAATAACATGATCAAATAATGTAAAAATACATTAATCCATTAATAATGATTTCTGAGAGACAATAAATTACTAGGCAACTAATTGGGCCAGATCAGGGATCCAATACAAGAAATAAAGCAGGGCCTCCAATTAATTAATTATCCATGCTCAGCCCAGAGCAAAATTAATTAATTAACACAGATTCATTCCACTAGAGAATCCGTGCTGACTTACCCCTTTATCCCAATTTGAGCAAGGGCTTGTATTTTAGACTTAATCAATCTCCGTATTTAAGATAGAAATATCCGTTAATTAATTAAGCTCACTGACAGCTTAAATTAATTAACATCTTATATTCCTGAGTAGTACCACTCGACCTTATTAACACACCTGAACTTAATCAACCGGCCGGGTTTAGTGTGCTAATCCTTTCGAGTTCCTCGGGGGATATTATCAATCCATTTTACTAGGATACGGATGCAAGATACGGACAACCAACCTCGAGCCACAAATAACTACTAACACCCAAGATACGTAGATCCCGCCGCTCATTTGACGTTCACCATAGTAGGTCAAAGTGATAGATAGCCAAATACACTCAATGAAGTCTTACCAAGCTTAAGATCGCTAAGTCACCGAGATCTTGGTTCTCCACTAAGGTCGGTTAGGAGAACACATCTCACCGTGATCCTTCAATACACCACCTTAAGTGTACCAAGAAAGACAAGCAAACCTAAGACTAGCCACTTCTTATCTAAACTGCAGCTTAAACCGACAACTTCATCCTTAAGTTGTCTCAGCTGTGTTAACTGTTTATATCTTGTCAGTTCAACCAATTTGTGTTGTCTTCTGTGATACCCGACACACCACACAAATCTAACTTTTATACAAGATAAAGGATAACATGTGCAAATATACATATTTATCAGATAGGAGAATAAAAAAGTGGTAAGGACAAAAACACATTGTATACAAGCATAAAAGTGCTTCCAGTATACAAAATCCCAACACTGCTCCACCTCAATATAGTCATTCTTGTTCCTTGAGTCGGCGCATATCAATCTTGTGTACCAATTTCTTGAATGTTGACGTTGGTAATGCCTTTGTAAAAGAATCCTCTAGATTGTCACTTGAGTGAATTTGATGAATGTTGATGCCGCCACTCTTTTGGAGATCAAGTGTTGCATTGGCTCTTTTATGAATCAATCTCAATGACTCATTTACTCGTGTGTTACATTGGATGCCTCGTTAAAAACCTTAACTATGAAAACCATTTGAGAAAAAACTTAGAAAGGAAAAAAAAGTACAACCATTTGACCTTCATGGTCATTTGATCTTTAGGAGTCAGTCTAATCTTCAGGATTATTTACAATTTGTTACTCCCCTCAAGATAACAATCTTCAAGGTTATCTTCAAGGTCTATACTAATATGTGCAACACAAATTTAAGTATCATCATAGATAATAGCATGGAATATGTCAATATATCATTACTCTCATAAACAAACCAATTTCATGTTTGTCTCGAAGATAACAAAGGATGGTCAATACCATTTCAAATTCTCCAATTGTACATAAGTAAGGGACTTCTGGTCCTCATCTTTGTTATCTTCTATAGGTCTAAATGAGCCTCCATCCACTTCAAGTGATTGAATCAACCATTAGATAGGTATGTGGATGCGATACAATAAAATCTCTTTAAAGACTTTTCAGGTAGGTTGACTAGCATAACTCCATCAGGGAGATGCTCGATTTGCAGGTCTAGATATTTATTAGTTCAACCTAAGTCTTTTGATTCTAACTCCGTCTTTAGGCATGAGTTGATTTCCTAATTACTTTTGTTCATAATGATTCACATATCCTCTTCATGAGGAATTTGGAGTGATGTGTTCTAATTTTGTATTCCGCGGACTTCTTATATTTTAGCACCAATAAATCTCTCACGCTTCTAGCGTCAATGAGAATCAATTGATTTATTTTGTCTATGAGAAACTTCAGTTCTTTCATGGTGCATATACAAGAGGTATACGAGATTTTAGTCACTCCTTTTGCACTAAATAATTTGATGAACTTCTTGTTCATAATGTGTGAATCTAAATAATTAATCCAACAAGATATTTGTGGCATTCTATCAATTTATACTTCATATCTCCTCCTAATGCCGACAATGATATGAGTTGGATTATCAATGAAAAAAATAATTCATAATTATTTTCTCTATGTAAGTCATTTGGACGGAGTATACATATAAGTATTATGCTCTTCAGGAGTTTCAATCAAACTCAAGTCAGCAATTTTGTACCCTTCTGTCAAGGGACACTCGTCGTTCATATATGGCTGTACTATGTCAGCCCTTACAATACCTTTTGCAGTCTAATTGGAAATTTCTTTTTGACTTACATTCTTTGAGCAAGTGAAATCCTTCAGGGATCTTCATATATATGTCACCATCTAGTGAATCATATAGATAGATATTTACTACATCCATAAGGCGCATATCAAGCCTTTGTGACATAAGTAGATTAATCACACTCTAAAATATAATGGCGTCTATTATAGGAGAGCACATAATTAATTCCCGATCTATGAGAGAAGTATTGTGTTACGAGTATTGTCCTATATCTCGTAATTTTTATTTCTCTTTCTAACAAAGACACATTTATATCCTTCGGGGATATTTTTCCGGATTTGAAATACAGGTTGTTGGTCCGGAGACGAGAGTCAGGTGTAGAGGGGGGGGGGGTGAATACACCTGAGTACTGTTTCTTTTCTCAAACGCGAAGGACATCTGAGCTGTTGGATGCGACTGATGAACAATGCCAAATAGTAATCTTTGATCGCGGGTCAGAGTGAGCCAACTACTGAGTCTCTCCTACTGACTTTAGTCAGTGGTTGATTCTCAGTCGAAGACTTAGTGTGGATAAGAGTGTGGGGCCCGGTGGTTCGTCTCAGTTGAAAACGTGATTTTCACAAGTTAAATAGTTTTGGCTAGTGCACTTTATGAATACGTTTTATGCAAGATATGACTTTGTAAGCAGTTTGTTTGCAAAGCAATAAAACAGTAAACAACACAAGCAATTTTTAACGTGGTTCGGATACGCAAGATCCTACGTCCACGGTCCTGCTGAACAGGAGGTCTTGTTGATTAATCTAAGCAAGCCTCAGCAAGGTATCTGTGCACTGGACAGACCCGTCTAAGTTATAGTCCTTAGCGACTTTTACAAATCAAACCTAAGTTTGAAGGGGAGGGGATTTTCTCCAACTAGGAAGGAGTTCTTACAATAAGAACAATCACTAAAAGTGAACTCCTTCGAGAATCTAAGCTATAGATATGACTATGATCTTAGCTAGAGAAGAGGGATCTAAAGAACTCTAGAGAGAAGAACTAAAGGTATTCTATTGAGCAAGTTCTTCGCTGGATTTATCTTGAATGCGCTACAGTTGTTTCGAAAGCTTGAGCATTTTTCCCTTTTAGATCCCGTGCGTGGAGCTCAGATTTTCTTCTCTATTTATAGTCGTGACCCAGGCATTTGTCCGTTGGAGAGGACGATGCCACGTGTCACAAGCTTCCAAAGAAAACGGCCATATATTCGAATTGTTGCAGCAGAGTTGTTGATATTGTTCATGAGAGCACCTTTAGTTGGTCAGAGCAGATAATGCGTTGAAGGCTTCTCATTGGTCGAGGTTTGTGGTAGGTGAGATATGTCAGACATCGGTCTTCATCGGAGTTGACTCTCACTTATCCTCGTATGATCTTCTGCTGACTTTCGAGTGATGTTAAAAGCTGGGTCGTTTCCTATCGGATACAGTAGACTTGATGTAGTCTCTGCCTTCTTCGTCTAAGTCGGCTGACAAGTTGTTCTACTGAGTGTAGTCAGTTGTTGACTGCGAAGGTACTGAGCTATGTATAGGAGGTTCTTCTACTGATGTCTGTCAGCTGATAAGGTGTCTTCTACTGAGGCAAAGATCAGCTGATGACTTAAGAACACAAGCTCTTACACTGATGACGTGGGGTTCTGGAAAGTAACTTCCTACTGAAGATCAGTCCAACATTTTACCCTGTACAGGACATAGACACGAAACATAAAGAAGTCAAAAACAGTCTAGCCTATTACATCATCTAGTCCTATCGACACTACACTACTGATACCAACTGGGTTTTGGGATCTTCAATTCCATAGCATGAACACTGTTGGGTTATGAGTCAGTAGATGGTATTCAGCTGATTAGCGGTTAAAATAATATTGGGGGAAATCATAGTAGTACTATGGAATTGAAGATCCCAAAACCCAGCTGATATCAGTAGTGTAGTGTCTCGATAGGATTAGATGATGTATAGGTTAGACCTTTTGTGATTGATTATCTTTTTGTCTAAGTCCTGTACGGGGTAAAATGTTGGATTGATCTTCCGACGGGTTACTTTCCGGAACCCCACGTCATCGCATAAGAGCTTGCGTTCTTCACCAAGCCGTTGATCTTTACCTTCGCAGAAGAAAACTGCCCATCACCGATAGTTATCAGCAGAAGAACATAATGCAAAGCTCAGTACCTTCGCAGTCATCAGCTGACCCACCAAAGCCTTATCAGCTTGTCAGCCGACTATGTCGAAGAAGACAGAGATTGTCTTGAATCTACTGTATCCGACAGAAAATGACCCAGTCGTAAAAGTCATTTCGAAGTTCAGCAGAAGATCATACGAGGATGTGGAATAGTCAACTCTGAACCCTGACACATTCTCACCTACCACAAACCTCGACCAATGAGAAGCCGACAACGCTTTATCTGCTCTGACCAACTAAAGCTACTCTCATGTACAGTGTCAACTGCCCTGCTGCAACAATTCGAAAAATATGGCCGTTTTCTTTAGAAGCTTGTGACACGTGGCATTGTCTTCTCCAACGGACATATGCCTGCTCACAACTATAAATAGAGAACATTACCGAGCTCCACGCACAGGATAAACAAGGGAAAAACGCTCAAGCTCAAGAACAAACTCTAGCAAACTTAAAGATCATTCCAGCGAAGAACTTGTCTTCATAGAATATTTCTAGTTCTTCTCTCTAGAGTTCTTTAGATCCCTTATATCCTAGCTAAGCTCATTGCCAAATTTATAGCTTAGAAATATCGAAGGAGTTCACTTTCTGTGAATTGTTCTTATTATAAGAACTCCTTCTTAGTTGGAGATCATCTCCTCCCTTTTGAACTTAGGTTTGAATTGTAAAGTCGCTAAGGACTATAACTTAGAAGGGTCTGTCCAGTGCACATATTCCTTGTTGAGGCTTGCTCAGATAATCAACAAGTTCTCGTGTCTCATCAGGACCTTGGATGTAGGATCTTGCGTATCTAAACCACGTTAAATTGCTTGTGGTATTTACTATTTTATTGCATTGCATACAACTGATTAAAAATCATATCTTTGCATAAAACGTATTTTCAAAGCGCACTAGTCAAAAGACTTTAATTTGCGAAAACGCGTTTTCAAACTGAGACGAATCTCCAGGCCCTACACTCTTATCCACACTACGTCTTCGACTGAGTTTCAAGAACTGACAAAAGTCAGTAGGAGAGCTCAGTAGCTGACACACTCTGACCCGTGATCGAAGGTTACTATTTGGCACAGTTCATCAGTCGTAACCAACAGCTCAGCTGTCCATCACGTTCTGAGAAAAGAAACTGTGATCAGGTGTATTCACCCACCCCCCCCCTACACCTGACTATCGTCTCCGGACCAACAATTGGTATCAGAGCACACCGTGTTCTTCTGATCGCCGGTTCTGTACTACTGGTCTTCTCGAACAGATCCTGAAAATGTTTTCACTGCACAAGCATCTCTTCTATCATCCTTATACTCGTTCACAATATGTCTGATATGTCAGGTATTCGGATGGTGCCGATGTTCTCTATAGAGAACTATACGGTATGGCGTGTGAGAATGGAGGCACACCTTACATCACTGCATGACAGCATGACGGACGTCCTTGAAACAGGACCCATCATTCCCATGATTGACAGCGTTCAGTTTGCCGCTGTGGGAGGTGTAGGAGCACAGACTGGTGCAAAGATCCCCAAAGAAAAATTAGCCTTTACACCAGAAGAGAAAAAGCTGCACAACCTCGACCGAGTTACGCGAAATGCAATACTGACAACGCTCAGTGACTCTCATCTCGGGAGGGTGCAAGACTGCAAGACGACAAAAGAGCTTTGGGATACCCTGGTTGTACTGAGCCAAGGAACCCCGCAGATCAAAGAGAACAAGCTCGAATTAGAGCTTCAGAAGTTCGATGCCTTTGCTATGGAGCCCAGTGAGACCATTGACGAGCTAAGCGTCAGATTTACAAATCAAGTCAATGTTATCAACGGGCTGGGGAAGATGTTCACCAACAAAGAGATTAACACCAAGATCTTAAGAGCGCTACCTCGACAGAAGTGGCTTCCATTTGCTACTTATTTACGATGCTCTGATCTTAATGCTCTAACTCCTGATGTTATATTTTCAGAATTAAAAATGGAGGAATTCGGGCATAGCCTACCCCAAAGATGTTCCAGTGCTCCAGCTAACACTCAGATCGACCATGCTTTCAAAGCAACAGTCAGCAAGACTGGACCCAAACCTATTTCCTCCAGCAAGGCAGTGGCCACGATAGAAGCAAAGTCCTCTGAGACTTCAGGCACTGACCAACTCGCACTGATGGCTCTCAAATACCAGAGAGAAAAGGAGAGAGTCAGAAAGCTGAGGAAATACAACAGAGATTCTCCCTCAGGTAAGAAAGACTATCAGAAAAGGGAAGAACCTAAACCTTCTACTGATTGCAGGAACTCAGAACCTGCTGCAAGTCCATCGAAGGACTCAGCTGGAAAAAGTAGCGATCATCATGCTCGCTATAACCGCAAGAAGGAGGGACATTATCGCACGACTCGTCCCCGAACTCTCGTGGCTCAACGAGCAGAACGGCAGGCCAGACGAGAAAAATTTACCCGAAGAAGGTAGGCCTACATAGCCGGAGAGATATCCGACAACTCAATTGAGGAGGATACATTTATGTATTCCTCTGAGAACGAAGCTGCATTCGTCGCAGTTGAGATCGGAGAGGCGGTTCCTGAAGAAACGGCTGAATACTGTCTGATGGCTGGAGAAGAGGCTGAGGTAAACTCCAAACTTAATGTAACCTCTTCTTCACACAGCACACACGACACGTGCTCGGTCACAGATGATCCTCTAGATGTGGTACAAGCCTATGACGATCTACTAGAGGAGCAGATTCAGCTGAGCAGACAATTCAGCAGAACAATTCAGGAACTGGAACAGGTAAAGGCTGAGAATCAGAGACTTTCTTCTAATTGTCAGGTCTCTACTGAGTCAGAGAATCTGGTAGCGAGACTCAAGGAAGAGATTGAATCTCTTATGACTAAGTCTCAGCTTCAAGAGACTCAGATCCCAGTTCTGACTAAGGACAATTATGAGAAAGAGACTGAAATAGCCCGACTCAGTCAGAAGCTTGCAGACGTAGAAAAAGATTATGACTCACTAAGGAAAAGTGATGAAGTTTGGCGAGAACTGATGATTGAACAGTACCTAGGAGCTAAGGAGAAGCTGGAAAGTATGCTTAGGGCACAAAGGCCAACAGTCATGAAAGAAGGACTTGGCTATACTCACGAGTCTTCCACTTCAAAAAGCTTAGAAATGCTGGCTGATAGGTTCGTCAGAGGAAAGGTGCAAGGTGCTGACACCACACCTCAGAGGAAGAATAAACAGAAAATAGTTGCACCTCAGCCGAGCAGCAAGAAGCAGCTGACCAAAGGTTCCAGCCCCAGGACACCACGATCAAACTCAGGGGGAACCAAGAAGGTCAGGTGGGCGTAACAAGCATAATGAGCCACTGTATGAGCACCCGGCTCAGTATGGCTCGTACTACTATGAGCCCAGGGTCAGGAGAAGCGCAAAGACTCAGAAGAAGAAAGCTCCTGAACCTAAAATCATCAGAAAGTCAGTATCTCCAGGTCTTGTGGAGAAGAAAACTGACAAAGTTCAAAAGAAGAAGTCTCAGACTTCTAAGGTCCCTAGGCAGATCTGGGTTCCAAAATCACCCACTAACATGTAAGGACCCAATTGAACCAAAGGGTACCTAAAAATGCTTCTGTTTTGCAGTGCATAAGGACCCTTGGATAGTGTACAGCGGCTGCTCGAGACATATAACATACCAGAAGAGCCTGCTGACCAACTACGTACAAGAAGATGGTCCCAGAATTGAGTTCAGTGACAACTCAAAAGGCCGACACAAGGGGATATGGAACGCTGAACATTGGGACTGCTTCAGTTCCAAGAGTAACTTATGTTGAAGGACTTCAACATAATCTCCTTTCAGTCAGTCAATTCTGTGACAATCTAAACGTAGTTATCTTTGACGCTGGTTTCTGTGATGTTGTTGATAAATCTACAAGGAAAACAGTGTTATCAGGTTCACGGAGGAAGAATATCTACGTTGCAAAATGGAAAACCGCAGAACCTGAGGCTTGCTTGCTCGCACAGACTAAATCTAGTGACAAGGCAGGATGGTTGTGGCACAAGAGACTCAGCCACCTGAACTTCAAGACTATGAACAAGCTCGCCAAGAACTCTAAAGTCAGAGGACTGCCCAACGAATCGTTTATCAAAGACAGAAATTGTGAAGCATGCTTGAAGGGAAAGCAGACAAAGAGTAGCAATCCACCTATTCTTTCACCTTCCACTGATGGAATCCTTCAGCTGCTGCACATGGACTTATTCGGGCCAGTCTCTCCAGTGACTATAGGAGGCAAGAAGTATGCCCTCGTCGTTATTGACGACTACTCGAGATATACTTGGGTCATCTTCATTGCAAACAAATCTGATGTCATGACTGAGTTGCCTAAACTGCTGAAAAAGCTCAGTGTGGAAAAGGACATCAAGATACAGAGAATTCGCTCAGACAGAGGAACATAATTTCTCAACTCAGTAGTTAAAGAGTACTGTGAAAAGGAGGGAATTAAGCACGAGACATCAGCTGCTCGCACCCCTCAGCAGAACGGACTTGATGAACGCAAAAACAGAATACTCAAAGAAGCAGCAAGAACGCTCCTACCAGACTCTGGACTACCCTCAAAGTTTTGGGCAGATGCTACTAACACCGCCTGCTACACTCAGAATCGCTCACTACTTACACAGCAACACATGAAGACACCATACGAATTGTGGAAAGGGAGAATTCCTTCTATTTCTCATTTTCATATTTTTGGCTGTCCTTGCTTTATCCACAATAATGGGAAAGATCAGTTGAAGGTCTTTGATAGCAAATCTGATCAAGGAGTATTCTTAGGATACTCACGAGTCAGTAAAGCCTTCAGAGTCTTTAACTATCGAACCCTTTGCGTGGAGGAAAGCCCTCATGTTGTTTTTGATGAGTTTGTGACTGAGAACAGGAAAACTACAAAGATAAATACTGAAGATGTCAGCAGCAACCTACAGGATCTCGCAAGCTGAAAAGATCCAGCATTGTTGGGATGATGAGTCAGACGATGAAGAAATTCAGACTCAGCCAACAGGCGATGTAGCTGACCTGGTTGATTCTACTGAACAGAATATACAACAGGTAACAACGGTCGATGAGGAAGCCCCAGTGGTAACTGAGACCTCTACTGAGAATATAAACTCAGGGGGAACGATTAATGTTCCTGAGCAAAATGCCCTTGAACCTGGAAACTCAGTAGATCCTAATCTTCTTACTGAACTGCTACAGTCACAAAACAGTACTACTGAAATGCCTAATACACCTACTGACTGTGCAGAAGTAGTATCAGAAGAAGAAGCCAGACTCAGACGTTCATGGCTTGATGCTCATTCTTCAGATCTTATCATTGGAGATCCATCAGCAAATATAAGGACAAGATCTAGATTAAGTCAAGGAGAAAGCTCACTCTACTCTTGTTTCTTGTCTACAGAAGAACCTCAATCGATAGAGGACGCACTGCATGATGCTGACTGGATCATTTCCATGCAAGATGAGCTGAACCAATTCGCTAGAAACGAAGTTTGGGAGCTTGTTGACAGACCTAGACATCAGCACGTGATTGGCACTAAGTGGGTCTTCAAAAACAAGCGGGATGAAAACAACGTCATTGTCAGAAATAAAGCTCGACTAGTTGCCAAGGGATACAGTCAAGCAGAAGGAATCGACTTTGATGAAACATTCGCTCCAGTCGCAAGATTGGAAGCCATTCGTCTTTTCCTAGCTTACGCAATGCATCAAGGATTCAAAGTATATCAGATGGATGTAAAGTCAGCTTTTCTGAACGGCGTACTGAAGGAAGAAGTCTACGTGGAACAACCGCCCGGCTTTCAGCAGGGACATCAGGTGTACAGACTTAGGAAAGCTTTGTACAGGTTAAAACAAGCACCCAGGGCTTGGTACGATACCCTATCAGACTTTCTACTTTATAAAGGTTTTCAAAAGGGGACAGTAGATCGCACCCTGTTCAACATAAAGTCAGGAGATGGCATCCTACTGGTGCAAATTTACGTGGACGACATCATTTTCGGCTGCAGAAACGTAACCATATGTTAGCAATTCGAGAAAATGATGAAGGAGAAATTCGAGATGTCTATGATGGGAGAGATGAACTATTTCCTTGGATTTCAAGTGAAGCAATCACCTGACGGAATTTTCATCAATCAAGCCAAGTACACTCGAGATCTTCTGAAAAGATTTGGCTGCGATTCAAGCAAACCAGTCAAGATCCCCATGAATACGAATTTCAAAATCGATCTAGATAAAGAGGGAGCTTTTGTTAACTCTAGTGATTATAGAGCTATTATTGGTTCTTTATTATACTTAACAGCTAGCCGACCTGACATAACTTATGTTGTAGGTGTATGTGCAAGATTTCAAGCGGATCCCAAGCGAAGTCATCTAGACTCAGCAAAGAAGATTCGGCGATATCTAAAAGGAACACCTGACGCAGGGTTATAGTATCCTGCTGATGATAATCTTATACTGACAGGTTATTCTGATGCTAATTATGCAGGATGCAGGATAGATCGAAAGTCAACTTCTGGAACGTGTCAGTTCCTAGGCAGCAAACTAATATCTTGGTTTTCAAAGAAGCAGCATTCAGTAGCAACGTCCACTACTGAAGCTGAGTACATGGCTGCTGGAAGTTGCTGTGCCCAAATCCTTTGGCTTCGACAACAACTGAGAGACTATGGTATAATTCAGGATGAAGTGCCCATCTACTGTGACTCCACAAGTGCTATTGCAATAACTCAGAATCCAGTTCTCCATACGAGATGCAAGCACGTGGATATTCGACACCACTTCATCAGAGACCATGTCGAGAAAAAGGATATCAGAATGGAGAAAATCCATACTGACAAGCAAAGGGCAGATATACTGACCAAACCACTAGCTGAGAACAGATTCAGAGAATTATCAGTTGAGCTAGGTCTACTGGATCCTACTGAATCACATCAGTAGAAGACAGCTACTGATAACAACAATTGGTAACAATTGGTATCAAGTGTAAGGAACCAGTATGACAGTAAGGGGGAACGTGGTCATCAAACTGGATTGTTCTTATTTTAAGAACTCCTTCTTAGTGGTCATCAAACTATATTGTTCTTATTGGTAACAATTTCTAAGCTCATTGCCAAATTTATAGCTTAGAAATTTCGAAGGAGTTCACTTTCTGTGAATTGTTCTTATTGTAAGAACTCCTTCTTAGTTGGAGATCATCCCCTCCCTTTCGAACTTAGGTTTGAATTGTAAAGTCGCTAAGGACTATAACTTAGAAGGGTCTGTCCAGTGCACAGATTCCTTGCTGAGGCTTGCTCAGATAAATCAACAAGTTCTCCTGTCTCATCAGGACCGTGGACGTAGGATCTTGCGTATCCGAACCGCGTTAAATTGCTTGTGTTATTTACTGTTTTATTGCATTGCATACAAATGATTTAAAAATCATATCTTTGCATAAAACGTATTTTCAAAGCGCACTAGCCAAAAGACTTTAATTTGCGAAAACGCGTTTTCAAACTGAGACGAATCTCCGGGCCCTACACTCTTATCCGCACAACGTCTTCGACTGAGTTTCAAGAACTGACAAAAGTCAGTAGGAGAGCTTAGTAGCTGACACACTCTGACCCGTGATCGAAGGTTACTATCTGGCACTGTTCATCAGTCGCAACCAACAGCTCAGCTGTCCTTCACGTTCTGAGAAAAGAAACTGTGATCAGGTGTATTCACCCCCCCTCCCCCTCTACACCTGACTATCGTCTCCGGACCAACAAACACTATGATTTCCCCCAATTTTATTTTACCCAATAAAATGCTAAGTATCATCTACTGACTCATAACCCAACACAGGTCCAAATGTTTTCCGGCTTTTTTGGGAATTTTAATTCACCTTGTATGACTTCATTCCTCTTTGGCCAATTATTTCTATCTTAACAATCTTTTATAGATCGTCGTTGATGATCCTATTTTTTCAACAGTCATCTTAAAGGCGAATATATCGTCATGCGTCCACGACGATATTTGATCTCTCCAATATATTGAAATCTCATTAATTTCAGACGCTTGTAGTTCTTCAGGAACTTCATTTGATTGATTAATCATTTTCATCATTATTTGGTTCATATCTTGCACCCCTTTTCTTAGGCACAAAATTGCGTTTAGAACCAATTGGTCGACCATATTTTTGACGAGTTTTAAATTCATTTGCTACCATTTGTACTTGTCCTTCAGGGACATTTATTCTTGAGGGGGTATTTATACCAAATGTATAACATTGTCACACTTGTATATACAAAAATTAAAATCATCAAGAAGTTGGTTTGCAATCTTTTGCAAGTGAGTCTTTTGACTTCTTGTTCACATTGATTACTTCTGGAATCCAAATGTGACTAGTTTGTTCTTGTGCTTTTTGTTGGATGTAGATTTCACATTGATTACTTCAGGAATCCAAATGTGACATATGTTCCACCTAATGTTGGGAACGCTATTTCATCATAATAGCAATCTTATTGTGAGACTTGTTTTTTACGAATAAAAATCATTTTGAGTATATGAACATGAGCAACTAAGTATTTAATCTCAATTCCAAAGCCATAATATCAAATCCTCTTTTGGAGGCACTTGGAGTTGTAATAAACTCACTAGCATGATCAAGACAAATATTCTTGAGGGAATTGAGCTCTTTATTATTTGAACTTGTAGTTCTATCAAGTGCTACATTTCTTTTAGAAATCAAGCAAATGAAAATATGTTGCGCGTTATAGTTGCTCGTAAATGTCTAAACTTATCATGTCAAAGCATAAAGCTCTTTTTAACTTTTGGTTCATGACATGATTTGTCTCACTTGTTTTAATAAATGTGTAATATATTCAAGGTGGTAGTGTGACAAGTTTTCTTTTGTTAGCTTCTGGCTAAATACAAAATAATTGTACAAGAATATGTATCACGAGCTTCTTATATTATTTCAATATGGTATCCATTGCAGCGAATATCCTTAAAACTTAGTAAGTTTCTTCTAGACTTACTAAAGTAAGGGCAAACTTAATAGTTTATTTCGTATCATTTGATAAAATGACACATGCTCTTCTGGAGCCTTTAATAATTTCGATCCACTAGATTTTAAAATATTGCAGTTTATGCATCTACTCGTATCGAGCTTTAGGGAGGACAAGCAATTAATATTTTTACGCAATCCTGTTGGAATGCTTCGTTTCATTTTATTATCGTCTCCCTCATGCCTCTTATTGGCAGATGAACATCGATATCCAGAGTGCATTAATGTCAACAAGACATAAATAATATTTTTCATTCAGGAATAAACATATATCATCGAAAGTATGAGTTGCTATTTAAGAGCATTTAATATTCTTCTAAAATATAAATGATGCTACTTCAGGAGCAAAAGTTGAGGCATTCCACAAACATGTGATAGTAATGTTACTTATCACAATCTGGTCGTTCCTAAAGAATGTAATTGCGCTACTTCTAGAGCAACAATTTAGTTTTATTCAAGATAAATGAAATCAATAAATTGCAAATTTTGAGATCTACCAGATCTCACATCTATTCTTGAAAAGAAATTAAGCAACAATAGGATATTGAAAATGATATTCTTCAAGATTGTTAATTGTGCTACTTCAGGAGCAACAATTAAAGTATGGTTGTGATATATGATTTCAGAATGATAAGTTTTAGTTTGTTGGTCCCGAGTGTATGGTCAGGTGTAGAGGGGAGGGGGGGTGAATACACCTGACTCCGATTTTCTCAACTTCGAACACGAACAGTCCTGTTCAGGAAAGTGCCGTACTGAAATAATTTAGCAGACCAAATAGCTGTTCTGAATCGTGTGTGGCAAAGAATCTGACTCTACTGAGATCTGCTAGCTGACTGAGTCAGAATTCAGTATCAAACAGGTAGAGTTCAGCGGTGCGGAAAAGTGTAGGCCCAAATCAGTTGAGTGGAAAAACCGTTTTAGCAAGTCTCAGTTCAGTAAATAGACAGTTCAAGATGCTTTGAGACAGTTGTATGATTTTAAAGTAGGTTTTCGGTATGAACAAGAAAATCAATGCAACAAGAATCGTAAAGCAATAACAAGACACGAGATTTTTAAAGTGGTTCGGATATCAATCGATCCTACGTCCACTATCCCGAAAAGTTCAGGAGGCTATTTATTATACCGAGTTAGTCTCGGTCGGCTTGTGGACGGGACAGACAAAGCCGTGGCTTGGGGATTATATCGAGCAAGTCCCGGTTACAAAGGCATCAAACTAAAGTGTTTGACAAACTTCTCCAACTATGAAGGAGTCCTTTTACAATAAGGATTGGGTTCAAATATGAACTCCTTCGTCTAAGCTATAAGTATAATCTGTTGAGCTTAGGGTTAGAGGGATAGGGAATGAGAGAGTGGCTTCTAGATCGACGAACAGCTGAAATAAGCTTTAGGTTCGTGTATCGTCGATTTGGATACTAGAGGCTCTTCTAACAGTTTCGCTTGGTTCCCTATGAGCTGAGAAGGTAGTCTTTCGCCGGAGATAGATCTTCAAGTTCTTGCGGAAGACTTAGGGTTTTCTGGTTCTAGCTCGTTTGAATGCTTGTGTTTGTTTTCGTCGCTAAGCTTATGCGCATTCTCTCTCTCTCTTTTTTTTCTTGAAATGTCCCTCTATTTATAGAGCAGAGATTGGAAAAGATCCGTTGGAGACGATCTTCCTTTCTCTCTCTTTTGGTACCTAACGACTCTTTTTGAAGGATGTAACAGTGTCCTTTCCCTCCTTTTCTGGAAATAAGTTGACTTGCAGCTTTAGTAGGTAGAGACACGTGTATACTTGTCATTTGTCGAGGATTATGGAGTGGTTGGGACGGAACAGACTTCAAGGCATACTGAAGCTGACTTCTCTTTTCCTCGTACTTGACAATACTGATTGTATATTCAAAAAGTGTCCGACGGTTCGAAGACGGCTGCTCGCCGTTCTTGAAGTCCGATCTTCATTCAGTAGAGAGACAACTGATGGTACTCTACTGATGGTCAGCTCTAACTTCAGTGAACTACTCCTGCTGAGTTTAGTTCTACTGACTCCTTCAGTATACTGCTCCTGCTGAGTCCAGTAAATACTGAGTCTTCTACTTCTGGTGCTGAAGCTGATAAGCTACTGACCGCCTTAACCAGAGCAGAGTGTCTACTAAGTCTGAAACCTCATAGACAAAACAATTACACGGGAATGGTTCATCAATCAAGATAAGGTTTTAGGATCTTCAAATCTTCAGATAGGTACAGAGCACGGGGCTCCTGAGCTTACGGTCAGTGTTGAAGACAGAATCATTTCCTACTAAGTATAACAGTGCTGAGGATAAAATCATCACCCAACATAGTTGTTCCAAGAACATGTAGAGTTAATTGTGCTACTTCAAAAGCAACAATTAGAGTTATGAACATATAGCATTTGCCAAAGTAAAGAGCTTGAATCGTTCTTCAAGAACATGTAGTATTCTTCAGGAATACAAATTGTGCTACTTCAGGAGCACCAATTTTAATATATATTAAACTACTTCAGCCGAAAGGCTAATATTTTTTAGAAACACAATTGCTCTGTCGGGAACATATAGTGTTCTTTGGGGACATCAATTGTGCTACTTCGAGAGCAACAATAGTAACAATTCAATAACCAATGTTCGTCAAAAATATTGATTGTGCTACTTCTGGAGCAATAATCTAAGTTAAAAATATATTTTTGAATTGCTCTTTAAAAGCGTATAATATTCTTCTGGAATATTAATTGTGCGCTACTTCAGGAGCAACAGCTATATAGTAATACATATATAATATTAATAACACTTCAAGAGTGTGTAATATTCTTCAGGAGTATTAAATGTGTTGTGCAACTTCTGGGGCAACAACTATATCAATATAAGAGATCAACAATATAACATCACTGATGTAGAACCTCTTGATCCAAATGCACGAGAAAAATTAACTATTACTCGGAGAAGTTTGATGCAAAACTTTTTTTTTAAATTCACGAGTGCACCTCGGATTGATCAGCGACAATATAGAAAATGTGACTTTAACCACCTCACTTTCTCTGGAAACACACACAACATATATTTACGCGTACCAAGGATTGCGGCGATGAATTCGAGAATGGCAGTTTTGTGCATGATCTGCGCCCTCCTAGCGTCGGCGTGCTCTGCGGCGCATTCAGCCCCGGCACCGGCGGCGGACTGCACGAGCCTGGTGATGTTAATCAATATAGAACACTCATGCTGATAACGTGTTATAAACTATATGGAATGAGAGAATAATAGTGAAGACGAAAAATAGATGTGTATTATTATGAGGGTGGAGACATCTATTTATAGAGTACAAGATTGGCTGTCAGGGTTTAGATATGGTCATCATATATCTAATAAATCTTATTTACAATATTAACGAGATTATTACTTTATCGAATATTATTTTAATGTATTGATTTGAGATCGACATAAATTATTATTTTAAAAAGATATTATTTTATTAAATATTACTTTATTAAAGTTTAACGGTATGAAAAGCTTATTTTATTTTTTTATTCTTCTAAAATAAATCGTCATCCAAAAAAAAGTTCAATGTAGGCGTTTCCTCGATATCCCTAATTGGGATAGGGAGTTGCGAATGTGAATTAGTCACAATTCACAAGAAAGCAAAAGGGAATTGGGTTTTCCGATCCGCTCGAGATCATCGTCATCACCTGCAATCCCAATTCGTAATCCGGATGAATTGGGATTTCGCCCTTTGAATATAGATATATTAAAGAAATTAAGAGTTCAAAGGGCGTGTGCATATGTGGTGAGAGAGAAAGATCAGATGGTGCGGAGATTGATGGGGAGGAAGACGAAGACGGGCAGCGTTCCGGTGTATCTGAATGTGTATGATCTTACCCCCATGAACGGGTATGCTTATTGGGTATCTATCATTCGGGGGTTCAAGGTTGTTAGCTTTCCCTTTCTTCTCTTGCTCCAATTTTCCGTTACGTCTTTTATCGTATTAGTGTCATTAGGGTCTCGTCTGGATTTGTTTGATTTTGTTTTATGTGTTGGTAGTTCATGGAGTTGAGTATGCATTCGGTCAACAATAGGGATATTTGAGGTAGAACCAATGCAATGCCCTGGTTTCACATTTAGAAAATCAATCAGATTTTGGTCCCAATGAGGTCCGTGCCCTCGCTAGCTCAAGAATACCCTGGAAATGCCTACAACCTTATTTCCAGGAACTGTTAACCATTTCTGCAGTGATCTGTGCCTTCGCTTGAGTTGACCGGGAAACAAATTCCTAGATGGGTCAATCGACTTGGTATGCACGTTGTTTCTTTCTGCGTTTTAGCTTATCAACTGCATAAATGGTATTCGAGAATGTGCTTGTTTAGACGTTTGTATATGGTCATATTTGTATGACTTTGGTTGGCGAACACAATTTTAATCATTTGTGTGGCTTCTGCTTGTTTTCTCTCTTAGCAGTCAGCTTCTATTACAGTACTACTTTCGATTTGATTTATGTGCTGCTTCTACATTGAGAACATGAAGTTAGAGGGTTCTTCTCTAATGTCTACGACTTGAAATATAAATTCAGCCTAAGGTACAATTTTCCGGCTATGGTATCAATTAGTTCTAAGTTGTAACATTGTTGGAAGAACGTGTATTATATTTAGCATTAATTACTAAGTTGACTTGCCATTAGCATTAATCGTGTATTATATTAGCATTATATTATTTATCAATTTCGATTTTTGGTGAATTAGAAATAATGGCTCGAAGTTAGGCATGCAAAGTAGAAAATTATATGAAGTGGATGGTCTGTGGATTGTTCATTGGGCCAGTTCGATGGGCTTGTCTGGACTTGTTGTAGGCTAGCCCAAATGGTGGTATATGGTGGTCTGCTACACCATATAACTCATCTTAGAAGCTCCTCGAACTGTAGCTCTTCACATCTCCACTTCTCCATCTCTTCACTTTTTTATACATGATCTCCTGCAATAAATAAGGAGTATTAAATATTCCTACAACTCTTTACCTGGGTGGATATGCCTATAAATAGGTTGCCTTGCATTTCATTTGTATAAGAGACACACACCATCTACAGAATTCTTCTCTGCAAGACTGCAACGTAACATATTTAGTTCTACATATTAGTGTTAAGCTTCGCATACTACTATTTAAGATTTGCATACTAGAGTTAAGTTGTCCAATAGCTTATGTCCTCACCGGAAGTTCAGTTCGCAGGAGCTTGTTGTAATTGTTGTGCTGCTCTCAACAAGACAAAGTCATTTTATCTTTTGGGACATTAGACCAAAACCAAGAGCACTACCGGGCGTATTTGTCTTGCAGAAAGAGTTCCACTCCACTCAGCTTGGTTTCATTTGAGTTTTGTTATTTCTTCAAGTTGTAATATCTTGTTTTTCGGATTTACACTTTTGTGAACAGCAGATACGTGATCATATTGTAACAAGAATTGTACTCTCTCTGTGTCATTTATCTTGTCTTTTTTTCCTTTTAAAGTTGTCCCATCTATTTTGTTCTCTTCCAAAAATAGCAATTTATTTACGCACAATTACCCACTTTTTTTTTATGGGACCTACTCATTTACACACAACTTTTGACTATTTTTAATAGCCGTGCTGAAAAAAAAGGAGACTAACAATCGAGTTTGAGATATCTTTGTCTAGTCTCTCTACACATGAGAAATTCTTGACATGTTTTTGAAGTCGGGAGTGAAAATTACTTGAGATACTTCTGTATTTACTATGTTAAAATTAGAATATTTAGTGTAGGTTGGATGAATGACAAAATGATGGTAGAGTGAAAATACAAGTAATAATTGTGAATGGTCTCCAGCCACACCATCATTGCTTTGACCACCACCCACCGTGATGATCATGAGTGAGTGTTACATGCTATCCAACTTTCACTTCTATGCGCATGAAATTAACACAACATTATATTTCCCTTTTATGCTTCCTTGGAAACATAAATAACAACTTCTTTCAAAATTAATACCCACACCATCATTATTCAATTTATTTGACCTAAATCAAAATATTATATATAACGGAATTAGTTGGAATAGGTGAGAAAAATCATAACTAAATTTAAGTCTTAATTACACAAATAAAACGATATTGGAGAATTTGATACAATTTTTTTCTAAAATTTATTCCTACAATCAACGTAGAGTGTGGTAAATGAATGATATAGGGATGAGTGAAGGTGTGGTTGAAATTTCATGTCTCCAAAAGCACATCAAATTCAAACAAACAATGATGGTATACTCACTAGCTGCCATCATTTAAGATTACTTTTGCCAAACCAAAAGGTAGAAAACAATATAATGAGCTTTGAAGTGCTTCCAGATTTTAATTGCTGGTGTAGCCTTAATTACATGGTCATAAAAATTACATGACTATCTCAAAGTATGCGTAACAGTGTGACTGTGAGTGTCATGTTACGAACGTTAAACGATCATCATCCTATAATGTCAAAATGTTAGTATCAAAATTACATTTTTTTCATTTAAATAGGGCAAATCTCATCAGCTGTCCAAGTCATGATCATATGGTTACATGCATACAGGCTTCAGTACTCATCCATATTTGTACGTCATTCATTCGCCGCATATCAACAACTTTATGAAGGGTGTCCAAAACTGCTCCGATTTACTTCAATTACAAAACATTTATACTAACGACAAGTTAATAACTAAAAATGTTGTAATTCCAAGAAGGACCACCCAAGTTTTGTTGCTTGACCAAAAATCTAAAAGAAATTAACAACAAATACAGACACACCACACTTATGATGGATACTAGATTATGAGTCTAAGGTGATATAAGAGATGTGCGTAGGTAGCCTCAAATCTTGGAATTTTCCCTATTATAACTATTTTTTTTTCTCTAGGACAACTTTATTATGACGACTAATTTACTTTAATTATAAAGAGGGTCGGTATTTTAGATTTTTAAATATTGTTTTGGTTTTTATTTTTATATGCAGCTAGCTTTAGTCAACTTTAGGGAGATACTCCCTCCGTCCCAAAATTCTTGTCCAATTTGCTTTTTATACGATTTTTAAGGAGAGTTGTTAGTTGTGTGTAGATTGATATAAAGTTGTGGGTCTCACAAAAAAATTGTGTATAATAATTTACTAAAAAAAGAAAGTGGACAAGAATTTTGGGACAATCCAAAATGGAATAGCAGACAAGAATTTTGGGACGGAGGGAGTAATATTTTATTTTATGGGGGAAGAGTTTAGGCCGCGCGTGGTTAATATGCAGGAAGAGAGAGAAGTTTTAGTTCTAGTTTAGATTAGATTAGAAGTGATTGGTGCGTAATTAGCGGTCGAAAATTGCAGACAACTAGTAAAGTATTGGATTATGAATAGGGGTGTAAGTGGTTCCGGTCCGAATCGCGAAACCGACAAAATCGAACCGAACCAAACCGAAAAATGCGATTCGGTTCGGTTTCGTGGTTCGGTTTGGTTTATATTTTTCGAAACCGTTTACAATCGATTCGGTTCACGGTTCCAAAGGTTTAAAAACCGCTCAAACCGAACCAAACCAATGGAACCGAATGAAATATAAAGATTTTTGTTAATACTACTTACTACTTACTTACTAGGTAGTATACTAATATGTGATTACTAGGAGTATAGTAGGTAATTGATATATATGTAAATATGTAATCAAAAAAATTAAAAAAGAGATGTTAATACAACTATTACTCTAGGACAATAGGGCACTCTTCTGTCTTCTCAATTCTCATTTCCATCTTCTTTCTCATTCTCAATACTATTTTCACTCTTTCTACCAAAACGTAAAAGTTGAACAACAAGTCCTCTATCTGTAGGAATTTTTTCTGGGAACTCTTAGTTCATCCGTTTACGTGGAGTCATGAAGTTGTTTCATTTTGCTACTACCTATGTGGATTGTGAGTCATGAATTTGTTTCCCCTAGTTGGAGATTAATTATTGTAGTTATGTTAAGTATATTTATATTTTGTTAATATTTTGGAGCCCTAGTTGGAGATTAACTTTTGTAGTTATGTTTAGTATATTTATATTTTGTTAATATTTTGGAGTTGTCGTGCTTGGATTTCATTCACGTTAAACATGTATGGAATATTATAGTTCAAAAAAATCTATTTAAAATTTAAAAAAGATAGAACCGATGAACCGAACCGAACCATTTCTAAGCGGTTTGGTTCGGTTCCAAAAGTAAAGTACACCTTAAATCGAACCGAACCGAACCACTTTCATATGTTCGGTTCGGTTCCTAAATTGTACTAAAAACCGAACCGAACCGAACCGTTACACCCCTAATTATGAATGTTGTAAGAAATAAAACATAGTACTGAATTGAAATGATATGCGATCATAGATAGGTAGCTAAGTAGATGAAAACTAAACTGGGTTAAAATAATTAGTTACAACAGATTGGAGTATTATAATAAAAAGTGAATTAATGGTGGTGGGTGTTGGCGGAGCAGAGGTCAAGGGAGCCACAATGCATGAGTTCCTGGATCATTTGTTCTACGTGGTCTTCTTCAAGAGGCGGCAGCGGTGGTGCAGTTGGTGGCGGCAGCGGCAGCGGTGGAGATGAGGAACGAATGAGGTGAAGTGACGCGACGTAGCAGTTGTGTAATTTGGCGGCAAGAGTGGCGGAAAGAAGCTGGAGGTTGTTGGTGTTGGGAGTGTAGGGAAAGTTGGTTCTGGCCCGCGGCCCGCACATGAGCCGCGCCGCTTCGTCGTAGGCTCTGGCGGCGTCCTCCGCCGTCTCGAACGTACCCAGCCATATTCGAGTCTTCCTGCAGTCATACGTTATCATGCAAAATTAGTTCTTTGTCTTGGGATAATTTTATATATAAATATGCTTACAGTAAAGGATGCCGGATTTCAGTAACCCACGACCCCCAATGCCTTTGCCTCACGCCTCTGTAACGTTGTTGCCGTCTTGCCATTCTTGATCTTGCTACTAAACTTGGAATCAATGTGTGTATGTGAGAGAGGGAGAGAGAGAGAGAGGGAGCTGAGGCCAGGTTCTGATCTATGTTGGATAATATATACATGAGATCGACTTCTACCCAATTAAAAAACATTTCATCCTTTTTACCCAAATAGTGGTGTATTGAGGTTTTGTGTGTTGTTTTATAAATTTCTCCTATCACGAACGAGGGTAATCTGTAATTACTAATTGAGGGTCTGGTTATATATAACAATTTGTTTAATTTAATATACTCCCTCCGTCCCGTTTGAAACGATCCGTTTCAAATGGGCACGGGAATTAAGAAAGTTGAAGATAAAGTATAAGAGATGAGTAGATGATAAAGTAAGAGAGAGAAGATGAGTGTAATAGTGTGAAAGTAGATAATAAAGTATGAGAGAGAAAATGATTATTATAATGAGAGTAGATAAAGTAGGTGAGATAAATGATAAAATATGAAGAAGTTATTTTCTTTTTAGGAAATGGGTCGTTTCAAATTCGACGTCCCAAAAAAAAAAAAAAATCGTTTCAAACGGGACGGAGGGAGTAGTATTTAATGAGATTCAAACACGAAACATTTAAATTACATTCCGAAAAAGTAGTGAGGAACTGTTGTGGTTCACCATCAAAGGGGATTGGGTCCCGCAGCAGTCTTGAGTCTTGATGTACAGTCTATTTCTGTCAATCAGACACCAGTTGGCTTGAATGCTGACCTCATCATTATTGAATTAACAGAGATCAAGCATATACATTAATTTTAAAAATTGTCCATCGGGATGGCCTGATCGTACAATTTGTTGCATTGAGATCAGCTAACACTTCTATATCTGAGTGTGAAGAAAATAATTAACTTATAATTTAATTAATAAACATTTTAAATATTCCCTCGTTATAAATAAAACTAGTGAACATTCATATGTCTCGTAATCCTAAAGTCTCAATCCTCTCATACATACCAGCTTGTTCTTAATTAACAACCCATATTACTTTTATGAATTAACAAAATCTTCCAGTCGCATTCTCATAGATTCTTATCATGTGATCACACAAATCATGACCCGTTCAATATTTTGGTTTGACAACTATAACCCATCATTATTTAAAGATGAATTATTATAGTCAAATTGATTTAATTTGGGGTCATCTACCTACTATAATCATGACCAATCGTCCCTAATAAACTATAAGTAATTAACGAAAACTACGCTGCACATGCAACTTAACCTGAATCCGACCTAATTAATTAACTACAAGCGGCTGATAGAGCTCGCAAGTTAGGAAGAGAGAGAGAGATCGAGAATATAAGACAAAAGAAGGGATAGATAGTCCAACCAATCTTGAATTTATCATTCACACCTACAATTATTTCGTTTAATTATATAATACACGTATGGATCAATAATTTAGATTTAGGGTGCGAAATAGCAAGTTTGACAAAGAATTTTTGGAATGAAAAGGTAAGTTTTCACAAATTAAGGGTGCAGTGGCCCCACAGGCCCCTTTGGATCCGTCAGTGATTGTATATGGTAATTGGAATGGAACTCTTTTGAGAATTAAGTCTAGACAATAGTTGACCAAAAACAACCCCTTTACTATTTGAGTTGGGCTTGGAGTCAAAGGCTCATTAGAATTTCCTTTGACTAGCCCTATAAATAGGAAATAAAGGGGGCACTTGTTCACAACACAATGTTCTAGATTTGTGAGCCGAAAAATATGATTCCGAGAGTTAACCATTGAGAGCTTCTAGTGCATTCGTCTATTCGGAGCTGTAAGCTCAAACAATAGGAACAATCCAGAAGACCTTTCCTGGAGTCAAGAAGATTGTATACTAGGACGATCATGCGGTATGATTTCCTAGAGAAACCATGTTGGTTGTAGGAGTATAAGATGAATTCTGAGCACTATAATCTTTACCAATGCATAGCTTGGACTTGAAATCATGGAAAGTCATTTATAGCATTTCTCTTTTGTTTGGCCTTCCCCGCCACAGTGAGTACACATTGGAACATCTCTTCTTTGATAAGAATTAGAAGGACCACGATAAGGAGAACCTCTGGAACTAACATAACAAGCCATGCTTGTATCTTCAGGCTGATTAGTAGATCCGGTAGTTTGACTCATCATATCAATGGATTCCATCGATCCAAAAGAAGATACACCAATACTTCGTTATTTTTCCTCATGTAAGACTAGGCTAAAGATATGATCCAATCTAGGAAAAAGACTCATGACAAGAATTTGACCTCTGATGGAAGAGAAGACATCATTTGAAATCATAAGAAATTCAAGAGAAATATTCCTCTCTTCTTGATCAGCAAATGATTGAAGACAATTACATGTACACGCAGTCATCGCACCACAGTTTGGTTTCTATTGTTGGAATTATTTCCACAAACAATCAAATCTATTGAAGTAATTTGTGACAGAAAGAGATCCATGGCATGTGGAATATAATTCCTTGTAAAGTTCAAAAATCATTGTAAAGTTACCTTGAGAGTATCAATCGTGTAAGATCTTCCATATCTCTTTTGAAGTTTCTGCATACAAGAAACATTGTGAGATCTGCTTTGTATAGGAATTCAATATCCATGACTGGATCATCAAGTTGCAGCGCTGCCAAGCCCCTTTGGTAGGATCATTAGCTCTGTATGACTGCATTATCCAAGAGACGCGACATCTTGTTCGTCGCTCCTAGGCCGATTCTCATGGATCTGTCCTAGGAGTGGAAATTCTCTCCATCATGCGGGGGAGTAACAAGCACAATTGTTGGATTATCACGTTGACTGATGAAATACGTATTATTGAAATCATCATCATGAGGATGACGTGCAACCATGAACAATTTCCAAACAAAATTAAATCAAAATTTAAACAAAACAAAATTGAAAAACAACGGATCGCCGGTACGAGCCACTAGATTATTCTAGTGCTCTGATACCATAATGAGATTTCCAAATCAAATTCATATCAAACATGAATAATTGAATATAGTGATTGAAGAACATATCTAAACTTGAGGAAGAAGAAACTGATCTTATTCAATGAGAAGTAGAGTTGTGAAAATTACAAAACCCTAACTATCTCCTAGATATCTCACTTATACAAGATATGTACATAGTTTCACATGCACACACAAACCTAGCATCCTTGTGCATAGCACGTGAACCCAACCGACTTCAGCGACTTGGAATGATCTAGAATCATGAGTTGGAACAAGTTAGCTCATTAATAGGAGATGAAGACATGTGTATAGCAGCGGATGAAATGGCTTTGGGATGTGATCCTGGACATGGTGGTAGGCGTTCTTGTGCGGAGACCCGTCTTGGCCTTAGGGAAAGGATAGAGATGCGCTATCACCACATTAAGCCATCAAAAGAGGCCCCAAAGAGTTGTAGCCATGCTTGACACAACTCCAATCACATTTATGATCAAAAGGGTGTTGGGATTTTATATACTTGAAGCAGTTTTTATGCTTGTGTTGGTCCGAAGACGAGTGTCAGGTGTAGAGAGAGGGGGGGGGGGTGTGAATACACCTGAGTACAAGTTTTTTCTCAAACGCGAAGGACAGCTGAGCTGTAGAGTGCGACTGATGAACAATGCCAAATAATAACCTTCTGATCGCGGGTCAGAGTGTCTCAACTACTGAGTCCGTCCTACTGATTTTTGTCAGTATTGAGAGCTCATTCGGAGAGTTTAGTGCAGATAAGTGTGGGGCCCGTTTGACTTCGTCTCTTTTGAAAACGTATTTTCGCAAACCAAAGTTGTTTTGACTGGTGCACTTTTAAATATGTTTTATGCAAAGTATGAGCTTGTAAATCGGTTTGAGAACAATGCAATAAAATAATAAATAACACAAGCAATTTTTAACGTGGTTCTGATACGCAAGATCCTACGTCCAGGATCCTGCAGAACATGAGTTATTTGTACGCTGGACAGACCCTTCTAAGTTATAGTCCTTAACGACTTTACAAATCAAACCAAAGTTTGAAGGGGAGGGGATTTTTCTCCAACAATGAAGGAATTCTTACAATAAGAACGATTCACAGAAAGTGAACTCCTTCGAAGGTTCTAAGCTATGGATATAACAGTTGAGCTTTGATAGAGAAGAGGGAGCTAAAGAATCTCTAGAGAGAAGAACTACGGATATTCAACTAAGCAAGTTCTTCGCTGGATTGACTTGAATGCGCTAGAGAGTTGTATGCTGTGAGCGTGTATTCCCTTTGATGTCCCGTGCGTTGAGCTTGGAAACTCTTCTCTATTTATAGTTGTGACCGAGGCATGTATCCGTTGGAGAGGACGATGCCACATGTCACAAACTTCCAAGGAAAACGGCCATAAGTTTTCGAAGTAGCGCCGCAGAGTGGTTGGCTTCTGTACATGAGAGCAACTTTAGTGTCAGAGCAGGTAAGGCTTTGGTTGCTTCTCATTGGTCGAGGTTTGTGGTAGGTGAGACTTGTCAGACATCAGTCTTCATCTGAGTTGACTCTCACTGATCCTTGTATGAATAGACTCTGCTGACTTTCGAATGACAATAATAGTCGGGCAGTCGTTTCCTTTTCGGATTCAGTAGATCTGGATCAATCATACTGACTTCTTCATTTAAGTTGGCTGATAGAAGTCTTCTACTGATAACGGTCAGCTGGTGACTCTGAAGGTACTGAGCTCTTCGTACTGTGTCTTCAACGGAGGTCTGCTGATAGGAATCTTCTACTGAGAATAGTCAGGTAATGACTTTGAAGACACGAGCTCTTACAAACAGATGACACAGGGTTCTGGAATTTAACTTCCTACTGAAGTTCAGATCAACAAACACCCCTTACAGGACTTAGACAAAATAAATAATGAATATAAGAACATGTCTAGCCTATTACATCATCAAGTCTGAAAACACCCTACGGGTACAGGACATCTTTTGAGATCTTCAATTCTATAGCGATAAAATCACTACGACTTCCCCCATTACCGAAATATAACAATAAGTCCAAAGTACAAGAACTACTGACGTCAGTTCTACGTACCCCCTTAGCAATGATCTAAACGACCACTGACTCATAACCCAACAACTTGTATACATCGTGTTTTGTTGTTACCACTGTTTTATTCTCCTATCTGATAAATATATATTTGCACATGGAATCCTTTATCTTGTACATAAATTAGATTGTGTAGTGTCTTGTAGATCACAGAAGACTACTCAATTGGTTGACCTGACAAGATATAAACAGTTATCACAGTTGAGACAAGTTTATGATAAGTTGTCGGTATAAGCTGCAGTTTAGATAAGAAGTGGTATGTCTTGGCTGCTTGTCTATACTAGTACACTGAAGGTGGTGTATTGATGGATCACAGTGAGATGTGTTCTCCTGACTGACCTCAGTACAGAACCACTAGTGGAGAACCAAGATCTCGGTTAGTTGGTCTTAAGTTTGGTAAGATTTCAGCTGAGTGCATTTGGCTATCTATTACTTTGACCTACTATGAACGTCATCGTGATCGGATCTATATATCTTGGGTGTTATTAGTCATTTGTGGCTCAGACTGGTTGTCTGTATCTTACAACCGTATCCTAGTAAAATGGGTTGATCATATCCCCTAAGGAACTCGTAAGGATTATCACACTAAACCCGATCGATTGATTAAGTTCAGGTGTGTTAATGATGTAGAGTAGTACTACTCAGGAATATAATAAGATGTTAATTAATTTAAGTTGTCACTGGACTTAATTAATTAACGGATATTTCTATCTTAAACATGGGAATCGATTAAGTCTAAAATACAAGCTCATGCTCAAGTTGAGATAAAGGGGTAAGTTTAGCATGGATTCTCTAGTGGAATGAATCTGTGTTTATTAATTGATTTTGCTCTGGGCTGAGCATTTATAATTAATTGATTTGAGACCCGACTTTATTTCTTGTATTTGATCCCGAGTCTGGTCCAATTAGTTGTCCAGTTATTTATTATCTCTCACAAATTATTATTAATAGATTAATGTATTTTGAATTATTTAATAATATTATTTATCTGGAATTAATGGGCTTGACCAATTAATTGATAGATAAAAGTAGCACAGTAGATTAATTTATTATATTACAGGTCAATTGATGTGGAAGTCCATTAGAAGTATAATTAAATTAACGGGCTACAAAAATTAATATAATATAAGCTTTAGAAGCATATATATATTTGTATTCCGTTCATAACCAGAAAACACAATTAATTTTTCACATACACAAACGCAAATGCGAGCGAGATAAAGAGATAGTTTATTTTATTTTACTTTATTCAATTCTCTGACCACGCGGATGAAGAACAGGGTCAGGACACAAATCAGAAGATCTGAATAGGAGCAAAAATCAGAGCGATTACAACATACGGAGGACCTAGGTAAATTCCGTTCCTTCAAAGGGTAGTCAGAGGAATCAGTATGTGAACTTTGGTAATTGGCTTCATAGTATTAATCACGTATATGGTCGTATAAATACAAGATAAAAAGTCCTAAAGATGGGAACAAATCAAACCTGTATGGAAGGAAATAAACTTCCTCTATACAAGGAAAGATTAAATTAAATACATCAATCCTAACCGTAATATAAGCACTCCCAATACTCCCCCTCATGTTGGAACGTGTAGGTTCTGAACACCCAATTTGCCAACTAAGTACCGATGTCGTTCCATTCTCAACGGTTTAGTGAATATGTCCGTTATTTGATCCTTCGTGGCAACAACAAGTGGATGAATATCAACAGATGCGACTCTCTCTCCAACAAAATAACAATCCATTTTAACGTGTTTGCTTCTTTCATGAAAAACTGAATTGTTAGAGATGTGTTGGGCAGCTTGGTTATGACTAGGGTTGTAAACAAGCCGAATTTTATTCGAATAGCTCGGGCTCGAGCTCGATAAAGCTCGGCTCAAATTCAAAAGTTTCGAGCTCGAGCCTCACTTAATATTCGACAACTTATTCGAGCATATTCGGCTCGAAAGCTCACGAGCTCGACTCGATTAAATTATAGTATTATTTAAATTATATATTATATGAAATAAGAATAATATTATTCATTTATTTATAAATATACATAAAATAATACATCTTTAAAAAAAATACATAATTATCGAGCTTTCGAGCCGAGCTCGAATACTATAACTATTTATTGAATCAAGCTCGAGCCCATATTAGAAGCTCGTATCGAGCTCGAGCCTGAGCCTGAAACAGCTAATCGAGTCAAGCCTCTGCAAAGCTCTGCTCGACTCGACTTGATTACAACCCTAGTTATCACAATAAAGCAGGTAGAAATGGACTGTGAAGCACCCAAATTTTGTAATAACCATCAAAGCCAAAGTATCTCACTTACCGTGGTGACCATAGCAAGGTATTCAGGCACTGCCGAAGAACAAGAAACAACTGACTGCTTGGCGCACCCCCTAATCATATAACTATTGCAGAGTGCTATGTGTTCGGACAACCTCTCCAATCGGCATCACACATGGCCGATAGATGAAATACACCATTTACGAGAAGAAAAAAAATCCTTGAGTAGGTGTTCTTTTCAAATACCTTAACACACAATGGGTAGCGGCCAAATGAGATTCACTTGGATCAGACATAAACAGACTCAAAAGATTCACAACAAAGGTAATATCAGTTCAGGCCACATGCAGTTAAAGTAATCTACATATAAGTTGCCGATGAGAAGAGGCATCAACGCGTGGCGAGTCTTCATCCTTCCTGAGCCGAAGATCTTGCTCCATTGGAAAATAACAAGAGCGACACCCATCTAAACCACAATCTTTCAAAATGTCAAGTGCGTATTTCTATTGGCTAAGGGCAATCCCTTCACCAGTACGAGCCACCTCAATACCCAAAAAATACTTCAAAGGGCCTAGGTCCTTACTACAAAAACATTTGTCAAGGTGTTCCTTGACGAGATCAGTCTGACGGCCATGAATGCCAACCAAGATAACATTATTAAAGTATATTAAGGCAACAACAGAGATAGTACCTTGATGATACGCAAACAACGAGTGATCCGCTTTCGATTGAACAAAACCAATATCCAACAAGGCATGTGTGAATTTATGGTACCACTTTCGAGAGGCTTGGCGTAAGCCATACAAGGACTTGCGAAGTCAACACACTTTGTTTATCACCATCCTTACCAAAATCTTGAGGAATCCAGCAAAGAAGATTCTCCGATACTTGAAAGGGACATCTGGCATTAAGCTGTGATATCCGACATATGATAATTTTGATCTAAATAGGTAAACTAATGCTCATTATGCAGGTTGCAGGATTGATCGATAGTCAACTTAACTAACATGTCAGTTCCTAGGAAGCAAGCTTATTTCTTGGTTTTCAAAGAAACAACTTTTATTATCTACTTCTACTATTGAAGCTGAATACATGACTGGTGGAAGCTTATTCCTAGGGAAGAATTGATTACCTTCCTCCATGTATGTTGTTGCAGCTTTGGTTGTTGCTCATGTTTCAGATCTTATAATATGTGACCCGACCTTTTTCATCCTTCGTGTGGTCAGAGAACTGAAGAAAAATGATTATTCTCTCTCTCAATCGCGCATATGCGTTTGAGAATATGAATGTGTGCCTATTGTTTATGAACAGAATACTAATATATATAGGCCTCAAATGCTAATATTATATTAATATTTGTAGTCCATTAATTTTTTCCTAATGGGCTTCTACATCAGTTGGGCTAATCTATTTATCAATTAATTGGCCCAACCAATTAATTCATGATAAATAACATTATTAAATAATGCAAAATACATTAATCTATTAATAATGATTTCTGTGAGACAATAAATAACTAGACAACTAATTGGACCATATCAGGAATCTAATACAAGAAATAAAGTCGAGCCTCAAATTAATTAATTATCTATGCTCAGTCCATATCAAAATTAATTAATAAACACAGCTTTATTCCACTAGAGAATCCGTGCTGACTTATCATTTTATCACAAATTGAGCATGTGCTTGTATTTTAGACTTAATCGATCCCCGTATTTAAGATGGAAATATCCGTTAATTAATTAAGCCCACTAACAGCTTAAATTAATTAATATCTTATTATATTCCTGAGTAGTACCACTAGACCTTATTAACACACCTGAACTTAATCAACCGATCAGGTTTAGTGTGCTAATCCTTACAAGTTCCTCATGAGATATTATCAACCCATTTTACTAGGATACGGTTGCAAGATACAAATAACCAACATGAGCCACAAATGACTACTAGCACCCAAGATATGTAGATCTGATCGCGATGACGTTCACCATAGTAGGTCAAAGTGATAGATAACCAAATGCACTCAGCTGAAGTCTTACCAAGCTTAAGACCAGTTAAGTCACCGAGATCTTGATTCTCCACTAAGGTTAGTCAGGAGAACACATCTCATTGTGATCCATCAATACACCACTTTAAGTGTACCAATAAAGCAAGTAGCCAAGACAAGCCACTTCTTATCTAAACTGCAGCTTAAACTGACAACTTATCCTTAAGTTATCTCAGCTGTGATAACTGTTTATTCTTATCAGTTCAACCAATTGTGTAGTCTTCTGTAATACCTGACACACTATACAAATCTAACTTTTATACAAGATAAATGATTACATGTGCAAGTATATATTTATCAGATAGGAGAATAAAATAGTGGTAAGGACAAAAACACATTTTATACAAGCATAAAAACTGCTTCCAATATACAAAATCCCAACAAATCCATATAGGGACTGCAGCGCATTACATGCATGTCATATCACCTTATTAAGTTAAAATCGTATATACATATGTTTTGACTTAGGCGGCACAATAATTATTACTGTTTTTAAACTCCAATCCCTGTCACCCATAACGAAGTGATTTTTAATCTAAAACATCTATCTAAAACTGTTCATATTCTAATCTTCGATAAAAATACACTTGATCACAATAATTATCATTTCCCGCCATTTTCATACTCAAGCTTTCTGCATATCATACTTGCAACATACATCCATTATCTTTTAAAAGCTTGATTTACGGTAAATATTTCATGCATATTTCACCCTTACAAATGGCAATGAGTTCAGAAATTGATGTCAACATTCCTAGTGACATTGAGGAGATCGTTCAGAAATGGAGATTATGGTTTGAGGCAGTTATGGACTTCCACAAGAGCGGTCTGGACTACATGAGAGAAATATTTGAGGCTCTTCAAGTAGAGGTCTTCTTATCCATAAAAAATGGCTATTATCTACCCAAACAAGGGGCAGAGTTCTTCTATAACTTCCATTTTGACGATACCGAAGGAAATACAGAGGTGCTACTTTCGGATATCGCTTAGGTCATAAATCCAATAGGGCCTCAACACAGGAAGGCAAAGTTCTAATTCGGTAGGCTCTTGAAGATGTTTTGGTTTGCCGAATGAGGGGATCAATCCCATTGGATACAAAGAAGTTGAGATCAATGACTACCTTGAGATATTATGTGGAAAGAAAATCGGTTTCAAGCAGCTCTTCCGAAAAGTCAGATGCTACCTCAGTGTTGGGGACTTGTGCACATTGTGACTCAGTTGCTTACGAGTTAGGATGGATCTTTCAATCAAGTATCCAAGCAGAAGTTGCAATTGATGATGGCCATTCACGATCACGTGAAAGTTAACTGGGTGAGATTCTTCGTGAAATAGTTCTAAGCTCAAGCTGACAAGTTTACTGATGACAATGTTGAGGGAACAGTCGTAAAAGAACTAGGTTCCAAGGGAAAATTGCTAAATAGATGTAAAGCATCTGTGCTGATATTAGATGCCTGCAAAGGCAAAGTGTCCTTCGAGGACCGTCTTCCTTTCAACCACAAGAAGATCAAGTTTTAGACTCTAGCATCTTCTGAACAGTCCATCGGCCCACGGAGAAGGGCTGAAAGGAAAGAGAATAACTGGTGAAGCTGCTCAGCAGACCTCTCCAACTCAGTAGAAGAAATGCAGACTTTATAAGCCCCTAGCTCAGACTCAGAAAACTTCCTCTTCTGAAGTTCATGAGATTCAAGCAGATATTGATTCAAACAAATACGATATGCCTTTGATGGATAGGCTGAAGACGACCAACACTTAGAATACGTCAGCTATCCCAGCTCAGTGAATCTCTCAACTCCCTCCTACTCAAGTACCTTATGAAATTATTGAGGAAGCAAAGGATGTAAGAATACTCTTTTGCTCTTCCTACAGTTGATCCGGCTATTGAGAGCTCGATTGACGAAGCAGTTAATGCCAATAACTTCAAGATTCAGTTATGTCGGAACAAAGAAAAGTTGGAAGTTGCTGACTTCATACCAGAAATAGCTGAACACAATGATTTGGTCGATATTGCTGTACGAGCTCGACTGCATATGATCTTGAGATTTAAGCGCTAGAAAATTATCGATAAAGTTTTGAAACTTAAAACTACAGACTCGTTGGAAGCAGAAGAACAACTCAGTGCAAAGATATGATATGGAGATTCTTCTTATATTACATCTATAGACGACCTCAAGGCTTCAATAGTATATATGTTAAGTGAAAAGATCGAGACAGTCTCTCCCACTGAAACTCAGAAAGATCAGGATCAACCCCCTCCATCATCTCCCAAGGAAGCAGGACATGAGAAGCCTATTGAGGGACATAAAGAAAAGTCTAAGGACTCTGGAGCTGATGATGATGATCCGGATAATAACGATGATGACCAACCTCCACCCTTTAGTTCTATGGTTGTGTCTACTGCACTCATCACTCTCAACCTTCCTTCCTCAGTTGATCTACTGTCTACTACTCCTCCTAGAGGCTCACATCGTCTTACTCTATCAAGCCAGTGACGAAGATCAACAAGCAATCGCTGAATAGAGCAATTGACCACTAGGGTCATAAAAAAAAGAAGTTGGCTAGAAACGTTCATGTTGAGTGGCAGCTTCACACTCAAGCTCAGGATCAAAAGACAGAGACACTTATTGAAGTAACCAAGCAAATTAATGTAGGACCAATGCCAGATGTTACTGCAATATTGGCTACAACGCTCAAACTCGGATACTTTTATTCTTAGAATGTTAAAAAAACAACATTTCCCACATTTCCGCATCGCAATCTAAAATTATTTTTCACTAAATTACTTCCTTTTTGACTATTTTTTGAGGGTATTAATCTAAAAAATACTCCCTCCGTCCCATTTGAAATGACCTGTTTCCTTTTCGGGACGTCCCATTTGAAACGACCCGTTTCCTAAAAAGGAAATAACTTCCTCATATTTTATCATTTCTCTCACCTACTTTATCTACTCTTATTATATTAATCATTTTCTCTCTCATACTTTATTATCTACTTTCTCACTATCACACTCATCTTCTCTCTCTTACTTTATCATCTACTCATCTCTCATACTTTATCTTCAACTTTCTTAATTCCCGTGCCCATTTGAAACGGGTCGTTTCAAACGGAACAGAGGGAGTACTATAATTTTGGAGAGTAATTTTGGAAATTGACTTTCACAATCAACATAATATTAGGCATTTAGTTTCAGAAGAGATATGAGAACTCATCTCATCCATCCATTTTGTTGATCTATGGCCATCACTTTTCATTAGATAAGCTTTTAAAATTAAATCAAAAAAGGAGAATTTGAATTCATTAAGGGTATTTTCGTAATTTACTTTTTTTAAAATTTTCTTCCAACTCTTTTCTCTCTCTTTCAGAAACGAAATTTTATCGCCTATTTGTTTCTCTCTCTCTCCCAAGCAACGCAGCTCTCCCACTTCAATTTAGTCGTCGTGTTCGATGTTGCTGCCACCGCCGCCGTGTTCGCTATTGTCGCCGCCGCTGCCGCCCTGTTTCCTATTGCCACTTCAATTCCGTCGCCGTCCTCATTCTTTTTTCTGTTTGAGAGGATGTCGTCATCAAAATAGTGCTTAATGGGAATTGTCTTTGCTACGCACCTTAATTGGAATCATTTTTGAAAAAGGGATTGTTTATTTTCTTAGAACGAATCTGATGTGTACGCATAAAGATTGATTTTTGATAGGTGTTTATTTTTCTTGGGCAATTTTGCTTATTTCGTTTGTTTTATTCAATTTTTGTGTTTTCCTATTTTCTGATTATCTGTTTATGCATATTCTAGTATGAATTTGTATTGAATTCTATAATATTTCATACGTGACTGAACACGACTGGTCGAATCGTTGGATGAAGATGGTTCTTTTGATTTTGTTGATTCAATTTCCATCCCCGAATGCTCATATGCATGAATTGAAACCATAAGTTTTGGATGAAAGTTTTCAAGTTTGGATGAAGTTATTAGGTTTCTCGTACTTAGCTGTGTTTTACTTTTAGACTTTATTGGATATCCAAAACTAGTCTCTCAATTATACTTTTTCGTTATGCTAATGATATATTATGCATAAATTATACAAGAAATATGCATAAGAGAGTTACTTTTTATGCATGACTTCGGTGAAGTAGTTACTCTATATGGTTTTGTATTTTTAAGCAACTTGTTATTCATGCATATTTACGTTTAGATTAATGCATAACTTGTGTTATGTTTATACATACTTGTTAATTAACCATTTAAGTTTGAAAATTTCATTTCATGCATATCTAAGTTACGATTAATTCATATCCGCTTTTATATTTATGCATATTCATGTTTTATGTCATAATTAAACAAGTAAAATAATACTCCCTCCGTCCCGTTTGAAACGACCCGTTTCAAATGGGCACGGGAATTAAGAAAGTTGATAATTAAGTACGAGAGAGGAGTAGATTATAAAGTAAGAGAGAGAAGATGAGTGAGATAGTGAGAAAGTAGATAATAAAGTATGAGAGAGAAAATGATTAATATAATGAAAGTAGATAAAATAGGTGAGAGAAATGATAAAGTATGAGAGAAGTTATTTCCTTTATTGGAAACGGGTCGTTTCAAATGGGACGCCCCGAAAAGGAAAACATGTCGTTTCAAATGGGACAGAGGGAGTACTTAATAAGAACAATATACTTTAACTAATCAAACATTGAGAATATGGTTAATTAACAAAGCTAAGCTACAATTGTTTCTAATAAAAACAAAAGTTCTAACTAAACAATGAATTGTCTTTGAAATCTGAATTCTCATTGTCTAGCAATATGTTCTCCACCAGTTAGTATTCAACTTCATTTCCTCGAAATGAGTCAAGACTTTCACCACCTTTGAATGTTTCCATGTACCTCATCAAATACGCCCCTGCAAGAAAAAATTTGAGATTCACTTTTTTTTCCATCCCATATGATGTGTTTATGCATAGTGCATCTAAGATTAAAGAATAAAGTGTATTCCATTTATGCTTACTCAGTCAATTTACCAAGAATCACAACAAGTCATCGTTTCTAATAAATATGCTTCATAACAAGTTCTGTTTTATGCATAGTGCAGCTCAGATTAATGCATAGTCTATTGCATTTATGCATACTAAGTCAATGTACCAATAATCGTTGTAATCCATCCTAAATAACTTGAATTTGTCAAATAAATCCCTTCTGCAAATGTATATAATTCAATTTTTTCAGAAATTGTGTATTATGTATTTATGCACAAACATAAGGTTGTTTATACATATTCACCTTATACGTTATACATATGATATGTCAAACTATTATATGCATAACTTTAAAGAGAAATAATCATAAACTAGTTTTTAACTATGCATAAATAAATAATGCCCATACATATAGGGGTTTATTGATTTTGATTTAATGCGTACCTATCTAGTAATTTATGCATATCATTTACTAATTTTATGCATACTCTATGTACAACAAAGAGCAAATATGGTAAAAAAAAAAATGGTGCACAACTCAAATTTTTGCACAATAAAACACCATATTCACATTATTCATGATTTGGAACCACAAAAAGGGATTTACACAATGTGTAACGAACAATTAGAATATTGTTGGGTGATGATTCCATCCTCAGCACTGTTTCACTCAGTGGGAAGTGATTCGGTCTTAGACACTGATCTTAAGCTCAGTAGCCTTGTGCTCTGTACTTGTCTAAAGATTTGAAGATCCCAAAACCCTATCTGAATGAGGAACCATTCCCTTGTATCTGTTTTGTCTCTGAGGTTTCAGACTCAGTAGACACTCTGCTCTGGTCAAGGCGCTCAGTAGCTTATTTGCCTCAGCACCAGTGTAGAAGACTCAGTGATCTTGGACTCGGCGGGAGCAAGATATGCGAGAGAGTCGGTTGAACCGAACTCCGGCGGGAGTAGTTCACTGGACTCAGAGCTGATCTTCAGTAGACTTATCTCAGCAGTCTATCTACTGAATACAAGGTCAGACTCAGCAACGGCAAATAGTCTTCAGGACTGTCAGAATCTTTTGAAAGACAATCAGCATTGTCATGTACGAGGAAGAGAGAAGTCAGCTTCAGTCTATTTCGAAGTTTGTGCTGTCTCAACCACTCCATCCACCTCGACGAATGACAAGCATACACGTGTCTTCTCACCTGCTAAAAGCTGCGATCAACCTTTTACCTAAAAAGGTGGGAAAGTACACTGTTACCTACACCAAAAGAGCCGTTTGCTACCAAAAAGAGAGAGAGAGAAGAAGATCGTCTCCAACGGATCTATTTCAATCTCTGTTCTATAAATAGAGGGATCATTCAAGATTTGAAACGCCAAGAACACGAGAGAGCGCGAGAAAGAGCGAATTCCAAAGAACAAAGTCTTAGCAAGAACTTGAAGAACAATCTCCGGCGAAAGACTACATTCTAGCTCACAGGGAATCAAGCTATACCGACATATAAAGCCTCTAGTATCCAAATCGACGTTACACGAACTCAAAGCTTACCTTCAGCTGTTCGTCGATCTAGAAGCTACTCTCATATTCCCTATCCCTCTAACCCTAAGCTCAACTGTTTTTATCCATAGCTTAGACGAAGGAGTTCACATTTGAACCCAATCCTTATTGTATAAGGACTCCTTCACTGTTGGAGAAGTTTGTCAAACACTTTAAGTTTGATAGTGTTGTAAACGAGACTTGGGATCAGTATAAAACCCAAGCGCGGCTTTGGCCAAGTGTGCAAGCTGACTGAGACTAACTCAGGATAATAAATAGCCTCCTGATCATTCGGGACAGTGGACGTAGGATTTGAGCGATATCCGAACCACTTTAAAAATCTCGTGTCTCTTCTTCGCTTTCTTAACTATTGCATTGATTTTACTATTCATACTTGAACATCATATTTAAAATCAATCAACCGTCTCGAAGCATACTTGAACTTTTAATCTACTGAACCGAGACTTAAAACGTTTTCTCACAAAAAGCGATTTGGGCCTACACTATTCCGCGCACCGAACTCTTCTTGTAGATACGGAATTCGACCTAGTCGGTTAGCGAGATCTTAGGCGAGTCGGTACTCTTAGCCTTTAACTCGATTCGGAACGGTTGTCTAGTCTTGGCCGAACGTTTCGACGGAACACCATCCCGAATAGGACTGTTCGAGTTCGAAGTTGAGAAATCGAATCAGTGTATTCACCCCCCCTCTACACCCGACCGTACACTCGGGACCAATAATTCGTATCGGAAGCGGGAGTTCTTTAAGACTCTTGTCACTTTGAGACTGGTCTATTCGAACGGATCCGGAGGAAAACGTTTTCACTGCATATCACTCTACATTCATATCTATATTCTTCATGGCTGATATGTCAGGTATAAGGATGGTACCCATGTTCTCGGTGGAGAATTATGGAGTATGGCGAGTCAGAATGGAAGCACATCTGACATCCCTCCATGGCAAGTATGACGAAGTGCTTGAAGATGGACCTATCGTTCCCATGATCGATAGTGTCGTAACTTCGAGACCAAGCTCAAGGAGGAGGAATGGTGACCGGGAAGAAGATTTCCAAAGACAGAAGTCTCTTCACTCCTGAGGAGAAGAAGCTTCACAACTTAGACCGTGTTGCCAGAAACGCTATACTGACCACCCTTAGTGATTCTTATCTTGGCAGGGTTCAGGAATGCAAGACTGCAAAAGAACTCTGGGACGCTCTAGCGCTACTGAGTCGAGGGACTCAGAAGATTAAAGCGAATAAACTAGCACTGGAACTCCAAAAGCTGGAAAGCTTGTCTCTCATGCCCGGTGACAAAATCGAAGATCTGAACGTCAGATTTACCAATCTGATGAACTCTATCAATGGGCTGGGAAAGACATTCAGCAACCGAGAGATGAATCTGAAGATTCTGAGGGCACCGCTGGGACGGACACTGGACACCTTTTGCCACTCTATTGCGACATTCTGACTTAGATGCTGTGTCTCCTGACCATATCTTTTCAGAATTACAGGCAGAGGGTTTGAGTTCGACAGACCTCAAAGAAAGCAAAGAGCTGAAGCTGACACAAAAATCGACCATGCTTTCAAAGCATCAGTCAGCACAGCATCTCCAGCGACGAGCAAAATGACGAGTAAGACTGAGCCTTCACTCAATGATCTACAAGAAGGAAGTCTCGCTCGAAGTATGCGCCGTCGTTTGTAAAGTATCGAAGGAGAAGGAGCGACGCGGAAAAGTGACTAAAGCCTATCGGGAAACGAAAGGTAAGTCAAATTATATGTCGAAACACACTCCTGACTCACAATCTTCTGAATACAGAAAGAAGGATGACTCAGAACCATCAAAGAATAGCGAAAGTAAAGAAGAAAAAGTCATCACTTGCTATAATTGCAAGAAGCCGGGACATTATCAGTATGATTGTCCTGAGCTCGGTAGTGCTGAACGCGCAGCACGTAAGGCAAGGAGAGATAAATTCGCCCAGAAAAGACAATCCTACATAGCTGGCGAAATCTCAGACGACTCAGAAGAGGTCGACTCCTTTATGGATTCATCGGATGATGATGCAGCTTTCATGGCCCTAGAGCTTGAAGCTGAAGAAACAACTAAAAAGTGCCTAATGTCAGGCGAAGAGGATGAGGTAAACTCTCTTGAACCAGTCAATTCCTCTTCACATTGCACACACGACACTATTTCAGGTGCAGATGAGAATTTGGACGTCGCGACCGCATATCAAGATCTACTAGATGAACAAATTCAAATGAGTCTGCAGCTCAGCAAGACTCTTCAGGAGTTGGATACCCTGAAAGTGGAGAATCAGAGACTTTCTCGGGAGAGTCGGGTTGCTGCGAGGCCGAAGGACTTGTGTTGAGACTCAGGGAGGAGATAAACTCTCTGATGGCCAAGTCTCAGCATCAAGAAGATCGAATTTCAGTTTTGACCAATGACTTGACTCAGAAAGATACTGAAGTGAGTCTACTGAAGCAAGAAATGTCAGGACTTCAGATCGAGCTCGACACACTGAAGAAAAGTGATGATATCTGGAGGAACCTGATGACTGAGAGGTACAAGGGTGCTGAGAAGAAATTAGAGGCTATGCTAGCAAGCAATAAGCCAAAGCACTCCAAGGAAGGACTTGGATTCAGCCAGGGAGCTTCCTCATCTGCCCCAGTACACTCAGAAGTACGGCTTGCTGATAGGTTTGTTCAAGGGGAGACTATGAACGCAAATATACTGAACCCCCTAGCAAAGAACAAACAGAAGATGAAAGCACCTCATCCCACACATCAGCATTCTGACAAGAAGATCAGTGCCAAGAAACCCCAGTTCAGTCAAGGGGGAACCAGCAAATCAAAATTGACAGATCAGTATGGACCTCCAAATCTGACACATCCAGCTCAGTATGGGTCATATTATTATGAAGCTATAGTCAGAAGAGGCTCCAAAGGTCAGAAGAAAAGGAAAGCCACATAGAAGGCTAAGGTCAGCAGTCCACCAGCTCAGAAGATTAGGACTCCTGAACCTCAGAAGCCTCAGAAGTCACCTATGACCAGTCCAGTGGTCAGATATGTTGACACTAGTGGAAAGAAGATGTCTGAAACCACCAGGGTTGTTAGACAGATTTGGGTTATGAAAACTAACATCTAAGGACCCAAAATCAAAAATAAAGGGTACCCGAATATAATTGCGTTTTGCGGAGTGCGCGAGACCCATGGTATGTGGACAACGGATGCTCAAGACATATGACATACCAAAGGAGTCTGCGAAGAATTATGTTGCCGAAGATGGACCCCGAGTGAGTTTGAAGATAATGCCAAAGGCTACACGAGAGGATACGGCACACTCGGCATAGGAACGCCAAAGTTCCAAGAGTATCCTATGTTGAAGGACTTCAAAGCATAATCTTCTCTCTCGTTAGTCAATTTTGTGATAACTCAAATAGAGTGATTTTTTACGCCGGTTTACGTGATGTTATTGATAAATCTACAGGGAAAACAGTGTTATCAGGTTCGCGCAAAAAGAACATGTACTTGGTCGACCGGAACTCGGTGAACACGAAGCTTGTTTGGTGGCGAAGAATGAAAACGAACGGGGTGGCTATGGCATAGAAGGCTCGGTCATCTCAACTTTAAGACGCTCAACAAGCTAGCAAGAAACACTCTAGCAAGGGGACCGCCGAATGAAGTATTCGGCAAAGACACTCGGTGTGAAGCATGTCCGAAGGGAAAGCAAACAAAGAAAGAAAATCCACTTGTTCCATCTCCTTCCACCGATGGAATCCTTCAGTGCTACATATGGATTTGTTCGGTCCGGTCTCCCCGGTGACGATCGGAGGCGTAAAATATGCATTAGTGGTCATAGATGACTACTCGCGCTACACATGGGTCATATTCATTGCCAACAAGTCGACGTCAAAACGAGTTACCAACGCTTCGAAAAAGCTCGATGTCGAGAAGAACACCAAGATCGAAAAAATACGTTCGGACGGAGGAACCGAGTTCCTTAATTCCATGGTAGAGGAGTTACGCAGCGAAGGAATAGAGCATGAGACTTCAGTGCACGCACACCTCGGCGAGAATGGAGTTGCTTGAACGAAAGAACAGAACTCTAAAAGAGGCGGCTAGGACTCTACTCGCGGACTCGGGACTCCCAACCAAATTCAGGCGGGAAGCTACCGATACGCATGTTACACTCGAACCGATCTTTGCTGACAAAGCGGCGTAAGAGAACACCATATGAACTATGGAACGGCGGAAGCCTTCTCTCTCTTATTTCCATATCTTTGGTTGTTCATGCTTTATCCACAATAATGGGAAAGATCAGCAGAAGACTTTTGATAGCAAGTCGGATCGGGGAGTGTTCTTAGGATACTCTCGGGTCGACAAAGCTTTCGAGTATTCAACTATCGGACCCTTTGCGTGGAGGAAAGCCCTCATGTTGTGTTTAACGAGTTTGCTACGAAGACGGGAGCAATAACTCAAATTCCGAATCGAGGACATCGGTAGACGGCTACGGGATCTAAGCGTAAAGGACAAATCGAAAAGATTCAGCTATGTTGGGATGATGATTCGGATGAAGAAACGAAGACAAATCTACTGAATCTCAACCGGCGAGCAAGTAGGCGAGCGCAGATTGATTCTCCCGAACGGAATCAATCCCGAGCAACTCAGGTCGATGAGGAAACCGTAGAGGTAAGCCGAGACCACTACCGAGAGTAACAACTCGTGGGGGAACATCTAGTAATGTTCCCGAGTCGAATGCCCCCGAACCCGGTGACTCGGTAGATCATACTCTTATCACCGAAATTCTTCAATCTCGAGAATAGTACAACCGAAATGCCTAACTCACCTACTATCCGTGTTGAACAAATTTCGGATGAAGAGCTGAAACATCGTAGATCGTGGCCGGATGCTCACACTCCTAATTTGATCATTGGAGATCCTTCGGCTAATGTCAAGACAAGATCCAGTTACGTCAAGGAGAAAGCGCATTATTTTCCCGCTTCTTGTCTACCGAAGAGCCCCGAACATTGAGGATGCATTAAAGGATGCTTGACCGGATCATAGCTATGCGGGAGGAGGCTGAATCGGTTCACGAGAAATGAAGTATGGGAGCTTGTAGACGCAGACCCCGGCATCAACATGTCATTGGTACCAAATGGGTCTTCAAAAACAAGCGAGATGAAAACAACGTTATAGTCGGGAACAAAGCAAGGCTCGTGGCTAAAAGGCTCTTGTCAAGTGAAGGAATAGATTTCGATGAAACTTTCGCTCCGGTTGCAAGATTGGAGGCAATTAGACTATTCCTAGCCTACGCAACACATCAAAGATTCGAGTTTATCAAATGGATGTGAAGTCTGCGTTCTCGAACGGCGTCTTTGAAAGAAGAAGTCTATGTGGAACAACCGCCCGGCTTTCGGCGAGGGACATCAAGTATATAGACTCGAAAAGGCTGCATACGGGTTAAAACAAGCACCCGGGGCTTGGTACGATACCCTGTCTGAGTTTCTTCTTCAGAAAGGTTTTCAGAAGGGCACAGTAGATCGTACGTTGTTCAGCATTCGACTGGAAGACGACCTATTACTCGTGCAGATCTATGTGGATGACATTATCTTCGGTTCGAAGAATGTCATTATGTGTCAGCAGTTTGAAAGAATGATGAAGGACAAGTTCGAGATATCGATGATGGGAGAAATGAACTACTTCCTTGGTTTTCAAGTCAAGCAATCTGAAAAGGGAATGTTCATCAACCAAGGCAAATACACTCGAGACCTCATCAAAAGATTCGGTTGCACATCCGTCAAAGCCATCAAGATCCCGATGAACACGAATATGAAGATAGATCTTGATAAGGAGGGAGTATCAGTAGACCAAACTGAATACCATGCTATAATTGGTTCTTTATTATATTTAACAGCTACTCGTCCTGACATAACTTATGCTGTAGGTGTATGCGCTCGATTTCAGGCGAATCCGAAGCAGAGCCATCTGGACTCAGCAAAGAAGATTCTTCGCTACCTCAGAAGAACACCCAACATAGGTTTATGGTATCCGGCTGATGATAATATTGAACTAACTGGCTATTCTGATGCTGACTATGCAGGATGTAGAATTGACCGAAAATCAACTTCGGGAACATGTCGGTTCCTTGGCGGCAAAGTCGATCTCATGGTTTTCAAAGAAACGGCACTCGGTAGCTACGTCGACTACCGAAGCTGAATACATGGCTGCTGGAAGTTGGTTGCGCCCAAATCCTTTGGCTGAGACGGCGGTGAGAGACTATGACGTCATTCAGAATGAAGTGCCGATCTTCTGCGATAGTACCAGTGCTATTGCAATCACTCAGAATCCTGTTCTTCACACAAGATGCAAGCACGTGGACATCAGACATCACTTCATTCGTGACCATGTCGAAAAGAAGGATATCAGGATGGAAAATATCCATACTGACAAACAAAGGGCTGATATACTGACCAAGCCTCTAGCTGAACCCAGATTCAGAGAACTTTCAGTAGAGCTAGGTCTGCTGGACCCTACTGACCCCAGTCAGTAATAAGGTTTCAGGAGAGGAACATTCCAGTGAGGGGGAATGATCAATCTCAATACTGAGTAAGTTCAGTACGTAGAGACTCAGAAAACCATCTACACGAGGTATCAGCTGACTACTATGTTCAGCTGACAGGTTTGCGTATCTCTACTCTATAGTATCTAATGCAACAATGATAAGCATTTATTATGGAGATTCAGCATGATTTAAATATCTCTTAGTTTGTCATTTATTGATAACAGATTACATTTAATACACGACATTCTATGCACAACTTTGCTGAACTCTGTGTGCATTAAATGCATGTCTTATCATGGTTACTCTTTAGGCAAGTTTACAACTTGCATTGACTTAGACAGCTTTTGTGATCATTACCTTTTATAATATTGAATCTTAACCGTCCATCTCATAAAGTAGGTTTAAACTCAGCCTTAGATCGATAACTGTTCATCTTCTAGATATGTACACATTTCGATCAAATCTTAAGAACCGCCATATTCGCGCTTAACATTTCGATCATATCTTACCTCTTAAAAATCCGAGAATACCTTTGTGCAAAAACCCTCATTTGCTTACATTCTCTTCGATAAAATTCTCGGTATGCCCACATGAAGTTACTTATGTGCTGATCTTTATTGATTAGTATCTAGTATTAAACCTGTTTTATTTAAAAATCGATGCGATAACAACTTCGTGTAATAGGTACAATGGCGGAAACCAATATCTCTATGATATCTCCGGCGGATATGCGAGAACATTCGGAGAAGGATCGCGTGTGGTTTGAACCCACCATGGATTTCTATTCATGCGATCCGGAGTATATGGATGAGATCTTCTCGGCTGCGCGAGTCGTGGCCGGAGAAATTTCTGTCTAGGAGGCCTTCGTACTTCCTCCCGAGATAGGTTGCGAAGCGTACTTGAATTCGGACGAAGTGTGCGGAGACATAGTGGCGAGATTTGTTGTCCATTCTATCCAAGACGCCACTACGGAGCTGAAGCGGATGTCCATCAAGGAAGCCACGAGCGGAGCTTTGATCCGCCCTCCGAAGGAATTAGTACGGTTGGGTACAGAGACGACCGAGTTGATGAATATCTTACCGTCTTCTGTGGAAAGCCCACTACTTTCAGAGCTGCTTTTCCGAAGAACAGCATGTTGCCTCAGTTCAGGGCACTTGCTTACATTGTCACGCAGCTACTGACAAGCCAAGCAGGGTCGTTTGACTAGGTGTCGAGGCCTAAGATTCAGATGATGATGGCCATATACGACCGAGCCCAAATTAACTGGACGGAGTTCTTTCTCCATGAATTCATGGCTCAGACTGCTAAGTTCGACAAGGCATCGAACATGCTGAGCGCAAAGGGCAAAATGCTGTATGGACTCAAACTGTCTATCATGATCGAGGATTTATGTGGATCTGAGCCTATCACCTACAGTGACAAGGAGTACTTCAATGTGAAGAAGGTCAGATTTCACAACAAGACGGCAGCGCTTCAGCAGATAGGGTCAGGACCCTCAGCAGTCTCTCCGCAATCAAAGCCTCAGCAGGCTACGCCTACAAAGAAAAGAACCCCTCCCGCTAAAACTCCTAAGGCACCGGCAAAGAAACTGAAAAAAGCCGTTGAGGTGCCAGCTACTGAGGAGGTTCCAGAAGTGCCTGCTGAATAGGCTCCTGAGAGGACTACTCAGCCCCTGCAGCTGGTTGATGAGTCCGAGTCTTCTGAGAAGACTCGGTCAGTGGAGAAGATCGTCTCCACTGAAAGAAACCAAGGTGATGCTTCTGAAGCTCAGAGCGCAGATATTCAGCGCCTAGACAGCCCCCTTTCTGTCCCTCCACTTAGCTCAGTCTCTCTAACTGAAGAGCAGACTTCACACATAGACTTGGAGTCTGAGACTGCATCTGAAGGTGAATCAATCGGGATGGAAGCTTCAATGATCTTATCTCGAGCCTCCCGTGAGATCCTTCAACGAGATACTGGGAGCTTGCTGATCATTCGAGACTTGATGATCATTGCCAAATCGGCAAGGCCCCCCCATGCTTCTTCGCTTTCGGGAGTGGCCGCATCTACTTCGCCTTGTTCTCCACTACTCCTGTCAGCAACTCCATGAAGAAGAGATGAAGTTGAGGCAGCAAATAGGCTACTCGAGCCTGCCGACCTCAAGCACCATGGAGAATCTGAGGGCCGCTATGCTTGCGATGATACATGACAAACAAGCAGAAGGCTCAGCACCCTCAGATGGGTCAGATCATGACGACCAGGACCCACCCAAGGATTCAGGCCCTGGACAACCTGATAAGGGATCACTCCAGGACAAGGATACACATGCTGACATTCCTGATATTCCTCTCGGTATCCTTGGTCCTAAGAAGTCCAAGGCTGGTGCTTCGTCCTCAGCAGAGCCCGCTCAGCTCTTGCTGCAGTCGACTTTTGAAGCAGCGCCCAGCCAGACCGCAAAGAGATCTCGATCAGTGGCAAAAGCCTTAAGTGCTCAAGGGATCAAAAATCGAGATCTTGCGAAGGCTATCCATAGGATATGGAAGCAGACTGCTCAAGCCACGACTAAAGAACTTTAGGGGCTGAAGTCTTCTGTCTCTCCATCAGCCGCCCCTGATGTTTCTACGCTTATTTCAGAAGCGTTGGCTCAGCAGCAAGTTCAATTCGAAGCTCAGCTCAAGATCTTTCAGGAGAGCCAAGCCAAGCTACTTGATGAATTTTTGGCTTCTAAACTGGCTCATACTGACGCTATCACTGAACAATCCAAGGCCACTGAACAAAGACTTGAGAATATCCAAGCGGCCTTGGAAGACAAGATCACGAGAAGGCCGAATGATGTAAAGGCTGCGGTGAACTCTCTTACAAGCAATATGATGAAGTTCTAACCTACGAGAGGAACGAGCTGCATGAGGCTCGACGGACATCCACAATCAAATTCGGTCGTTTTCAACCTCCTTCAACGGCCTTGAGAACACAATACTTATCCCTACCCGGCTACGCAATTGATGATGCCAAAAAGGGGGAAAGTAGAAGAGGGAAGAGTATTGAGCCGACCAAAGGCAAGAAACAGAGTACTGAGAAGCTGACCCCCACCAAAAGTCCAAAATCTAAGGGGGAAGCTACACTGAAGTCATCCCAGACTCAGACTCAGACTCAGAGGCCCAGGGTGTCCCAGCTGCGAGCACAGCTGAGACCGGCCCAAGTGGCTCAGGATCCCAGGCTACTCATGCAACCCAGACTCCTACTGATATCGTCAAGGAGATTGCAGAGTATGCTGAATAGGAAGAGGACTCAGATGATGATGAAGAAGTTCCTCTACCTCCACCTGTTCAAGGCAAAGGTAAGAAAGTTCTGAAACTCCCGACCCCTCCAGCAAAGAAAACCAAGAGATATATTTCTGCTGGGGAGGAGGCTCAGATAGCGGCAGATGAGAAGCTCGCTAGGGAGATCGCCGACGCTGAAGCTGCCAACAAACCAAAGTCTAAGCCTGCTAAAGGAAAGACTAAGGCACCAGCACGCGGTGGAAAAAAGAAGGCGCTCGCTAGATTGCCTCCCGAAAACTTCGAGAATGAAGATGATGAAGATAGGGAGAGGCAACAGCAAAAAGGCATTGAGCAGCAAGGTACATCCAAAACCAAATCCAGTACCTCTGCTGACTCTGAACAAGCTCCTCAGAAGCCTCAAGAGCAAGATGCAGAAATTGAAGAAATCTTCGCTCGAGATGGATAGATATCTCTACGAGAGGAGAGGAAGCTAGACGAGATAGAGGCCCGAGCGGAGGATACATTTGGCGAGACCTTGAGACACTCGGGAAGCGTGCTTGAACAAGAGGCCGGGCGAGAGTCCCTTCGAAAGCGACATTCCTTATCGATACGAAGGTTCGGGAAGCCAAACGATCGAAAACACATAGATGGCCGAGATCGGACGAATGGATGCCTATTCGGTTCAATCGAGAGATGGGAATCGGCCAAGATAGAGTTTATCAAGAGAAATTATTTACGGCGATTACGGCTCGAAATGTCTAAAGGCGATGCCTATGTCGAGTGGATGACCATTGCGAACACGATCTTTACCCATATATGCACGAGCAAGATGGCGAAGGGGTAGTAGTCGGCGTTCTCGAAGCGAAGAATCATTCCTCCACCCAGAAGACAAGACGACTCAGTACATCTCGGAATGATTGAACAAGAAGTGAAGAATGCTGCGTTGAACAGAGGTCTAGAAAAAGATGATCTAGCAGACTTCGCTGAATACTTGAAGCTGAGGAAGAACACGTTCAGAATGTATGGAGTCCCACAGCCTGAAGATCAATCCCAAGGTTTGAGCAGTTTAAGGGTTCTCCTCCTTAGTTCTCTTCTTAGCTTAGCAAGATTTGTAATGTACTGAACTGTTTATCATATATATACAAATCTTATTTTGGCTCTGACAACTACTTGTTGTCTAAATAGCCGTGTTTGCTTTATGCTTTAACACTCAGAATCACTGAAGTGATTACTGACACACACACACCTTGTTTATTTACTTGTCAGTTTTTTGCTCGGTTAGATCTCTGATAGACTAGACTTTCATAGAGTTAATATTTCTCATAGGGGAAATTGTTGCATGGGGGAAATTATAGTAAAGGGGGAAATTGTTCTACCCTATCTCCCTCAGTAGTCTAGCACTTACCAGACAACTCCACTGATCATACTTGTAATATTTGTAAGGAGCTTTGTTTCTGAGTAAGTTAGTGTTTAGCATAGTTGATAGGACATATATGATAGGTTTTGGCATCATCAAATAGGGGGAAATTGTTGGGTGATGATCTCATCCTCAGCACTGTTTCACTCAGTGGGAAGTGATTCGGTCTTAGACACTGATCTTAAGCTCAGTAGCCTTGTGCTCTGTACTTGTCTAAAGATTTGAAGATCCCAAAACCCTATCTGAATGATGAACCATTCCCTTGTATCTGTTTTGTCTTTGAGGTTTCAGACTCAGTAGACACTCTGCTCTGGTCAAGGCGCTCAGTAGCTTATTTGCCTCAGCACCAGTGTAGAAGACTCAGTGATACTGGACTCAGCAGGAGTAGTTCACTGGACTCAGAGCTGATCTTCAGTAGACTTATCTCAGTAGTCTATCTACTGAATACAAGGTCAGACTCAGCAACGGCAAATAGTCTTCAGGACTGTCAGAATCTTTTGAAAGACAATCAGCATTGTTATGTACGAGGAAGAGAGAAGTCAGCTTCAGTCTGTCTCGAAGTTTGTGCTGTCTCAACCACTCCATCCACCTCGACGAATGACAAGCATACACGTGTCTTCTCACCTGCTAAAACTGCAGTCAACCTTTTACCTAAAAAGGTGGGAAAGTACACTGTTACCTACACCAAAAGAGCCGTTTGCTACCAAAAAGAGAGAGAGAGAGAAGAAGATCGTCTCCAACGGATCTATTTCAATCTCTGTTCTATAAATAGAGGGATCATTCAAGATTTGAAACGCCAAGAACACGAGAGAGCGCGAGAAAGAGCGAATTCCAAAGAACAAAGTCTTAGCAAGAACTTGAAGAACAATCTCCGGCGAAAGACTACATTCTAGCTCATAGGGAATCAAGCTATACCGACATATAAAGCCTCTAGTATCCAAATCGACGTTACACGAACTCAAAGCTTACCTTCAGCTGTTCGTCGATCTAGAAGCTACTCTCATATTCCCTATCCCTCTAACCCTAAGCTCAACTATTTTTATCCATAGCTTAGACGAAGGAGTTCACATTTGAACCCAATCCTTATTGTATAAGGACTCCTTCACTGTTGGAGAAGTTTGTCAAACACTTTAAGTTTGATAGTGTTGTAAGCGAGACTTGGATCGATATAAAAACCAAGACGCGGCTTTGCCCGGTGTGCAAGGCGGCCGAGACTAACTCAGGATAATTAATAGCCTCCTAATCATTCGGGACAGTGGACGTAGGATTTGAGCGATATCCGAACCTCTTTAAAAATCCTGTGTCTCTTACTGCTTTCTTAACTGTTGCATTGATTTTACTATTCATACTGAACATCATATTTAAAATCAATCAAGCTGTCTCGAGCTATCTGAACTTTTAATCTACGGAATCGAGACTTAAAACGTTTTCTCACAAAAGCGATTTGGGCCTACACTATTCCGCGCCTTGAACTCTTCTGTAGATGCGGGATTCGACCTAGTCGGTTAGCGAGATCTCAACCGAGTTAGTACTCTTAGCCTTTAACTCGATTCGAAACGGTTATGCAGTGCCTTTGAAGCTGATTTGATCGAGACACCATCCCGAATAGGGCTGTTCGAGTTCGAAGTTGAGAAATCGAATCAGGTGTATTCACCCCCCCCCCTCTACACCCGACCGTACACTCGGGACCAACAAATATTGAGGCTTCAAATTCGCACAAATTTATGTACAATGCGATTTTGAACAAAACTAACACAATTTCAGAAATCAAGAGTTTAATTCCATTGAATCCAACGATTTTTGCACAATCGAACACAAGATTCACATTATTTCATGATTTCGAACCGTAAAACATTGATTTTCACAATGGGTATCGAACAATTAGAAATTTAAGGATTCAATTTCGCACAAATATGTTTCGATTTCATGCTTAACACAATTTCGATGGATTAAAATTACCTCTAGTTGGATGGAATTGTCGAAAATCTGGAACTAATCATGCAGAAGCCAAAAAAACTTGTTTCTGGGTGAGAAATCGACCGAATTTTCCTAGGTTTTCAATTTTTGGGGAGGTTTTTTTTATTTTTTTATTTCAGAGAGAGAGAGTGAGATTTAGAGAGAATGGACTTGTGGAGCGTATGTTTTCAAATATTTTGAAAATGCCTCTTTTAGTTTTCAAATATTTGATGCTCCAATTTTCCAATTGTACCCTTCCTCCTCAATTTTCTTTTAATATTTATAGAAACTAGGTAGAAATCTAGGACATAGATTTAGTTATGATCAATGGATGAGAGTGGATCTCATATCTCTTTCAGGAAGTGGTTCTCCCTAAAACCACACCTATACATGTGTGTGTGTGTGTATATATATATATATATATATATATATATATATGTTGGTCCGGAGACGAGTGTCAGGTGTAGAGGAGGGTGAATGTTGGGATTTTGTATACTGGAAGCAAATTTTATGCTTGTATACAATGTGTTTTGTCCCTACCGCTATTTTATTCTCCTATCTGGTAAATATATATATTTGCAAATGTTATCCTTTATCTTGTATAAAAGTTAGATTTGTGTGGTGTGTCGGGTATCACATAAGACAATACAAACTGGTTGAACTTACAAGATATAAACAGTTATCACAGCTGAGACAACTTAAGGATAAGTTGTTGGTTTAAGCTGCAGTTTAGATAAGAAGTGGCTTGTCTTAGCTGCTTGTCTTTACTGGTACACTTTAGGTGGTGTATTGATGGATCACAGTGAGATGTGTTCTCCTGACTGACCTTAGTGGAGAACCAAGATCTCGGTGAATTAGTTGGTCTTAAGCTTGATAAGACTTCAGCTAGTGCATTTGGCTATCTATCACTTTGACCTACTATAGTGAACGTCATCCCGACCGGATCTGTGTATCTTGGGTGTTAGTAGTCATTTGTGGATCAGACTGGTTGTCTGTATCTTGCAACCGTATCCTAGTAAAATGGGTTGATAATATCCCCTGAGGAACTCGAAAGGATTAGCACACTAAACCCAGCCGGTTGATTAAGTTCAGGTGTGTTAATAAGGTCGACTGGTACTACTCAGGAATATAAGATGTTAATTAATTTAAGCTGTCAGTGAGTTAAATTAATTAACGGATATTTCTATCTTAAATACGGAGATCAATTGAGTCTAAAATACAAGCCCTTGCTCAATTTGGGATAAAGGGGTAAGTCAGCACGGATTCTCTAGTGGAATGAATCTGTGTTTATTAATTAATTTTGCTCTGGGCTGAGCATAGATAATTAATTAATTTTAGGCCTTGCTTTATTTCTTGTATTAGATCCCTGATCTAGCCTAATTAGTTACCTAGTTATTTATTGTCTCTTAGAAATCATTATTAATAGATTAATGTATTTTTACATTATTTAATAATGTTATTTATCTGGAATTAATTGGCTGAGCTAATTAATTGATAAATATTAGCAGCCCAGTGGATTAATTAATTATATTATGGGCTAATTATGTGGAAGCCCATTAGGAATATAATTAAATTAATGGGCTACAAATCTTAATATTATAATTGCTTTTGAAGCTTATATATATTAGTATTCTGTTCATAAATAGATAACACACATATTACATAGGCGCACAATGTTGATGTGCAGGGAGAGACATAATCTTATTTTCTCCAGTTCTCTGACCACCCAGAGGGAGAAAAAGACCGGGACACAGATCAGAAGATCTGACACACGAGAAACAATCAAAGTTGCGACAACATACGAAGGAGGAAAGTATCGTTCTTCACCTCCTATTTTCTTCAATTGGTATCAGAGTCTGATTTAGGCTCTGATTGTTGCTATTAGGAGCATGATTAGGGTTTATTTCCGTCATTATCGGGCTAATTTCGTGTTTGGGGCGGCCTGCGAGCCACTGTTTTGACCCCGTTGTAACGTTTTTCTTGTGAGAAAATCCACGAGTAGATGATAGGACCTATTTGTTATGTAATTGTACTATTTTTGTACTGTATTTTGGTTCGGGTTTCATGAAAATCGAGGCGCGACGGCGTAGAAGGAAGGAAAAGGGCGAAACCCTAGTTTCTGGCAGAACACAACCGTCGTCTTCAAGAGGCGCGTGGGGGCGTGTGCATACTTATTTTTTCGATCCGTTCAGATAGTTTTGTTCATTTTTTCGTTAGCTTCGTTTGGTTAGGTCTTACGACCCATTCCGATTTCCGATTTATTTGGAATAGTATCGGAAAGGAGAAGTGGTCGTGCTGTCCAGAAATCCCCAATTCGGACGAAAATAATTCGGCTATGGTTCCGCCGCATCTTGCGGCGGCAATTCCCGGCGGGTCCGAGTTCTGATTTCCGATCGGCTTGAACCGATGGATTCCTCGTCACACAAGCTTAGTGTCGATATGTCGTATGGGATCATCCGATCCCGGATGCGACCGAAATCGACGTCTGAAGTTCGCTGCTCACCATAAATTTTTCCAGCGATAAATTCAAAAATTGAGGGAAATTGAAGGACGATTTCGGCCGGAATCTGTTCATGGTGGCCTGAAATCATCCAATGATCATTACCCATGAATCAATTGAATGAATCACGGATCGAAAAGATATAATTTCGCAACGGCGGAGCCGACGGCCACGGGTTGCGTAACTCGCTGAAATCTCGTCGTTGTGGCTGAAATTGGCGGCTATTTTACACAGCCCATATGTCCGTGAGACGTCTGGAAGGGATGGGGCCGTCGTGGACGGCCGGACGTAGCGGCGGGAGGCGGCGCGAGCCGTGCGCAGGCGGAGGCACAGACTGCGTTTCCAGTGCCGAACGGCGGGCCCGCCGACGGTTCCTGGCTCGCCGTGGACGAGCGACCACCACCACATCGGCGGTCGGCCGAGAACCGGCCTACAGCGGCGGTGGGAAGTAAACCAGCGGCGGCGGCGGTTTTTCTTTGTTGAAGAAGATGATGACATGGCGTGCCACGTCAGCCTTTGCTGACACATGTCTGCCACATGGCAGACCCCCTGATGACGTGGCACAAGATAGTTTTCGATGCATTTTTCAGATTCGAAGATTTTGAAGATCGAAGAGCTGTATTTTGATCGGGCTATGTAATAGTTAGGAATTACGTGTTTTAAAGCCCTATAACGATGTTTTAAATTTCCTATTTGCGCATTTATTTATTATTATGCTTTAGCATGCGATTATGTGATTAATTGCGCTTAGAAAAGCATGTAAATAAGATTTATGTCTTTATTAAGCATGTTTTAATTTTCGCGAGCACGTTTTATTATGTGCGTTTAGAAATTGCATGCTTTAGGAATTATGTGGATATGCATGATTAAAAACGAACCTTTTGAAGAAAAAGACTAAGTAAATAATAAATTAAATATTTAATTGGATTCCATTTAAATTGGAAATTAAATATTTAACCGGACCTCCATTAATTGGACCCTACACAAAAGTGGAACAATTATATAAGTAAACGTCCACCTGAGTGGCTTGCTTGTATTTTTGAATCACGAGTTTTGTGAGATGGGTTTTCTAATGTAATATTTAATTATTATGAGTAGTGGGAGCGAAGCCGTAAACGTTCACCTGAGTGGCTTGTGTGCCTAGAATACACGAGTACTCTAACAGATAATAATTAAATAAGATGGCCAATTAAATCAAATTGAATGCGGTATAGTTCGCGTAAGTATGTCAATTTTGAGAATTTGATGTTAATTCGGTCAAATTAATGGTGAAAGCTTAGATGTCACCGCGGGTACAACTTCTTGAGAAGTCCCTTCCCGCATTTTAATATGAATAGTAACATGGTCCAGAGATATCGGATTACTCATTCCATTAGTCTTAAGAACCTAGGCGTGGATTGGAATTAAAGAGCTAGGTATATAGCTTGGTCTAGGGGTACACGAGTAAACGTCCACCTGAGCGGCTTGCGAGTGTGATCTCTAGGGCTATTCGAGTATTTAACATCATTGGTTTTTCAAAAGGTTACAATGATGGTTAATTACGAATTATGTGCAAATATAACCGTTGGTCCCGAGATTAAACGTTCAGGTGTAGGGGGTGAATACACCTTAAAACAATTTCTCAACTTAAAACGCGAACAGTCCTTTTCTGGAGAGTGACGTACTGAACAAGTTCACTAAATCAAATAAGCTGTTCTGAATCGCGTGGCAGAGTGACTGACTTCACTGAGGCCTGCTAGCTGACTAAGGTCTGAATTCAGTACGGTTCAGCTGAAGTTCAGTAAGTGCGGAAATGTGTAGGCCCAAATTCAGTTGAGTAAGAAAAAGTTTTTACGTAAGCAGTTTCAGTATATTAGTGCGATCGATTAAGCTTTGCTGAAACTCAGTTGAATGATTTTAGAAATATTTTCATTATGAATAGTAATCAATGCAACAGTAAAAACACAGAACACAAGCAATTTTGAAGTGGTTCGGATCCAACAATCCTACGTCCACTGTCCTGAAAAGATCAGGAGACTATTTTATTATATTGAGTTAGTCTCAGTTGGTTTGTGCACTGGACAAACACTGGTCTTGAGATTTATACTGAGCAAGTCTCAGTTTACAAGGTATCAAACTAAAGTGTTTGACAAACTCTTCAACTATGAAGGAGTCCTTTACAATAAGGATCAGTTCATATATGAACTCCTTCGTCTAAGCTATGGATAAGATCTACTGATCTTAGGTTAGAGGGATAGGGAACGAGAAAGTGGCTTCTAGAGCGACGAACGATTAAGTATAGACTTGGGTTCGTATTCAGTCACTTGGATACTAGAGGCTTTATGATCTGGTTCAGCTTGGTTCCCAATGAGCAAGTATGTCGCCTTTCGCTGGAGATCACTCTTTGAAATTCTTGCAGAAAGCTTAAGTCGTTTCTGAGTTTGCTCGTGAATGCTCGTGTGTTCTTGTATGTGTCGTTCGGTGAGCTTCAATTTGAAATCTTCCCTCTATTTATAGAGCAGAGATATGGATAGATCCGTTGGAGATGACGATCCATGTGTCTCTCTCTTTTGGGTAGCTAACGACTCTTTCAAAGTATGGTGGCAGAGTCATTTCCTCCATTTCTGGGAAGTTTTTGACTTGCAGCTTTAATAAGAAAGTGAACAGCTGGCCGCTCGTCTTTGGTCGAGGCTGAAGAAAGTAGGCGAGACAGAACAAACTTCAAGGTGGATCTGGAGCTGACTTCTCTATACCTCGTATGACTCTGCTGATTTGACTTAATATATCTCGACGGTCGAGAAGAAGCATCCCGGCCGTTGTTGAGTCGATCTATATTCGGTAGCATACTCTGTCGAGTCGGCTCTGCGAAGATCAACTCGAGTTCGATGAACTACTCTGCTGAGTTCGGTTCCAGCCGACTCCTTTCGATATCTTGCTCTGCTTGAGTCCCGATGTGCCGAGTCTTCTTCTTACAGTGCGAGGCGATAATCTGCGGCGCACGAACCACAATGAAGAGTGTCTACTGAGTCTGAAACTCTCAGAGACAGAACAACAAATACAACAGAATGGTTCATCAGTCAAAGTAGGGTTTTGGGATCTTCAAATCTACTGAGCACTAGGCTACTGAGTTATACTGAATCATTTCCCAACATTTTCTCCCTATTTGATGATGTCAAAACCTAACACTGTAACTATCAGAAATAGAGCTCCTTACAAATATTACAAGTAGAATCAGTGGAGTTGTTCTTCAAGTTCTAGACTGCTGAGGGAATCAGGGAAGAAATATCAAATCCTATACAGAAAACTAACAACAATTTCCCCCTTTCTATCAACATTTTCCCCCAATGCAATCTAAAAGATCATAATCTAACAAGCTAAGAACTGACAGATATAAATATTCAGTGAGTGTGTGAGTCAGTAATCACTTGAGTGATTCTGAGTGTTAAGCATAAAAGTAACAAGGCCATGTAGACAACAAGGAATTGTCAGGGCCAAACAACAATGATGTATTATATATAAAGAAATATCAGTACAGTACATCAGGCTTGCTATTCTAAGAAAGAAAGAACAAAGATACAAGAAGCTATCTATCATCTTTTGAACTGCTGAATCTGATCTTTGAAGTCTTTAGATTTTGCTTCAGGGAGCGGCAGTCCATACATTCTGTAAGTAACCCTTCTCAGCTTCAGTATCTCTGCCATGTCAACAGGCTCATCTTCATCTAGATTCTTGGCTTGAGAAGCATCCTTGATTTCTTTTTCACTTACCCCAAAGTGTACAGAACCATCAAGCTTCAGTGGGGGAGGTATAAGTCTTGGAGCTGGGACCCTAACATCAACCTTTTCAGCTAAAGTCTTCTGGACTCTTGCATAAATCTCTGGATCAGTCTTCAAAAGCCATTCAGCAAAGGCAATGGACTTGTGCATATCAGGCAAGTATCTCCAGAAGTAAAATCTCTTGATGTAATCAGCCTTCAGTGTCTCCCATTTCTGAGTCTGTTCCCATGGCATCCAAGTATCAACCCTGGGCCATCTATGGATTTTGAGGTCTGTGGGCTTCTTGAGTCTTCTATATTTGTATGGAATGTCAGCTTTCTCAAGAATCCTCTGACTAGCTTCCTTCTCAGCCTTGATCCTCAGAGCTTCTCGATCAGTGAGTCTGAGCCTTTCTCTTGCTGCACTGATCTGCCTAGCTTCAGCTCCTCTGTCTAAGTACCTTCCCATCTGATCCCATATTTCTTGCATCTCTTGCTCTTGAGCCTTTGGAGGGACATAGGATGGCACATGCTCTTGCTCTTCCTCTGAGTCAGCAGGTGTTGAAGATTTTTCGTTGGAAGTGCCCTGCTGACCAAATTGCTGCTGCTGCTATTCTCTTTCCTTTTCCTTGTCAGCTTCATCACTTAGCTTCAGATTTCTCGGGGGCAGGTTTGTCCCAGGCTTCTTGCCCCTCTAAACTTTAGTTCTGCCTTTGGCAGGCTGTTTCTTAGGCTTGTTGGCAGCCTCTGCCTCGACTATCTCCCTATCTAGCTTCTCATCAGTTGCTATCTATGCCTCTTCTTCAGGAGATATGAACCTTTTAGATCCTTTCTTTTTTGGAGGAGTGGGAAGCTTCATAATCTTCTTTCCCTTTTCTTGAACTGGTGGAGGTAGAGCGACTTCTTCCTCTTCTGAGTCCTCCTCTACCTACTCAGCAATTTCTTTGATAATATCACTCGGAGTCTGAGTTGCCTGAGTAGCAGATTCCTTGGCTCCTGGGCCACTTGGGCCAGTCTTAGCAGGCACTACAGCCCCTGCAGCTGAGACATCCTGGGCCTGTTCAGTCTGAGTAGTGGGACCAGTGGGAGGTGATTGCTGAGTCTGAGTTGCTCCTGCCACTATCCTTACTCCTCTTGGTACTCTGGGTACCTTCACCTTTCCTTCCCCCTTTTTGGCATCAGCAAATAATCCTGGGGTAGGAATTTGTGCCTTCTTATCTAGACTTGTGTAGGCTGAAGCAAGTTTGTCTAATGCATCCTGCAGCTTGACAAGCCTCTCATGGAGCCCATTCCTCTCATCTGTTAATTGTTCACTGTACTTCTTGTGAGAGTTCTCCATCTCAGTCTGAATATCCTTCAACTTCTGATCCACTTTATCTTCCATGGCCTTCTGAATAGTTTGGAGTCTGAGCTCGGAGGCCTGAGTTACGGAAGATACGAAGTCAGTGTGAGCTGTCTGGGCTACCTTATATTCTTCCAGAAGCTTGGCTTGGGTAGCTTCCATCAGCTTCTGTTGCTCTTCGAAGCTGGCTCTCTGAGTGGCAAGTGTGTTAGTCAGTATTGTAGAGAAGTCGGGGGCATATGTATTTTGAATTGAAGTCCTGAGCCCCTTTATCTCCGCACTCTGAGCCTGAGTGGACTGCCTCCACATCTTGTGGACGGCACGGGTGAGGAGTTTGTTCTGAGTACCTTGACTCCTCAGTGCCCTGGCCACTGACTTCGAGCGTCGGCTCTTCGGGCTGGGCGCTACCTCGAGCGCGAGACTCCGGCCAATAGGCTGTCTTTGGATCGGCCCGATTTTGAGGCACCGGCCCGCCGGCGGCTTTGGAGGAAGGATGTTGAGTGGAGGTTCAGCAGTTTGAGTGGGAGCATCCTTCTCCAGTTGAGTTCCCTCATCAGGCTTCTCAGGGCCTGAATCACGGGCGCCGTCTCTGAAGTAGGTTGACGGTCGTTCAGCATGGCGAGCATGGCCGCCCTCAGGTCTTCCAAGGAACAGATATCTGAAGGCTCTGAATAGCCTATCTTGTCCCTTATCATCAACTCCTCTTCATGGAGTTGTTCGCGGGAAGTGGTCTTTGGATCAACTTGTTAAGTGTTGACCACTCCACAGGCCCCGAATCAAGGTGTGGAGCCTAGCACGCCTTGCCAATATGATCGAGATCTGCATGGCGGCTATCTCCGGAATGTGTTCGAAAATCTCTCGGGAGGCTCTTGATTGTAATCTTTGAAGCCTCCATCCCGATGGACTCGACTGCGAGCGGTCTCACGAGTCTTCAACTTCTATTGGAGGCTTTGTTTTTCGGCGGATGGGATCTTTGCTTGAGTGAAGAGATATCGAAGGGGATCTGATCAGTAGGAATTATGGGTTCAGCTTCTATCCCTTGGTCCACAGCTTCTCCTTGTTCAGTGGAGACGACTTTCTCCACTGACAGAGTCTTCTCAGATGACTTAGCCTCGTCCCTTAGCTGTAGAGGCGGTGTCATTACGACCTCACTGACTTTCTTCAGTCTCTTGGTCGGTTTTCTGGGAGTAGACTTAGGAGCGACCTCTTCTTTGTTGGAGTTGAGGTCTTCTGAGAGCTGGGCTTGGGCTCCGCCGGCCCTGAACCAATTTGCTGAAGGGCCGCTGCCCTGCTCTGGAACCTTACTTTCTTCGGATTGAAGTAAAGCTTATCAGCATATACTACTTGGTCGGCTCCGCATAAGTCTTCTATCATTACAGATAGCTTTAATCCGTATAGGAGTTTTCCCTTCACGGCTAGGCGGCCTGAGTCATGAACTCCTTTAGAAAGAACTCAGTCCAATTGATCTTGGCCTGATCGTATATGGCCATCATCAGTTGAATCTTCGGCCTCGATACTTGATCAAATGAACCGACCTGACTCGTCAGTATCTGAGTCACGATATATACAAGAGCTCTGAACTGAGGGAGCATGGCATTCTTTGGGAAGGCGGCTCTGAATGTGGTTGGCTTCCCGTAGAATATTTCTAAGTACTCGTCCATTAAATCATCCTTGTATCCCACAGTACTGAATCCTTCCTTCGGAAGTTTGAAGCTACGCTGAAGTGCTTCCTTAATGGACATCAGTTTGATTTCTGGAGCAACATGGGAGGGGTCTCCAATTGTATGAGTGACGAATTTGCATCTGATATCTACTTCAATTGTTCTGAGTTCAAATATAACTCAGCTATTTGTCGCGGGAGGAAGTAAGATGGCTTCCTAGACAGAAAACCCTCTAGTCATGTTACCCTCAGTGCGTCAAAGATCTCTTCCATGAAATCGAGGTCGCAGGCATCGAACTCCATCATAGGTTCACACCAGACTCGATCCTTCTCTAGAATCTCTTGCATATCTGGGGGAACACTTACGTATGTTCCTGCCATGATGTAATATTCTGCAAACGAAAAATATCAATATCGAATGAAAAATATTATAAAGATTATATACGATGCTGAATAATCATTAAAGATTTACCAAAGAAGTTTCTGAGATATTGGAATAGAGGTATGGAAGTAGATGAAAGCTTTTCTCAGAAAATCTAGGGTTGTGAAAATTTGCAGAGTGAAAATGGCGGTTTCTAAACTTTGAACGTGTTTTTATATGTTAAAGAAGATGAACAGTTAAATATCCACGGTTCAGTTTAAATCTGTTTTATGAGATGGACGGATAGGATTTAATGTTATAAAATAGGCAATGATCAATTTAGCCGCCTAAGTCAAAATACAGTTGTAACTAGCCAAAGAAGTAACTTGATTCGACATGCATTTAATGCGCCGCAGAGTTCAACATGCTTTACATAGAATGTCGTGTATTAAATGTAAACCGTTATATTAAATGACATTTTCTAAGCCATTGAATATGAAGCTGAATCTGAATCATAAATGCATAGAATATTTCATAGGCTACTGAGTAGAGATACGCAAACCTGTCAGCTGAACATCGTAGTCAGCTGATACCTCGTGTAGATGGTTCTGAGTCTCTACGTGCTTGAATTTACTCGATGCGAAGAGTGAACATCCCCCCCTTGCTTGAATGGTCCTCTTCGAGAATCCACTTCTTGGCCCGGAGTCGGTAGGGTCCAGCAGACCTAGCTCTACTGAAAGTTCTCTGAATCTGGCTTCAGCTAGAGGCTTGGTCAGAATATCTGCCCTTTGACGGTCAGTATGGATCTTCTGCATCTTGATATCCTTCTTTTCGACATGATCACGAATGAAGAGGTATCTGATGTCCACGTGCTTGTATCTAGTATGGAGTACAAGTTCTGAGTGATTGCAATTGTACTGGAGCTGTCGCAGAAGATCGACACTTCATTCTAAATGACATCATAGTCGCGTAGCTGCTGTCTCAGCTAAAGGATTTGGGCACAGTAACTTCCGGCAGCCATATATTCAGCTTCAGTAGTTGACATCGCTACTGAATGTTGTTTCTTTGAAAACCACGAAATCAGCTTACTGCCAAGGAACTAACAAGTTCCAGAAGTTGACTTTCGGTCAATTCTACATCCTGTATAGTCAGCATCAGAATAACCAGTTAGTTCAATATTATCATCTGCTGGATACCATAAACCCATGTCAGGTGTTCCTCTGAGATAGCGGAGAATCTTCTTTGCTGAGTCCATGTGACTCTGCTTAGGATTCGCCTGAAATCGAGCACAGACATCTACAACATAAGTTATGTCATGTTGGGTAGCAGTTAGATATAATAATGAACCAATAATAGCACAAAATTCAGTATGGTCTACTGATACTCCCTCTTTATCAAGATCAATTTTCATGTTCGTGTTCATCGGGATATTGATTGGTTTGCCGGATGTGCAGCCGAACTTCTTGATGAGGTCTCGAGTATATTTGCCTTGATTGATGAATGTTCCCTTCTCAGATTGTTTAACTGGAAAGCCGAGGAAATAATTCATCTCTCCCATAATTGACATCTCGAATTTATCCTTTATCATTTTCTCAAATTGATGACACATGATGATGTTCTTCGATCCGAAGATTATGTCATCTACATAGATCTGCACAAGTAAGATGTCGTCTTCCAGTCGAATGCTGAATAATGTGCGGTCTACTTGTCCCTTACGAAAACCTTTACGAAGAAGAAACTCGAGACGAGGATATCGTACCAAGCCACGGGTGCTTGTTTTAACCCGTCTGAGCCTTTACGAGTGCGCCAGGCTGATGTCCCTGCTGAAAGCCGAGAGGATGTTCTACATAGACTTCTTCTTTCAGCACGCCGTTTTGATTGCCTCCAATCGTGCAACTGGAGCGAAAGTTTCGTCGAAATCTATCCTTTCGGCTTGACAGTAGCCTTTTGCCACGAATCTTACTTTTTTCCTTACTATAACGTTGTTTTCATCTCGCTTGTTCTTGAAGACCCATTTAGTTCCTATCACATGTTGATGCCGGGGTCTATCAACGAGCTCCCATACTTTGTTTCTTGTGAACTGATTCAGCTCCTCCTGCATAGCTATGATCCAATCAGCATCCTTGAGTGCGTCCTCAACTGGCTGAGGTTCTTCAGTAGACAAGAAGCAGGAATATAATGCGCTTTCTCCTTGACAGAATCTGGATCTTGTCTTTACGCTTGCTGAAGGATCTCCAATAACCAGGTCACAAGTGTGAGCGTCCAGCCACGATCTACGATGTTTCAACTCTTCATCTAAAATTTGTTCAACACAGATAGTAGGTGAGTTAGGCATTTCAGTTGTACTATTCTGAGATTGAAGCAGTTCAGTTACTAGAGTTGGGTCTACTGAGTCACCAGGTTCAGGGGCATTTAGCTCAGGAACTTCATTTGTTCCCCCTGAATTATTATCCTCAGTAGAGGTCTCAGTTACCACTTGGGTTTCTTCATTGACCCTGGGTTTGACTCTGTTCAGCAGAGTCAATCTGTTCTGCTGCTGGCTGAGATTCAATTGACTTATCTTCAGTTTCCTCTTCTGAATCATCATCCCAACACAGCTGGATCTTTTCAACTTTATCTTTCAGGCTCAGATCCTGTAGCTGCTTACTGATGTCCTCAAATTCTGATTTAGATTCCTGCTCCTGTCTTCAGTAGCAAACTCATTAAAAACAACATGAGGGCTTTCCTCCACGTAAAGGGTCCGGTAGTTAGAAACTGTGAAGGCTTTGCTGACCCGGGAGTATCCTAAGAAGACTTCCTGGTCTGACTTGCTATCAAAAGTCTTTGTTGGTCCGGAGACGATAGTCAGGTGTAGAGGGGGGTGAATACACACGATCCACGGTTTCTTTTTCTCAAACGCGAAGGACAGCTGAGATGTAGGTTGCAACTGATGAACAGTGCTAAATAGTAACCTTCGATCGCGGGTCAGAAGTGTGCCAACTACTGAGCTCTCCTACTGACCTTCGTCAGTACTTAAAACTCAGTCGGAGACTTAGTGCGGATAAGAGTGTGGGGCCCGGAGATTCGTCTCAGTTTGAAAACGTGATTTTCACAAGTCAAGTGGTTTTGGCTAGTGCGCTTTTAAGAATACGTTTTATGCAAATATATGATTTTGTAACAGTTTGTATGCAATGCAATAAAACAGTAAATAACACAAGCAATTTTAACGTGGTTCGGATATGCAAGATCCTACGTCCACGGTCCTGTCGAACAGGAGTTCTTGTTGATTTATCCGAGCAAGTCTCGGCAAAGGAATGCGTGCTTGGAGCAGGACCACTTCTAAGTTATAGTCCTTAGCGACTTTACAATTCAAACCTAAGTTTGAAGAGGAGGGGATAATCTCCAACTAGGAAGGAGTTCTTACAGTAAGAACAATCACTAAAAGTGAACTACTTCGAATTTCTAAGCTATAGATTTGGCAATGAGCTTAGCTAGAGAAGAGGGATCTAAAGAACTCCAGAGAGAAGAACTAATGATATTCTATTGGGCAAGTTCTTCGCTGGATTGATCTTGAATGAGCTAGAGTTGTTCGAAAGCTTGAGAGTTTTTTCCCTTGATATCCCGTGCGTGAAGCTCAGATTTCTTCTCTATTTATAGTTGTGACCTAGGCATATATCCGTTGGAGACGACGATGCCACGTGTCACAAGCTTCCAAAGAAAACGGCTATAAAATCGAATTGTTGCAGCAGAGTTGTTGGGCCTTTGTACATGAGAGCAACTTTAGTTGGTAAGAGCAGATAAAGCGTTGTCGGCTTCTCATTGGTCGAGGTTTGTGATAGGTGAGATGTGTCAGACATCGAAGTTGACTCTCCCTAATCCTCGTATGTCTTCTACTGACTTTCGAAATGACTTGAACAAGCTGGGTCGTTTCTGTAGGATACTGATAGACTTTAAGCGATCTCTGTCTTCTTCGTGCGAGTCGGTGACAAGAGATATTCTCTTGAGTATGGTTAGGCGATGACTACGAAGGTGCGAGCTTGCATAGAGTTCTTACTGGCGTGTACGTCGGTGATGAGATGTCTTCTGCGGGCGAAGATCGGTGATGACTTAAGAAGCAAGCAATTACAACGATGACGTGGGGTTTTGGAAGGTAACTTCGATAGAAGATCAATCCAACATTTTACCCCGTACGGGACATAGACGAAGGATAAACAAAATAAAAACAGATCTAGCTTTATACATTATCTAGTCCTATCAAGACACTACACTACGATATCAAGCGGGTTTTGGGATTTGCATTCCATAGTACTACTATGATTTCTCCCGAATATTATTTTAACCACTAACGGCTAAATACCATCTCTTGACTCATAACTTGACAATTTCCCCCTAATTGATGATGCCAAAACCTTTATAAAATATAAAGAAATGATACTAAACTACTGACATAGATAGACTTCAGTAAACTGAATCAGTTAGCCTTAAGAGTTCAGAAGTGAGAGATAGGCAAAACACAAAGAAAACGGTTATGTGAGTGTGTGTCAGATCACTTCAGTGATCAGTTGTGATAACGAAAACACAACCAAGGGCCGTAAGACAATGAGTAATTGTCTGGCTAGAAATAGGAACTGATATATATATAGACATGAAGATTACAAGGTTCATATCTCTATTACAAAATAAATGATAAGAAGATCATTGCTGACGTCTGAATCTCTTTGTTCTGCTCCTGAAATCTGCAGACCTATCAGCTGAAGGTTCCAAACCATAGTATTTATAGATCCTTGCGCGCAAAGTTTGAATTTCCTCGAGATCAACAGGTAGATCAGAACTAAGGTCATGGTGATAAGCTGCTGCTTCGATCTCATCTTCTATCTCCTTCGTGCATAGCACGCCATGAGTAGTCCTCGGAGGAGGGATGCATCTGAATACTGGAGCTCTAAAGGGTATCTTCTCTCTTTCCATTATCAGTTGAAGCTGATCTCTGAGCTGGGCATTGTATTGATGAAGGAACTCATCGAATAGCTGATCAACTGGTATCCCAGATGGATAGAAACCCCACACATAGTATCCCTTGATAAATTCCTCCTTAAGTTCCTCCCATTGCTCATTCAGCTCTGCTGGCACCCATCTGTCTACATGAGGAGTAGGAGCTTTCTTAATATAAGGTGCTCTGGGCGCTCGTCTCCTACAATACTTAGAAGACCTCGGGATCTGCCTTTTCCAATCCACTACTGGCTCGCTGGCTATCTTATCGGTCAGTTCAATGATCTTAGCCAGGTCGGCCAATCTCTTCTTCCCTCTGAGACCCGCTGATCTAGCATCTCCTCTTCGGAGATTTAATCCCTTCAGCGTGGCCTCCCAACTGGCTCTGTCCTCGGCCTTTTGCTCAGGTGTAAGAGTAGGAATATCAGTACTCTGAGCCAAAGGTAGGACTTCAGTGGCAGAAGCTTTAGCCAGCTCCTCCTGAGCTTTTCTCTTCTCTTCATCCAGGAGCTTCTTGGCTTTTTCTTTGGCAATTTTGCCAACAGGCATCCTGGGCTTCTTTGCCTTTTTAATTTCTGCCTCGAGTTGCTGCTCGTTGTTCAGTTGATCTTGCAACTTATGAGCAACTCGCTGATCGAACGCCTCCCGCTCCACCATGGATTTAAACTTAGGCGTCGGGGAAGATGGAGGAGTGGCTTCAGTTGTAATCTCCTTCCCCAGCCTTTGCGGTGGCAGTGGCTCATCCTCCTGATCGAGAAATTGAGCAATTTCTTTGATGTCTTTGGCTGATGAAGCGATTCTTTGGCTCGATCGCGATAGTTGTTGTTTGGACTTCTAGGACTTGGACATTTTCGGGAGGGGTACTCGAGCTGGTTCTAGCTTTGAATAGGCTGAACCTTCCCCCTGATTTCCTTCCCCCTTATTAATAACTTGGACTTCTGGGCTTTTCTCCACCTCCGGCTATTCCTCCTCAGCTGTTCATCTTTCTCGGCTTCTTCCCCCCTTTTTGGCATCATCAACCAGGGAGAGGCGAGTACGGATGGCTGTCACCTCCTTGTCCAAATTGAATCATAGATTCTTGATGAAGGTGGCGGTGGATTCGAAGTCTTTAACTGCATCGCAGTATTGCTCCCATTCCTTCTCCTGATCGGCTCTAAATTGTTTGAGTTGGGTTGCGGACTCCTCTACGAGTTTTAGCGAGGCCCGATCATGAGATTACATCATCTCCTTCTAAATTTCTTTGAGGGCCTCACTTTGTTGTTGTAAGGCTTTCTAAAGGGTGTGGAGAAGCCCACTCTATTCCTTTCGTCCATGGTGGCTTGGATTTGCCGCAAGGCCACGAGTCGTTGCTCGAGGAGAATGACCTGGCTGAGAGATTAGGAGGCTGGCGACTACGGCGGCTAAGTCCGCCTTACGAGGCTGCAAGGGTGGTCTCGACTACCTCCTGAATGTTGACGAAGGAGTAGGAGTTTTGAAGACCTTACGCATCCCTTGAGCGAGTCGGTCGACTTTCTCGGTCACGGGCACTTGGTGTGCTTGAGCCCATTTGAGATGAACGTCTTTTGCAAGGAGGCGATTCTTATCTCCCTGCCGCCGGATGGCTTTGTTGAGCTGACTTAGAGGTCACGGAACCTATAGGTTTGATCTGATAACTGTTGGTTCCGAGCCTCTGCTCAGATGTCGTGATCTATTGCGCTCGGCTCGGCTTCGAGGCAAGCGGGGCATCACGATGTGGAGGGTGGTGGTGATCGGCCTGTTCACGGGGAGTGTTACCCTCGGCGAGATCCTCCCAAATCTGCATCCTTGGGTGGCGCTTGATCCCGTGTCGTCATCATCATTGTTATCATTGTTGTCGTCATGATGCGATGGAGGCGAAGGGTTGTTGTGCGGGTGCCGAGGATCGTAAGCTTAAGAGATAAAGCATTGCGGCACGCGAGATCCTCGAAGGAGGCTAGATCGGTGGTTCCCCGAACCCATATTGCGATTGCAAGCTCTGCTCTTCGGTAAGTAGGGACGAGCTAGCGAGTCTCGATCGAGATCTTCAAGGATATCCCGGCTAAGGAATCTCGGCGGCATACGTGTCCTAGCCGCTTATGGCGATATCCACCAAATCCTCATGCTCGGCGATCTCGGGGATCGAGCACTAACTTCTCTGTGGTTCGGAGATGGGTGGAATGCATGGTTGTCCACTCGAGGAGGTTTCCTCGGTCGGTACTCCGGTGTCCGGCGAGTCTCTTCGAGCTGATCCAGTTTGGACTTTCTCCTTCAACGTGGCACTTTTGATGCCAGTGTCTGTGTCTAGAATGGGTTCCTCCTAAGTGGGTGGAGGAGAGGCAGGTTTTGCTGGTTTTGCTGGAACCTCAGAAGGTCCAGTCTTACGGAGCCTCTTCCTCTTAGGCGGGTCGGCGCGAGGGGGCAAGTCGGAAGTGACTCTTTTCTGCTCAGGCGGCTCTCGCCCGATGGATTTCTCAGCAGCGGCTCTTGTCTTGAACTTTATGAGCTTGCTGTCGAAGTATCTCGCATCAGCAAAGGCTGAGCGATCCGATATTGATTCTTCGATTAGTACGGACAACTTTGTCCCGTATAGCAGCTTTCCCACACTTATAAGTCTTCTCTCACCAGTGGGCATTGCTGCGAACTTCTGAGCCTGAGCTTTAAGCTTGGCTACATAGTAGTCAATCCAGTTAACTCTGACTCCATCATCTATTATCATCATCAACTGTATGCGGGGCTTGGATAGCTGATCATATGAACCGGCTGAGCTCGTAAGAATGTGGGAAACAATATACGCGAGCCCTCGGTACTCTGGTAGCAGCAAATTCTTCGATAGAGCTATCTTGAAGACTACGTCGTCCCTGCCACATAACTTCTGGACATAGGAGTTAATTTCCTTCTTCTTATATCTACTTGGAGAGACTCCGCGCTCTGGGAGATCAAAGGTCAGCTCCACGGCATTTCTGATATTGATGACGTGTTCACTGGCATCCCAAGATTGAGGGACAACTTCCTTCATATATGAGAAACTGGATTCCTCCACCCCTGTATCTTCTAGGGTTCTCCAGTTGTAATAAACTTCTGTAACTTGTCTGGGCAAATATGCTCTGGGTTGCTTCGAGACAAGAAGCTCTAGTCCGGAAGTCTCGAGAGCCGTGAAGACGGGCTCAAGATATGGAAGATCAGCTTGGTGTAGCGCCATCATCGGTTCGAACTGGATTCGGGACTTGATGATATCATCGATTTGTGGTGGGGTCATTACCGTCGCCATGAATATCTGCGAAAAACTCGTTAGCACTTGAAAATAGAGTAAGTCAGTATGAGTTTAAGCAGGATTCAAGAATTTACCGAATAATGGAGAGTTTGGAAATAATGCAGAGCAATTTTAAGAACACGGGAGTTTGAAAGAAAACTGAATGCAAAAGCTCTTGAAATGTGAAAATGGCGAACAGATGCAGTTAGAGATGTAAGCGCGAGATTTTATGAGATTTGCATATCATGCGGTTTTGATCGAACGGCTGAAACTTAATCTCATTTTTAAAATGACGGTTTAGATCTGATGTTATAAAATGAATGATTACATAAGCCGCCTCTAACCTAGACCCACGTAGGCATATGCGCAGTAAGGTAAGTTGAGAAGACATGCATTAAATGCGCTGCAGGCAACATTAAAGTCTAAGCCTTTTAAATGAAAACGGTTTCCCTCTTGACTTAAACCTTAAAGGATTAATGGCGGGGAAATAAATGCTCGTTAGCTGCGAGTGCAAGCGGCGATATAATAAATGTGAGCATGCTTCGATAAAATTAAGTATATAAAACTACGCAAATGTCTTCGGTGAACTTTTACGACCGGTGGTTACCGTTAAGACTTAGGAGGGCGGTTGATGTGCTTGATGACCACATTCCCCCTTACGTATGCAGTTTGATTCTCCCGACTGAATCATTGTGCGAGTCTTTGACTGTCATGCGATTTCTTCTCTTGACTCTACTCGGTAGGTTCCGGTAGACATAGCTCAGCGATAATTCTCTAAATATGTTCTCGGCTAGTGGTTTGGTCGGTATATACGCCCCTTTGCTTGTCGGTATGGATTTTCTCCATTCGATATCCTTCTTCTCGACATGGTCTCCGATGAAGTGGTGTCGAATATCCACGTGCTTGCATCTCGTATGGAGAACTGGATTACGAGATTATAGCAATAGCACTTGTGGAGTCACGGTAGATGGGCACTTCATCACGAGATATACCATAATCTCGCCGGTTGTTGTCGAAGCGAAAGGATGCAGGCGCGGCAACTTCCGGCCGGCCATGTACTCGGCTTCGGTAGTGGATGTTGCCCTTTGAATGATGTTTCTTTGAAAACCAAGATATTAGCTTCTTTGCCCAGGAGGCCGGCACGTTCCAGAAGTTGACTTTCGATCTATCCTGCATCCTGCATAATCAGCATCAGAATAACATGTCAGTATTAGATTATCATCAGCGAGATACCACAACCCTACGTCAGGTGTTCCTTTTAGATATCGCAAAATCTTCTTTGCTGAGTCTAGATGACTTCGTTTGGGATCCGCTTGAAATCTTGCACGTACACCTACAGCATAAGTTATATCAGGTCGGCTAGCTGTTAAGTATAATAAAGAACCAATAATAGCTCTATAATTAGTAGAGTTAACAGAAGCTCCCTCTTTGTCTAGATCGATTTTGAAATTAGTATTCATGGGGATTTTGACTGGCTTGCTTGACTCGCAGCCGAATCTTTTGAGAAGATCTCGAGTGTATTTGGCTTGATTGATGAAAATTCCTTCAGGTGATTTCTTTACTTGAAATCCAAGGAAATAGTTCATCTCTCCCATCATGGACATCTCGAATTTCTCCTTCATCATTTTCTCGAATTGTTGACATATAGTCACGTTTCTGCAACCGAAAATGATGCCGTCCACGTAGATTTGCACCAGTAGGATTTCATCTCCTGACTTTATGTTGAACAGGTTGTGATCTACTGTCCCCTTCTGAAAACCTTTCTGAAGTAGAAAGTCTGATAGGGTATCGTACCAAGCCCTGGGTGCTTGTTTTAACCCATACAGAGCTTTCCTGAGTCTATACACCTGATGTCCCTACTAAAAGCCGGGCGGTTGTTCCACATAGACTTCTTCCTTCAGTACGCCGTTCAGAAAAGTTGACTTTACATCCATCTGATATACTTTGAATCTTTGATGCGTTGCGTAGGCTAGGAATAGACGAATGGCTTCCAATCTGGCGACTGGAGCGAATGTTTCATCAAAGTCGATTCCTTCTGCTTGACAGTATCCCTTGGAACCTAGTCGAGCTTTATTTCTGACAATGACGTTGTTTTCATCACGCTTGTTCTTGAAGACCCATTTAGTACCAATTACGTGCTGATGTCTAGGTCAATCAACAAGCTCCCAAACTTCGTTTCTAACGAACTGGTTAAGCTCTTCTTGCATGGCGATGATCCAGTCAGCATCGTTGAGTGTGTCCTCTATTGACTGAGGTTCTTCTGTAGATAAGAAACAAGAATAAAGTGAGCTTTCTCCTTGACTTAGTCTAGATCTTGTCCTGATAGTTGCTGATGGATCTCCAATAATAAGATTTGATGAATGAGCGTCGAGCTATGAGCGTCGAGTCGGCTTCTTCTTCGATACTACTTACGCACGGTCGGTAGGTGTGTTAGGCATTTCGGTTATGCTTGTTACGTGATTGCGGTTGTTCGGTAAGAAGGTTAGGATCTCGAGTTTCCGGGTTCAGGGGCATTTAGCTCAGGAACAATATTTGTTCCCCCTGAGTTTATATTCTCAGTAGAGGTCTCAGTTACCACGGGGGCTTCCTCATCGACCGTTGTTACCTGTTGTTGATTCCATTCAGTAGAATCAACTAGGTCGGCTACATCGCCTGTTGGCTGAGTCTGAATTTCTTCATCGTTTGACTCATCATCCCAACAATGTTAGATCTTTTCAGCTTTGTCGTTTAGTGCGAGATCATTGTAGCTTGCTTGTGACATCTTCGATATTTGTCTTTGTAGTTTTCTGTTCTCGGTAACAAACTCATCAAAAACAACATGAGGGCTTTCCTCCGGGCAAAGAGTCCAGATAGTTCAAGACTACGAAGGCTTTCTTGACTCGAGTATCCTAAGAATACTCCTTGATCGGATTTGTTATCAAAGACCTTCAAGCTGATCTTTCCCATTATTGTGGATAAAGCGAGGACAGACCAAAGATATGAAAATGAGAAATAGAAGGAATTCTCCCTTTCCATAATTCGTAGGGTGTCTTCATGTGTTGTTGTGTAAGTAGTGAGCGATTACGAGTTTAGCGGTACGTGTCGGTGGCATGCGCCCGAGAACTTTGAGGGTAGTCCAGTGCGCTAGGAGCGTTCTTCTTTGCTTCTTTAAGTGTTGCATTTTTGCGTTCGGCAAGTCCGTTCTGCTAAGAGGGTGCGGCTGCGATGTTTCGTGCTTAGTTCCCTCCTTTTCGCGGTACTCTTTAACTACGGTGTTGAGAAATTTTGTTCCTACTGTACGGCGAATTCTCCGTATCTTGATGTCCTTTTCCACATTGAGCTTTTTCGGTAGTTTGGGAAACTTCGGTCATGACATCGAATTTGTTGGCTATGAAGATGACCCATGTATATCTCGAGTAGTCGTCGATAACGACGAGGGCATACTTCTTGCCTCTTATAGTCCTTTGGAGAGATTGGCCCGAATAAGTCCATGTGTAGCGGTGAAGGATTCCATCGGTGGAAGGTGACGAGAATAGGTGGATTGCTACTCTTTGTGCGCTTTCCCTTCAAACATGCCTCACAATTCTGTCTTTGATAAGCGATTCGTTGGGGCGGTCCTCGATTTTAGAGTTCTTGGCTGGCTTGTTCATAGTCTTGAAGCTCGAGGTGGTTGAGTCTCTTGTACTACGGCCCGTCACTGCCTTGTCGTTTGGATTTCGTGCGTGCGAGTAAGCAAGCCTCGGGTTACTGCGGTTTTCCGGTTTGCAACGTATATGTTCTTCCTCAGCGAACACGATAACAGCTTGTTTTCCCCTGTAGATTTATCAACAATATCACGAAACCGGCGTCAAAGATAACTCTATTCGGATTGTCCGCGAAATTGGTGGCGACAAAAGGAGATTATGTTGAAGTCCTTCAACATATGTTACTCTTGTAGGCCGAGGCGGTCCCAATTTTCGGTGTTCGTATCCCCTTGTGTAGCCTTTTGAGTTGTTACCAAACTCAGTGCAGGACCATCTTCATGTATGTAGTTGGTCGGCGGTCTCTTTTGATATGTCATGTGTCTCGAACGCCGATGTCCACAATCCAAGGGTCCTTATGCACTGCAAAACGAAAACATTTTTAGGTACCCTTTGGTTCGGTTGGGTCCTTACATGTTAGTGGGTGATTTCGGAACCCCGGATCTGTCTCAGGGACCTTAGAAGTACGAGACTTCTTCTTCGAACCTTGTCAGCTTTCTTCTCCACAGGACTTGGAGATACTGACTTTCTGATGACTTTGGGTCCATGAGCTTTCTTCTTCTGAGGCTTTGTATTCCTCCTGACCCTGGGCTCATAGTAGTACGAACCATATTGAGCTGGATGTTCATACGGTGGTTCCTTATGTCTTTGTTACGCCCACACGACCTTCTTGGTTCCCCACGAGTTTGATCGTGGTGTCCTGGGGCTTGGAACCTTTGGTCGGTTGCTTCTTGTTGCTCAGGCGAGGGTGCAACTATCTTCTGTTTATTCTTCGCTTGAGATGTTGAGTCAGTAGCCTAAACCTTTCCTCGGCGAACCTATCGGCCCGGCATTTACGAGCTTTTTGACGTTGAAGTGGAAGCTTCGTGAGTATAGCCAAGTCCTTCTTTCATGGTTATTGGCCTTTGAGCTATAAGCATACTTTCCAACTTCTCCTTAGCTCCTAGGTATTGTTCGGTCATTAATCCTCGCCGGACCTCATCACTTCTCAGAAGTGATTCATAATCCTTTTCAACACGCGAGCTTCGGGTGAGTCGGGCTATCTCGGTATCTTTCTCGGAATTGTCCTTGGTCGGAAGCGATATACGAGTTTCTTGAAGGCGAGACTTAGTCATAAGAGATTTAATCTCTTCCTTGAGTCTCACAACAAGATTCTTGGACTCGGTAGAGACGACAATCGGGAAGAAAGTCTCGATTTTCAGCTTTTACTGTTCTAGTTCTGAATGGTTACTGCTTTGAACTCTGCTCGGTGAATCTGCTCCTCTAGTAGATCATCATAGGCTTGTACCACGTCTAGAGGCTCATACGCTGACCGAGCACGTGTCGTGTGTCTTTGTGAGAAGAAGAGGTTAAATTAAGTTTAGAATTTACCTCGGCCTCTTCTCCGGCCATCGAGACAATATTACGCATTTTCTTCGGGATGCTGTTTCTCCCGTCTCAACGGCAACAAATACGGCTTCGTCTTGAGGAAGAATACATGAATGTATCTTCCTCGATTGAGTCATTGGATATCTCTCCCGGCTATGTAGGCTTGCCTCCTTCGGGCGAAATTTTTCACGTCGGCTTTGTCGTTGCGCTCTTTGAGCAGCGAGGGTTCGGGACATTCGTGCGATAGTGTCCCTCCTTCTTGCGGTTGTACAAAAACGGATGATCTGCTTTGCTTTTTTCGGTGAATCTTTGGATGGACTCGCGGCGGGTTACGTGTTTCTGCGGTCGATAGAAGGTTTAGATTCTTCCCTTTTTCGAAAATCTTTCTTACTGAGGGAGAATCTCTATTGTATTTCTTGACTTTTCGACTCTCTCCTTTTCTCTTTGATATTTGAGAGCCATAAGCGCAAGTTGGTCGATAGCGGATGTCTCGGAGAACTTTGTTTTACTGCTTTGCGGCTCTTGCCTTCTTTGGAAGAAATGGGTTTGACTCCGGTTTTTTTATTTGTTGCTTTGAAAGCATGGTTAATCGAGTGGCGGTGGAGCCTTTGGAACATCGTTGGGGTAGGCGTGCTCAAATTCCTCTGTTTTTAATTACGAAAAGATAACATCGGGAGTTAGAGCATTAAGATCGAGTGGACGTAAATAAGTAGCAAATGGAAGCCACTTACGTCGAGGTAGCACTCTTAAGATCTTGGTGTTCATCTCTTTGTTGGTGAACGTCCTCCCGATCCATTGATCACATTGATGCGGTTAGTAAATCGGCGCTTACCTCGTCGATAGTTTCATTGGACTCCATGGCAAATGTATCTAACCTACGGAGCTCTAATTCAAGCTTATTCTCTTTGATCTGCGGGGTTCCTTGGCTCGGTGCGGCCGGGGCATCCCATTGTTCCTTTGCCGTCTTGCGGTCTTGTACCCTCCCGAGGTGAGAATCGGCGAGCGTAGTCGAGGATTGCATTCCGCGCAACTCGGTCGAGGTTGTGCGGCTTTTTCTCTTACGGTGTGAAGCGAGATTTTTGTTTGGCGACCTTAGCACCCGATGCGTGCTCCTACACCTCCCACGGTGGCAAATTGTGCGGCTTGTCGATCATGGGAATGATGGGTCTTGTCTCAAAAATGTCGTCATCTCTTTGTCGGGCGAGAGATGTGAGGTGTGCCTCCATTCTCACACGCCATACCGTGTAGTTCTCTACTGAGAACATCGGTACCATCCGAATACCTGACATATCAGATATTATGTGTAAGAGTATAAGGATGTATGAAGAGATGCGTGTGCAGTGAAAAACGTTTTCAGGATCTGTTCGAGAAGACCAGTAGTTCAGAACCGGTGATCAGAAGAACACCGTTGCTCTGATACCAATAGTTGGTCCAGAGACGATAGTCAGGTGTAGAGGGGGGGTGAATACACCTGATCACAGTTTCTTTTTCTCAAACATGAAGGACATCTGAGCTGTAGGTTGCAACTGATGAACAGTGCTAAATAATAACCTTCTATCGCGGGTCAGAAGTGTGCCAACTACTGAGCTCTCCTATTGACCTTTGTCAGTACTTGAAACTCAATCGAAGACTTAGGGCGGATAAGAGTGTGGGGCCCGGAGATTCGTCTTAGTTTGAAAACGTGATTTTCACAAGTCAAGTGGTTTTGGCTAGTACGCTTTTAAGAATACGTTTTATGCAAAGATATGATTTTGTAACAGTTTATATGCAATGCAATAAAACAGTAAATAACACAAGCAATTTTTAACGTGGTTCGGATACGCAAGATCCTACGTCCACGGTCTGCCCGAGCAGTTCTTATTGATTTATCTTAGCAAGTCTTAGCAAGGAATCTGTGCGCTGGACAGACCCTTCTAAGTTATAGTCCTTAGCAACTTTACAATTCAAACCTAAGTTTGAAGAGGAGGGGATAATCTCCAACTAGGAAGGAGTTCTTACAGTAAGAACAATCACTAAAAGTGAACTCCTTCAAATTTCTAAGCTATAGATTTGGCAATGAGCTTAGCTAGAGAAGAGGGATCTAAAGAACTCTAGAGAGAAGAACTAATGATATTCTATTGGGCAAGTTCTTCGCTGGATTGATCTTGAATGCGCTAGAGTTGTCCGAAAGCTTGAGCGTTTTTTTCCCTTGATATCCCGTGCGTGAAGCTTCGGATTTCTTCTCTATTTATAGTTGTGACCCGAGGCATATGTCCGTTGGAGGGGACGATGCCACGTGTCACAAGCTTCCAAAGAAAACGGCCATAAATTCGAATTATTGCAGCAGAGTTGTTGGACATTGTACATGAGAGCATCTTTAGTTGGTCAGAGCAGATAAAGCGTTGTCGGCTTCTCATTGGTCGAGGTTTGTGGTAGGTGAGATGTGTCAGACATCGGAGTTGACTCTCCCTAATCCTCGTATATCTTCTGCTGACTTTAGAAATGACTTGAACAACTGGGTCGTTTCTTGTAGGATCCGATAGACTTTAAGCGATCTCTGTCTTCTTCGTCGAGTCGGTGACAAGAGATATTCTCTTGAGTATGGTCGGTGATGGCTGCAAGGTGCGAGCTTGCATAGAGTTCTTACTGGCGTGTACGTCGGTGATGAGATGTCTTCTGCGGGGCGAAGATCGGTGATGACTTAAGAAGCATAGCAATTACAACGATGACGTGGGGTTTTGGAAGGTAACTTCCGACGAGAAGATCAATCCAACATTTTACCCCTTACGGGACATAGACGAAGGATAAACAAAATACAAATGGTCTAGCCTATATATCATCTAGTCCTATCAAGACACTACACTACGATATCGGTTTGGGTTTTGGGATCTTCAATTCCATAGTACTACTATGATTTCCCCTAATATTATTTTAACTACTAACGGTGAATACCATCTCTTGACTCATAGCCCATGGTCTTTAAGCGATCCTTCCCATTATTGTGGATAAAGCACGAACACCCAAAAATATGGAAATAAGATATGAAAGGCTTCCTTAGTTCCATAGTTCATATGGTGTCTTCTTATCTTTGCTTAGTCGGTAGAGATGCGTTACGAGTGTAACATGCGATGTTAGTTGTTACGCTTAGAATTTGGTCGGGAGTCCACGAGTGCGACGAGCGGGGTTCTTGCTTGCTTCTTTGAGTGTTCTATTCTTCCTTTCGGCAACCCCCGTTTTGTTGAGGTGTGCGCGCGGCGGGCGTCTCATGCTCTATGCCTTCGGCTTTGCGAGAACTCCTCCACCATAGAATTCAAGAACTCGGTTCCTGCATGCGAACGTATCTTTATGATCTTGGTGTTCTTCTCGGCATTTGAGCTTTTTCGAAGCGTAGGTAACTCTGTTTTGACGTCGAGACTTGTTGGCAATAAATATGACCCGTGTGTAGCGTGAGTAGTCATCAATGACCACTAAAGCATACTTTTTGCCTCGATCCTCATCGGAGAGGGCTGGACCGAATAAATCTATATGTAGCAGGTGAAGGATTCCATCGGTGGAAGGAGATGGAACGGGTGGATTTTGATTCTTTGTTTGCTTTCCCTTTAGACATGCTTCACGCTTGAGTGTCTTTCTTTGAATACTTCATTCGGCGAGTCCTCTAGCTACGAGCGTTTCTAGCTAGCTTGTTGAGCGTCTTGAAGTTGAGATGGTGAGTCTTCTATGCGAGCCACCCCGTTGCGTTGTCGTTCTTCGCCCGACAAACAAGCTTCGGGTTCGGTGAGTTCCGATCGGCTACGTAGATATTCTTTTTGCGTGAACACGATAACAACTTGTTTTCCTGTAGATTTATCAATGACATCACGAAACTAGCGTAAAAAATCACTCTATTCGAGTTATCACAAAATTGACTAACGAGAGAGAAGATTATCTTTGAAGTCCTTCAACATATGATACTCTTGGGCTGTGTAGCGGTTCCAATGTTGAGTGTTCCATAGCCTCTGGTATAGCCTTTTGTGTTGTCTCCAAACACGATTCGGGGTCCTTCTTTAGTAGTATAATTCTTCAGTAGGTACATAGCCTCTGGTATAGCCTACGGTATGTCGTGTGTCTTGAGCATCCATTGTCCACATACCAAGGGTCCTTGTGCGCTGCAAAAAAATTATATTTAGGTACCCTTTATTTTTGATTTTAGGTCCTTAGATGTTAGTTTTGGAAACTCATATCTATCTCACGACCACAGTGGTCTCGAGATAGTTTCTTCCCACTTTGATCAACACACGTGACCCTTTGGAATGGTCGATCTTGATTTACGAGGCTTCACGGGTTCGGGAGTCCGATCTTCGGGTTGGTGGGGCTGCGACCTTTGCCTTCGGCACGGCTTTCTTCTTCTTCTTCTTCTGACTTTTAGGTCCTCTCCTGACTATAGGATCATAGTAATATGACCCATGCGAGGCTTTGGATGTGTCGGTGCGGAGGTCCATCCTGATCGGCCCAGCTTAACTCTGCTAGTTCCCCCTTGGTGAGGCCCGGGGTGATTTGGAGCCCGATCTTTTTGTCATAATGCTGATAGCTGGGATGAGGTGCCTTCATCTTTTGTTTGTTCTTGGCTAGGGGGTTCAGAATCTCTGCGTTGATAGTCTCCCCTTGAATAAATCTATCAGCTAGCCGATTCTCTAAGCGTACGGGGGCAGATGAGGAGGCTCCATGACTGAATCCAAGTCCCTCCTTGCAGTGCTTAGGCTTGTTGCTGGCTAGCATGGCCTCAAGCTTCTTTTCAGCGCCCATGTACCGCTTTGTCATCAGATTTCTCCAGACATCATCGCTTTTCTTCAGCAGTTCATGCTCGGTCTGAAGTCCTGACAACTCTTGCTTCAGTAGACTCAGTTCAGTATCTTTCTAAGTCAAGTCATTGGTCAATACTGAGATCTGATCTTCTTGATGTTGAGACTTGGCCATCATAGAGTTTATCTCCTCCCTGAGTCTCAACACAAGTCCTTCTAACTCAGTAGCAACCTGACTCTCCTGAGAAAGTCTCTGATTCCCCACTTTCAGGGTATCCAACTCCTGAAGAGTTTTACTGAGCTGCAGGCTCATCTGAATCTGTTCTTCTAACAGTTCTTTGTAGGCGATCGAGACGTCCAAATTCTCATCTGCACCTGAAATAGTGTCGTGTGTACAGTGTGAAGAGAAATTAAATGGAGCGTGAGAGTTTACCTCATCCTCTTCTCCTTCTATGAGACACTTTTCAGCATCTTCTTCAAGCTCTACGGCCATGAATGCCGCTTCATCATCTGATGAATCCATGAAGGAATCGACTTCATCTGAGTCGTTTGAGAGTTCACCAGCTATATATGCTTAACGCTTCTTGATGAACTTCTCCCTTCGAGCTTTGCGTGTTGCTCTCTCAGCAGTACTGAGCACAGGACAATCATACTGATAATGTCCTGGCTTCTTGCAGTTGTAACAAGTGGTGACTCTTTCTTCCTTGCTCTAGTTGTCTTTCGACTGAGCTGAGTTATCCTGTTTCCTGCAGTCAGAAGTATGCGAGTCAGGAGTGCATTTTGGTGTATACTCAGACTTACCCTTAGAGTCTCTGACGACTCTCGAGAGTTTTTTGTGCCTCTCCTTCTCCTTCTGATACTTTACGTCAAGAAGCGCGTACTTCTTAGCCAGGTTTCCTTCTTGTATGTTACTGAGTGAAGGTTCATCCTTGCTAGATGCTGGAGCTGCTGTGTTGACTGATGCTTTGAAAGTATGGTCGATTTCGGTATCAGCTTCAGCTCGCTGCTTCCTTTGAGGTAGACCGAACTCGAACTCCTCAGCTTTTAGTTCTGAAAAGATATGGTCAGGAGTAACAATATCTAAATCAGAATGTCTCAGTAAAGTAGCAAAGGGAGTCTAATGACCGTCCGACAGTGCTCTCAAAATCTTGAGATTCATTTCTCGGTTGGAGAATGTTTTTCCTAGCCCGTTGATGGTGTTCATCATATCCGTGAATCTGACGTTAAGATCTTCAATGGTGTCACCAGGCATAAGAGACAGTCTCTCCAGCTTCTGAAGTTCCAGCGCCAGTTTGTTCGCTTTGATCTTCTATGTCCCCCGACTTAGTAGCGCCAGAAGAGTTCCTTCACGGACTTGCAGTCCTGAACTCTCTTGAGATAAGAATCACTCAGGGTAGTTAGTATGGCGTTTCTGGCAACCCGATCTAAGTTGTGAAGCTTCTTCTCCTCAGGGGTGAAGAGACTTCTATCTTTGGGGATCTTCTTCCCGGTCACCATGCCTCCTCCTTGTGCAGGGTCCTGAGTTTCGACACTATCAATCATAGGAACGATATGGCCGTCCTCTCAGTACCTCTGTCATGCTATCATGGAGGGAAGTCAGATGTGCCTCCATTCTGACTCGCCATACCCCGTAGTTCTCTACTGAGAACATGGGTACCATCCTGATTCCTGACATATCAGACATTGAAAAATAGTGACATGAATGAAGAATGATATGCAGTGAAAACGTTTTCAGGATCCGTTCAAGTAGACCAGTTTTAGAAAACAAGAGTCTTAGAGAACTCCTTCTCTGATACCAATTGTTGGTCCCGAGATTAAACGTTCAGATATAGAGGGGGGGGTTAATACACCTGAAAACAATTTCTCAACTTAAAACGCGAATAGTCCTGAATCGCGTGGCAGAGTGACTGACTTCACTGAGGCCTGCTAGCCGACTAAGGTCAGAATTCAATATCGTTCAGCTGAAGTTCAGTAAGTGCGGAAATGTGTAGGTCCCAATTCAGTTGAGTTAGAAAACATTTTTAAGTAAACAGTTTTAGTATATTAGTGCGATCGATTAAGCTTTGCTGAAACTCAGTTGAATGATTTTAGAAATATTTTCAGTATGAACAGTAATCAATGCAACAGTAAAAAACAGAACAATAGCAATTTTAAAGTGGTTCGGATCCAACAATCCTACGTCCATTGTCCTGAAAAGATCAGGAGGCTATTTTATTATGCTGAGTTAGTCTCGGTCGGTTTGTACACTGGACAAACAATGGTCTTGAGATTTATACTGAGCAAGTCTCAGTTTACAAGGTATCAAACTAAAGTGTTTGACAAACTCTCCAACTCTGAAGGAGTCCTTTACAATAAGGATCAGTTCAGATATGAACTCCTTCATCTAAGCTAAGGATAAGATCTGCTGAGCTTAGGTTAGAGGGATAGGGAACGAGAAAGTGGCTTCTAGAGCGACGAACGGTTAAGTATAGACTTGGGTTCGTATTCAGTCGCTTGGATACTAGAGGCTTTATGATCTGGTTCAGCTTGGTTCCCTCTGAGCAAGTATGTCGTCTTTCGCTGGAGATCACTCTTTGAAATTCTTGCGGAAAGCTTAAGTCGTTTCTGAGTTTGCTCGTGAATGCTCGTGTGTTCTTGTACGTGTCACTCGGTGAGCTTCAATTTGAAATCTTCCCTCTATTTATAGAGCAGAGACATGGATAGATCCGTTGGAGACGACGATACATGTGTCTCTCTCTTTTGGGTAGCTAACTGCTCTTTCAAAGTATGGTGGCACAATCCTTTCCCTCCATTTCTGGAAAGTTGTTGACTCTCAGCTTTAATCAGAAAGTGAACAGTTGGCCGCTCGTCATTGGTCGAGGCTGAAGAAAGTAGGTGAGACAGAACAGACTTCAAGGTGGATGCGAGCCGACTTCTCTATACCTCGTATGACTCTACTGATTTGACTTAATATATGCTGACAGTCAGAAGACTGTCCAGCCGTTGCTAAGTCTGATCTATATTCAGTAGCATACTCCTGCTGAGTCAGCTCTACTAAAGAAAAACTCTGAGTTCAGTGAACTACTCCTGCTGAGTTTAGTTCCACTGACTCCTTTTAGTATACTGCTCATGTTGAGTCCAGCATTACTGAGTCTTCTTCTTACGAGTGCGGGGGCGATAATCTGCGGAGCGCCTGAACCAAAATGAAGAGTGTCTACTGAGTTTGAAACTCTCAGAGACAGAACAACAAATACAACAGAATGGTTCATCAGTCAAAGTTGGGTTTTGGGATCTTCAAATCTACTGAGCACTAGGCTACTGAGTTATCCTGAATCATCTCCCAACAATAACTTTCTTACATTGTTAAATTATATTTTTCAGATATGTCTATTCGAATTTTTTCAAGTTCCAAAATAGTCTAACCAACCAAACCCTAACGGGTTTAACTATTTTAAATAATTTCATAGAGTGGAAGAGATATCTTACCTTCCCAATAAATGCTCTGCAAAGGTCCTATAAGAACTTCTGTTTTAGGACCGCTATGTCTAAGAACGAGTTTACTATGAGTAAGTTACTCAAATCTTTGGTAGCGGTCAAAGAAGTTATAGAAAAAAGCACGAGTTCTCAAGTCTTGAATATCCCTAGTAGTTCAAGGAATCCTCCAGAAAGGCGAAAACTAGAAAAAGAAGCGAGAAAGGGTGGTTGATTCAAGAAGAAGCGGTGAGAGTAAGAAGACGGTCCTTAGCGGCGGCATGCGAATGCCAAAGAAGAAAGGAAGGTTCTTCAATTATGGTAGGAAAGGACAACTGGAAGAGTTATTATCCGGATGTCAAGGCAAAATAGAAAGAGGCGCGAGTCGCGCTTGTAGTGAAGCGTTACGGTTTCCTCTTCTACCCACGAATGGGCGGTGGATTCGGGGGCGGCGGTCGTGTTTGTTACACTTTTTCTTGGGAATGTGTGATGGCGAGGTGGTAGTCTCAATGGGCAATGGATCGAAAGTTTCTGCAATTACCATTGGAGATTTAGATCTATCTTTTGATAGTTTTGTTTTAGTATTTAAAGAAGTTTAATATGTGCCTGAGTTTAGGCTAAACATTATTTCTGTTTCAAAACTCTGCACCATGGATGGTTATAAATCTAGTTTTGATAGTGAAGTTTCTATCATGAAAAACGATGATTTTATCTGTGGTGAACCATTAAACGGATCTTTATATACTATTACTTGTAAACCGCGTAGTTCTGTTAATATTGCTTCCTCATCATCAAATCTTAATAAGAGGAAAGATTCTTCTAAGGTAAACCAAACTTATTTGTGGCACTTAAGACTAGGTCGCATCAATCTTAACAGGACTCAAAGGTTGGTGGAATATGGATCATTTGGAGTCTCTCCAAGTTGAACCATTTCCAACTTGCGAAACCTGTTTGGAAGGAAAGATGATGACTAGGCCTTTGAAGGCAAAGCGTTATAAAGCCATAGAAGTATTAAGTTTGATACATTCTGACTTGTGTGGGTCTATGTCTACACAAGCTCGTGGAGGGTATGAGTACTTCGTCACATTTACTGACGATTACTCGAGGTATGGATATGTTTACCTTCTTCGCCACAAATTGGATTGCTTTCAAACCTTTAAGGAATTCAAGGTAGAAGTGGAGAAGAAGCTAGGTAAAGAAATCAAAACACTACGATCTGATCGTGGTAGGGAATACATATCCAACAAGTTCAAGGACTACTTGACAGAATGTGGAATTACATCCCAGCTGACAGCACCGGGCACGCCTCAGCAGAATGGTGTGTCAGAGAGAAGGAACTGAACTTTCTTAGAGATAGTTCGGTTGATGATGAGTTATGCAACTTTGCTAGTTTCCTTTTGGAGATATGCCCTAGAGACTGCAGCATATCTGCTGAACCGTGTGCCTTCCAAGTCGGTACAAAAGACCCCTTTCGAGTTGTGGAGCGGGCACAAACCAAGTATGCACCACTTAAGGATTTGGGGTTATCCTGCTTATGTGCTAAATAGGCAAGCCGACAAATTGGAATCCCATTCAAAAGTGATGTTGTTCATAGGGTATCCGAAGGAAACGAAGGGTGGATACTTTTATGATCCTAAAGAACAGAAGATCGTTGTTAGCCCTAATGCTCGGTTCTTAGAAGAGGATTACATTAGTAACCATAAATCTCTAGTCAACATCATCCTAGAGGAATTAATGGGTGGTCGAGTTCCACTTGAACAACCAGTTGTGCAAGATAGCACTCCACGAGTAACTGCACAATCTGTTAACACAGCGCCTGACACTGTTCGACGTAGTGGGAGGGTGATATTTACACCTGATCGGTATATGTTCACTGGGTAGATGTTTGATCATCTCACGACAGATGAACAAGATACCGTGGATCCCTGGACTTACAACGAAGCAGTAGGAGATGTAGATGCAGATTCCTAGCGAATCGTAATGGACTCAGAATTTAAGTCCATAATTGATATGGAGAGATCATGGTGTTTAAGGCCAGGCTAGTGGCGAAGGGTTTTACCAGAAAGAAGGTATCGATTACGAAGAGACCTTCTCGCCTGTAGCAATGATCAAGTCCATTCGGATTCTCTTTGCCATAGCAGCTCACATGAACCTAGAGATCTGGCAAATGTATGTCAAAACCGCATTCCTAAATGGTCACCTTGAAAAAAGGTAGGGACATCTACATGAAACAGCCAGATGGTTATGTGAAGGAGGGCGAAGAGCATCTTGTTTGGAAGCTTAAAATGAAGCTGCTTACATCCTTGGGATCAAGGTTATCCGAGATCGCCGAAAAAGGATGTTAAGCTTGTCATAAGCGTCCTACATTGACAGTGTTATTGCTCGTTTTAGCATGCAAAAAGCTAAGAGAAGTTCAGTACCTTTCAGACATGGCTTTTTTCTATCCTAGAATCAGTGCCCTAAAACGCTTGAAGAGATAGAAAGTATGAGGCTAGTACCATATGCTTCCGTTGTCGGTAGCCTCATGTATACGATGCTTTGTACAGGAGCAGATATCTCATATGCTGTAGGCATGGTCTCAAGATATCAGTCTAACCCTGGAAAGGAACAACTTTGGGCTAGCGGTCAAGCATATTCTCAAGTACCTTAAACGGACTAGAGATTATATGCTTGTTTACCAGTCAGATAGTCTAGTGTCTTTGGGTTATACAGAATCGGATTTCCAGGCTGACAGAGACGAGAATAAGTCTACCTCGGGTTATGTGTTTACCTTGGGAGGTGGTGCCATTTCATGGAGGAGTGCAAAACAGAAATACATTGCGGACTCAACCATGGAAGCAGAGTATGTGTGTTGGTCCCGAGTGTACGGTCAGGTGTAGAGGGGGGGTGAATACACCTGATTCTGATTTTCTCAACTTCGAACACGAGCGGTCTGTTCGGGGAAAGTGCCGTCTTGAAATAATTCGGCGAGACCAAATAGGTGCATTACGAATCGTGTGTGGCAAAGAGTCGACTCTGCGAGATGCGCTGGGCGGGCGAGTCGAGGTTCGGTATCAAACGGTAGAGTTTGGCGGTGCGGAAAAGTGTAGGCCCAAATCAGTTGAGTGGAAAAACCGTTTTAGCAAGTCTCAGTTCAGTAAATGGTCGATTCGGTATCTTTGAGGCAGTTTTATGATTTTAAAGAAGATTTTCGGTATGAACGGTAAAATCAATGCAACGATGTCGAAAAGCAATAACAAGACACAGATTTTTAAAGTGGTTCGGATATCACACGATCCTATGTCCCTTTGTCCCGAAAGTTCGGGGAGGCTATTTATTATGCTTGAGTTAGTCTCGGTCGGCTTGTGCGCGAGGACAAAGGCGTGGCTTGGGGATTATATTGAGCAAGTCCCGGTTTACAAAGGCATCAAACTAAAGTGTTTGACAAACTTCTCCAACTATGAAGGAGTCCTTTTACAATAAGGATTGGGTTCAAATATGAACTCCTTCGTCTAAGCTATATATGGTTTCGGTTGAGCTTAGGGTTAGAGGGATAGGGAATGAAAGAGTGGCTTCTAGATCGACGAACATCTGAAATAAGCTTTAGGTTCGCGTATCGTCGATTTGGATACTAGAGGCTCTTCTAACAGTTTAGCTTGGTTCCCTATGAGCTGAGAATGTAGTCTTTCGCCGGAGATAGATCTTCAAATTCTTGCGGAAGACTTAGGGTTTTCTGGTTCTAGCTCGTTTGAATGCTTGTGTTTGATTTCGTCGTTAAGCTTATGCGCATTTTCTCTCACTTGAAATGCCCCTCTATTTATAGAGCAGAGATTGGAAAAGATCCGTTGGAGACGATCTTCCTTTCTCTCTCTCTTTTGGTAGCAAACAGCTCTTTTGAAGTAGGTAACAGTGTACTTTCCCACCTTTTTAAGTAAAGGGTTGGCTTTGCGGCTTTAGCGAGTGAGAAGACACGTGTGTTCTTGTTATTCGTCGAGGTGGATAGAGTGGTTGAGGCGGCCCACGAGACTTCAAGGCAAGCGGGCGACTTCTCTCTTCCTCGTATATGATAATATTGATTGTCTTTCAAAAGTATTTGTGATTCGGCCCATGCCGATCTTGAGTCGATCCCTTATTCGGTAGGTAGATAGGCGAGGAAAGTCTCTTGCCGGATCGGCTACGAGTTCGATGGCGTGCTCTGGCGAGTCGAGTTCCGCTGACTCTTTCGATATCTTGCTCTGCTTGAGTCCGTATCAGCGAGTCTTCTACTTACAGTGTTAAGGCGGAGATAATCTACTAAGCGCCTTGATCGGAGCGAGTGTCTGCGAGTGCGAAACCTCGAGAGACAAATAACGATTACAACGGAATGGTTCACCAATCGAGATAGGGTTTTGGGATCTTCAAATCTTCTCAACAATCGAGCACTAGAGGCTGCTTGAGCATGGTTCGATATAGAAGATAGAATCATTTCCCACTAAGTAAGACTATCTTTGAGGATAGAATCATCACCCGACAATTTTCCCCCTATTTGATGATGCCAAAACCTATCATCTATGCTAACACTAAACTATCGAAACGAGGCTCCTTACATTATTACAAGTAAGATCGGTGGAGTTGTTCCAACGGTTCTAGACTGCGAGGGAACGGGGCGAAACACAATTTCCCCGTTACATAGAAACTAGACTAGCGAGAGAATCTAACAAAGTAATAAGCGACAAGAAAGTAAATAGAGTGAGTGTGTGAGTCGGTATTCACTTCGGTGATTACGAGTGTTAAAGCATAATACAAACACGGTGAATAGACAACAAGTGGTTGTTAGAGCGAAAATCGGATTTGTATATATGAGTTATTCGGATCGATGTACAATTACAAATCTTGGTAAGCTAGGAATAATAGAACTAAGCCTTAGGAGCCCTTAAAGCGCTTGATCTTGTCCATGAATCCTTGAGATTGCGTCTACGCGGTGGCACTCCATACATCCGGTATGTGTTCTTCCTCGGCTTCAAGTATGCGGCAAAGTCTGGCTGGCTCATCTTCGTCCGATTCTCTCTTTGATGCGGCATACTTCACTTCGGCTTCTATTACCCCCAAAGTGGATTGAGTCATCATTTCTTCTAGGTGGAGGTATGATTTTGGGCTCGGGAACAACGGCCTCTATACCTTCGAGATACGGCTTTATGCAAGTATATGTATAGATCGGGTTCACTTATCATCATCCGTTACGTGTAGGCATCGGCCTTAGTCATGTTGGGCGGAACCTCCCGAGAAATAATTGCGCTTGATGAACTCTATCTTTGCCGATTCCCATCTCACGAGTAAATTGAGCGGTATCCAATTATGCGTCTTTGGCCATACGTGCGATTTCGAGATCGGTGCGGCTTCACGAACCTTACGTATCGATAAGGAATATCGGCTTTTTGAAGGTACTCTCGGCTGGCCTCTTCCTCGGTCCTTTTCCTCGGTGCTTCAAGGTGCGCCTCCCAAATTCATGTCTCTGCGCGGCTGAACTTGTCTAGCCTCTTCGCCTGCTGTATAGGTATTTGTTCATTTGGTCGAATATGGCCTCAATCTCATCATCTTGAGTTTTGGTGGCTTTACGAGGAATGTCTTGATTCGGCGGGGGTACTTGATTTTTCTTTTGACGTACCACGCTTCTCGGTGCTTTCTTTGCTTTTGCTCCTTCTCTTTCTCCCTATCTTCTTCATCCTCGATAATCAGTTTCCTTGGAGGTATCCTAGCGGGCTTTCTTCCTCCTCGAGTGGAGATTTTGTCTTTCCTTTGTACGAGGCTTAGACTTTGGTTTTATTAGCGGCTTACGTTTCGGCAATCTCCCTTGCCGGCTTCTCATCGGTTGCAATTTCGGCCTCCTCCTCGGTGAAATGTATCTCTTTGTTTTCTTGGGTGGAGGGGTTGGGAGAATCGGCACTTTCTTGCCTTTTTCCACTGAGCGAGGTGGAGGGAGAGGAGCCTCTTCCTCTTCGACTCGTCTGCTCGGCATTCTCTGCAGCCTCCTTGATAATATCGGTCGGAGTGCAGGTTGCATGAGTAGCACGGGTTCTCTGAGCCGCTTGGGCCGGTCTCGGCTGTGCTCGCGGCCAAGACACCACAGGCACTTACCCTGCGTTCGAGTGCAGTGCGAGTCGCCTTATCTCGGTCACGGACTTGGTCTTTTTCTCGAGATCTCGGTGAAGGTTTGTCCCCTTAAGTAATTTGGCGGTAGTTTTGGTAGGGGTCGGCTTCTCGGTACTCTTCTCTTTTCCTTACGTACTCTTCTCTTTTCCTTTTCCCTTTTTGCATCATCAATTACGGTCGGGGTAGGGACGAGTACCTTCTTGTCTAGGCATTTGTAGACGGCGGACGGTTCGTCCGATCTGTCATGGATCTTTGTCGGCGCCAAGTGTAGCTTATTCCTCTCATTAGTCGGTTCCTCCAGGTATTGCTTATGGGAGAGGTCATTCTTTGCCTTGAATACAGTCGGCTTCTCGAAAATCTTCTCTTCCACGACCGGTTGAATGTTGTCGAGTCGGATTACCGTGGCACAGGCTTGTTCGGTGAAGGACTCGGTATGAGTGGACATTGAAGCACGGAATGCTTCGAGAAGTTTGGCTTGTCCTTCTCGAATGATTACGAGCTGATCATCAAGCGCCTGGCTTTGCTTAGCCAAAGCCGGATACGATTGCGGGGACAACGGGGGCGGGCGGTGTGATGCGTGTTTTCGGCCCACATGTAGCTCGGTGGTTGTGGCTAGCGCGGTGTGTTTCCACACCTTGTGGATGGCCTTCGCAAGAGCTCGATTACGGATTCCACGAGCGGTGAGAGCTTTTGCTACGGATCGAGATCTCTTGGTAGTTGGGGTTTGGCGGCGCTCCGTAAGTCGACTCCGGCCAAGGGGCGGCGGGCTCTGCGAGGGCGAAGCACCGGCCGTGGACTTGCGAGGTCCAGGATACGGAGTGGAGGTTGAGCTTGTTCGGTAGCATGTGTATCCTTGTCACAGGTATTTCCCTCATCGGGCTTTCTTGGTCTCGAATCACTTTGGGTGGATCTTGACCATCGTGGTGCGATCCCGTCGAGGAGTCTTTGGGCCGGTTGCTAGGCTTTGTCATCATGTATCATTGCCGGCATAGCGGCCCTCGGGTTCTCCATGGTGCTGAGGTCGGCCGGGCTCGAGTAGCCTATTTGCTCCCTCGACTTCAATTCTTCTTCATGAAGGCTGCTTTGGCGGGGAGTAGTGGAGTACTAGGCGTTGTAGATGGGGCCACTCCCGAAATCGTGGCAACATGTGGAGCACTTGCGATTTTGCAATGAGCAACAAATCGAGTAGTCGGCAAGCTCCCGGAATGCGTTGAAGAATCTCTCGGGATACTACTGGGATACGATCACTTTGAAGCTTCCATCCCAATTGTCTCTTCTTCGAGATCTTTGTCTCGAGACTCCAAGTCTCATGGGAGACGTGCGGGTCTCGGCGGGAGGCGCCTTTGTTGAGTGGTGGAGCGAGAGGGGGCTGTCAAGGCGGCGAATCTCTTCGCTATGTGCTTATGTAGCATCCCCTTGTTCCACTTCTACGGGTTCCTCGGTGGAGACGGCCTTCTCCACTGATTGAGTCTTCTCAGATGATTCTGACTCGTCTATCAGCCGAGGCTGAATAGGTTCTTGAGTAGCTCCGGCGGCGGGAACTTCGGGGAGAGACCTCGGGTTCAATAGGCACGTCCGGAATGGCTTTCCTCAGTTTCTTAGCTGGTGCCTTTGGAGTTTTTGTTGGAGGTGTTCTCTTCTTCGAGGGTGTAGCCTGCTGAGGCTTAGTCTGCTGAGTTACGGGTGAGGGACCTGACCCGATCTGCTGAAGAGCAGCCGTCTTGTTGTGGAATCTGACCTTCTTCACATTAAAATACTCATTGTCGCTTTGTAGGTTATTGGTTCGAGATCCATGAGACATCCTCTATCATTATGGGCGACTTCGATCCGTAAAGAGCTTGCCCTTTGCACTCGGCGTGTAAGAGGCCTTGTCGGGTTTGGCCGCTTGAGCCATGAATTCACGGATAAAGAACTCCGTCCAATTGATCCGAGCTCTATCATATATGGCCATCATGAGCTGGATCTTGAGCCTCGATACTTGATCGAATGAGCACCTTGGGTGGTCGATGGCTGCGTCACAATATAAGCGAGGCTGCATGCGAGGCGGCATGTTGTTTTTAGGAAACGGCTCACGAAGGTCGTGGGCTTTCCACGAGAATATTGTCAAGTAGTCATCTACAAGATCATCATTGTACCCCGCGATCTTGTCTCCTTCGGAAGGCGAGATCAAAACTCCTCTTTAGCGCCTCCTTGAGTGATATTTGCTTGAGAATCGGAAAAGCATCCTTGATCTCGTGAACGGCGAATCTTCCGATTATGTCCCCTCCTGCGAGTCGAGTTAAGATAAACTTCGGCCACTGCCTCGGGAGGAAGTATGTCGGCTTCCTTGAAAGAAAACTTTCAAGCCACGACTCTCCGAGAGGCTGAGAAGATCTCGTCCGTATAATCGAGATCACGGGCGTCGAACTCCATGGTTGGCTCGAGCCAAACACGGTCCTTGTCCGAGGATTTCTTGCATGTTAGCTTGGAGCGGGACACCGAAATATTTTCACTTGCCATTGTACACTTACACTAGAATTTGTCGGTATCGATTTAAATAAAACGGTTTGTATAGCGATTACGAAAAAGAAGATTAATTCGTGTACCGGTTGTAATAAGCATACCAAAGAGAGATTGAGATTCTGAAAGGATATGCAAGAGGGGATTGCAAGAAATCATCTCAGAATTTTCGGATGCAGAGGATTTTAAGTGCGGTAATGGTTGTTTCTAAGATATGATCGAAAATATATATCTAACGTGAAGGTGAACGGTTTTCGATCAAAGGCAGAGTTTAAACTTGCTTTATGAGATGGACGGTCAAGATTAAAAGATATATTAAGTAATGATCACATATGCCGCCTAAGTCAAAGCCAGTTGTAAATATGCCTAAGTAGTAACTATGAGATGACATGCATTTAATGCGTGCAGAGTTCAGCAAACTTGTGTATGGAATGTCGTGCAATAAATATAAGCCGTTAATAATAAATGACAAACTTAGGATATTTAATAGCATGCTGAATCTTCATCATAAATGCATTAATGTTTTATTCGTTACTACGAGTAGAGATACGCAAACTGTCGGTGAACATAGTAGTCGGTGATACCTCGTGTAGATGGTTTTACGTCTCTACGTGCTTGAATTTACTCGGTATTGAGGTGATCATTCCCCCTTGCTTGAATGATCCTCTCTTGGAACCTTCTTCTTGGCCCAGGGTCGGTAGGATCCAACAGAACCTAGCTCTCTTGAAAGTTCTTTGAATGCGGATTCGGCTAGAGGCTTGGTCGGGAAATATCGGCCCTTTGTTTGTCGGTATAGATCTTTTCCATCACGATATCCTTCTTTTCGACATGGTCACGAATGAAGTGATGTCGATGTCCACGTGCTTGCATCTCGTGTGTAGTACGGGGTTACAGTGATTGCAATAGCAGCGAGTGCTTCGCGAGAATATCGGCACTTCATTACGAATGACGTCGTAGTCTCTTAGGCTGCTTTGTCTCGGCCCGAAGGATTTGGGCGCGACAACTTCCGGCGGCCATGTATTCGGCTTCGGTAGTTGGCGTGGCTGCGAGTGCTTTGCTTCTTTGAAAACCATGAGATCGGCTTGCTTTGCAGGCCGACAAGTTCACGAAGTTGATTTTGGTCGATTCTACATCTGCGTAGTCGGCATCGGAGTAACCTGATTAGTTCAATATTATCATCAGTTTGGATACCATAAACCTATGTCGGGTGTGCCTACGAGGTAGCGGAGAATCTTCTTTCTTTGAGTCCATGTGGCTCCGCTTAGGGTTCGCTTTGAAATCGGCGCAGAACACCTACGGCATAAGTTATGTCGGGGCGAGTAGGCTTTGTTAGATATAATAAGGAACCAGATTATTGCACGAAATTCGGTTTGGTCTGCGATACTCCCTCTTTATCAAGATCGATCTTCATATTCGTGTTCATCGGGATCTTGATAGGTTTGCGGATGTGCGACGAATCTTTTGATAAGGTCTCGAGTGTATTTGCCTTGGTTAATGAGCGTTCCCTTTTCGGTTGTTTGACTTGAAAGCCAGGAAATAGTTCATTTCACCCATCATTGACATCTCGAACTTGTCCTTCATCATTTTCTCAAGCTGGCGACACGTGGCGACGTTCTTTGATCCGAAGATAATGTCGTCTACATAGATCTGCCACGAGTAATAAGTCGTCTTCCGGTCGAATCTTTGAACGGCGTGCGATCTACTGTGCCTTTACGAAAACCTTTACGAAGAAGAAACTCGACGGGGTATCGTACCAAGCCACAGGGTGCTTGTTTTAACCCATATAGAGCCTTTACGAGTACATAAACACGATGTCCTGCTTGAAGCCGGGCGGTTGTTCTACATAGACTTCTTCTTTCGGTGCGCCGTTCGAGGAACGCGAGACTTTACATCCATTTGATAGACTCCGAATCTTTGATGTGTTGCATAGGCTAGGAATAGTCGATTGCCTCCAATCTTGCAAGCTGGAGCGAATGTCTCATCGAAATCTATTCCCTCGGCTTGGTGGTAGCCTTTCGCCACGAACCTTGCTTTGTTCCTTACTATAATGTTGTTTTCATCTCGCTTGTTCTTGAAGACCCATTTTGTTCCAATGACGTGTTGATGCGGGGTGCATCGACAAGCTCCCAAACTTCGTTTTTCGTGAGCGATTCGGCTCCTCTGCATAGCTATGATCCGATCTGCATCTTTAAGTGCATCCTCAATCGTCGAGGCTCTTCGGTAGACAAGAAGCGAGGAATATAATGCGCTTTCTCCTTGGCGAGAATGCGGATCTTGTCTTGACTTTTCTTTGAAGGATCTCCAATGATTAGATCGGGAGTGTGAGCATCTAGCCACGATCTACGATGTTTCGACTCTTCATACGAAATTTGATCAACACAGTAGGTGAGTTAGGCATTTCGGTTGTACTATTACGAGATTGAAGCGATTCGGTAATGAGAGTGTGATCTGCTTGAGTCGCCGGGTTCGGGGGCATTCGGCTCGGGAACATTAATAGATGTTCCCCACGAGTTGTTATTCTCGGTAGTGGTCTCGATTACCTCTAAGGTTTCTTCATCGACTGAGTTACACAGGATTGACTACGTTCGGGAGAGTCGATACGTTCGGCTACTTGCTCTGCTGGTTGAGATTCGATAGACTTGTCTTCGGTTTCTTCGTCGAATCATCATCCCAACCTAGTTTGGTTCTTTTTAGGTTTGTCTTTTAAGCTTAGATCCTGTAGCCGCTTGCGATGTCCTCGAGATTCAGATTTAGAGTTATTGCTCCTTGTCTTGGTAGCAAACTTCATTAAAAACAACATGAGGGCTTTCTTCCATGCAAAGGGTCCGATAGTTGAATACTCACGAAAGCTTTCTTGACCGAGAGTATCCTAAGAAAACTCCACGATCGACTTGCTATCAAAAGTCTTGGTGATCTTTTCCATTATTGTGGGTAAAGCATGAACAACCAAAGATATGGAAATAAGATAAAGAGGGCTTCCTGCCGTTTCATAGTTCATATGGTGTTCTCTTATCTTTGCTTTGTCGGTAGAGATCGGTTACGAGTATAGCATGCGGTGTCGGTTGCTTACGCCCGAGAATTTGGTTGGGAGTCTGAGTGCTGCGGTAGAGTTCTTCTTTGCTTCTTTGGGTGTGCGATTCTTTCGTTCGGCAACCCCGTTCTGCCGAGGGTGCGCGCGGCCGGTGTCTCATGCTCAATCCCTTCGGTTTTGCGAGAACTCCTCTACCATGGAATTAAGGAACTCGGTTCCTGCGTCGAGGCAATTTTGATTATCTTTGTGTTCTTCTCGACAGCGAGCTTTTTCGAAGCATTGGTAACTCTATTTTGACGTCGAGACTTGTTGTGCATGAATATGACCCATGTGTAGCGCGAGTAGTCATCTATGACCACTAAAGCATATTTCTTGCCTACGATCGTCCTTTGGGGAGGCTCGGACCGAACAAATCCGTATGTAGCGGTTGAAGGATTCCATCGGTGGAAGGAGATGGAGCGGGTGGATTTTGATTCCTTGTTTGCTTTCCCTTCGGACATGCTTCACCTTTGAGTGTCTTTCTTTGAATACTTCATTCGGCGGTCCTCTTGTTAGTGTGTTCCTTGCTAGTTTGTTGAGCGTTTTGAAGTTGAGGTGGTGAGTCTCCTATGCCTAAGCCATCTGTACGGTTGTCGTTCTTCGCCCAGCGAGACAAGCTTCGGGGTTCTGGCGGTTCCCGATCGGCTACATATATATTATTTTTATGCGAACACGATAACATTTGTTTTCCCTGTGGATTTATCAATGACACCACGAAACCGGTGTCAAAAATCACTCGGTTCGAGTTATCCACGGGAATTGACTAACGAGAGAGAAGATTATCTTTGAAGTCCTTTAACATATGATACTCCAGGAAGGCTGTGGCGAGTTCAATGTTTGAGTGCTCCATATCCTCTTGTATAGCCTTTTGCATTGTCTCCAAACTCGATTATGGGTCCTTCTTCGGCTATATAATTCTTGATAGGTTCCTTTGGTACGTCGTATGTCTTGAGCATCCATTTGTCCACATACCAAGGATCTTTACGCACTGCCAAAATAGAATTATATTCGGGTACCCTTTATTTTGTTTTTGGGTCCTTAGATGTTAGTTTTAGTAACCCCAATACGTCCAACAACCACGGTGGTTTCGGGCGAGTTTCTTTCCACTTGAGTCGACATACTTGACCCTTTGGGTGGTCAAGGCGACTTCTTAGGGACATTCGGGTTCGGGAGTCGGATGTTCTAAGGCGGTGGATTGCCGACCTTTGCCTTTTGTGCGTTTTTCTTCTTTTTCGACTCTTGGAACCTCTTCGACTATGGGATCATAGTAATATGACCCATCTTGGGTGGATGTGTCAGCGAGGTGGTCCATGCTTGATCGGCCCGCTTAACTCTGCTAGTTCCCCCTTGGTGGCGGCCGGGGGTGTTTGAGTGCGATCTTACGGTCGGGATGCGTGCGTAGGATGAGGTGCTTTCATCTTTTGTTTGTTCTTTCTTTGAGGGTTGAGAACATTGATTGTTTCTCCCTCGAACAAACCTATCGAGTTAAACGCGCCCGAGTGTACGGGGGCGAGATGAGGAAGCTTCTGGTTGAAACCAAGTCCTTCCTTACGGTGCTTGGGCTTGTTGCTTGCAAGCATAGCCTCCGGCTTCTTTTCGGCGCCCATGTAATGCTCGGTCATCGAGGCTCTTCCGGACATCATCACTCTTTTTCGGTATGTCGTGCTTGGTGCAGAAGTCACGATAGTTCTTGCTTGATGGGCTCGATTCGATATCTTTACGAGTCAGTCGTTGGTGAAAAGCGAAATCCGATCTTCTTGATCTTTGAGACTTGGCCATCGAGGGAGTTCATCTCCTTCACGAGTCTCAACCCGAGTCCTTCGGCTTCGGTAGCGGCCGACTCTCTTGAGAAAGTCTACGATTCTCTACTTTCGGGGTATCCAATTCTCGAAGAGTCTTGCTTGAGCTGCGAGACTCATTTGAATTTGTTCATCTAATAATTCTTCATAGGCGGTCGTGATGTCCAAATTCCCATCTGCACTTTGAAACGGTGTCGTGTGTGCGGTGTGAAGAGGAATTAAGTGGTTCATGAGAGTTTACCTCATCCTCTTCTCCTGCCATTAGGCACTTTTCGATTGTTTCTTGACTTCAAGCTTTAAGGCCATAAAAGGCTGCTTCATCATCCGATGAATCCATGAAGGAGTCGACTTCTTACGAGTCGATACGAGATTTACGCTTGCAATATAAGATTGTCTCTTTTGGGCGAATTTCTCTCTCCTTGCCTTGCGTCTTTTCGCGTTCGGCACTGCTGAGCTCGGGACGGTCATATTGATAATGTCACGGCTTTTTTGCGGTTGTAGCAAGTGATGACTCTTTCTTCTTTGCTTTCACTATCCTTTGATGGTCTTTGAGTCATCCTTCTTTTACGCATTCGAGAAAATTGTGAGTCGGGAGTGCGTTTTGGGGTATAATCGACTTACCTTTTGTGTCTCGGTATGCTTTAGTCGGTTTTTACTGCGCCTCTCCTTCTCCTTACGATACTTCACGGCGAGCAATGCGTACTTACGGCGAGACTTCCTTCTTGTAGATCATTGAGTGAAGGTTCGGTCTTACTCGTTGTCTTGCTCGTCGGCTTTGGAGATCTTTGGCTGGCCCGATGCTTTGAAGGCATGGTCAATTTTATTGTCGGCTTCGGCTCTTTGCTTTCGTTGAGTTACGTCGAACTCAAACTCTTACTTGAAGTTCAGAAAGATATGGTCGGGAGAGACAACATCTAAATCGAGAATGTCGCAATAAAGTGGCAAAAGGTGTCCGTGTCCGTCCGGCGGTGCCCTCGGTATCTTGAGATTCATCTCTCGGTTGCTTTGAATGTCTTTCCCGGCCCGTTGATGGAGTTCATCGGATTCGTAAATCGGCGTTCGAGATCTTCTATTTTGTCACCGGGCATGAGAGACAAGCTTTCCGGCTTTTGGAGTTCCGGCGCTAGTTTGTTAGCTTTAATCTTACGAGTTCCACGACTCGGTAGTGCTAGAGCGTCCCCGAGTTCCTTTGCGGTTTTGCATTCTCGAACCACTGCCAAGATAAGAATCACTTAGAGTGGTCGGTATGGCATTTACGGCGACTCGGTCTAAGTTGTGAAGCTTCTTCTCTTCGGGGAGTGAAGAGACTTACGTCTTTAGGGATCTTCTTCCCGGTCGCCATTCCTCCTCCTTCGGTGGGGCACTGAGTCGCGACACTATCGATCATGGGAACAATAGGTCCATCTTCAAGCACTTCAATCATACTATCATGGAGGGATGTCGGATGTGCTTCCATTCGACCCGCCATACTCCATAATTCTCTCACGAGAACATGGGTACCATCCTTATACGACATATCGGCCATGAAGAATAATGATATGAATGTAGAGTGATATGCGGTGAAAATAATTTTCCGGATCCGTTCAAGTAGACCGGTTTCAAGATAACAAGAGTCTTCAAGAACTCCTGCTCGATACCAATTGTTGGTCCCGAGTGTACGGTCGGGTGTAGAGGGGGGGGTGAATACACTCGATTCCGATTTTCTCAACTTCGAACACGAGCGGTCCTGTTCGGGGAAAGTGTCCGTCTTGAAATAATTCGGCGGACCAAATAGATGTTACGAATCGTGTGTGGCAAAGAGTCGGCTCCACTGCGAAGATCGCTAGCTAGCGAGTCGAGTTCGGTATCAAACGGTAGAGTTCGGCGGTGCGGAAAAGTGTAGGCCCAAATCGGTTGAGTGGAAAAACCGTTTTAGCAAGTCTCGGTTCGGTAAATAGTCGATTCGGTATCTTTGAGACGGTTGTATGATTTTAAAGAAGATTTTCGGTATGAACGGTAAAATCAATGCGACGGTGTCGAGAAAGCAATAACAAGACACGAGATTTTTAAAGTGGTTCGGATATCACACGATCCTACGTCCGCTTTGTCCCGAGAAAGTTCGGGAGGCTATTTACTATGCTTGAGTTAGTCTCGGTCGGCTTGTGCACGGGACAAGGGCGTGGCTTGGGGATTATGCTTGAGCAAGTCCCGATCTACAAAGGCATCAAACTAAAGTGTTTGACAAACTTCTCCAACTATGAAGGAGTCCTTTTACAATAAGGATTGGGTTCAAATATGAACTCCTTCGTCTAAGCTATATATGGTTTCGGTTGAGCTTAGGGTTAGAGGGATAGGGAATGAGAGAGTGGCTTCTAGATCGACGAACAGCTAAAATAAGCTTTAGGTTCGTGTATCGTCGATTTGGATACTAGAGGCTCTTCTAACAGTTTAGCTTGGTTCCCTATGAGCTGAGAATGTAGTCTTTCGTCGGAGATAGATCTTCAAATTCTTGCGGAAGACTTAGGGTGGTTCTAGCTCGTTTGAATGCTTGTGTTTGATTTCGTCGTTAAGCTTATGCGCATTTTCTCTCACTTGAAATGTCCCTCTATTTATAGAGCAGAGATTGGAAAAGATCCGTTGGAGATGATCTTCCTTTCTCTCTCTCTTTTGGTAGCAAACGGCTCTTTTGAAGTAGGTAACAGTGTACTTTCCCACCTTTTTAGGTAAAGGGTTGACTGTAGCTTTAGCAGGTGAGAAGACACGTGTGTTCTTGTCATTCGTCGAGGTGGATAGAGTGGTTGAGGCGGCCCGAGACTTCAAGGCAAGCGGGGCGACTTCTCTCTTCCTCGTATATGACAATGCGATTGTCTTTCAAAAGTATTTGACGGTTCGATTGTGCGCCGATCTTGAGTCGATCCCGTATTCGGTAGGTAGATAGGCGAGGAAAGTCTGCGAAGATCGGCTTTGAGTTCGATGGCTTGCTCTGCTTGAGTCGGTTCAGCGACTCTTTCGGTATCTTTGCTCTGCTTTGAGTCCCGGTATCGTTGAGTCTTCTACTTACGGTGTTAAGGTAGATAATCTGCGGCGCCTTGATCGGAGCGAGTGTCTGCGAGTGCGAAACCTCGAGAGCAAATAATGATTACAACGGAATGGTTCACCAATCGAGATAGGGTTTTGGTATCTTCAAATCTTCTCAACAATCAGAGCACTAGGCTGCTGAGCATGGTTCAGTATAGAAGATAGAATCATTTCCCACTAAGTAAGACTATGTTGAGGATAGAATCATCACCCAGCAATGTGGCTGCTTCCGAAGCTTCGAAAGAGGCAGTTTGGCTAAAGAATTTCCTCCTGGATCTTGATATTGTTCAGAATTTGCCTAAGGCAATCATGATTTATTATGATAATGTGGGTACAGTGACAAATTCTAAAGAACTTAGATCTCACAAGGCATCTAAACACATAGATAAGAAGTACCACATTATACGAGTATTCGTAAGGCGAGGAGACGTGGTGATTGACAAAGTTGGGCCTGAAGTCAACCTAGCTAATCCTTTCTAGGCGAGCTTACCACTCTGGCTTATGAGAAGCATGTTCGTGGCTTAGGAGTGGTAGAGATGCCCCCCACTTAGGACTACAGAAACTTTTGTATAAGTGGGAGAAGATACAGTGATAGATAGGATAGATAGTTGAGAGATAGTTGAGTACTAGTTTGTACCTAGGGCTAACACATTGTATACTAAAAGTTTACTTTAGTATAAGTTGTAGAATTGTTGGGATTTTGAAAGCTGGAAGCAAATTTTATGCTTGTATACAATGTGTTTTGTCCCTACCACTATTTTATTTTCCTATCTGATAAATATATATATTTACACATGTTATCCTTTATCTTGTATAAAAGTTATATTTGTGTGGTGTGTCGGGTATCACAGAAGACAACACAAATTGGTTGAACTGACAAGATATAAACAGTTATCACAGCTGAGACAACTTAAGGATAAGTTGTTGGTTTAGAGCTTGCAATTTATATAAGAAGTGGCTTGTCTTAGGCTTTGCTTGTCTTTCTTGGTACACTTAAGGTGGTGTATTGGTGGATCACGGTGAGATGTGTTCTCTTGGTGACCTTAGTGGAGAACCAAGATCTCGGTGACTTAGGCTGGTCTTAAGCTTGATAAGACTTCGGTGAGTGCGTTTGGCTATCTATCACTTTGACCTACTATGGTGAACGTCGTCGTGGCCGGATCTACGTATCTTGGGTGTTAGTAGTCATTTGTGGCTCAGTTTGGTTATGCGTATCTTGCAATCGTATCCTAGTAAAATGGGTTGATAATATCCCCTGAGGAACTCGAAAGGATTAGCACACTAAACCCGGCCGGTTGATTAAGTTCAGGTGTGTTAATCAGGTTGAGTGGTACTACTCAGGAATATAAGATGTTAATTAATTTAAGCTGTCAGTAAGTTTAATTAATTAACGGATATTTCTATCTTAAATACGGAGATCGATTAAGTCTAAAATACAAGCCCTTGCTCAATTTGGGATAAAGGGGTAAGTCAGCACGGATTCTCTAGTGGAATGAATCTGTGTTTAACAATTAATTTTGCTCTGGGCTGAGTATAGATAATTCATTAATTTTAGGATCTGCCTTATTTCTTGTATTAGATCCCTGATCTGGCCCAATTAGTTATCTAGTTATTTATTGTCTCTCAGAAATCATTATTAATAGATTATGTATTTTTACATTATGTAATAATGTTATTTATCTGGAAATAATTGGATGGGTCAATTAAATGATAAATATTAGTAGCCCAGTGGATTAATTAATTATATTATGGGCTAATTATGTGGAAGTCCATTAAAAATATAATTAAATTAATGGGCTATAAATATTAATATTATATTGGCTTCTGAAGCCTATATATATTAGTATTCTGTTCATAAACAGATAACACACATATTACATAGGCGCACGGTGTTGATGTGTAGGGAGAGACATAATCTTATTTTCTCCAGTTCTCTGACCACCCAGAGGGAGAAAAGGCCGGGACACAGATCAGAAGATCTGACACAAAAGCAACAATCAAAGCTGCGACAACATACGAAGGAGGAAGGTATCGTTCTTCACCTCCTATTTCATTCAGTGAATACACCTGATTGCAAGTTTTTTCTCAACTGCGAAGATCAGCTAAATACTGAGTTTTGCTACTAAACAGGTTCAGTGCTAGATAAGCCTTCTGATCGTGGGGCTGAGTGGTTCAACAACAACTGAGTTTTTTCTACTAACTGAATTCAGTACTAAGAAGTTCAGTCGCAGAATATTGTGCGAATAAGTGTGGGGCCCGTTTCACTTCGTCTCTTTGAAAACGTTTTATGCAAACCAAAACAATTTTGGCTGGTGCAATTTTCAAGTCTGTTTTATTGAAAGTATGATTTTGTAACCGGTTTAAACATAGATGCGATAAAAGCGATAAATGGCACCTGAAACAATTTTTTAACGTGGTTCGGATACACAAGATCCTACATCCATGGTCTGCTAAACATGAGTGCGGTTGATTTATTTGAGCAAGCCTCAGCGGGGATTTTGTGCTTTTTGGACAAAACCTTTTAAGTTATTGTCCTTAGCGATTTTACAGATTCAACCCGAAGTTTGAAAGATATTCTCCAACAATGCAGGAGTTCTTACAATAAGAACGTTTCACTAAAAGTGAACTCCTTCGACGGTTTTAAGCTTAAGATATTACAATGAATGCTTAGATAGAGAAGGGGAACTAGAGATTCTCTAGAGAGAAGAACTAAACAAAAATGATCTCCAAAGAGCAAGTTCTTCGCTGTGTTTCACTTTGAGTTTGCTAGAGATTGTTTGCTTGAAGCTCATGTTCCCTTATTGTTCCATTTTTTTTTGTCTCTGCTTGGAGACTCTTCTCTATTTATAGTTGTAACTCAAGCATAGATCCGTTGGAGAGAATGATGCCACGTGTCACAAAACTCCAAGGAAAACGGCCTTATATTTTCGAAATGTCGTCGCAGAGTGGTTGACGTTCTGTATATGAGAATAGCTTTTTTGTCAGAGCAGGTAAGCTTTGTTTGCTTCTCATTGGTCGAGGTATGCGGCGGTTGGTGAGACTTTGTCAGACATCAGTCTTCTACCTGAGTTGACTCTTGAACCTCAGATACAAAATGTTCTCTGCTGATCGTACTAAGTGTTCTTTCTGAGTCGGCTGAAGAGGATCTTTTACTGAATGTTGTCAGCTACTAACTCGAAGACAATCAACTGAGCTCTTCACTCAATCAGTAGATCAAGGGTTATCGTATTGAGTCTTCTTCCTGAGTCTGCTGAAGAGAATCTTCTGCTGAGTGTTGTCAGTTACTAACTCTGAAGACTACTAAGCTCTACTGAACCGATGACTTGGGGTTCTTTAACTTCTCTACTGAAGTTCAGTCCAACAATATACCCCTTATAGGAATTAGATAAAATAATCTATGACAATCAAATCAAGTCTAGCCTATTTCATCATAACGGTTCAACACACAGGGGCCAGGACAGGGGTTTTGGGATCTTCAATTCTCCGTAACAATATCGTTCAGTATCCCCTACAATTTCCCCAAAAACACTATCTGATATAGCGTCCCACATAGTGCACGTAAATTGCTCGACTCTAAACACGTCTACTGAGTCAAGTTCTATGTACCCCTTAACAATGATCTACTAGACCACTGACTCATATCCTTATAATTTCCCCCTAATTGATGATGCCAAAACCACTAAGCACTAAGCACTAACCCAAAAACTCAGTTATTAACAACTGAAAGAATTAAGCACCGGCTAACAGCTTACTAAGAGAGGTATGTCAGAAGAAATCAGGACAGTGAGTGTGTGTTTGATCACTTCAGTGATTAGTCATTGTTAAAAATAAATAACACAACCATAAGACGATGAGTGGTTGTCTGGCCAAGTGAAATACTGATTTTATAGATGTATAAAGATACAATACATTCAGTATAACACTAAGAGAGAAAGGAGAGAGAGAGGCAAAGACACAAAGAGCGCTGAGTCTGCTACTTCTGAGATCTGAACTTCTTAATTTTGGATTTGAAGTCAGCAGATTTGGCCTCAGTAGGATCAAGCCCATAAGATCTGTAGATAGCTTCCCTCAGACGCTTGATATTTGGAAGATCTTGTTGCGAATGGGAGGAAAGATCATGACGTTTCATGGCTATCTCCACCTCGTCCTCTATCTCCTTAGTGCAGATGGCTCCTTGAAGAGTCCTAGGAGGGGTCAGTTGACGGTATGCAGGTGCAGCAAATGACAATTTCTCCTTGTATAGGCGCAATTTGATCTGAGCTCGGAAGTTGGGGTCGTAGTTGTATAGGAATTGATCGAACAATTTGACCGCCGAAACTTCACTTGATTAGCATTGCCATACATAGTATGCTTTGATGAAGCATCTTTCACACCTTCTCATTCCTCGTTCAGGTTCCAGGGGATCCATTTGTCTACGCAGCGGAATGGAGTTTTCCTGAGTTGTAGCTTCTTCCTACTGCGTCTATAGAACTTGGAAGTCCTTAGGATCTCTCTGCTTTTGACTAGAACTGCTTCCCTGGCAGCTTTTTCAGTCCTTGTGATATGCTTTATCTCACTCTCTCTCTAGCTTCAACTGTCAGCCTCTCTCTAGCTCTGAAGTCAAGGCCCATTTCAACTGCGTCCCACAGGGCTTTCTCCTCCGCAATTTGTTCTGCTGTAAGCATGGGAGTTTTCTTCTTCAGCCTTTCAAAAAGTGGCAGGTTGTTAGTGTCGGAGTCTTTAGTAGACTCAGAAGCTGATTTTTCAGTAGGTTTCTGCTTCTGCTGAGTCTTTTTAGGAGGTGTTGGCTTACGTCACGGATTCTCATTCGTTGAGCCGACTCGTTGGCGACACAGGCCTTTGGGACTTTTGGCTTTCTCTTCAATTTGGCCTCTTCTTCGAGTCGGGCTTCATGATCGGGCTGAGCTTGCAGCTACTGAGCTATGCGTTCGTCATGCACCTCTTGTTCTTTCTTACATTTGAACTTAGGCGATGGAGGGGAGAGCTTTCGATGCAATCTCCTTGCCGGGCCACTTCGGCAGCGGAGGCTTAATGTCCTCTGTTCCCTTGACGAATTCTGCTATCTCATCAATATGTGCTTGAGCTAAGGATCCTTCTCCTGATCCTCCAGCCTGCCTTGTCAGCTACTGCTTGTGATCGGTCGAGGCTCGCATGGCCTTCAGCGAAGGATTTTTCCTTAGCCTTTTCTTGTTGGGGAGGGGGTGGGGAGAGCAATGAATTCCTCTATCTCTATTGTTTCTTCCCCCTTATCCTGTTTCGCTTCCTTAGCCTTTGACTTATCTTCCCCCTTAGCTTATTTCCCTTTACCTTCCCCCTTTTTGGCATCACCAGTCGAGGTCAGTAAAGTCTTAATAGCTGCTACTTCTGTTTGAAGGTTGTAGACAAGCTTTGATCTGGGTGGAAGTGGAGTTGAAATCCCCGATAGCATCGCAGTAATGTTCCCATTCAATTTCTTAATCACGTCGAATCTCCTTGATCTGGGACTCAGATTGAGTTTTGTGCTGTAGAAGAGATGCTTTGAGTAACTCCTTGAAGTCAGACCGGATGAGGTTCAGAGCTGTAGCTTGAGTTTCAAGAGCTTTAGCCACGCTAGAAGATGCAGCTCTGTTCCTTTCATCCATTATTTCCTGGACGTCATCCATTGCCGCAGCAGTTGCTCTGAGAATTTCTGGGATTGAGCTTCAAGCAACTGCTGACACTGAGTGGGCAAGTCCGGCTTCTAAGCAGCCAGACCAGTCTCGATGATCTTTTGAAAGTTTGGTGTTGGGGCTTCAGAGATCTTCTTAACTTCTCCAGTGAGGACATCAATGTGCTCATTTTGAGCTTTCGTATATTGTGCCCACTTCAGGTGCACATCCTTAGCTAGGAGACGACTTATGTCTCCTTGCTTCCTGATAGATCGATTGACGGTCCTCGAGGATACGGCATTGATAGGTTTGATCTGATATGAAGAAGTACCGATCCTTTGCTCAGAGGCAGCGAGTTGTTGTTGTCTTGAAGAAGGCGCGACGGCGGGGGCATCACCAAATACGGGGAGGTGGTGAATCATCCTTCTCGTTTGGGAGTTTTGCCCTCGGCGAGTCTCCCAGGCTCTGCATCCTCGGGTGCTGAATCATCACCTTCATCTGGGTGGTCAGTGGGCGAAGGGTCTCTGGCAGGAGAGGAGGCAAGACTTAAGCTCTAGCGAGATATAGCATAGCAGATCTCGGGTCCTCAAAAGATGCTATGTCAGGGTTCTCCAAACCCTATCTCGGAGGCTGCGATTCTTTGCTTCTCTGCCCGTAACGTGTGTGTACGAGAATCTTCTTTTGGATCATTTAGCAAGAATATCCCAATTAAGGAATCTCAGCAGCATCTGAGTCCTTGCCCTGACAGCTACATCCACCAGATCATAATAGTTGGCAATTTCAGGGATCTGTTTAGCGATTTCGGATTCAGCCCTAAGTCTGGTCAGCTGAACTTTGGTTGGTAGCTCTGAAGATACCTCAGTAGTTGGTTCAGCTTCGTACTCCAACTGAGTTTCTTCAGTACTGACTCTCTGGACTTTATCTTTGAGAGTGGCACCTTCAATGCATGTGTCCGAGTCTAGTATGATTTCCACCTGTGGGGGAGGTGGAGAATCAGCCTTAGAAGCTTCCAGCTTTGTTAGCTTCTTTCTCTTAGGTTGTCCGGTACGTGGAGGCAGTTCAGTCGAAGGCCTCTTTAGTGCAGCTCCACGACCTATGGACTTTTCAGCGGCGTTTTTGACCTGAACTTGATCAGTTTCTTGTCGAAGTATTTCATGTCGCCAAATGACGCGTGCGAGGATATTGATGCTTCTATCAGCGCTGAAACCTTGGTCCCGTACAGAAGTTTTCCCACAAGAGATAGTCTTCTCTCTCATGCGTCTCCAGCAACAAACTTCTGTAACTGGGCCTTCAGTTCAAAAAGAAAGAACTTAGATCTGTCCATGATTACCATCATCATCTAGAGCCTAGGTTTGGACAGCTGGTCAAAGGAACCAGCCGCACTAGTGAGGATATGGATAATAATGTACGCCAGGCCTCTGAATTCTGGCAGGAGCTGACTCTTCGGAAATGCAGCTTTGAAGGATATATCATCTCTCCCGCAGAATTGCCTTATATAGTCGTTGATCTCAGCTTCCTTGTATCCAATAGGAGATACACCATAGTTGGGAAGGTTGAATACTGTCTTCAGCCCTTCGAGGATGTTAATGTTGGCGTGACTCTCCTCCAACGTATGAGGTGAAACCGCTTTCATGTACCTCACTGTGGTGACTGTTGCGTCCGTTCCCTCCACCTAACGCATGTTGAAGTAAAATTCAACGACTTGTCTCGGAAGACAAGCATGAAGCTGCTTCGTCAGAAGCGTCTTCAGACCAATGCCTGAAGGGCGGAGTAAATCTCCTCCAAGTATGGCAGTTCTGATAGGTGGAACTCCATGGTAGGCTCGAACAGGACTCTGCTCTAATTAATCTCGTCAATGTCTGCAGGAGTCCGAATGATGCTTGACAAATATGCCATTTCAACTAGAATTGGCAAAAAAGATGTTAGCACTTGAAAGTAGAGTAAGTTAGTTTTTGCAGACTAGAATTGAAAAATTTACTGAATGTTTAAGAGCTTGAGAGAGATAGAAGTCTGAATGCAGTTTGAAGATTATGCAAAGCTCTTAAAAAGGGTAATGGTGAAGATAAAGGTGAGAGATATAAGCGAGAGTGTTGGTCCCGAGTCAAACGTTCAGGTGTAGAGGGGGGGGGGGGTGAATACACCTGAAAACTTTTCTCAAACTTGAACACGAACATTTCGATTTCAGAGATTATCTGCTGAATAAATTTAGTAGATCAGACAAGTTGTTCTGGATCGCGTGGATAGAGTGGCCGACTATGCTTGAGGCACGCTGGGCGGCGATGTCGAGAATTCATTACCGTTCGGTAAGAGTTCAGTGGGTGTGGAATAGTGTAGGCCCAATTCAGTTGAGTTGAAAACGTTTTTAGTAAAACCGTTTCAGTAGATTAGTGCGCTCAGTTAAGCTTTTCTAAAACTCTCTTGTATGATTTTGTAAACAGGTTTTCAGAATGAACATTAAATCAATGCAACAGTAAAAGACGCAGTGATTTTTAAAGTGGTTCGGATATCCAAAATCCTACGTCCTTTTGTCTCGAAAAGATCGGGAGGCTATTTTATTATCTTGAGTTAGTCTCGGTTGGTTTGTACACTTAGAAAAACACGGCCTTGAAGATTATCTTTGCGCAAGTCCTAGTTTACAAGGTTCAAACAAAGATGTTTGAAGGATTCTCCAACAGTGAAGGAGTGCTTTACAATAAGAACAGTTCAAGATATGAACTCCTTCGGTTTTAAGCTATGGATATTTCAGTGGATTTTAGGTTAGAGGGGAAAGGGAACAATGAAGGGGCTTCTTGAGTGAAGAACAGTGAGGAATAATCTCTTTGGGTTCGTGTTCTATCACTTGGATGCTAGAGGCTTTAATTCAATAAAGCTTGGTTTCCTAGAGCAGTGTATTTGCCTTTCGCGTTGAGTATTTCTCTGAATTTCTTTTGGAAGCTTGTGTTCTTGTTCGTTCAATGCTCGTATTTCTCTGTATCTATTGTATTCTTCAACGATTTGATTTTCCCTCTATTTATAAAGGTGAGCTATGGATAGATCCGTTGGAGACGAACTGTCCACGTGTCACTCTATTTGGGTAGGTGACGGCTCTTTTGCAATCGTGCAGAGTCTACCCTCTTTTTCAGGAAAGTAGTTGACTTACAGCTTTTTACCATAACTTTGACAGCTGGCTGCTTGTCATTGGTCGAGGTGTAGAAAGTTGTTGAGATATTCAAATTTCAAGGCGAATCTTGGCGACTTCTCTAATGTGTACAACCTCGAGACAACTCTGCGATTTAACATTGAAAACTTCGACAATCAAGGAGGCGTCGGGCCGTTCTTTGAGTCGACCGGGGGATTCGATAGTATACTCTGTTGAGTCCAACTCTGCGAAGGTCGACTACGAGTTCGGTGAGCTGCTCTGCTTGAGTCCGGTTCTCGCGGCTCTTTCGATATCTTTGCTCTGTCGAGTCCGGCCTTCTGCGAATGCGAACACCTCTCGGTATCTTTGCTCTGCTTGAGTCCCGGCACTGCGAGTCTTCACTCCCATGGTGCTGGGCGGATAGTCTGCGAGGTTCGGCAAACGGAACTTCGAGCACGGACCATGCTTTGAAGGTAAGTCTGCTGAGTGCGAAACTATTAGAGACCAGGCGTTACAATTACAAATGAATGGTTCACCGATCAAATTAGGGTTTTGGAATCGGCCAATCTTCTATACAATCTCTTGCTTAGAATCATCTCCCAGCGAGAGAGATTATATATAGATTTAAATACCAAGCGATTTTCGAGATCCGAAGGTTAGGATTTAATCTCGCTTTATCACGGATGGTTAGGATGTAATTTTTTTAAAAGGAATGATTACTTAGCCGCTAATAATCTCGACCTACCTAAGATTTGCATAGTTGGAGTAAGGTGAGATGACATGCGTTAAATGCGCTACAATCGGTTCTTATGATAACGTGCGTTAAATGAAAACGGTTTTTCTTGAACGTATCCTTAAGAATTTATGGCGGGGAAATAAATGTGCTTCATGCCGTTGAATGTATGCTGCTTGATCAATTAAATGCAAGCATGCGGCGAGTATAAATATTTTACTTACCTTTCAAGCGACCACTTGTGGTCATTTTTACCAATTGCAAATCGGGAGGATCGACGTGATATTGAGGATTCGGATGTTTGTCTCACATTCCCCCACTTGCGGGTCTTGTATGATTCACCCTATTGAATCAAATGCGGGTTCGACTTACTAACTTGTTGTACTTAATATTTTTCTTGGCTCGGGTCGGTAGGATCCAGTAGACCTAGCTCAACCGAGAGTTCTCTAAACATGATCTCGGCCAGTGGCTTGGTCAGTATGTTTGCCCTTTGTCTATCAGTATGAATTTTCTCCATCCACGATATCCTTCTTCTCGACATTGTCTCGGATGAAGTGGTGTCGAGATGTCCGCGTGCTTGCATCTCTTGTGAAGAATTGGGTTACGAGTGATTGCGATAACTACTTGGTGGAGTCGCAGTAGATGGGCACTTCATCTTGAATGATACCATAATTATATAATTGTTGTCGAAGCCAAAGAATCTGGGCACAACAACTTCCAGCAGCCATATACTCAGCTTCAGTAGTTGACGTCGCTACTGAATGTTGTTTCCTGGAGAACCATGATATGAGCTTACTTCCTAGGAACTGACAAGTTCATGAAGTTGACTTTCGATCTACCCTGCATCCTACATAATCAGCATCAAAATATCCAGTTAAAACAAGATTTTCATCAGCAGGATACCATAACCCTACGTCAGATGTTCCCTTCAGGTATCTCAGAATCTTCTTCGTTGAGTCTAGATGACATCGCTTGGGATTGTCCTAAAATCTCGCACATACACCTACAACATAAGTTAGGTTAGGTCTGCTTGTTGTTAAATATAATAAGGAACCAATAATGGCTCTATAGTCAGTTGAGTTAACAGAAGCTCCCTCTTTATCTAGATTGATTTTAAAGTTTGTATTCATGGGATCTTGACTGGCTTGCTTGATTCACAACCAAATCTTTTCAGGAGGGCTCTAGTGTTTTTGGCTTGGTTGCTGAATATTCCCTTATCTAATTGTTTTACTTTCATCTCCCCCATCATTGACATCTCGAACTTCTCCTCCATCATCTTCTCGAATTGTTGACATATAGTCACGTTTCTACAGCCAAAGATGATGTCGTCCACGTAGATCTGCATCGGTAGAATGTCATCTTCGATTTGATGTTGAGCGAGTGCGATCTCTTTGTCCCCTTTTGAAAACCTTTACAAGTAGAAATTCGATAGGGTATCGTACCAAGCGATAAGTCGAGCTTTGTTTCTTACTATGACGTTGTTTTCATCACGCTTGTTCTTGAAGACCCACTTAGTTCCTATCTCGTGTTGGTGCCTAGGTCTATCAAAAAGCTTCCGACCTCATTTCTGACGAACTGCTTCAGCTCCTCTTGCATTGCTATGATCCAGTCAGCATAGTTAAGTGCGTCCTCTATCGATTGAGGTTCTTCAATAGACAAGAAACATGAGTATAAAGTACTTTCCCCTTTACAAAATCTGGATCTTGTCTTTACATTTGCTGACAGATCTCCAATGATGAGATCAGAATAGTGAGAATCTAGCCATGATCGTCTAAGCTTGGTCTCTTCTTATGAAATTACTTCTGTATAGTCAACATGATTGTTAGGCATTTCGGTAGTGTTGTTCTACGATCCGAAGCAATTTAGTAAGAAGGTTAGGATTGATGGAAATAGGAGAGAAAGAATTGTACCTTACTCCTTCGTATGTTGTTGCGGCTACGATTATTACCGTGTTCGAGATCTTTTTATACGTGTCCCGACCACTTTTTCTTCCTCCGCGTGGTCGGAGGGCGAAGAAAAAATATTTGTCTCTCTCAAAAACGCGTATGAGCGTTAATGTGTATGTGTGTGTGTTACGATTATGAGCGAGAATACTAATATATATGCTTCAAGAGCCAATATTATATTAATATTTGTAGCCCATTAATTTAATTATATCTCTAATGGGCTTCTACATCAATTAGCCCATAATATAATAAATTAAACTTTTTGGACTACTTTTATTTAACAATTAATTGGCCCAGCCAATTAATTTTAGATAAATAACATTATTAAATAATACAAAATGTATTAATCTATTAATAATAATTTCTGAGGGACAATAAATAACTAGGCAACTAATTTAGCCAGATCAGAGATATAATACAAAAAATAGAGCAGGGCCTCAAATTAATTTATTATCTATGCTCAGCCCAGAGCAAAATTAATTAATAAACACAGATTCATTCCACTAGAGAATACGTGCTAACTTACCCCTTTATCCCAAATTGAACAAGGGCTTGTATTTTAGACTTAATCGATCGCTGTATTTGAGATAGAAATATCCATTAATTAATTAAGTCCACTGACAGCTTAAATTAATTAACATCTTATATATTCTTGAGTAGTACCACTCAACCTTATTAACACACCTGAACTTAATCAACCGGCCGAGTTTAGTGTGCTAATCCTTACGAGTTCCTCAGGGGATATTATCAACCCATTTTACTAGGATACAGTTGCAAGATATTGACAACCGGCTGAGCCGCTAATAACTACTAACACCTAAGATACGTAGATGCGGTAGCGACGGCGTTCACCATAGTATGTCAAAGTGATAGATAGTCAAAAGCACTCAGCTGAAGTCTTACCAAGTTTAAGACCAGCTAAGTCACCGAGATCTTGGTTCTCCACTAAGGTCAGTCAAGGATAACACATCTCATTGTGATCCATCAATACACCACCTTAAGTGTACCCGTAAAGACAAGCGGCAAGACAAGCTACTTCTTATCTAAACTACAGCTTAAACCGACAACTTATCCTTAAGTTGTCTCAGCTGTAATAACAGTTCAACCAATTTGTGTAGTCTTCTGTGATACCCGACACACTACACAAATCTAACTTTTAAACAAGATAAAGGATTATATGTGCAAATATATATATTTATCAGATAGGAGGATAAAATAGTGGTAATGACAAAACACATTGTATACAAGCATAAAATTTGCTTCCATTATACAAAATCCCAACAAGGGTCTACTGAGTTCCCAGGTTCAGGGGCATTTCACTCTGGAGCATTATTCGTTCCCTCTGAATTGTTATTCACAGTAGAGATCTCAGTTACCACAGGGGCTTCCTCATCGACCTATGTTACCTGATGTTGATTTTGTTTAGTAGAATCAACCAGGTCAGCTACATTGCCTCCGAGATGGGTCTGAGTTTCTTCTTCCTCTGACTCATCATCCCAACAATGCTGGATCTTTTCAGGTTTATCATTTAACTTGAGATCACAGTAGCTTCTTCTTGCGACATCTTCGATGTTTGTCTCACTTGATTTCTTGTTCTCGATAACAAACTCATCAAAAACAACAAGAGGGCTTTCCTCCACGCAAAGGGTCCGATAGTTAAAGACCTTACAAAGGCTTTCTTGACTCGAGGTATCCTAAGAACACTCCTTGATCAGATTTGCTATCAAAGTCCTTTAAGCGATCCTTTCCATTATTGTAGATAAAGCGAAGGACAACCAAAGATATGGAAATGAGATATAGAAGGAATTCTCCTTTCCATGGTTCATATGGTGTTTTTCATGTGTAGCTTTATCGGTAGTGAGCGGTTACGAGTGTAACGGGCGGTGTCGGTAGCATACGCCCGGGAACTTCGAGGGTATCCGAGTGCGCAGGGAGCGTTCTTCCTACTTCTTTTAATGTTCTGTTCTTTCGTTCAGCAAGACCGTTCTGTTAGGGTGTGCGAGCTGCTGAATTCTCGTGCTAAATCCCCTATGTATCGTAGTACTCCTTAATGATTGAGTTGAGAAATTTAGTTCCTCGATCCGAGCGTATTCTCTGAATCTCGATGTCCTTTTCCACACTGAGTTTCTTCAGCAGTATTGGCAACTCAGTCTTGACATCATATCTATTGGCTATGAAGATGACCCACGCATATCTTGAGTAGTCATCAATAACGACGAGGGCATACTTCTTGCCTCTTATAGTCGTTTGGAATTCTTGGCCCCAAAAGGTCCATGTGCAGCAGTTGAAGGATTCTATCAGTGGAAGGTGACGGAATTGGCGGATTGTTTTTCTTTGTCTGCATTCTTTTCATGCATGCTTCATAATTTCTGTCTCTACTGAATACTTCGTTGGGCAGTCCTCTGACTTTTGAGTCCCTTACCAGCTTGTTCATTGCCTTGAAATTCAGGTGACTGAGCCTTTTATGTCACATCCATCCTGTCTTATCACTTGACTTCATTTGGGAAAGCAAGAAAGCTTGGGTGCATGGTGTTCGTTGCCGTAGATATTCTTCCTCTGTACTGCTTTTTTTTTTTTGTCTACTTTATTCAACTAGATATTCTTCCTCTTGAACTCTAATAACATTTTTTTTTTCCATGTAGATTTATCGAGAACATCACGAAACCGGCGTCAAGAGGTAACTCTGTTAAGGTTATCACGGGAATTGGTCGACGTAAAGGAGATTATGTTGAAGTCCTTCAACATATGTTACTCTTAGGCCCCGAGCGATCCCGATGTTCGGGAGTTCCATATCCCGATGTGTAACATTTTGAGTTGTCGCCCAAACTCGATTCTAGGACCTTCTTCTTGTATATAGTTGGTCGGCGAGGCTCTTCGATAAGTCCTTTGTCTCGAGCGGCCGTTGTCTATGATCGAGGTCCTTATGCACCCTGAAAAATAGAAGCTTGATTTTAGGTACCCTTTCGTTCGGTTTGGGTACTAAAGCATTAGTCGGTGGTTTCCGGCCATATTTTTTTTTTTTTTTTTTTTTTTGCCGGTGAACTACTCTGGCGAGACTCTTTCGGATTCTTCAAGCTCTTCTTGTCCGAGCTTTTTTCTTGTTCATGGGTTGTTTGTCTCTCTTGAACAGGCGAGTTGGGCTTCTTGGGGAGTTCGGGAGCTTTCTTCTTACGGTATTTAGTGCTCCTCCTAACCACGGCTCATAGTAGTAAGAACCATTATTGTGCGGGATGTTCGTCCTTCGGGATGTTCGTCGGCTTGGTTCAACGTCTTGCTTCTGCCCATCTGACCTTTTTGGTTCCCCTTGAGTTGGATCTGGGTGTCTTGGGGCTTGAACCAGGGGTCAATTTCTTGTTGTTGGGTTGAGGTGTAATCATTTTCTGTTTGTTCTTCGCCTGAGGGGTGATAGGTTCACCTGCTTGAACTTTCCCTCTGACAAATCGATTAACCAGCTTTTCTGAGCCTTTCGAGGTAAAGGTTGAAAGCTTCATGTGTGTAGCTAAGTCCTTCCTTAATGGAAGCGGCCTCGAGCTCTAAGCATACTTTCCAACTTCTCCTTGGCTCCCTAGGGTCTTGCTCTGTCATCAGACCTCGCCATACTTCATCACTCTTCCTGAGTGACTCATAATCTCTTTTAACTTCAGCGAGTTTTTGGCTGAGCCTAGCTATCTCGGTATCTTTCTTAGAATTTTCCTTAGTCAAGACTGATATCTGAGTTTCTTGATGTTGAGACTTAGTCATGAGAGATTTAATCTCTTCCTTTTGTCTCACAACAAGACTTTCTGAATCAGTAAAGACCTGACAATTAGAAGAAAGTCTCTGATTTTCAGCTTTTACCTGTTCCAACTCTGAGCCCATGTTCTCTTGAACTCCACCCTTGTGCCAATTTGCTCCTCTAGCAAATCTTCATAAGCTTGAATCACATCTAATGGTTCACATGTAGCTGAGCAAATGTCTTGTGTGTTTTGTGAAGAGGAGGTTATATTCAGTTTAGAGTTTACCTCAGCCTCTTCTCCAGCCATAAGGCATTGTTCAGTTGATGTATCAGGATTTGATTCTCCCACCTCAACAGCTACGAATGCAGCTTCATCTTTAGAAGAGTATCTTCCTCTGTTGAGTCGTCGGATAGCTCTCCGACAATATAGGTATGCCCCTTCTGGCAAGTTTATCTATTACGGCTTTGTCGTTCGGTCTCGTTGGACAGTTGAGAGCTCCGGACATTCGTACGGATAGTGTTCGTCTTTCTTGCAGCTATAGCACATAGAAACTTTGCCACCTTTTTCAGATGTGCCGATAGATGGAGTGGCAGCAGACTCCGTGTTCCTGCATTCAGGAGAAGCTTTAGATTCTTCCCTTTTATGATTATCTTTCTTACATGAGGGAGAATCTTTGTGGTATTTCTTCAGCTTTCTGACTCTTTCCTTCTCCCTTTGATATTTTAGAGCCAGAAGCGCGTGTCGTTCAGCAAGAGGATTCTCAGTGGATTTTGCTACTGATGTTGCAACTAACTTGCTTGTTGAACCAGGGCTAGCTCCAGTGTGCTAACTGTTGCTTCATAAGCATGGTCGATTTGTGTGTCAGCTGGAGTGCTAGCGCACCGTTGGGGTAGACTATGCTCGAACTCCTTCGTTTTTAATTCTGAAAATATAACATCAGGAGTTAAAGCATTAAGATCAGAGCAACGTAAATAAGTAGCAAAAGGAAGCCACTTCAGTCGAGGCAGCGCTCTCAAGATCTTGGTGTTCATCACTTTGTTAGTGAACGTCCTCCCTAGCCTATTGATTACATTGATTTGGTTTGTAAATCTGACGCTAAGCTCGTCAATGGATTCACTGGGCTCCATGGCGAATGTTTTGAACTTTTGAAGCTCTAACTCGAGCTTGTTTTGTTTGATCTGCGGGGTTCCTTGGCTCAGTACAGCCAGGGCGTCCCAAAGTTCTTTTGCCGTTTTACAATCTTGCACTCTCCTGATGTGAGAATCACTGAGCGTTGTTAGGATTGCATTCTGCGCTACTCGGTCAAGATTTGCAGTTTCTTCTCTTCATGCGTGAAAGCGGCTTTATCTTTGGGTACCTTTGCCCCAGTCTATGCTCCTACACCTCCCAAGCAGCAAATTTTGCACTATCGATCATGGGAATGATTGGTCCTGTCTCGAGGACATCAATCTTGTTGTCATGCAGCGATGTAAGGTGCACCCCTATTCTCATGCGCCATACCGTATAATTCTCAAAAGAGAACATAGGTACCATCCGAATACCTGACATATCAGACATTTTAAGCAAATAGTATAAGGATGAATGAAGAGATGCTTGTGCAGTGAAAATGTTTTTCTGGATCTATTCAAGTAGACCAATAAATTTTCAAAAATGATGATCAAAAGAACATCGCTCTGATACCAACTGTTGGTCCAGAGATGAGTGTCAGGTATAGAGGGGAGGGGTGAATACATCTGATTGCAAGTTTTTTTTCTCAAACGCGAAGGTCAGCTAAATACTGAGTTTTGCTACTGAACGGGTTCAGTGCCAGATAAGCCTTCTGATCGCGGGGCAGAGTGGTTCAACAAGCGAGTTCGTTCTGCGGCTAAGGTCGATGCGAGAAGTTCAATCACAGAATATTATGCGGATAAGTGTGGGGCCCGGTTTCACTTCGTCTCTTTGAAAGCAATTTATGCAAGCCAAAACAATTTTGGCTTGTGAAATTTTCAAGTCTGTTTTATTGAAAGTATGATTTTGTAAACAGTTTAAACATAGATGCAATAATACAGTAAATGACACAAGCAATTTTTAACGTTGTTCGGATACGCAAGATCGTACATCCACAGTCCTGCTCAACAGGAGGTCTTATTGATTTATCTGAGCAAACCTCAACAAGGTTTCAGTGCACTGGACATAACCTTCTAAGTTATAGTCCTTAGCAACTTTACAGATTCAAACCGATGTTTGAAAGATATTCTCCAATAATGAAGGAGTTCTTACAGTAAGAACGTTTCACTAAAAGTGAACTCCTTCGAAGGTTCTAAGCTTAAGATATTACAATTATTGCTTAGATAGAGAAGGGGAACTAGAGATTCTCTAGAGAGAAGAACTAAACAAAAGTGATCTTCAAAGAGCAAGTTATTCGTTGTCTTTGGCTTTGAGTTCACTAGAGATTGTTTCTTGAAAGCTTTTGTTCCCTTGTTGTTCCGTTTATTTTTATTTTTTTCTCTGCTTGGAGACTCTTCTCTATTTATAGTTGTGACCCAGGCATAGATCCGTTGGAGAGAATAATGCAACGTGTTACAAAACTCCAAGGAAAATGACCATATATTTTCGAAATGTCGTCGCAGAGTGGTTGACGTTCTGTACATGAGAGCAGCTTTTGTGTCAGAGCAGGTAAGCTTTGCTTGCTTCTCATTGGTTGAGTTATGCGGCGGTAGGTGAGACTTTGTCAGACATCAGTCTTCTACCTTAGTTGACTCTCTGAACCTCGAATACAAAATGTTCTCTGCTGATCGTACTGAGTCTTCTTTCTGAGTCAATATTCCTTGTACGTTTTGCAATTAAGTCGCAGCCTATCAGTAGATCAAAGTTGATTGTACTGAATCTTCTCTCTGAGTCGGCTGAAGAGGGGTCTTCTGCTTGAATGATGCCGTCGGCCGACTCGAAGACAATCAGCGAGCTCTTCTCTCGATCGGTAGATCAAGGGTGATCTTCACGAGTCTTCTTCACGAGTCTGCTTGAAGAGAATCTTCTGGCGAGTGTTGTCGACTACCGACTCACGAAGACTCCGAGGCTCTACTATACCGATGACACGGGTTCGGGAACTTTAACTTCTCTACTGAAGTTCAGTCCAACAATAATAATTATTGTGAAGTAGTAAACTAATAATGTATAATTGATATACATGTGTACCTCTTGAATTTAAATACGTGTAATTGAGTAGGAATCGGATATGGATATTATATGCAAAAAAATATATATATATATATATATATATATATATATATATATTTTTTTTTTTTTTTTTATATATATTTTTGCATTATATTAGGTATGTATATATATATATTCCTTATTTAAGATTTAGAGAAGATATAATAGAATTTAGGGGTATTATTAGATTCGCTCGAATCTCCCTCTGTATCTTTCTCAAGTCCTACCCGCGTCATCTCTCCCACGCGAACGTGACTACACAAAAAAAATGTCGATTGATTTTCCTAATGCCTTCGATGACAGCGCTGCAACGGAGCTGATTAGAAGAGTTCGCTCTACAACAAAGCCCCCTCCACGTTGCATTCAAGGAAAGGAGAAGAAGAAGGGAAGAATTGGGTTGGTGTATAGCGTGAAGAATGGGATGTTGTCCCTGCACAAGATGTGATGACCCCTATGACCCCCCCCCCCCTCTCGTCCCTTTCCTATGCAAGCCATTAGATATATCATACCTCCACCACTCCTCTACTATTTAAACAAAAGAGCGAAGAGAAAGAGAGGGAAGAAAAGAAGTAAAGTTTGCACAACCACCACCACCGTTCATCCTTGCCGTTGACGCACAAGACGAGAGCTCTCTGCCTCTCCAAATCTTTGGTCAAACTCGCTCATAGTCGACTAGAAGGTCCCTAACCACACCGTGCCCGGAAGAAGTTAGGAGGGTAATGTTCTTCTCTTATTTCTCCTTCATGAAAAGCCTATGAGATTATACCTCGAAACTGGTTTAAGATACCGTGTAGGCTTTAAGATGATTGGTCAATTTGATTTCCTTTCAAGCTTTTGAGGAATTTGTTTCTCGTGTTAACGTGAGGTTCCTGTTGCTGATGATGATGGATGAGTGTTTCGAGTACAAGAATTTCTTTACGTCGTCATTGATCTAAGACATGTGTTGATAAAGAATGAATAACCTATTGCATGAATTCTTGCGGGATTTCGACCGGGTTTGCATTGTTTTGATCTTCTTGTATACTCTTCCTCTACGTTACTTTTTCCACATTTATAAGTAAAAATACGTTTATCTATGTCATATCTATCATGTTGAAGAGTTGGCGGCTTAACTGTCCTTAATAAAACGTGTAGAACTACAGAATATATATATAGCTCAGTAAGTGTTCGATGAAATGTCTAAGTCAATGCCTTGTTTCCTTTTTGGATCTACACTACCTCGTAAGGCGATGACTTGAGCTCGTTATATAGACCACCTCTCTAATGAAAAACTCAGAAATTTAGACACCTTTAGGAAGCCAAAATGTTATGCCCCGGCGAAAAGGCCCTCAAAACTGCCAAGCTGGCGAGAAGCTTTGTTGTAGAGCGAACTCTTCGGCATATTAAGGTTTTTGATGGTGTAAGGCATAATTCTGATAACTCAATCGGACCAAAAACTTTAAAAACCTTACACCATCAAAAACCTTAATCAACAAGGAATCCAAAATATGTTTTCGATTGTGAAACAGAGTCCCGATCGCCGAGATATACCCGCTTGAAAATGACCTAAAAACTGTTTGAATTAATGCCTAAACCAGAAATTTCTAAGTGTTGAACAAAGGGCTTATCTATGACCCATTTTGCGAGACCTTTTGTGAAGGGGCCTCGAATCTGGTAACCCCAAACCCCATACCATCTTAAACCTTGTCATCCAAGCCATCTCCAACCCTTTACGTTCGCCATTTGGAGTTCATATAAAAAAATTATGCGTTGGAGAAAACGCATCGTTGGAACACCATATTTTTCCTGGAACGTGCAGATCCTCCAACTTTAAAATAGTCTATGAACTTCGTTCCTTCTCAAAACTCACCGGACCTTATACCGATAGAAAGTTGGGTTCGTTGTCTTTCCAAAACCATGCTCAACGCATAAAATAGAATTCGAACGAAAAAGATATGACCCTACAAATTACCACTGGCAGAACTGCCACAGTTTCACCGACTCAAGTTCGGGGACTACTTTCGATATCGAAGCGATTGCACGAGCGAGAAACTTATTTCTAAGGTCTCATACCTCTCCTGGGAAGAATCTAAACATGAGTTTTCATAGAAGACCGACGGTCGGATCGTCCATAAATAAAGTCGGAAGTTGCTGCGAAAAACATTTCCAAAATATATTTTATTTTCAAAATATCCCCTTAAATATCGGGAAAATACCAAAGCTACAAATTTACCGAATGAAGAGAGACTACTATTGAAAATGTGTACGGAGTATATCCGAGCAAGAATATTGAAGGCGAGTTTTATCATTTCGAGAAAAAAAGCGAAATAAAATCCGCTCTTCGCAACCAAAAACCCTATTTGCTAAAGACGAACTTTGTGGTCTAGAATTCGAAGAAATTCTAGGACTTTGGGATTTAACCCTAGCAGAATTTAGGTCTTTATTGTAGGACCCTCGGAGAAAGGACAATAAACTCGGAAAGCGATGTTGATAATAATATTACGCCACGAGGTGGGTTATATTTTCCTCTAAACTTATTTTGGAGTTATTTAGCTCTTAAATTATATGAAATGTTTAAGTTAAATGCTCTTGTATGGTCGATCAAGGTTCTTGTTCTGACCTAACACGTCAGACAGGAATGGTGTACACCCCTCATTAGTTGTGCAATGGGTTGATCTTCACTGTGTACTAACTTGTTATAAGGGATTATTAGGGAAAAGCTCGATATCCAAATTTGAAAAGGTTGCTCTAAGTAATGGCTCGAGACCCTAGATGGAATTAGATCCGACGAGGATGTGTTATGGGATCACAATAGAGATGAAATTGGATCCGATGAGATTGTGTTCCGGGATAGCAATAGAGATGAAATTGGATCCGACGAGGATGTATTCCGAGATCGCAAGAGTAACTAAAAGAATGTTGCACGTGCGCGCAAAAGAAATGGAAAGTGTTTCGTATACTTAGGAGTATCTTTTGTTTTTAAAACCTCATAAGCTATACATTTATGCTCTGGATAATCGCATGTTTTATAAAATATTTTATTAAATGCTCGCCCACTAAGTACTCTAGTACTCAGCCCAAATCTTTTCAAAAACTTTTCTAGGTTGAGCGGCCACTGATGACAGACAGAGCCGAGGCGAGGGTTGCTGTCAAATAATTAAATTCCGCTATGCTTAAATAGTTTTTGCCCAATTCAAGGAATTTAGTTCTTTTATCAATCGCCACTCTAGACTTTTCTTTATTCGAACTGCTTTCTATGTGTTCAGATACTTATCACTTTTTGTGAATTTCGAACTGAAGTTCCTATAAGTTTCATTTTAGAATTATTATGTATTATCTTTTAAATCATGAATTCACGATTTATTTATCTATATTGTACCACACACGGTCACACGCCCTTTCCCGAAAATCGGGCCTTGACATTTTGGTATCATAGCAGTTCGTTCCGCTTCGAACTTAAACCGTCTTTCAAAGAAGTCTAGACTCGATTCCCTAGACTTCAAGTTCGTTCCACGATCAAGGAATTTTAAAACTTTTCAAGAAAAATCTAGAATAGAACCTCTAGACCGATAAGTTACTTTTCAACCCTCCGCTCGCCGTCGCAGTACCCTCAACTAAAGGTAATTTCTTTCAAGGACTCGTTTAAAATTGTTTATGAAAGCGCGTGCAAATGGTTTTTGCTTGAAAGGAAGCATAAAATGATAAAATTTATGAAAAATAAGGTTTTCATAATGGACCTATATGTCCCTGAGGCTAAAATGAAATGTGATCATACGATTTTCAAATCCGTTTGACAAAGAGAATGTTTTCGACAGATAATTTGAAATTCCTTTGACAAGAGTTTCATAAAAAACTATATGATTACTTTATGATGATGTCATGGTATGATTGATGATGAGTTTCAATTGCCTACTGCTTTTATGATGAGACACTATGATTGAAAATAGCATTGTTGAACTCTAGTACTTGAACTTTGGTTGATTAGACCACTTGAACATAAGATTGGTGCTCTAAGTAATTACTTAGCTGCTTGACTAATCTTAAGATAAGTTGTTGACTTAGAACTTTTTCTTTTTTTTCTTATAGATGTATCGAGCAGGACCCCGCGTGTTCGTGGTACAGTCTCGAGAGGAGAGCACGACATGTTTTCGTAGTTACGTGAGGGATCCCGAGCGGCCCGATTCTTATTTTCCTCGGGCATTATGTGAGGTTACGGAGGAAAGCGCATCGCGATGTAGATGATTTCGAGGCGTGCCAACGCTTTATAGAGCACCTCCAACCCAGTTGGAGCGTACGATTACATGGGATGGTTCATCAGACCCTGCGAGAGCCGGACCCCGTGACACGCCGATGGGTTGGAGAATTTCCGCTATTGGTCTCTGACGTTTTGTGCCGCTACACCGACCTTGGCGGAGATGACTACGCTTGGGCCGTTGAGGATCCCGAGCCACCGTACGAGTCCCCAATCTATGTACCAGCTAATTCCCCTAGTGAGGAGTACAGAGCAGAGGCAGTTGGAGCAGAGCAGGCCCTAAGTGACTCTGAGTTGGAGGAGGATCCCGAGGAGGACCCAGCCTACTACCTGAATGATGACCTAGATAGGCACGACGAAGAAGCACTTATGGAGGACCCGGTAGGAGAGGGGCCGTCTGCGAGATCCGGGAGCGGGCCCGATGGAGGGACACGGACCCGGCGGGGGCGTAGCACATGAGCTAGGAGGAGTGGATCCGCTAGAGGAGATGTTCGACTTTTTGGCAGGGGACCCGATAGACGGCTTTATGGGAGAGCTAGATGAGGACTCGGATAACGAGTCTACAGATTTCGTGCATCACTGATTGTTCGTCCCCTTAGCTCCGACTTTTGGCTTTTATCTTTTGTTAGATTTGTTGGAAATGTCATTTTCCCTTTTGATAGAACCTTCCAACCGTTATTTTATTTTTGAACTGATAGATAGTTTTGATACCATGGGGATGTACTGGCGATTTTAGCCTAACATAGGGCCTCATATTTTGTGTACTCAGAGTCCTCTATTGAGGCAAATTTACCTATCTATGAAGCGATCTTGCGAAGTTATGATTTTATAATTGTGTTCATGTTAATCACTCTATAATATCCCTACAACGCGCCCTATATGACACTCGGTAATAGAGAAATCTTGATTACTAAATGAACACTTGTTAGTTGTTAACAGAATGCCTAGAGTACGAGGAGGAGTTGGTAGAGGAAATACAGGAAGAGGAGGAAGGGTCGATGAGAGTTTTGAAGAAGCCTTAAGGAACTTCTCACAGCGATCTGTAGAGGAGAAGTTCAGAAAGGAAAAAACCATCGGTATTTGACGGAAAAAGGGAACCTGAGGATGCGGAGAAATGGGTGAGAGCAGTGGAACGAATCTTCACGTACATCAGATGTGAAGATAAGGACAAAATCACCTGTGCTACTTACCAACTAGCGGAGGAAGCTGACTAAAGGTGGGAGTCAGTTAGACGCACCATGACCGAAGAGCAACTTGCAGAACTCTCTTGGGAAGAATTTAAGCTACAATTTTTCGAGAAATACATCCCTGACCACTACCGTCAGGAAAAACGGAAGGAGTTCCTAAACCTTGAACAACGGAACAAGACTGTTGTCGAATACAACCGGGCTTTCGCCCAACTGTCTCGGTATGCGCCACATCTGGTGGCCACAGAAAAGGAGAAGGCAGACAAATTTAGGAGTGGACTGCGCTCCGAGATCAAAGTACCCCTGACTACTATGAAGAATGCCACCTACACGGAGTTACTAAGTATGGCACTCGACATTGAGTCGAGCGCCAAAGGAAAAAGAGAAAACTCCCGTCCCACAAGGTGATAGAAAATGAAAAAAGGAAATGGGACGATCGCAACAGAAGGAATACTAGGAATACGGGAAGGCCATGTCAATGGAATAGGAATTCTCAACAACAACAGCAGCGACGACAGCGAGGATCTCGGCAGAGACTGCAACAAGGGAGGAATAGAACTCTCTTCCCCACTTTGCCAAAAAACCCCATACATGGGAATACCGAAGAGCCGCTAATACTTGTTACATTTGCGGGCCTTGGCTGGACACTATGCTAGGGAGTGCCCCAACTAAGGGATATATGGTGGAGCACAGGGATAACAGAACCCGAGAAACCAGCAGCAACAGAACCACAGCCCACCTGAAAATCAGCAACATCCACAACATGCCAGAGCTTACGCCTTGAATCTGGAGCAAGCCGCACAGAACGATGGAAACTTAGCAGGTATTATCGATATTGTTGGCATACCTGTCATAGTACTCTTTGATCTCTGGAGCATCACACTCTTTTATGTCAGAAGTTGCGCATAAGCTATTGAACTTAGATCTTTGAAAGAACGAGATAGTACTCTAGAGGCCGACGCCTGCGAATGGGACAATGACGTCCAGGCTTAAGTGCTCGAACCTAGGACTGAACATTGCTAACAAAGACTTTAAAGCAGACCTATATGTCCTCCCCATGGGAGACTTTGACATAATCCTAGGAATGGACTGGCTCGCCAAAAATCGTGCCACCATAATTTGTCACGATAGGAAAATCATTTTTCAACCCCTCGATACGAAAGAGATAATATTTCCCGGTGTAAAATTAGGCAAGAGAGTCCCAATTATATCCACTATGAAAGCCGCCAAGATGATCAAGGGAGGAAATTGTCAAGCATTTCTTGCTAGTCTAACAAGTAACGAGGATGCAAAGAAGACAATTGAAGAAGTACCAGTAGTTCGAGAATTTCAGGATGTATTTCTAGAAAACCTTCCAGGATTGCCACAAGACAGGCAACTTGAGTTCACAATAGACCTAGAGCCCGAAGTTGCCCCTGTGTCAAAAGCACCATATTGAATGGCCCCAAGAGAACTATAAGAATTAAAGGTCCAATTACAAGAGTTGTTGGAATTGGGCTTCATACAACCCAGTGTGTCACCTTGGGGAGCACCAGTTCTGTTCGTGAAGAAGAAAGACAGCACACTTACGATGTGTATCGGTTATAGAAAATTGAACAAACTCACTATCAAGAACAAGTATCCGCTACCAAGGATAAACGATCTATTCGGCAAGTTGAAGGGCGCCACTGTATTCTCCAAAATTGACTTGAGATCCGGCTACCACCAACTGAGGATCAGGAAAGAGGATGTTCCAAAAACGGCTTTCAGAACACGTTATGGACATTATGAGTTTACTGTAATGCCTTTTGGGCTGACGAATGCACCTGCAGTGTTCATGGACTTGATGAACATGGTATTTCACCAATACCTCCATAAGTTAGTACTAGTATTTATTGACGACATCCTTATTTACTCCAAGAGCGATGAGCAAAATGAAGAATACTTGTGAATAGTGTTGGAAACCTTAAGGGCAGAAAAACTGTTTGGCAATTTCAGTAAGTGTGAATTCTCGCTTAGGGAAGTAATGTTCCTCGGCCATATCGTGTCAATCGAAGGAATCAAGGTGGACCCGACCAAGGTCAAATCAGTGAAAGAATGGAGGACTCTGAAGAATGCTAGTGATATCAGAAGCTTTCTTTGTTTGACAGGATATTATAGACGTTTCATTGAAGGATTTTCCAAGCTGGCCAGGCCTATGACACAACTTTTGAGGAAAGGGACTAAATTTGTTTGGTCCGACGACTGTGAGAAGAGCTTTCAAGAACTCAAGGTAAACCTAACGACTGCCCCAGTGTTAGCAGTCCCGGAGCAGAACCAAGGCTTCTTGGTGTATACGGATGCCTCGAAACCGAATCTTGGTTGCATGCTTATGCAAAATTGGAAGGTGATAGCTTATGCGTCCCGCCAGTAGAAGCCTCACGAGTTGGATTACCCAACTCATGACTTGGAGTTAGCAGCTGTAGTGCATGCGCTAAAGATATGGAGGCACTACCTTTACGGCGTAAAGTGCAAAATTTACACCGACCACAAGAGCTTAAAATACTTCTTCGAACAAAAGGAACTGAATATGAGACAAAGGAGATGGCTAGAGATGGTGAAGGATTAGGACTGTACAATAAACTACCACCCTGGGAAGGCGAACGTGGTAGCAGACGCCCTAAGTCGAAAGAGTAAGGCCAAGTTGGGGTACCTCTTGACTAAGCCAGAGGAGCTAAGACGAGAATTCGGTACACTAAGCTTGGAAGTTGTACACCATCCTGAGCAGTATCAGGATACATAGTCATGGTGGAAGCTAACCCTGACTTGCGAGGATGAATCATAGAAGCCCAGAGATCAGACAAATTTCTATAAAAGATGCATTGTGCCTCGAAGGCAGGAGACACAAAGGAGTTCTATGAAGCTAGAGATAATGCCCTTATGTTCGGCAATAGATTGTGCGTGCCCTAAAAGGAAGAACTTAAGAGCGAGATTATGAGTGAAGCTCACGATTGTTGGGATTTTATATATTGCAAGCAGTTTTTATGCTTGTATACATTGTGTTTTTGTTCTTACCACTATTTTATTCTCCTATCTGATAAATATATATATTTGCACATGTAATCCTTTATCTTGTATAAAAGTTATATTTGTGTAGTATGTGGGTATCACAGAAGACTACACAAATTGGTTGGGCTACACAAGATATAAACAATTATCCACAGCTAAGACAACTTAAGGATAAGTTGTTGGTTTAAGCTACAGTTTAGATAACAATTGGCTTATCTTGGCTGCTTGTCTTTACTGGTACACTTAAGGTGGTGTATTGATGGATCACATTGAGATGTGTTCTCCTGACTGACCTTAGAGGAGAACCAAGATCTCAGTGACTTAGGCGGTCTTAAGCTTGGTAAGACTTCGTGGCGTGGCTATCTATCACTTTGACCTACTATGGTGAACGTCATCTCGACCGGATCTGCGTATCTTGGGTGTTAGTAGTTATTTATGGCTCATGCTGATTGTCTGTATCTTGCAACCATATCCTAGTAAAATGGGTTGATAATATCCCCTAAGGAACTCGTAAGGATTAGCACACTAAACCTGGTCGGTTGATTAAGTTCAGGTGTGTTAATAAGGTCGCGTGGTACTACTTAGGAATATATAAGATGTTAATTAATTTATGATGTTAGTGGGTTTAATAAATTAACGGATATTTCTATCTTAAATACGGGGATCGATTAAGTCTAAAATACAAGCCCTTGCTCAATTTGGGATAAAGGGGTAAGTCAGCACGGATTCTCTAGTGGAATGAATATGTGTTTATTAATTAATTTTGATCTGGGCTAAGCATAGATAATTAATTAATTTGAGGCTCTGCTTTATTTCTTATATTAGATCCCTGATCTGGCCCATTTAGTTGCCTAGTTATTTTTTGTCTCTCAAAAATCATTATTAATAGATTAATGTATTTTACATTATTTAATAATGTTAATTATCTGGAATTAATTGGCTGGGACAATTAATTGATAAATATTAGTAGCTCAATAGATTATTTAATTATATTATGGGTTAATTGTGTAGAAGCTCATTAGGGATATAATTAAATTAATAGGATACAAATATTAATATAATATTGGCTCTTAAAGCCTATATATATAAGTATTCTGTTCATAATCAGAACATACAATACACACAATTTTGAGCGTGTAAACGTGAGATAGAGGCATAAACAATCTTAATTTTTCTTCAGTTCTCTGACCACCCAGAGGGAGTAAAAGGCCGGGACACAGATTAGAAGATTTGAAACACGAGCAACAATCAGAGTTGTAACAACATACGCGGAGGAAGGTACAATCTCCTCCCCTAATATTTCCTTCAACTTGTATGAGAGCTTGATTTAGGCTCTGATTGTTGCTTTTAGGAGCATGATTAAGGTTTCTTTCCTTCATTATCGGGTTATTTTTCGTGTTAGGGGCGTCCTGCGAGCCACTGTTTTGACCCCTTTGTAACGTTTTTCTCGTGAGAAAATCCACGAGTAGTTGATAGGACTAATATGTATACATGTATTTACTATTTTGTACTGTAATTTGGTCCGGGATACACGAAAATCGAGGCACGACGGCGTGGAAAGATGAAAAAGGCAAAACCTTAGTTTCTCGCAAATCACGACCGCCGACTTCAGGAAGCGCGTGGGTGCGCGTGCTAAAGTATTTTTCTGATCCGTTCAAATATTTTTGTTCATGTTTTCGTTAGCTTTGTCTGGATAGGTCGCACGACCTATTCCGATAACTGGTTTGTCCGGAATAGCTTTGGGAAGGAGAAGTGGTCGTGTTGTCCATAAATCCCCAATCTGGCCGAAAACCCTAATTTGGCTAGGGTTCCGCCGTATCTTGCGGTGGCGATTCCTTGCGCATCCGGCATCCGATTGATGATCATCTTGAACTGCTGGATTCCTCGTCTCACAAGCATGTGCCGATATGTCATATTGGGCCATCCGATCCCGGATACGACTGAAATTGACATCTGAAGTTTGCTCCTGACAACTAATTTTTTCCGGCGAATCGTTTGAAAATTAATGGAAATTGATGGACGATTTTGGCCGGAATCCGTTCATGGTGGCTGAAAATTGTCCAAGGATCATTACCCATGTTTCAATTGATCGAATCGCAGCTCGGAAACATGCAATTTGAGCGGCAAAGCTCGCCGGCGACGGGATGCGAAATTCGCTTGATTTCCATCGCGGCGGCGATAATTGTCGCCGGATTTTGGCGGCCCAGACGTGTGGGTCATGTCTAGGGGGACGAGAGAGGACGAAGATGGTGGTGCCGGGCCCAGGAGGGCGCAACAGTCGTGCGTCTGCTGTTGAGAGTCGCGGCCGCGCGTAGGCGCGATTCCTGTTGCTGCAGGCGGCGCCGCGCGGCGTGGGGATGGCGCATGTTTGCGGCGCGGGCGGCGGGAGACCAACGCGGCGGCGGGCAGCCACCGAACATCGGCGGCGGTGGTGATTTTGTGAGGAAGAAGACGGGCGCGTGGCTTGCGTGTCGGCCACAGCTCGCGTGGGCGCCGCGTGTCAGGCACGTGGCGGTCGCCCTGCGATGTGGCGCCCGATGCGAGTTCGATACATTTTTTCCAAATTCAAAGATTTTTCAAGATATCGAAGATCTGTATTTTTTGGGCTATGTAATAGATAGGAATTATCTGTTTATTTTTAGCCCGATAAGGACGTTTTTATTTCCTATTTGCGCATTTATTATGCTTTAGCATGCGATTATGTGATTAATTACGCTTAGAAAAGCATGTAAATAGGATTTACGTCGTTTTAAACCATGTTTATTTTTCGCGAGCACATTTTATTATGTGTGTTTAGAAATTGCATGCTTTAGGATTTATGTGTTTTAGCATAAATCGGAACAAACCTTTTGAATAAAAGACTAAGCAATCTTAAATTAAGCGTTTAATTAGATTCTATTTATTTGGATATTAAACACTTAATCAGACCTCCATTAATTGGACTATACACGAAATTAGTAAGATTATGTGAGTAAACATCCACCTGTGTGGCTTGCTTGCATCTTTGAGCTACCAGTTTTGTGAGATGAGTTTTCCAAAACAATATTTAGTTATTATTGAGTAGTGGGAGCGAAGCTGTAAACGTCCACCTGCGTGGCTTGCGTGCCTAGTAAACACGAGTACTCTAGAAGATAACAATTAAATAGGATGGATAATTAGATCGAATTGAATGCGGCATGGTTCTCGTAAGTATGTCAATTTCAAGGATTTGATTCTAATTTTGTTAAATTAATGGTCAATGCTTAGATGTCACCGTAGGTACAATTCACTTCCCTCGAATTCCCTTACAGCGTTTTAATAGTGACATGGTCCAGAACATCAAACTATTAATTCCATTCGTCTTAAGAACCTATGCGTAGATTGGAATTAAAGAGCTAGGTAAATAGCTTGGTTTAGGGTTACGCTAGTAAATGTCCACCTACGTGACTTACGAGTGGAATTCCTAGACATGTTCGAGTATTTGACTATCATTGTTTTTTCAAAAGGTTACAATGATGTTTAATTACAAATTATGTGCAAATATTAATGTCATACATGCTTTTAAATTATATTTTTCGGTATATGTTTGTTCAAATATTTTTCGAGTTCCTAAACAGTCTCACCAACCAAACCTTAACGGGTAAGGGTGATCAAGTCTTGAACATCACCAGTAGCTCAAGGAATCCTCCGAAAGGCGGAACCAGAAAATGAGCGTAAATGGTGGACATTTCAAGAAGAGCAGTGGGAGTAAGAAGACGATCCTTACCGGCGACATACGAATGTCAAAGGAGAAAGGAAAGTTCTTCAAGAGTGGTAAGAAATGACACTTTGGAAGAATTATAATCCGGATGTCAAGGCAAAATATAAATATATGCGAGTCGCTCTTGTAGCTGCGAAGCGTTACGGTTTCCTCCTCTACCCACGAATAGGTAGTGGATTCGGGGGCAGCTGGCTCATGCTTGTTACACCTTGCAAGGCTTCTTGCGAGAAAAGGTAATTGAGTAGTCATGGCGATGAATCGAGAGTTCTCGCATATTGTCATTTGAGATTTACATCTATCTTTTGATAGTTCTATTTTAGTACTTAAAAATATTTTATATGTGCTTGAGTTTAGACGAAACATTATTTCTGTTTTAAAACTCTACACCATGGATGGTTATAATTCAAGTTTTGATAGTGAAGTTTTCTATCATGAAAGACGATGATTTTATCTATGGTGGACCATTAAACGAATCTTTATATACTATTACTTGTAAACCGCGTAATTCTGTTAATGTTGCTTCCTCATCCTCAAATCCTAAGAAGAGGAAAGAATCTTCTAAGGTAAACCAAACTTACCTGTGGCACTTAAGACTAGGTCACATCAATCTAAATAGGATCCAAATGTTGGTGAAATATGGATCACTGGAGTCTCTCCAAGTTGAACCATTTCCATCTTGTGAATCCTGCTTGGAGGGAAAGATGGTGACTAGGCCTTTTAAGGCAAAAGGTTATAGAGCCACAGGAGCACTAAGTTTGATTCATTCTGACTTGTGTGGACTCATGTCTACACAAGCTCGTGGAGGGTATGAGTACTTCATCACATTTACTGACGATTACTCAAGGTATGGATATGTTTACCTTTTTCGCCACAAGTCGGATTGCTTTGAAACCTTTAAGGAATTCAAGGCAGAAGTGGAGAAGAAGTTAGGTAAAGAAATCAAAACACTGTGATCTGATCGTGGTGGGGAATACATATCCAATGAGTTCAAGGACTACTTGACAGAATGTGAGATTACATCCCGGTGACGGCAAGACGGGCACGCCTCGGCGAGAATGGTGTGTCGAGAGAGAAGGAACCGAACTCTCTTAGAGATGGTTCGGTCCGTGATGAGTTATGCGACTTTGCCGGTTTCCTTTTGGGGATATGCCACAGAGGCTGCGGCATACTTTCTTTGAGCCGTGTGCCTTCCAAGTCGGTACAAAAGACCCCTTTCAAGTTGTGGAAAAGGCATAAGCCTAGTTTGCACCACTTAAGGATTTGGGATTGTCCTTCTTATGTGCTAAATAGGCAAGCCAATAAATTGGAATCACGTTCAAAAGTGATGTTGTTCATAGGGTATCCGAAGGAAACAAATGGTGGATACTTTTATGATCCTAAAGAACAAAAGATCGTTGTTAGCACTAACGCTCGGTTCTTAGAAGAGGATTACATTAATAACCATAAGTCTCGAGTCGACATCATCCTTGAGGAATTACAAGGTGCTCGAGTTCCACTTGAACAGCCAATTGTGCAAGATAGTACTCCACGAGTAACTGCACAATTTGTTAACACAACGCCTGACACTGTTCGACGTAGTGGGAGGGTGATATTTACACCTGATCGGTACATGTTCACTGGGGAGACATCTGATCATCTCCCGGCAGATGAATAAGATACCGTTGATCCCTGGACCTACAACGAAGCAATGGGAGATATAGATGCAGATTCTTGGCGAATCGTCATGGACTCAGAATTTAAGACCATAACTAATATAGATGTATACGAGATCACTGAACTACCTGAGGGTTGCAAGGCTATTGGTAGTAAGTGGGTATATAAGAGAAAGAGAGGACCGAATAGAGAGATCATGGCGTTTAAGGTCAGGCTAGTGGCGAAGGGTTTTACCCATAAAGAAGGTATTGATTATGAAGAGACCTTCTCGCCTGTAGCAATGATCAAGTTAATTCGGATTCTCCTTGCCATAACAGCTCACATGAACCTAGAAATCTGACAAATGTATGTTAAGACCGCATTCCTAAACGTTCACCTTGAAAAATGTAGAGACATCTATATGAAACAGCCAGCTAGTTAGGTGATGAAAGGCGAAGAGCATCTAGTTTGGAAGTTTAGGAAGTCCATTTATGGACTTAAACAAGCTTCCGGTTATGGCACCAGCGTTTCAATGAAGTAGTCAAATCCTATGGATTTATATTATGTCCTAACGAGGTGTGTGTGTACCGTATTTACGTTAACGGGTCAGTGGTGTTTCTTGCATTTTACGTAGATAACATCCTTCTAATTGGCAACAATCTTGAAGTGTTATCAGACGTAAAGACGTGGTTATCCGAGCAGTTTCAAATGAAGGACTTAGGTGAAGCGGTTTACATCCTTGGGATCAAGGTTATCCAAGATCGCCAGAAAGGATGTTAAGCTTGTCACAAGCGTCCTACATTGACACTGTTATTGCTCGTTTTAGCATGGAAAATGCCAAGAGAGGTTCAGTACCTTTCAGGCGTGGTATTTTTTTATCCAAGAAACAGTGCCCTAAAACGCCTGAAGAGATAGAAAGTATGAGGCTAGTAATATATGCTTCCGTTGTCGGTAACCTCATGTATGCGATGCTTTGTGCGAGACCAGATATCTCATATGCTATAGGCATGGTCTCAAGATATCAGTCTAACCCTGGAAAGGAACACTGGACTGCGGTCAAGCATATTCTCAAGTACTTTAAACGGACTAGAGATTATAGGCTTGTTTACAAGTCAGACAGTCTAGTGTCTTTGGGTTATACAGACTCGGATTTCCAGGCTGACAGAGACGAGAAGAAGTCTACCTTGGGTTATGTGTTTACCTTGGGAGGAGGAGCATTTCATGGAAGAGTGCAAAGCAGAAATGCATTGCGGACTCAACCATGGAAGCAGAGTATGTGGCTGCCTCAGAAGCTTCGAAAGAGGCAGTTTGGCTCAAGAATTTCCTCCTGGATCTTGATATTGTTCAGAATTTGTCTATGGCGATCACGATTTATTGTGATAATTCGGGTGCAGTGGCAAATTCAAAGGAACCCAGATCTCACAAGGCGTCTAAACATATAGACAGGAAAGTACCACATTATACGAGTATTCGTAAATCGAGGAGACGTGGTGATTGGCAAAATTGGAACTGGACAACCTAGTTGATCCTTTCACGAAAAGCTTACCACTCCCGGCTTACGAGAAGCATGTTCGTGGATTAGGAGTGGTAGAGATGCCCCACTTAGGACTGCAGAAACTTTTGTATAAGTGGGAGAAGATGCAGTGATAGATATGATACATAGCTGAGTACTAGTTTGTACATAGAACTGACACATTGTATACTAAAAGTTTGCTTTAGTATAAGAGGGAGAATTGTTGGGATTTTGTATACTGGAATCAGTTTTTATGCTTGTATACAATGTGTTTTTGTCCTTACCACTATTTTATTCTCCTATCTGATAAATATATATATTTGCACATGAAATCATTTATCTTGTATAAAAGATAGATTTGTGTAGTGTGTCGGGTATCACAGAAGACTACACAAATTGGTTGAACTGACAATATATAAACAGTTTTCACAGTTGAGACAACTTAAGGATAAGTTGTTGGTTTAAGCTGCAGTTTAGATAAGAAGTGGCTTATCTTGGCTGCTTGTCTTTACTGGTACACTTAAGGTGGTGTATTGATGGATCACAGTGAGATGTGTTCTCCTGACTGACCTTAGTGGAGAACCAAGATCTCGGTGACTTAGCTGGCCTTAAGCTTAAGACTTCAGCTGAGCGCACTTGGCTATCTATCACTTTGACATACTATGGTGAACGTCATCGTGACCGGATCTACCTATCTTGGGTGTTAGTAGTTATTTGTGGCTCCGGCTGGTTGTCTGTATCTTGCAACTGTATCCTAGTAAAATGGGTTGATAATATCCCCTAAGGAACTCGTAAGGATTAACACACTAAACCCGGCCGGTAGATTAAGTTCAGGTGTGTTAATAAGGTCGAGTGGTACTACTTAGGAATATATAAGATGTTAATTAATTTAAGCTGTTAGTGGGCTTAATTAATTAACGGGTATTTCTATTTTAAATACGGGGATCGATCAAGTCTAAAATACAAGCCCTTGCTCAATTTGGGATAAAGGGGTAAGTCAGCACGGATTCTCTGGTGGAATGAATCTGTGTTTATTAATTAATTTTGCTCTGGACTGAGCATAGATAATTAATTAATTTGAGGTCATGCTTTGTTTCTTGTATTATATCACTGATCTGGCCCAATTAGTTACGTAATTATTTTTTATCTCTCATAAATCATTATTAACAGATTAATGTATTTTACATTATTTAATAATGTTATTTATCTGGAATTAATTTGCTGGGCCAATTATTTGATAAATATTAGTAGCCCAATAGACTAATTAATTATATTATGGGTTAATTGTGTAGAAGCCCATTAGAAATATAATTAAATTAATGGGCTACAAATATTAATATAATATTGGCTCTTGAATCCTATATATTAGTATTCTGTTCATAATCAGAACATACAATACACACAATTTCGAGCGTGTAAACGTGAGACAGAGAGATAAACAATCTTAATTTTTCTTCAGTTCTCTGACCACCCAGAGGGAGAAAAAGGCCAGGACACAGATCAGAAGATTTGAAACACGAGCAATAATCAGAGCTGCAACAACATACGCGGAGGAAGGTACAATATCCTCCCCTAATAATTCCTTCAACGATACCCCTTATACCGCCCACCCAGGAAGCACAAAGATGTATGAAGACACGAGAGAGAAATTCGGTGGAGAGGCGTGAAGAGAGACGTAGCGATGTTTGTGGAACGATGTCTTGCATGCCCACAAGTTAAAGTCTTACACCAAAGACCGGGCGCGGGGCCCCCCCCCCCCCCCCCCCCCCCCCCCCCCCCCCCCCCCCCCCCCCCCCCCCCCCCCCCCCCCCCCCCCCCCCCCCCCCCCCCCCCCCCCCCCCCCCCCCCCCCCCCCCCCCCCCCCCCCCCCCCCCCCCCCCCCCCCCCCCCCCCCCCCCCCCCCCCCCCCCCCCCCCCCCCCCCCCCCCCCCCCCCCCCCCCCCCCCCCCCCCCCCCCCCCCCCCCCCCCCCCCCCCCCCCCCCCCCCCCCCCCCCCCCCCCCCCCCCCCCCCCCCCCCCCCCCCCCCCCCCCCCCCCCCCCCCCCCCCCCCCCCCCCCCCCCCCCCCCCCCCCCCCCCCCCCCCCCCCCCCCCCCCCCCCCCCCCCCCCCCCCCCCCCCCCCCCCCCCCCCCCCCCCCCCCCCCCCCCCCCCCCCCCCCCCCCCCCCCCCCCCCCCCCCCCCCCCCCCCCCCCCCCCCCCCCCCCCCCCCCCCCCCCCCCCCCCCCCCCCCCCCCCCCCCCCCCCCCCCCCCCCCCCCCCCCCCCCCCCCCCCCCCCCCCCCCCCCCCCCCCCCCCCCCCCCCCCCCCCCCCCCCCCCCCCCCCCCCCCCCCCCCCCCCCCCCCCCCCCCCCCCCCCCCCCCCCCCCCCCCCCCCCCCCCCCCCCCCCCCCCCCCCCCCCCCCTCCTTTTTTTTTTTTTTTTTTTTTTTTCTTTTTTTTTTTAAAAAAAAAAAAAAAAAAAAAAAAAAAAAAAAAAAAAAAAAAAAAAAAAAAAAAAAAAAAAAAAAAAAAAAAAAAAAAAAAAAAAAAAAAAAAAAAAAAAAAAAAAAAAAAAAAAAAAAAAAAAAAAAAAAAAAAAAAAAAAAAAAAAAAAAAAAAAAAAAAAAAAAAAAAAAAAAAAAAAAAAAAAAAAAAAAAAAAAAAAAAAAAAAAACAAAAAAAAAAAAAAAAAAAAAAGACAAAAAAACCCAAACCCACAACCAACCAAAAAAAAAAAACAAACCCACAACCACGCCACCCCAACAAAGCCCCACCCCCCCCACACCCCCCCCCCCCCCCCCCCCCACGCACACGCCCACAACCAAACCCCCCCCCCCCCCAAAACCACACCGCGGCCAAAAAAACCAGCAAAGCCCGCCCGGGCCCCCCCCCCCGCGCGGCCCCCCCCCACCGGCCCCCAGGAAGGCCGGGCCCCACCCCCCGCCCCCAAAGGCCCCGCGCGCCCCCCACCCGCGCACCCCCACCGCGCCCCCCCCCCCCGGCCCCGCCAGCCCCCCAGCCCCAGCGGCCCCCCGCCGAACCCCCAACGGGCCCCCCCCCCACCCCCCCCAAGCGGAACCCCCCCCCCCCCCCCCAAACGCCCAAAGCCCCCCCCCCCCCGCCCGGGCCCCCCCGCCACAGAAACGAGGCCCCCGCAGGCCGCCCCCCCCGACCCCCCGGCGGCGGCCAAAGAAGCCACAGAGAAAAGCCGAAGCCCCCCAGAACGCAGCCCCCCGCGGGCCGAGGAACCCCCCCGGAAAAAAGAAAGAAGCGAAAAGGGCGGGCAACCCAAAAGAAGCGCCGGCAAAGGCCAGAGGCCCCACCCAGCGCACGAAAAAAGAAGAAAGGAAGGCCCCCCAACCACGGCAGAAAAGAACGCCCGAAGGCCCCACCCACCGCCCCCAAAACAAAAACCCCCCCCCCGGGGGGGGGGGGGGGAACCCCCCGGGCGCCCCCCCCCCCCCCCACAAAAAACAAAAAAACAAAAAAAAAAAAAAAAAAAAAAAAAAAAAAAAAAAAAAAAAAAAAAAAAAAAAAAAAAAAAAAAAAAAAAAAAAAAAAAAAAAAAAAAAAAAAAAAAAAAAAAAAAAAAAAAAAAAAAAAAAAAAAAAAAAAAAAAAAAAAAAAAAAAAAAAAAAAAAAAAAAAAAAAAAAAAAAAAAAAAAAAAAAAAAAAAAAAAAAAAAAAAAAAAAAAAAAAAAAAAAAAAAAAAAAAAAAAAAAAAAAGAAAAAAAAAAAAAAAGGAAAAAAAAAAAAAAAAAAGAGGAAGAGGGAAAGGAAAAAAGGGGGGGGGGGAGGGGGAGGGAAGAAAGAGGAGGGAGAGGGGGGGGGAAGGGGGGGGGGGAGCAAAAGAGGGAAAGAAGGGGGGAAAGGGGGGGGGGAAGGAAAGGGGGGGGGCAAGGGGGGGAAGGAGGGGAGAAGGAGGGAAGGAAGGGAGGGGAAGGAGGAGGAGGGGGGGGGGGGGGGGGAAAAAAAGGGGGGGAAGGGAGGAAGGAAAAGGGGGAGGGAGGAGGGGGAGGGAGGGAGGGGGGGGGGGACCGGCGGCAAAAAAGGGGGGGGGAAAGAAAAAGGAAAAGAAGGGAGGGAGAAGGGGAAGAGAGGGGGGGAAAGAAACAAAAAGGCCAGACCAACCGCACAAACACCCCAACAGGCAAAGGAGAGGAAGGGAGGGGGGAAAAAAACCCCCCCCCCCCCCCCCCCCCCCCAAAAAACAAAAAAAAAAAAAAAAAAAAAAAAAAAAAAAAAAAAAAAAAAAAAAAAAAAAAAAAAAAAAAAAAAAAACAGAAAAAAAAAAACCCCCCCCAACCAACAAAAAAAAAAAAAACACACAAAAAAAAAAAAAAAAAAAAAAAAAAAAAAAAAAAAAAAAAAAAAAAAAAAAAAAAACAAAAAAAAAAAAAAAAAAAAAAAAAAAAAAAAAAAAAAAAAAAAAAAAAAAAAAAAAAAAAAAAAAAAAAAAAAAAAAAAAAAAAAAAAAAAAAAAAAAAAAAAAAAAAAAAAAAAAAAAAAAAAAAAAAAAAAAAAAAAAAAAGAAAAGAAAAAAAAAAAGAGGGGGAGAGAAAA